>JAGWCC010000115.1:0-736794 GCA_022651775.1 Drusus annulatus
ATTTTAGTACTCCAATTTCTTTTGTTTTTATTTAAGAATCATGTGTCACTTATTTATTAAACTTCAAATTCACAATTTCGTACGAATCCGATAAGAAGGGATGGAGAAAAATGAGCCTATTTCCCCACAAAAATCCTTGCATTCTTACCACTCATTCGATGAAAATTTTTAGGACTCCAATTTCTTTTATTTTTATTTAAGAATCGTGTGTAACTTATTGATTTAACTTAAAATTCACAATTTCGTACGAATCCGAAAAGTGGGCACGGAGAAAAATTCGCCCATGTCCAGGCAAAAATCCTTGCATTCTGACCACTCATTCGATGAAATTTTTTAGTATTCCAATTTCTTTTGGTTTTGCTTAAGAATCGTGTGTAACTTATTGTTTTGATTTCAAATTCACAATTCTGTTCAAATCTGACAAGTAGGGACGGAAAAAAATTCGCCCATATCCAAACAAAAATCCTTGCATTCTGACCACTCATTCGATGATTTTTTTAATATTTTAATTTCTTTTGTTTTTATTTAAGAATCGTGTGTCACTTATTTATTGAACTTCAAATTCACAATTTCGTACGAATCCGACAAGTAGGGACGGAGAAAAATTCGACCATGTCCACACAAAAATCCTTGCATTCTGACCACTCATTCGATGATTTTTTTAGTATTTTAATATCTTTTGTTTTTATTTAAGAATCGTGTGTCACTTATTTATCAAACTTCAAATTCAAAATTTCGTACGAATCCGACAAGTAGGGACGGAGAAAAATTCGACCATGTCCACACGAAAATCCTTGCATTTTTACCACTCATTCGATGAAAATTTTTAGTACTTCAATTTCTTTTGTTTTTATTTAAGAATCGTGTGTAACTTTCACAATTTCATTCAAATCTGACAAGTAGGGACGGAGAAAAATTCGCCCATGTCCACACAAAAATCCTTGCATTCTGACCACTCATTCGATGATTTTTTTAGTATTTTAATTTCTTTTGTTTTTATTTAAGAATCGTGTGTCACTTATTTATTGAACTTCAAATTCACAATTTCGTACGAATCCGACAAGTAGGGACGGAGAAAAATTCGACCATGTCCACACAAAAATCTTGCATTCTGACCTCTTATTCGAAGAATTATTTTAGTACTCCAATTTCTTTTGTTTTTATTTAAGAATCGTGTGTCACTTATTTATTAAACTTCAAATTCACAATTTCGTACGAATCCGACAAGAAGGGACGGAGAACAGCCTATTTCCCAGCAAAAATCCTTGCATTCTTACCACTCATTCGATGAAAATTTTTAGTACTTCAATTTCTTTTGTTTTTATTTAAGAATCGTGTGTAACTTATTGTTTTGACTTCAAATTCACAATTTCATTCAAATCTGACAAGTAGGGACGGAGAAAAATTCGCCCATGTCCACACAAAAATCCTTGCATTCTGACCACTCATTCGATGATTTTTTTAGTATTTTAATTTCTTTTGTTTTTATTTAAGAATCGTGTGTCACTTATTTATTGAACTTCAAATTCACAATTTCGTACGAATCCGACAAGTAGGGACGGAGAAAAATTCGACCATGTCCACACAAAAATCTTGCATTCTGACCTCTTATTCGAAGAATTATTTTAGTACTCCAATTTCTTTTGTTTTTATTTAAGAATCGTGTGTCACTTATTTATTAAACTTCAAATTCACAATTTCGTACGAATCCGATAAGAAGGGATGGAGAAAAATCAGCCTATTTCCCCACAAAAATCCTTGCATTCTTACCACTCATTCGATGAAAATTTTTAGGACTCCAATTTCTTTTATTTTTATTTAAGAATCGTGTGTAACTTATTGATTTAACTTAAAATTCACAATTTCGTACGAATCCGAAAAGTGGGCACGGAGAAAAATTCGCCCATGTCCAGACAAAAATCCTTGCATTCTGACCACTCATTCGATGAAATTTTTTAGTACTCCAATTCCTTTTGTTTGTAATTAAGAATCGTGTGTTACTTATTGATTTTATTTCAAATTCACAATTTCGTACGAATCCGAAAAGTGGGCACGGAGAAAAATTCGCCCATGTCCACACAAAAATCCTTGCATTCTGACCACTCATTCGATGATTTTTTAAATATTTTAATTTCTTTTGTTTTTATTTAAGAATCGTGTGTCACTTATTTATTGAACTTCAAATTCACAATTTCGTACGAATCCGACAAGTAGGGACGGAGAAAAATTCGACCATGTCAACACGAAAATCCTTGCATTTTTACCACTCATTCGATGATTTTTTTTAGTATTCCAATTTCTTTGGTTTTTGTTTAAGAATCGTTTGTCACTTATTTATTGAACTTCAAATTCACAATTTCGTACGAATCCGACAAGAAGGGACGGATAAAAAATTGACCATGTCCACACAAAAATCCTTGCATTTTGACCACTCATTCGATGATTTTTTTTAGTACTCCAATTTCTTTGGTTTTTATTTAAGAATCGTGTGTAACTTATTGTTTTGACTTCAAATTCACAATTTCATTCAAATCTGACAAGTAGGGACGGAGAAAAATTCGCCCATGTCCACACAAAAATCCTTGCATTCTGACCACTCATTCGATGATTTTTTTAGTATTTTAATTTCTTTTGTTTTTATTTAAGAATCGTGTGTCACTTATTTATTGAACTTCAAATTCACAATTTCGTACGAATCCGACAAGTAGGGACGGAGAAAAATTCGACCATGTCCACACAAAAATCCTTGCATTCTGACCACTCATTCGAAGAATTATTTTAGTACTCCAATTTCTTTTGTTTTTATTTAAGAATCGTGTGTCACTTATTTATTAAACTTCAAATTCAAAATTTCTTACGAATCCGATAAGAAGGGATGGAGAAAAATCAGCCTATTTCCCCACAAAAATCCTTGCATTCTTACCACTCATTCGATGAAATTTTTTAGTATCCAATTTCTTCCATTTTTTTAATTAAGAATCGTGTGTTACTTATTGATTTTATTTCAAATTCACAATTTCGTACGAATCCGAAAAGTGGGCACGGAGAAAAATTCGCCCATGTCCCCACAAAAATCCTTGCATTCTGACCACTCATTCGATGAATTTTTTAGTATTTTAATATCTTTTGTTTTTATTTAAGAATCGTGTGTCACTTATTTATTGAACTTCAAATTCACAATTTCGTACGAATCCGACAAGTAGGGACGGAGAAAAATTCGACCATGTCCACACGAAAATCCTTGCATTTCTACCACTCATTCGATGATTTTTTTTATTACTCCAATTTCTTTTGTTTTTTATTTAAGAATCGTGTGTAACTTATTGATTTAACTTAAAATTCACAATTTCGTACGAATCCGAAAAGTGGGCACGGAGAAAAATTCGCCCATGTCCACACAAAAATCCTTGCATTCTGACCACTCATTCGATGAATTTTTTTAGTATTTTAATTTCTTTTGTTTTTATTTAAGAATCGTGTGTCACTTATTTATTGAACTTCAAATTCACAATTTCGTACGAATCCGACAAGTAGGGACGGAGAAAAATTCGACCATGTCCACACGAAAATCCTTGCATTTTGACCACTCATTCGATGATTTTTTTTAGTACTCCAATTTCTTTGGTTTTTTTTTAAGAATCGTGTGTCACTTATTTATTAAACTTCAAATTCACAATTTCGTACGAATCCGACAAGAAGGGACGGAGAAAAATCAGCCTATGTCCCAGCAAAAATCCTTTCATTCTTACCACTCATTCGATGAAAATTTTTAGTACTTCAATTTCTTTTGTTTTTATTTAAGAATCGTGTGTAACTTATTGTTTGACTTCAAATTCACAATTTCATTCAAATCTGACAAGTAGGGACGGAGAAAAATTCGCCCATGTCCACACAAAAATCCTTGCATTCTGATCACTCATTCGATGAATTTTTTAGTATTTTAATTTCTTTTGTTTTTATTTAAGAATCGTGGGTCACTTATTTATTGAACTTCAAATTCACAATTTCGTACGAATCCGACAAGTAGGGACGGATAAAAATTCGACCATGTCCACACAAAAATCCTTGCATTTTGACCACTCATTCGATGATTTTTTTTAGTACTCCAATTTCTTTTGTTTTTTATTTAAGAATCGTGTGTAACTTATTGTTTTGACTTCAAATTCACAATTTCGTTCAAATCTGACAAGTAGGGACGGAGTAAAATTTACCCATGTCCACACAAAAATCCTTGCATTCTGACCACTCATTCGATGAAATTTTTTAGTATTTTAATTTCTTTTGTTTTTATTTAAGAATCGTGTGTCACTTATTTATTAAACTTCAAATTCACAATTTCGTACGAAAATCCGACAAGAAGGGACGGATAAAAATTCGCCCATGTCCACAAAAATCCTTGCATTCTTACCACTCATTCGATGAAAATTTTTAGTATTCAATTTCTTTTATTTTTATTTAAGAATCGTGTGTAACTTATTGATTTGAACTTCAAATTCACAATTTCGTACGAATCCGAAAAGTAGGGCACGGAGAAAAATTCGCCCATGTCCAGGCAAAAATCCTTGCATTCTGACCACTCATTCGATGAAATTTTTTAGTACTTCAATTTCTTTTGTTTTTACTTAAGAATCGTGTTTAACTTATTGTTTTGACTTCAAATTCACAATTCTGTTCAAATCTGACAAGTAGGGACGGAAAAAAATTCGCCCATGTCCACACAAAAATCCTTGCATTCTGACCACTCATTCGATGATTTTTTTAGTATTTTAATTTTTTTGTTTTTTAT
The DNA here is from genome assembly GCA_022651775.1 of Drusus annulatus. Classification (NCBI taxonomy): domain Eukaryota; kingdom Metazoa; phylum Arthropoda; class Insecta; order Trichoptera; family Limnephilidae; genus Drusus; species Drusus annulatus. The sequence goes on from JAGWCC010000115.1 coordinate 4,787, forward strand.
TTAAGAATCGTGTGTCACTTATTTATTGAACTTCAAATTCACAATTTCGTACGAATCCGACAAGTAGGGACGGAGAAAAATTCGACCATGTCCACACAAAAATCTTTGCATTCTGACCACTCATTCGATGAATTTTTTAGTATTTTAATATCTTTTGTTTTTATTTAAGAATCGTGTGTCACTTATTTATCAAACTTCAAATTCACAATTTCGTACTAATCCGACAAGTAGGGACGGAGAAAAATTCGACCATGTCCACACGAAAATCCTTGCATTTTTACCACTCATTCGATGATTTTTTTTAGTACTCCAATTTCTTTGGTTTTTGTTTAAGAATCGTTTGTCACTTATTTATTGAACTTCAAATTCACAATTTCGTACGAATCCGACAAGTAGGGACGGATAAAAATTCGACCATGTCCACACAAAAATCCTTGCATTTTGACTACTCATTCGATGATTTTTTTTAGTACTCCAATTTCTTTGGTTTTTATTTAAGAATCGTGTGTCACTTATTTATTAAACTTCAAATTCACAATTTCGTACGAATCCGACAAGAAGGGACGGAGAAAAATCAGCCTATTTCCCAGCAAAAATCCTTGCATTCTTACCACTCATTCGATGAAAATTTTTAGTACTTCAATTTCTTTTGTTTTTATTTAAGAATCGTGTGTAACTTATTGTTTTGACTTCAAATTCACAATTTCATTCAAATCTGACAAGTAGGGACGGAGAAAAATTCGCCCATGTCCACACAAAAATCCTTGCATTCTGACCTCTTATTCGAAGAATTTTTAGTATTTTAATATCTTTTTGTTTTTATTTAAGAATCGTGTGTCACTTATTTATCAACTTTCAAATTCACAATTTCGTACTAATCCGACAAGTAGGGACGGAGAAAAATTCGACCATGTCCACACGAAAATCCTTGCATTTTTACCACTCATTCGATGATTTTTTTAGTAAACTTCTTTGGTTTTTGTTTAAGAATCGTTTGTCACTTATTTATTGAACTTCAAATTCACAATTTCGTACGAATCCGACAAGTAGGGACGGATAAAAATTCGACCATGTCCACACAAAAATCCTTGCATTTTGACTACTCATTCGATGATTTTTTTTAGTACTCCAATTTCTTTGGTTTTTATTTAAGAATCGTGTGTCACTTATTTATTAAACTTCAAATTCACAATTTCGTACGAATCCGACAAGAAGGGACGGAGAAAAATCAGCCTATTTCCCAGCAAAAATCCTTGCATTCTTACCACTCATTCGATGAAAATTTTTAGTACTTCAATTTCTTTTGTTTTTATTTAAGAATCGTGTGTAACTTATTGTTTTGACTTCAAATTCACAATTTCATTCAAATCTGACAAGTAGGGACGGAGAAAAATTCGCCCATGTCCACACAAAAATCCTTGCATTCTGACCACTCATTCGATGATTTTTTTAGTATTTTAATTTCTTTTGTTTTTATTTAAGAATCGTGTGTCACTTATTTATTGAACTTCAAATTCACAATTTCGTACGAATCCGACAAGAAGGGACGGAGAAAAATCAGCCTATTTCCTAGCAAAAATCCTTGCATTCTTACCACTCATTCGATGAAAATTTTTAGTACTTCAATTTCTTTTGTTTTTATTTAAGAATCGTGCGTAACTTATTGTTTTGACTTCAAATTCACAATTTCATTCAAATCTGACAAGTAGGGACGGAGAAAAATTCGCCCATGTCCACACAAAAAACCTTGCATTCTGACCACTCATTCGATGATTTTTTTAGTATTTTAATTTCTTTTGTTTTTATTTAAGAATCGTGTGTCACTTATTTATCAAACTTCAAATTCACAATTTCGTACTAATCCGACAAGTAGGGACGGAGAAAAATTCGACCATGTCCACACGAAAATCCTTGCATTTTTACCACTCATTCGATGATTTTTTTTAGTACTCCAATTTCTTTGGTTTTTGTTTAAGAATCGTTTGTCACTTATTTATTGAACTTCAAATTCACAATTTCGTACGAATCCGACAAGTAGGGACGGATAAAAATTCGACCATGTCCACACAAAAATCCTTGCATTTTGACTACTCATTCGATGATTTTTTTTAGTACTCCAATTTCTTTGGTTTTTATTTAAGAATCGTGTGTCACTTATTTATTAAACTTCAAATTCACAATTTCGTACGAATCCGACAAGAAGGGACGGAGAAAAATCAGCCTATTTCCCAGCAAAAATCCTTGCATTCTTACCACTCATTCGATGAAAATTTTTAGTACTTCAATTTCTTTTGTTTTTATTTAAGAATCGTGTGTAACTTATTGTTTTGACTTCAAATTCACAATTTCATTCAAATCTGACAAGTAGGGACGGAGAAAAATTCGCCCATGTCCACACAAAAATCCTTGCATTCTGACCTCTTATTCGAAGAATTTTTTAGTATTTTAATATCTTTTGTTTTTATTTAAGAATCGTGTGTCACTTATTTATCAAACTTCAAATTCACAATTTCGTACTAATCCGACAAGTAGGGACGGAGAAAAATTCGACCATGTCCACACGAAAATCCTTGCATTTTTACCACTCATTCGATGATTTTTTTTAGTACTCCAATTTCTTTGGTTTTTGTTTAAGAATCGTTTGTCACTTATTTATTGAACTTCAAATTCACAATTTCGTACGAATCCGACAAGTAGGGACGGATAAAAATTCGACCATGTCCACACAAAAATCCTTACACGTCACTTATTTATTAAACTTCAAATTCACAATTTCGTACGAATCCGACAAGAAGGGACGGAGAAAAATCAGCCTATTTCCCAGCAAAAATCCTTGCATTCTTACCACTCATTCGATGAAAATTTTTAGTACTTCAATTTCTTTTGTTTTTATTTAAGAATCGTGTGTAACTTATTGTTTTGACTTCAAATTCACAATTTCATTCAAATCTGACAAGTAGGGACGGAGAAAAATTCGCCCATGTCCACACAAAAATCCTTGCATTCTGACCACTCATTCGATGATTTTTTAGTATTTTAATTTCTTTTGTTTTTATTTAAGAATCGTGTGTCACTTATTTATTGAACTTCAAATTCACAATTTCGTACGAATCCGACAAGAAGGGACGGAGAAAAATCAGCCTATTTCCTAGCAAAAATCCTTGCATTCTTACCACTCATTCGATGAAAATTTTTAGTACTTCAATTTCTTTTGTTTTTATTTAAGAATCGTGCGTAACTTATTGTTTTGACTTCAAATTCACAATTTCATTCAAATCTGACAAGTAGGGACGGAGAAAAATTCGCCCATGTCCACACAAAAAACCTTGCATTCTGACCACTCATTCGATGATTTTTTTAGTATTTTAATTTCTTTTGTTTTTATTTAAGAATCGTGTGTCACTTATTTATCAAACTTCAAATTCACAATTTCGTACTAATCCGACAAGTAGGGACGGAGAAAAATTCGACCATGTCCACACGAAAATCCTTGCATTTTTACCACTCATTCGATGATTTTTTTTAGTACTCCAATTTCTTTGGTTTTTGTTTAAGAATCGTTTGTCACTTATTTATTGAACTTCAAATTCACAATTTCGTACGAATCCGACAAGTAGGGACGGATAAAAATTCGACCATGTCCACACAAAAATCCTTGCATTTTGACTACTCATTCGATGATTTTTTTTAGTACTCCAATTTCTTTGGTTTTTATTTAAGAATCGTGTGTCACTTATTTATTAAACTTCAAATTCACAATTTCGTACGAATCCGACAAGAAGGGACGGAGAAAAATCAGCCTATTTCCCAGCAAAAATCCTTGCATTCTTACCACTCATTCGATGAAAATTTTTAGTACTTCAATTTCTTTTGTTTTTATTTAAGAATCGTGTGTAACTTATTGTTTTGACTTCAAATTCACAATTTCATTCAAATCTGACAAGTAGGGACGGAGAAAAATTCGCCCATGTCCACACAAAAATCCTTGCATTCTGACCACTCATTCGATGATTTTTTTAGTATTTTAATTTCTTTTGTTTTTATTTAAGAATCGTGTGTCACTTATTTATTGAACTTCAAATTCACAATTTCGTACGAATCCGACAAGTAGGGACGGAGAAAAATTCGACCATGTCCACACAAAAATCCTTGCATTCTGACCACTCATTCGATGAAATTTTTTAGTACTCCAATTCCTTTTGTTTGTAATTAAGAATCGTGTGTTACTTATTGATTTTATTTCAAGTTCACAATTTCGTACGAATCCGAAAAGTGGGCACGGAGAAAAATTCGCCCATGTCCACACAAAAATCCTTGCATTCTGACCACTCATTCGATGAATTTTTTAGTATTTTAATTTCTTTTGTTTTTATTTAAGAATCGTGTGTCACTTATTTATTGAACTTCAAATTCACAATTTCGTACGAATCCGACAAGTAGGGACGGAGAAAAATTCGACCATGTCCACACAAAAATCCTTGCATTCTGACCACTCATTCCATGATTTTTTTTAGTACTCCAATTTCTTTGGTTTTTATTTAAGAATCGTGTGTTACTTATTTATTTAACTTCAAATTCACAATTTCGTACGAATCCGACAAGTAGGGACGGAGAAAAATTCGCCCATGTCCACACAAAAATCCTTGCATTCTTATCCTTCATTTGATGAAATTTCTTAGAAATCCGATTTCTCGTGTTTTTTATTAAAGAATCGTGTATTGCTTATCGATATCGATACAAATTCACAATTTCGCCTTAATCCGTTGGAATAGGACTGATGAAAATGTGCCCATGTTCACAGAAAAATCCTAGCATTTTGTCCAGCCATGTGTCGAAAAATCTTAATATTCAAATTTCTTATGATTTTATTTAAGAATCCTATCTTTTTTATTACACATTTACAATTTCGGACGAATCCGGAGAGAGACGGAGAAAAATGCGCTCATTTCCTCAGATAAATCCCTTGCATTTTGGCCCCTAAGTTGATGATTTGATCTCGTAAGAATCCGACATAATCCGGACGGAGAAAAATTCGCATATGTCACCAGAAACAAGCTTGTATATTGTCAACTTATCCTATGAAATTTCTTAGCATTAAAATTCTTTATGTTTTTATTAAAGAACCATTTTTAACCTGTCATTGTATTATTATCAATTATGGAATGTATTGCACTGCACTTCTCCTGCATACCTTCTGGAATAAAGTATTATTATTATTATTTTATAGTAAAAACATTTTATATATATATATCGGATAATAAATTCAGACAAATTTTGACGAAAACAAAACACGGCAGTAAAACGTGACGATGTTGGTTGTGATGTCAGCCAGACGTCACTACTTCTAAAAACAAGCGCATGTGGAGAATCGACACTAAAAATAACATCGCCAGTAAATCACGTTACATCCGTGACCACGAATTGATCCTAATAGTTCGGAGAGCAGGTTTTTTTCTATTCGGCTCTTTTTCGAGATATTTCCAGCTAATAAAGGAGATAGGAAAATTAATAGCAGTGTTAAATAATTGCTAGTTTAATTCATTTTTTGCGTTCTTGTTTTCCAAGACAACAGCGGCGGCCTCCGTGGCTTAGTTGTTGAGATCCTCAACTACAAATCCAGAGGACGCGAGTCCGAATCTTGGTGGGCGCAAATACATGTTTTTTAATTATTTATTTTTAAAGAACGACAAACATTTCCGGGTTACGAATAGCCTGACAATATTTGAAAAACTCCTACTGCCATCATAATAAGCGGAATATTTTGCTTGTGCAATGATGGAGGAGCTAGTACAGGAATTGAATCCACGACGCCCGGACAGGAATCCGACGCGTGTTATGACACATATTGATTAAATAAAAGTTATTAGCGCACCCCGGGTTTGAACCCGCGACCTTTGGATTCGTAGTCGAGCGGCCTACCACTCGACCATGATGGCCGTCTATTTGAATTGCGCAAACGCTCTAGCAAACAAATAGATTGAATCAAATTTTCCTCTTAATCAATCAAAGCTGTCAAAACGGTCTCTTTTTGGCTTTCTAGTACAAGAAATACCACAAATGATTTATCTGTAAATTCTACACGGGTAGTTAGGAAAATATCTAAGGTTCCCTGAGAACATTTTTTTAAAAACTTTAATATTTTAAATTCTATATGAAATATGGGGAAGAGGAAGGTTGGGAAGTACCTGGCTATTCAGATCTGGTTTCGTCACTCAAAAGTCGCCGGCTAGTGGAACTAAAAACTCACCCTATTGTCACGTCGCTGCGTGCGCTGACCCCCATACACTCTAGTTCCTGCAAGTCTTTGAATCGTATTATGATTTCTTCGAGAAGGGCGTCAATATGGGTACAGTATGTTTCCAAATCAGAATTTTTGAGCTTATCTTTTTTTTATTGTTGTAAAGAAGTGTATTCGCGATCGTGTACACAATCATTTACAATGATTATGTGTGCAGTTTACGCGACAATAATTGAGCAAATGAGTAAGTCTTATTTTTAATTGACACAATGCCCACTCGAACTTTCTTATTTGCGCCAACAGCGTTCAGTCCTCCATCAATGGAGTTTCCTGCATTCACCCTTCTTTCAATATCCTTACCAGCCTTTACGTCTCTCGTTAACATACTTCCTAAATACACAAACTAATCGACTTGCTCTAAGTATTCATCATTCACAACTATATTGCACGCTGTTCGCTTACTTTCTCTTTCAAACACCATGACTTTGGACTCACTTACATTCATCATCAACTCATTCTGCATACATACTTGGTTCATCCTAGACACGAGAAACTGTAGTTAAGAATTACTGCTTTTTATTTTTTTTATTTATTTACTTAACTTCATGTTTATTTACAATATTTTAAATACATTGTCCTCCACGCTAGGAGTTCACCTGTGATGTGGAGGCTTTAAATCCATATATGTCATAGAAGGTGCCAGTTTATTCCAACCAACCCGGATTCGTAGTCGGAATATACAGAATTTATTTAGCGTTGTCCCCATGGTGTAATTTTTTGAATCAATACTTATGTTAATAGGATCAGCTAATTAATTTAAATATCTAATAAGCCGCTTATTTGCCTGTATAGAAAACAACGCACAAAGAACCAGGAAAATCGAGAAGGTCACAAATAATAAGAAACAGACGTTAGAATTAGGTGTTTAATTTTAGGAATATTTTACAAAATAAATTCGTATGCTGTTTGCAATACAGTTACAACTCTTGGAGTAATGATGTAACTCCCTCCAAGATTATGCCATTAACACACGAAACTCCTAAGAGGGGTGGTAGGTCTTGAATGCTGCTTTTGTCAGGAATAAAGGACACTGAAACCATAAAACAAACAAAAATTGGTACCTTTATCTTTAAAAGTTACTATGCAACCAAAATTTAAATCATGGGTAAATTATTTAAATGTGGCGAAAAGCTCACAAGGATAAGTTAACCTCGACAACCTTCGGGTAGAGCGGTAAGTACCTTGGCTCTGTAAACTCCGTTTCATTCTGAGAAATACTCTCCTAATGGCCCCGTGAATTACGTAAACATCTGAAATGTTACTTTTTTAAAACACTGTTGACAATTTATCTAACTACTTTCTCGGTCAGCCGACTTTAAGCCTAGTGATTAGATCTACTTACTTGGGTGATTAACCAGATTGGCATACGTTAAGTAAAGGTTACGTTGGGAAGAGCGCGATTGTGTATTATACAAAATTTAGGCTCAACAGTTAACGAGTGTAACAGTTTTTTTTTCTTTTAAATAAAAAATAATTTTGTTTTAAGCCACTTTATTTATACACATATAACAATTCGACCGGTTTCGGTTAGACTTAACCTTCATCAGGAACGTATAAGTATAAACTTTCAATCACTGGAATCAAAATGTTGCTATCAGAGGTTTTAATTGTGTTTGGGTACTTTGGCTTAGACTGATCTGAATATGTAGATTTAAACCAGGTTCTTCCCAACATTTTTCACTGTCGTCTACTCACTCGTCTAGATTTAGACATCACATAAAACCTTATAATGGGAGTCTCGAAGATGCCCCGCTTAAAAGGAGGAAATGCAAATTCAGTTAGTCTTTTCAAAATACGAATAGTTTAAAAGCTGAGTGAATTCAATTTACCAACCTCTCTTGTAGCACCGCATCATCCGTGGTGGTGATGTCCCCCGTATCCTCCGTAGCCTCCGTAGCCTCCGTAGCCGCCCCCGTAGCCCCCATAGCCACCGTAACGCTCGTGGCTCCCCGAGCCCCCGTAACCCTCGTGGCTCCCGTAGCCGCCCCCGAAGCCGCCCTCGTGACTCCCTGAGCCAAAGCCCCCAAAGCCGAAAGGTTTAGGTTTAGGCTTCGGCGCCGGAATGGCCAGGCACGCCACTACCACCATGAACATCACAAATATCTGGAACAAATAGCATAACGATCATAATAAATTATTACACGTGTGAGGGCATTTGATCACAGTAATTAGACAATATTATTATCTAGCCCGATTATTTATTCTTTGATTCCCGATGGTTAAACACACTTCAACGTCCCCCTACACTAGCGACCAAGTTCACGCAAAACTATTGCGAAATCAATGATTCGATTCAGGATTTAAGCAGCTCGGCTGTCCTAACTAACATACATTTTCTCTCGATTTTCATGTTCCAATTTCTAATTTATATTCACTCTAAAATACAACACCAAAGAAGGCTTGAGACCATCAAAAAGATTTTCTTTTATTTCCGCTAGGACGTGACACCACAGCAACAATAAATGAATATACAGTCAATTAACAATCACAAAAGTCCAGAAGCAAATAAATAAATATGATTATTTTAAAATTTTAATTTAACAACATAGTGATACTATTACAATTCAATTGATAGAAAGTTGTCATAAAATATGTTCTCATGAAAGTTATTAGCGTTTTTTGCCACAGGAAATTATTGTTCTACTTGCATTAGGTTTAAAAAATCGTTTAGTAATTAAAAACGTTTTTGGTTCACATAAAACAATACTTTGCATTCTGTTAATTCTAACTGTTCCTCTAAAATGCTTGAATTCACAAAAGTTCAACATTTTTTTTAATATAACCTTTTAAATAATCGGCAACTTATTAATTTTGGATTATTTTAAATTTATTAATTTTGGAATATTTTAAATTTTAATTTATTTCACAGAACCGTTATTGACCAGAATTAATGGCGATTTTTTTTAAAAAAAACGACGTCAGCTAAGCTCCAAGTACGAAATTGAAAATAGAATGAAACTAAACGATCGTTTAGTTAAGGTGTACCTAGCTCAAACGTCCTGTAGTACAATCATGGTGTCAGTTTATTTAGTAAGTTTTGTAAGGTTAATTGAATTTAACTCTCAACACCATAACATCTAGATTAGCAGAAATCTTTGTTACCTTAAGAAATATTTATTTGGGCTATGCCTGAAATCGAAACCGTCGAACTTAAAAAAGCAACTTCGTAAACTATTATTCTAAGTCCAGGTATTTGCAAAATTAATATCCTTAAACCCAATTATACCCAAATAAAAAAATATCTTAACTATAAAGCAGATATGTGAACGATCAGATCTGGCGTTTTGAAATTTGCACAGCTTTTCTGTCTGGAAGTTCGCGTAAAAATATAACAGAGTTTTTGGCCAGGTTAATAAAACGTTGGAGAGAGATTTGCGACCGTTGGTCAATTATGTTTATTAGTTTGGTAATTGACTATCACTTACTTGAAACAGAAACTTCATGTTAACTCCTTACACTAACACTGTTGGTAATGAAGAGGCTCCTTGCCTTATATACCAACCGCAACGCTATAATCCTTAAGCAAAAACAATGTCAACAAAATGTCTTATTAATTACTAGAATTATCTTTCTGGCTTTACCTAGTGCCAATGGTCGAAGTTTTTTTTCCCAAATAACTGGTTAAATCCACATATATTATTATGTTGTTTTATTACATTTAGTAGGTACTAAATTTCGACGGCGGTGGAAGCATTTGATTTTGAAGATGTAGCAACAAAAAAAAACATGTTGTTGTTGTTACCGTCCGAGTGATCACATTACCATTCTAGTCTTTACGTAAGTATTCGGTCTGTGTTGGTCTTTCCAGCGGTTGAATTGTTTTCCTAAATCTTCTCTGGAATTCGTTTATCCCAAACACCTTTATTGCTCGCTGCAGGCCTCTAGTACGTATCTGCCTTATCGCCCGGGGCAGAGGTCGGCAAACTCATTAGTATTAAAATTTATTTTAAGAGACAAATTTATTTTCAAGAATCATAATAATAATAATTTATTTAAATAATATCTTATACATTATAAACTTTCCACAGTTTAATACATATATATATAAATTAGGCATATTTGCTAATAACCACAAATTAAGAAATAATCACAGGAAAAAATATTATTACGAAGAATTAAAGTATACAAAATTATTATTATAACATTAAAAAAGATATATAATACATATTTTTTCAACCCTAAAGAAGGTTCAGGTAGAGCCGAAACCGGTTGGTATATGTATCTAATAAATTGGTGTCAAAACAAAGTTTCTTTAATTTAAAATTTAAAATACATTTTTTTTTTAAATACATTTTAACCGGTAGAATCATTGGCGGTTGGTCCTACAGGCAGGAAGATAGAATAATCTATGGTGACGCGGTCTTAGATAGTTTAACATAGAGACTTACGCACTCTAAAATAGCTAAAAATAATGATAATCGTGTTTTTAGGAGTCGTTTTAAACTTGCTACTAGCATTAAATAAAACTAAAAAAAAATTACAAAACACGCCCATGAACAATGACCTTGCATTTCCTTGGAAAGCTTCAATAAGTCAGGTCTGTATGTCGTAGTTTTTGATTAATTATTCATTTACGATTTTAATTTATTTTTGATAAGGTTTATGCTTGAACAAATGCTAGTTTTTTTAACTAATCGTTAGTCAGGAATACTATTCGAGGTGTCGAAAATTTTCATGTTATTCTTCTCCAAGATCATAATGACGTTCGAGTTTGCATCTCCATAATTCTTTGTTTGTTTAACTCCAGTAATTGCATTTCAAAAGCGCCAATGCCAATATTGAAGGTGGAAAAAATCAATTGTGTTGCGTCAGCGCTGAGAGATTTTATTAACAAAGGCTAACGTCGGTATGTTATTTATGAACTCTTGAAACCTCTGTAGAAAAGCTTCCTTCATATTTAAAATAGTAAACATCCATTCCCGAGTTTATTTATTTATTTATTTGGAACATTTGACAGAGTGACAACATTGCATACATACTGACAGATACAAAATAAATGGTAGGTCATCAATCCATTTCCAAAATGTTCACATCATGCAATTAGAAATACACTGAATTACACTAATAAAAACAATAGAAAAATAAAGAAAACAACCGTTTATAAAAAGAAATATCAACACATGCTTAAATTTAGGAAATAAAATTATCTTAATAAGTTGTATATGTGTGTACCTTTTTCTGTTTATGTTTTAAGTAAAAATAGTATTTAAGATTTGATTAAACCTAAAAGGTGAGTTGCAGAATATATCAATTTCGTTAATCATACCATGTTCGTTAATCTTGCCACTACAGTGGATGTTATACAGTCGACACATTCGCATAAGAGGTTGGGAGAAGGTTAAATTAGTTTTTTTGAAAGGAATGTAAAAAGTTTTAAATGTAAAAAGTAAATGTAAAAAGTTATTTTCTTGGCGATGTTTCAGCAGGCTTAGAAAATGATTGAATGTTTCTCTTTCAAAATCTGAAGCAAAGAGGGGTAATTTTTTTTCGTGTGCGCTACGACAATAGTATTGTCAACCCGTTCGACCGCGAGCCCGCACGTAGTCGAAATCGATTGGTGGCTCGCGAGCCGCGGTTTGCAGACCACTGACCAGGGCGAGTAGAACGGCCATGTTGACAACTAGGCAGAATCGATACTTTATCGATAAGTTTATCAATATTGCTAACACAAAGTTTTTCAACATCGCTTAAAAAATCGATCAACAGCGACACATTTTAGTTTTAGCGTAGTAAGACGTTTTGTCGTTTTGAAACGTCTAATTAAAACGAGTTCATTTTGCAAAACCGATTTCACTAATTATTCAAATAATTTGTTGATTGTTTTATTTCACCAACAGGTGTGACTACCAAAACTCCATTTACTCTAATTCATACCTGTCTTTGTCATCGACGTAGATATTTCATACATCGATGCTTCTCGCTTTCGCTTTCCCGCGAAAGTTTTTGTAAAGGTATTTTTTTTTTTAAGTGAGCACCCTACAAGAGTCCCAAATGTTCCTTATCATCTAGAACCAGTGGGACCATGACATCCCCAATTGGGGTATCTTGTGAGGCTGAAGATAGTGGTAGGAGAAGGGGGAGGGAAAGAGTATTTCCAAAACTTACATTCTTCTCTCGCACTTCCTTCAATCTCAAAACATAACCCATATTGGCAAGGCCAGTTCCACGACATCTAGCGCCCTATGCAATAAATACTAGTGCGCCCCCCGAACCCTCCCTCTCTCACCTCTCTTTTTCACAGTACGGTTATAAACAGAAATATAGCATGTTTCCTAATAATAAACCATTGAGTTATGTTCATTTATTTCTAGTATCAAAACGTGTGGGCGGAGTCAACGGAGACGCGGGACAAGAAGAACATTTTAAAAATACTTAAAAGCGGTGTGATAATTTGGGAAATTTCGTTGTCTTTTTCATTCTCATGGTGTACGACGTAAAAATCCGGAGAAAGTGATTTATTCCAAATTTGTATAGGTTGGGTAAAAAGAACCAGCCCTCTATCCATATATTGTTACTTCAAGGCCTAACCAATGCGTAAGCTATATTGTGCAACCTCAGAGCGAGAATATACTCGTATATTCTCGCACAATATAGCTCCGCTTTTCGGTATGCAAGCATGTTTTCCATCTCCCGCGTCTCCGGCGACTCCGCCCACTACGTTTTATTATGCGACATAACAGGACAGAACTTAACGGTTTTTAGGTTATATCCTACATTTTGTTTTATAAAAATACTGTGAAAAAGTGGTTGTACAAATATTAAAAAAATATTATGTCGACATGTGCTATGAATGGATGTATAAATACGCTAGCCCTAGTCCTTATAATTCTACCTGTGGCTATGATGTCTTACTAAACTGCCTTTAAATTACCTGTAAATAATTTCGTTTGTTAATTTCTACGTACGTACGAGTGTGAATTTTTCAAATTTGGAACTGATATTTAAAAATCATCAAATTTAAAAAATAAAAATTATAATTCCATGCCTACCTCATAAAATACCTACCTATTATGTATTTTAACAGACATAATTCTATATTTGAAATGAAAACTAATATTTTTTCTTAGAAAGTCAAGTTACACCCTGCGATTTTTCACGGGTATCTAATATTGGATAGTTGCTTCTTTTTGATGAAACATCATTGAAATTAACACAATAGCTTTTAAAATATTTATAACGTTTATAAAAAATGCCAGGGTACAACTAGCTAACTAACTACTCATTACGCCGTTTCTCCGCAGGGGTAGGCAAAGAGGATGGCCGCCATACAACTCTGTCTTGACATACAATCCTTGCTTCATTCACATTCATACACACTCTTCTGTTATTCTGACTCTTGACATGGCCCGACTCGAGTATTTGATTCATTTGATCGTGCCATGTCTTCCTAGGGCGTCCCCGATTTCTTCTTCCATTCACTTTTCAGCCATATATTCTTTTCAAATTTCTGTCTTCGTTTATCCTCTCTACATGCCCAAACCATCTAAGCGTCCCTTTCTTGATTAAATTCATTACACTTACATCAACCTTGCATTATTTCCGAATATCCACATTTTTAACACGGTCTTTCAACAATATTGTGTTTTATTTAACAATATATTGATTTGTCTAGCTTACCTTTGAAAAATAATAGCAAGAAACAAATAAAATAGGGGTGCAAGAAATAATTAGAAAAAGGTTTTCTTAATGGTTTATTTGGATGTCTTAATTCTAAAACTCGATCGCATATATCATATTTGATCAATCAAGTTCGTACACTGTTCGCAGCATACTTTTAACACAAAACTGCGAAGGGGCGGCTGTTTTTGTAGAGAAATGATACTGAAACAAACAAAAAAATGTATAAATATATAGAAACCAAATTTACAACTAACTTATATTTCCACTGTTTATTAAATGGTTAAGATTTGTTTTATGGTATCATTAAAATAGAATTGCACTAGGAATTAAAAGTTTCAAAAATAAATATATTTATTTTTTCGGGTCGAAGATAAAACGGGGAAGTTACAATACGAAGAATTACGAACTAGGAGTAAGAAATTTACGATTAATTACTTTCTCCTGGTTTTTGCGTCGTAAACCGTGAGAGAGAAAGAGATAAAACAAGTTATTACATAATATCGTACCACTTTTAGGTATGTAAGCATGTTTTCCGTCTCCCGCTTCTCCGGCGACTCCGGCGCCTCCGCCCACTGCGTTTTTTTATACGACATAACTCAACGACATATCCTATATTTTTGTTGACAACAATACTGTGAAAAAAAAGTGGTTATACAAATAAATGCCACATTATGTTGACATGTGCTATGAATTGATGTAAAAAGGTGTGTCCATGAAAACCCTAGAGAACGCCCGAGTTAGGAAAAAATCAACAATCTTGACTACACTGTTTCGCAAAACAATATTGCCAGTATATTATTGATTTGAGTTTACGAGTTTTATATATGTGTTTCATAGATGAAGGATGGACTTATCATCAGGACCTCTGCAGCAGAGCGGTTAGCGGCCGCGGGTTTAAATCCGAGTAAAGTTATAAAAAAGTGCAATGATTTTGGCAAACTGAATTAAAAACAAAACAACAAAAAACCGTATATTTGCACCTTTTTACAAACTGGAATATGCTTATGTTTATGTGTGTTATTATGTTTATATGTGCGAATATTATATATGAATATGCGAAAGTGAATGAAAGAAAAGACGGGGACACCCGAGGAAGATATGGCACGATCGAGTGAATCAAATACTTGAGACGGACCATATGAAGAGTACACTCCATATATATATTTCTACATATCTTTAATAACGCCTTAAAATTTTATTTTGTAATGTTATTAAAATGAATAAAGAAATTGAATTGAATTGAAGAGTCAGAATAACAGAAGAGTATGTATGAGACGATGTATGAATGTGAATGAAGCAAGGAGTGTGTACCGATACAGAGTTGTATGGCGGTCCGTCCTCTCTGTCTACCCCTGCCTACCCCTGCGGAGAAACGGCGTGATAGTTAGTTTGGAATATGCTTTCAGCATCACCCTAGTGAGAGAGCTGAATTCAGTATTGATGTTGCTTGAAATAACTTAAGTTATGTTTAGTGACTTAATATGAATTGCCAGATATCTTTACAAGCTTCCTTTACCCCTTTTCCATCCCTCTCCTTACTTCTTTCAGTCTCGCAAAATTTCCCAAAAAGGTATATCTTGTGAACATTAACAAAAATTCAAACTTTTAAAAGGCTTTTATTCGAGGGAGGAAAAGTTAGTGCCGGTAACGTAGTTCCCAGAGTGATAGATACTCTCAGTATCCCCCTAGTGAAATACCACAATTCGGAATCGAAAAGTTGCTTACAGAGGCTTTAGCCGTGTTTGGTGATCAGATCTGAATAGCTAGGTACTTCCCAACCTTCCTCATCCCTATATATCTTTCCCCTCCCCACCGACTTTAGCCCCACAACATACCCCAATCGGGAATACCATAGTCCCACTGGCTACAGAGGGTTGGGATCAGTTAAGACTCTTATGCGGTAATCACTATAAAAAAAATTCAAAAAAAACCAAAAGTTTTTTTTAATTATCGAAACATTGCTCGAAATTGTTTTTGTCAGACACGTCCCTACCTTCCTCTTCCTCATCTTCCCCCTCCCCCCCCATTACTTCATTCAGTCTCAGAAATCAGCCCAATCTGGGATGCCATAGTTATACTGGCTCCGGGCAGTTGGAACCCTTGTGCGGTGTACACACAAAAAAACCCTATGCATGTATGTTGAGAATAATTTCAATACCCTTTCAGTAGTGTAGTATCATCCGTGGTGGTGGTGATGGTGATGGTGTCCACCCCCGTAGTCGTCGTAGCCGCCCCCGTAGCCCCCGTGACCGCCGCCGTAGTCGCCGTAGCCGCCTCCGTAGCCCCCGTGGCCGCCCCCGTAGCCCCCGTGGCCCCCGTGGCCCCCGTAGCCGCCCCCGTAGTCTCCGTACCCGCCGTGGCCGTACTGCGGATTGGGCGCCGGTGCCGGCAGGGCCAAGCACGCCACTATCACCACCGACATCAGAAACAACTGGAAATATAAAAAATTTCATTAAGAATAGGTGGTATTATACATATTTAATTCATGTAAAAATAAGAAAAAGTACATTTGCGGCACGTTCCAGAGTGGTAGATACTCTAAGTATCACCCTGGTGAAAGACCACCATTCAGAATCGAAACGTTGCTTGAAATGGCTTGAGCCGTGTTTGGTGACCAGATCTGAATAGCCAGGTACGTCCCAACTTTCCTCTTTCCAATTTCCTTCCCCTCCCCACTACCTTCAGCCTCACAACATACCCTATTTGGGGATGCCATAGTCTCACTGGCTCTAGACGGTTGGGAGCAGTTGAGACTCTTGTGCGGTATTCACGTAAAAAAAAAAAACTTAAGAAATGGATTATATAATTTATTTACTAATTTATTAACGTCCGTTAAAGGCTTTTACATAAATATTAACATTAAAAAAATATATACACACATATATATAGATATATATATACATATATTTAGGTAAATATATTTATTTATTTAATTATATACGCCCTCATGGGCTTTTACATAACATATGATATAAAACATAAAATAATAGTGACATAAAAAATAACAATGATTAGCTCCCAAAAACATAATTAAGTTGATAGAAATATTACAATGCAAATTAACACTAGTATTTTTTAAAGAGGTATGCTATTATAGCCTTCTTGTAACTAGATTCAGTGTAATATATTTTTTTATACATTCTAAGATTGAAAAATAGGACAAAAGTCACGATCCGCCACTGCTAAGGTATGATTTTAATCTTAAAGTACATAGTAGGGAATCTATCCAAGGCAGTGTAGTCAGTTTTTGATGATTTTTACCGGACTCGGCAGACCTGGGCTTGGCTAAGACTAAGGCTAGGGTATTTATACATCTATTCATATCACATATCGACATAATGTTTTTGTTTATTCGTATAACCACTTTTTCAAAGTGTTGTTATCAACAAAAATATAGCACATTACCTGAAAAACCGTTTGATTGTGTCAAGTTTAGTGGCATAATACAAAATGCGGGCGGAGCCCCGCGGTGACCCAGGAGCCCAAGATCATCGTGACGGTACATAGAAGCGGTGTATTATATTTTTTGTCTCTTTCTCTCTCATGGTGTACGACGTAAAAACCCGGAGAAAGTGATTTATCGCAAGTTTGAATAGGTTGGGTGAAAATAATTAGCTCTCTTTCCATACATTGTTACTCCAAGGTGTCGCCCATGTAGCGGTTGCCAACAGGCGGTAACAAAGGACCAGAAAAAAAGAGACAGATAATATGAATTTAAAGAGACAGAACGTCAACTGAGAAGGTGATGTAAGAATAGTGATAAATTTTATGAGTTAACGGGAAAAAAAATTATAATTATTTGTTCACGAATATATTTGACTATGTGAATGAGTTAATAGTTTTTTTTATTATTAATACCTGATATCTTGTCGGAAATTGGATTTTATGTCCTTGATAATTTCACGCGAGGCCGCCAACACAGGCTTCTGTTTCTTCCCAGGTGCAGAACTAACTTACCAATGGTGATGCCCCTGGGAAGACTAACTAGGTTAATTAACTGCCTCGCAGGAAATTTGGATATTTTTCACACGAGTTACAAAAAGTTTAATCAAGAACTAGCTATTAAGTACTTACTATACTATATTATGTACTTCTTGAAAATTTTTTTTTTTGTTTTTAAACATCTTTTTACTTTAATCTTTGTGTAATTATGATAACCATTTTATGTGTTTCGTACAATATTTTGGTAAAAAACTGTTTTTGTAAACATAAAATAAGTAAACTTGAGAAAAAAAAACCTACAATTTTTTGGTAAATTATTTGTAATTTTGTATCTCGCTAATAAAAAAATAATAGACTTGTTTCGCTGGTTTGTAAAAAGTCATGAAAAATTGTATTCGTGGGAAGTATTCACACCAAAATAATATGTAATTGCTTAGTTAGATTATTTACTCGCCGATTTCACTGTGCGACAGAACCCGTTTATGGTGAAAAACTCTAGTACACCAACACCTATATAAAGATATTGTCCACATGCACACCGAAGAGATACAGTTGTGGACGTAAACGTATGTCCGAAGTAAGTTTCCTTAGTTCTGTGATATTGTTAAAATATTTCTAATTATCGAAATGTTTCTTGAACGATAATCGATTTCATTAGCCTGTCTGGGGCCTCGAAGTCAAAAAGTCTAATCTATATTTCACACTTCTCTGGATTAGCTGTTCAGTGGTTGAAATAAATGCTTATAGCCTCAGACCAATAATATACCAGGAGGGAGCGCTAGTGTAGTCAGGATTGATGATTTATTCCTGACTGGGGCGTGACTAGGGCCAGGGTATTTATTCATAACACATGTCGACATACTGTTTTGTTTATTTGTATAACCACTTTTTCACAGTATTGTTATAAACAAAAATGTAGGATATAACCTAAAAACCGTTGAGGTATGTCCTGTTATGTCGCATAACAAAACGTAGCGGGCAGAGTCGCCGGAGACGCGGGAGACGGAGAACATGCTTCTATATTTATAAGCGGTGCTGTATCGTGTGAGAACCTGTCTTATCCCTTTCTCTCTCACGGTTTATCATAAATTTGTATAGGTTGGGTAAAAATATTTAGCTCTCTCTCCATATATATTCTTGGTCTTAGCTTATAGCACTGTCTGTCGGAAACAAACTAAAATACCTGTTGGTGCATTCAGATACAACGTAATTAATTTAAAAAAACACCTAATACCCAAAGCAAAAAAAAATACAAAAATAAATTACCTCACTACTAGACAGACAAGTATTTATTAATCTGCCACAAGATGTTTTATTTTTATACTGAATACCGCACAAGAGTCCCAACTGCGCCCAACCGTCTAGAGCCAGTGAGACTATGGCATCCTCAATTGGTGTATTTTATGAGGCTGAAATTAGAAGGAAGGGGAAGGAAATGGGGAAGAGGTATATTTAAAAATACCTGTCTATTCAGATCTGGTCACCTAGCACGGCTAAAGCCATTTCAAGCAAGTTTCGATTCTGAATGGTGGTCTTTCGCCAGGACGATATTTAGAGTACCACCTTGGAGTAATAATGTATGGAGAGAGAGCTAATTATTTTTACCCACCCTATACAAACTTGCGATAAATCACTCTTTCCGGGTTTTTACGTCGTTCACCATGAGAGAGAAAGAGACAACAATAATAACACACTGCTTTTATGTACTGTAAGGATGATCTGGTCTCCCGCGTCTCCGTGAACTTCGCTTACATGTTTTATTATGCGGCTAAACTGGACACAACTAAACGGTTTTTAGGTTATATGCTATATTTTTGTTGACATTAAACATTATGTCGACATGTGCTATGAATGGATGAATGGCGCTAATGGCCCAGGTCTGCCGAGTCCAGCAAAAATCATCAAAAACTGACTACACTGCCTTGGATAGGTACCACTCTATGTACTCTAAGGGTACAACCTACCACTCAGGAACGTGTCGCAAATATACTGCATGTAATTTTATGTAAATAAACTGTGTTATGACACGTATTCATTAAAAATTATTTGCGCACGCCGGGTTTTAACCCGCGACCTCTGGATCCGTAGTCGAGCGTCTTACCACTCGACCACGTTGGCCGTCAAACAGGTGTAGATAAGTAGATATACTACATCAATAACCACTAAGCATGTAACACATAATTGCATTAATACAAATTTTAACAGCAGTAAACAAATATTCGTTTGTCCTTTTTTTAGAGATGTGTATTTTTATTTATCTAACTTGACACGTGTTTTCATTGATGTAATTTTCTAGGTCGGCTATAAAAAATATGGACACCGTATAAGCTAAACTAAGCTTTCGAATTTTAAAAATAAACTTGATAAAATAATTTAACTATAGTGTGGAAGAGAGACTAGCGGCCGCTTTTGCCAATCAAGCAGAGCGATTGTTAAGTTCAACTGGAACTAAAAAAAAAGAAAATTATCATCGTGTCACTTTATTATATTCGTACCGACATATTAAAATTAATTTGAAAAGCTAAATTAGGTTATTTATCAGTCAACCACAACACACTTTTCGGGCCTCGACGGGAATTAAACCGGCCACTCTCCCCAAACAAATTCCTAAAATATTGAGCCCCGGACCCAGGTATTAGCAATATCAATATAACTATCAAGTCGTGATATCGTCACCGGAAAGGCAAAAGGGCTGAAGCGTCATTTTGGGAAGTTTTCACCAGAGCACTTTAAAGTTTTTGTTTTATCAAAAAAAATATAAGTCTTCAGTACCTGATTGGATTTAAAAAAAAAAATTCATTCAGGCATCTCTATGACAAGAGCTAAAAGAATCCCAAAATTGTGTCACTTTTTTAAGCCTTTTCCCAAATGGTAAATATATTTAAGATGGCTGGAGGGCCACAAAAGTCTTCAGAATCAAACAACAGTCAGAGCATTCGATGCAGAAAAAAGAACTGACCAAAACTGCACATTCAACTCAATTTTGACCAATGTGTCGCTTGAGCCTTTTTGCCTTTCCAGCGATGATATTATCAAATAGTTTTTTTCCGGGAAATAAATGAAGAAGATGAACTTGCCCTAAACGTCACTTTGTAGCACTCTACGAATGATGTATCTGTAAATTTTATGTGAGTAGTTAGGAAAATGTGAATAACATTTAAACTGTCATATTTTTCATAATTTCAGTAAAGGGTGCATTTTGAAATCCAACGAAGGCATTTTTTAATGTTTTACCTAAAATTTTAATATGTTTTTCATAAAGAATTTAAAAGATTACTGTTTACAAATTGTGTTCACTGGAAACCTTAGACATTTTCCTAACTACTCGTAAAGAATTTACAGATAAATCACTTGTAGTATTGCTTGTATTAAACGCCAAAAAGTATGTATTTTTGGGTGCTACTCTAAATTATAAAGCAGAAATCGAATTGTTTGAACCAACCAAAACCTGTGAATTTTTGGGTTAACGTAACCGGGAGTTTACACCAATGATGTTTGTTACCAAGAGGATTTGTAAAAGATTTTAATACGAGTTGTAACAAGATTTGCGACCGTGAGAGAGTTATTTCAAAACACTTCTTACTTGAAACAGAGCCTTCATGTTCACTGCCTATGCTTGCACTGTATCAGACTAAACATTATTTGGCAATGAGGATGGTCCTGCCTTATATACCCTCCCAAACGCCAATTCCCGAGCAACTAACTTGCAGCTGCGTCACGACTGTATCTATTATTAATTATAACATCCTGAGAATACTTAGCGCTAATGGTGGTATGTTTTTATACATCCAGTTAAATCCCAACATTTTAAATGTGTGGTAAATATTACGTAGTTCTGAATTTCAACGGTGGAGTGGTCGGATCAGAAGCTGCAAAAAAGCATGTTGTTATTGTCTTTCGTGCAGGTTTTGACATACAGTTTTAGTTTTTTGTATAAGTGGTCTGTCAGGCTTTTTTAACCCACCGCCGGGCGCGAGGCCGCACTGTGTGCAGCAAGTACACCTCTTTGCAGTTTTCGAAAAGAACAATGGACGAAATGTCTCGGAACTTTAGGTAATCCCTGTTCATTATGTTTCCGCTCTATGCACACTACTGCACTTATCTCACCGTCATCGGTCAGTTAAAATCTTGTTAAAAAGTGCAGCAAACTAGTAGCTTCACAGGCGCGGGTGAGAGCTAAGAATATAAACAAGTTTTTTCCAGGTCCTGAACAAGCAGATAGGGACACTGCTACTGAAATGGATGCATTTAAAAAATATATAAATATATTTTCTAAACATAACAGAGTTGCATTCTTGTGATTTTGACGCGAATCAAATGTGGTGTCTTTTCAAAGATTTTTATACCTAAAGTTGGATTTTATGACTTGAAATATATATGAATCTATACTCAATAACTTTAACCTTCTGGTATAATCACTTCCCACGTATAGATGACAAACATTTTGATGAAAAAAGTGGAATTTTGAGATGCCGCACTCAGTGCGGCGCGCGCCCGCTCATGTGACTCACAACAGCGCGCCCGGCAGTAGGTTAAGTAAGTTTTTATACCGTTTGGCTTTATTCAACGTCACCTTTATAAAAGGTCTAGACTCAGATTAACCAAGACCAGAAAAACGAGCAGAAAATAAAACGCATCGTATGGCATTTGATTTCTCCGTGCTGAATTATGTATTTATTGTATACGCCCGAAAGGGCTTTTACATAAAAAGGTTTACGATCGACAGTGAAAAAATGAAAATTAAATGCACAAACAAAATAAGGAATAGTTGTAGAGTAGTAAAAAATAGTGTTTGAATACGTTAAATTATTATTGATTAAAGATATATTACATTCCGTGCAGTTGAATACATCAGCCACCTCGCATATGTATTACCAACTACATGCAATCTAAGTACAAGCGAGTATCTAAAAGACTCAGTCCTGATATTATTGTTACAGCTAAATAAAACTTAGGATCGAGTAGTTCTCGTTGGTATGTGAAAGGAAATAAGGTTCAGTAAATCAGGGCTGTCCATAATACCATCGACAATTTTATAAATAAAAGTTAAGTCAAAAATAATTCTACCATCTGAAAGTTTTGATAAATTAAATTATTTTATAAAGTAATTATTATTCAGGCAATGAGAGCCCTTTGAAGCATTAAAAAGGCTCCAATCATGCTTTCATTTTGTGCATATTTTTAAATGTGTTACTTAACACTTTAGCGACCTACGATTTTTTTAAAAGTTTTACCATGAAAACCAATAAAATTTGTACTAATTGCCTAAAATGCACATTTTTACAAAAATAAACATAATTTCTGTACCAATCGTTCGATTTTTTGTTTTGTTTTTAATGAATACTCACGACCTTCAGTGTTACTCATGTAAATAGAAACTTCTTAATACATTAATTACCCTAAACCGACTAGTTGGCTTTTCTACCCCACGTACTGGAAATAAATCTAACAGTTACGTAAATCACCATTTAAATTTTAAATTTAAACTGTTTATTTTAAAAAGATATTCACTACGAGCTTTATATCAATATGCACTATTATTTGTCAAAATTTAACATGTTGAAGACAATATTATTCATAAATGCGAAATGTTTCTAGAATGAATCACAATACATTTATATAATTTTCACCAAAAGTGAGGTTAGATTAACCTTTCTTTAGGCACATAGACACTTCTTCTTATAATTCACTTCTTTCGGTTTTATATCTCCAGCGCACTAGGATGGGTAACAGGAAAAAAAAAAACAGAAATGAAAATCGTCATAATTATTTTTAGTTTTTCGTATATTCATTTATCTTAATTCTAGAGCACAAAAGCATATTTTCCAAAATTAATTGTTCGTACACTGTTTGCAATAAGTTATAGACTATTCACCCACTACACTCTGAAGGGAGGTGGTCGTTCTCTCAAGACTGCTGTAGGGTAGAATGGAATCTGAAACAATCAATTCAAAATATTGTTTATTTATTTATTTTGATAAACGCCCATTGGGCTTTTACAGTAAGATTACATAGTATAGCAAAACAAGGGTAACATAACAAAAGTAATAAACATTTTTTAGTAACAAGTGCTCGGATCAAGAAATGTTTTATTTTACTATAAATCGTATTGCATTCAACTTTTGCTATATATTAAATAGAGATATGTTAAAAATGCATTCATTTGGGAGAGATTTAGAGAGAGAGTGGTTGGCACCCACCGTCTACTCTATATACCCTAAAGGAAAATAACAGTAACATTATTTCAATAAAGTATTTTTTAAATCTCTCAAAGACTTTTCAAAACGTTTATTATTATTATTATTATTAACGCCCTAGTGGGCTTTTACAACAAATTTGTACAGTGTATTGATGTTGACAGGTAAAGTATTATATGATAGTACATGATACATTAAAAAATAAAACAAAAAAGTACATGCTTCTTGAAAAATAAATATATAACCAGTCGTAAATACAAAATGCAATATGAAAATTACAATAATACAATAAAAACGTAGAAAAGAAAAATACATATTCACAATTGTCTGGTAGACTCGTATATTTCAGTGAAGTATTTGTGAAGAGTAGCTATACAACTCCGATCTGAATCTCATGATTGAATACAGAAAAATATCAACATAACTAAATTGGTTTCCAAGCCTATGTAACCTTTGGACTGGGGAGTTCATTGCATAGTTGGTTCTTGATGAATTAACATGAAACAACTCAGAAAGTCTTGTGTCACGATTAGGTACACGGAATGTTATCAGCTTATTTAAATCAGGTGCATCCAGTACACCGTTAACCAGTTTGAATTAACCAGTTTAATCATCAATTCCTAGGTTAACAATTCTTATGGCAGGAAAACAAGTATTATGTTTCATAAAAACATAAATATTTAAACCATGTTAGTGAATTACTTCAATAAAAAATGAAATTGAAAAGACGAAGAATATTATACCACCCAAAAGAATTATTCAGAGTTCTGCGGAGTGAAAAATTATAATTTTATTATGAATAAAAACAAAAAAATCCTTCAAATAGTTTATCTTGTATAGCTAGTATTGCATTTACACGAAAATACGTGTGTATTGCACATCCTACACAAACGCGCTGGAATAAAAATATATAGTCGTAAATTATCTTTTTAAAGTGAATACCGCATTCACTTCTTGTTGCTTACTGTTCCCAACCGTCCGAAGCCAGTGGGACTATGGCATCCCCAATTGGGTATGTTGTGAGGCAGAAGAGAGTGGGTAAGGGAAGGATATGATGAAGAGAACGGTTGGGAAGTACCCGGCTATTCACATCTGGTCACCAAACACGGCTAGAGCTATTTCAACCAGCTTTTCGATTCTGAATGGTGGTCTTTCACCAGGGCGATACAATGAGTATCTATCTACCTCAGAGCAAGAATATATATGCAGAGAGAGAGCATAATATTGCATCACTTATCGGTATGTAAGCATGTTTTCCGTCTCCCGCATCTCCGGCGACTCCGCCCACTACGTTTTGTTATGTGACATTACAGGACATAATTCAACGATTTTTTAGGTTATATCCAATATTGTTGTATTTCATAATACTGTGAAAAAGTGGTTATACAAATAAACAAAACAGTATGTCGACATGTGCTATGAATGGATGTATAAATACCCTAGTCCTTGCCCTAACCACGTTCGAGTCAGGAAAATAAACAAGAATCCTGACTACATAAGCTATCCATCCTGGTATTTTATTGCTCCGAGGTAACTACCACTCTGGAACGTGGCGCAAATAAACTGCTAATCAATGGATTGACAGATCGGTACTGACCACGTTTAGTAATAGTCGTATCCCCCGTGGTGGTGGTGCCCGTGGTGGTGGTGTCCGTACCCGCCGCCGCCGTAGCCCCCGTGGTGGTGGTGGTGGTGGCCGTGCCCGCCCCCGTAGTCCCTGTAGCCCCCATAGCCGCCGCCGTAGCCGCCGCCGAAGCCCCCGCCGAAGCCCCCGCCGAAGCCCCCGTAACCGAACTGCGGGCTAGGGGCGGGCGCGGGGGCCGGGAGCGCCATGCACGCCGCTACGACCATGGACAGCAAGAACAACTGAAAATAAAACAATACAGAATAAAGTATAAAGTTAACCTTAAGGCAGTCACACATTAAATTATTTAATATCCCAGCCTATAAAACCGCTTACGGACAAAAAAGTTTTAAGTACAACGCCACTAAGCAATTCAATTCTCTGCCCAGCACCATCAGAAACATAAAAACCAAAAGCTCCTTTAAAATCAAAATAAATAAAAGCAGTAGTATCTATCCAAGGCAGTGAAGTCAGTTTTTGACTTGTTTTTGATGATTTTAACCTGACTCGGCGCACCTGGGCGTGGCTAAGACTAAGGCTACGGTATTTATACATCCATTCATATCACATATCGACATAATGTTTTTTTGTATTCGTATAGCCACTTTTTCACATTATTTTTATCAACAAAAATATAGCATATAACCTAAAAACCGTTTAGTTGTATCAAGTTTAGTGGCATAATAAAAAATGTGGGTGGAGTCCCGCCGTGAACCAGGACCTTAAGATCATCCTTACAGTATATAGAAGCGGTCTAGGAAATTTGTTGTCTCTTTCTCTCTCATGGTGTACGGCGTAAAAACCCGGAGAAAGTGATTTATCGCAAGTTTGTGTAAGTTGGGTAAAAATAATTAGCTCTCCCTCCATATATTGTTACTTCAAGTTACTCACCTTAAAAACCAAGTTTAATTTAGTTCTTAATATGTAGATTCTATATCTTCAAATTTGCCATTTACTTATATTATTTTTATTTTTATTATGTACTATATTTTCGATATTAACATGTTATTATGTAGCCAAAAAAAATACTTTTGCAAATTGTCATCCCAACACAGGCTTATGCCTATTGGGATGGGCAATTTACCAACTAATAAAAAAATGTATGTTCAAGTAAAATAATTAAATAAATAAATTGACGAAAATACTTGGTTGGCGTTTTCAAACTACATTTGATCACCATTAAATCGACGAACGGAGTCAAAATGTTTTTGTTATCATTCGAACGGTCCTAATAAACACCCCGGTTTCTAAAGGGGGTTCCAATGTCACCCCGAACGAGAGTTTTGTGCCGCACCTTAGATTTATTTTCGGTTTTCATAGTTAATACCCCACAATTTTATTTTTATTTTTATATGAATACCGCACCAGAGTCTCCACTGCTCCCGACCGTCTAGAGCCAGTAAGACTATGGCATCCTCGAATAGGGTATGCTGTGAGGCTGAAGGTAGTTGGGAGGGGAAGGAGATTGGGAAGAGAAAGGTTGGGAAGTACCTGGCTATTCAGATATGGTCACCAAACACAGCTAAAGCCATTTCAAGCAACGTTTCGATTCTGAATGGTGGTTTTTCACCAAGGCGATACTTGGAGTATCTACCACTCTAGAACGTGCAAATATACATATATTTTATTTTATATGAATTAAATGTGTTGTGACGTATATTAATTAAATAAAAGTTATTAGTGCGAGCCGGTTTGAACCCGCGACCTTTGGATTTGTAGTCGAGCGTCTTACCACTCGACCATGGAGGCCGTCAAGAGCCACAAGAGTCCCAACCGTCTGGAGCCAGTGAGACTATGGCATTCCCAATTGGGCTATGTTGTGAGGCTGAAGGTAGTGAGGAGGTAAAGGAGATGGGGAGGAGGCAGGTT
Source organism: Drusus annulatus (assembly GCA_022651775.1). Lineage (NCBI taxonomy): Eukaryota > Metazoa > Arthropoda > Insecta > Trichoptera > Limnephilidae > Drusus > Drusus annulatus. The sequence continues at coordinate 32,337 of JAGWCC010000115.1, forward strand.
GGGAAGAACCTGAGTATTCAGATCTGGTCACCAAACACGGCTAAAGCAATATTTTACTAATTTAAAAAAGAAAGACAACCATTCCCTGGTTATGCATAACACCTGACTATATTTGAAAAACTCCTACCGCCAGCATAGACATAAAATACAAGACACGTCATATTCATACGAATCTTACGAAAAATGTTGCACCGCTAAATGTTTCACCCGCGTATGAAAAGGATAGCCACTCAAAGAATATGTGTGTGCAGAAGAGATGGCTATATGAAGCGGGTCTCGAAGGTATGTCTCGTGGACTTGGTTTAGTGCAACCAGGTGCGTCGTCTCAGTAACGTATCTACATTATTTGATTCATCTAAAGCTGCCATCATAATAAGCGGAAGATGTTGCCCGTGCAGTGATGGAGGACTTAGCCAGCAGAGGAGTTGAACCTATGACGCCCAGATGGGAATCTGACGCGTTTGTCCACTCAGCTACTAACCGGTCATTTCATGAAACGTTTTGATTCTGAATGGTGTTCATTTACCAGGGTGACAGTATTTACCACTTGGAAATGTCCAAAATTAAAAAAAAAATGGCGCTGATCTTCGATTTGATAGAATAAAAATGATTAAAATAACCCAAAACTAATGTGGTCAAGACACCTTGGGCAAAGGTAAAATGATTTTTAACTCTTCCTTAATAAACTGACTGAGACTGAAAAACTAACCAATGTATTAAAATAAATCATTGAAATGAAAATCAATACTTGCTATAGGGTAAAACCATCTATGGCCGTGTTAAAAATGTGGATATCTGCAAAGAATGCAAGGCTGATGTAAGCGTAATGAATACGATTTAGGAATGAATGAACGGTTCGGGCATGTAGAGCGAACAAACTAAGAAAGGGGTGCGAGGAGAACATATAACGTGAAAGTGAATGGAAGAAGAAGTCGGGGACGCCTGAGGAAGACACGATACAATCAATAAAATACTAGAAGAGTATGTATGAGACAATGTACAGATGTGAATAAAGCGAGGAGTGTGTGCCAAGACAGAGTTGTATGGCGGTCCGTCCTCTCTGCCTACTCCTTGGGGAAACGGCGTGATGGTTATTTAGTTAGTTAGAATTTTGAATTTAAAAAAAACATTCATAGTCAAGATTTTCATCTAGTATAATTTTATGTATTTACATTCAAAATTATAATGTAAACATCCTATAACCGGTTGCTGTAATCGAATATTAATGCATAATTAATCAACAAATTGATGCGAAATACCATCTAACGGATTTTAGCACTACACAATTAATACACTGCTCGCAGGTGGCTAATATATGAACATAGATTATAGCTATTTAATTTTTTTTAAACCTTTTTTTTCAAAGAATGATAAACATTCCTGGGTAACGAATAACCTGACAATATTCGAAAAACTCCTACTGCCATCATAATAAGAGGAAAATGTTGCTGTGCAATGATGGAGGACTTAGCTAGCAGAGGAACTGAACCCACGACGCCCGGGTGGGAATCCGACGCGTTTGTCCACTCAGCTACTAACCGGTCGACTAAGTACTTAAACTTGAACGTAGGCCTCATGCGGTTGAGGTTACTAAGATATCTAAAGCTATTTCAAGCAACTCTTAGATTACAAATGGTGGTCATTCACCAGGGCAATGAACTACTTTAAATTTCCAAAGTTCCTAAGATAAAAGGTGGAAAAAATAATGTAGACCAAAACTGTAACACATTTATGAGGAAATATGATGGTTCTTCCCATATTTGAGTTTCTAGTGAGGCATATCAAAAAAATAGCTTGACTCTTTTTAAATACGAGTTCTATGATTTCACTGATTATTTCAACAAAATATTTTTTCTTTTCGTTTCTTTTCACAGTTTATATCTTTCTGTATTACTTAAAATTTAAAACCGTGCTATTACGCTTTTATTAAAACATTCAATAAACAAATTAGTAATGAAGCTAACTGAATTGTTTTTTTTTTAATACAAAACACCATGTACAATTCTACTGTTCTCTATTATTAATTTATTATTTTAAATATTATAGTATATCACTTGTTTTTTTTTTTTTAATTTTAAAGAAAGACAAACATTCCCGGGTTACAAATAAACTGACAATATACGAAAAACTCCTACTACCATTATAATATCCGAAAGATGTTGCTTGTGCAATGATGGGCGACTTAGCTAGCAATGGATTTGAACCCACGACGCCCGCATGAGAATCCGACACGTTTGTCCACTCAGTTACTAACTTAATAATACTAAAACTGTATTGATATTATCTACCATAGGTACAATGAATCATTTAATGGAACTCGATTGGACTAGAACACTTTTATTTGTATTCTTTTTACACTTTTTTTTTATCTAGAACGACTGTTTGTTTCCTAAATAAAAAAGGGTTTTAAATTTTAGCAACAGGATCAAAAAATGTGGCATTTAATTGATAAATAAATATTAAATCAAAAGTTATTTGCACAATATTATTTAAGTTTAATTTTCACTGCAAACCAGCAACCACTACCTCAAAATTTTTCGTTTATTGAAATACCTGTTTCAATTTGAAAAAAACAAACCACACGCATCTGCCTGCTGTACCATACTTAACGAGAAAAAAAATCTGAACGAAACATTTAATCTTAGACACGCTCTTTTTTTAAAACGTTTTTTTCGTGTCAGGCAGATACGAATGGATTCGAATCACTCCGTGAAATAAGCCGAAAGCCTTCCACAAGAAAATAACTTTTCGCACCATTAGTAAATAAGTCAGGTTAATTCAACACTTCTTACTTGAAAGAAAGCCTTCATGGTGACACTCTATTCTCGACACGTTTGAAATGGACTCTGCGAATATTTTTTAATAATGATGACAGAGCCAGGTTTATATACCCTTGCTGGGGGACCGGTCCAGCCTTCAAAATTCAAACGACCTACGTCACGACGATATATCTCACACTATTATCATCATTGTCTTGCGAGCATACTCACAATTTACGAACATTCCTACTGAGTTTGTTTATTTTTTGTTGACAATTTTCCACAAGCGTCAACACGATAATGACGCTTCGCCAATGATGAAGCTTTTTTATCGCCACAATATACATCGAGCCTTGTAGTAAGAATATACATAGAGAGGTACCTCTGTGAAACAGTGTAGTCAGTACTGTTGACTTTATGCTGACTCGATAGAAAGAGACCAAGATATGTTAAAGGAAGTTGGATAGCCTATTAGTTACCGCCCACGTGGAATTCGGACATTTTTAATAAACATATTTGAACACATTAAACAAAACAATATCAATATCAATACACCATTAAAATGATTTATATAGTCAAAATATCACACAAACACTAATAACAAAAGGTTTGCCTAAATAATGATGAAAACTTTTTGTTGATTTTATGTCTGTATATCGTTAAAAATGTGAGAATTCTTAAGTTTGATCAAAATTATTTAATGTTAAAATACCTCTGGAAAGTGATTTTTTATTATCTTTGTTTGGTCTTATTTGAACATTCACGCATAGCCCATATCACCATCATATTTGATTTATTTGTATAACCACTGCAAGTTTTTTAACCAACGTAAATATAGGAAATAACCTCAAAATCCGTTGACGTTAGTTATACGACTCGATAATGTGAAGTAAGCGTGGACGGAGTACATTCTTACATCCTTAGAAGTGCTTTAAAATTATATGAAGACTTTTCTTGTCTCTTTCTCTCTCATGGTTTACGACGTAAAAACCCGGAGAAAATGATTTATAGCAAATTTGTATAGGTTGGGTAAAAAAATTTAGCTATCTCTCCATGTATATTCTTACTCCAAGCATCGAGCACATTATAATCTTCTCACGATGTCTGAACTTATTCGCCAAACAAAGTCGTCTTTTTTTGTCTAATCGTCTTTTACCAATGCGTTTGGCATTCCGTAATATTTTTAAATTAGCTGGAGCGAGAATTTTTCATAAGTCACTTCCATTAAGTCACAAATAATTTCTAAAGTTGCCTACAAAATTGTAAAAAATCGTCATTTTCTGTGGCCTTTTTAATGTTATTTTGGTTGTATTGAATACCGCACCTATGTTAGCGACCTAACTGCTGATCTTAAGAATGCAAGGCTGATGTAAGCGTAATGAATAGGATCGAGAAAGGGATACTTGAACGAAAAAAGGAGTGTGAAAAGAATATATGATGCGAAAGTGAATGGAAGAAGAAGTTGAGGACGCCTGATAAAGACAAGGGATTCCTAACCTTCTTCTTCCCCACTCTATTTAGCATCACAACTCACCCCAAATGGGGATGTCATAGTCCTACTGGCTTCAGGCAGTAGAATCTCTTGCGCAGTATTCACAGAAATAAAATAATAATAATTTAAAATAATAAAACGCATACTGCCAAAAAAATGTCCAAAGAAGCGAAGCTAGGAGTCCACAATGAAGCGGCTTATACCAACCCTGATGTATAGCAGTGAGGCATGGAACTGGCAGAGAAAGGATAAAATTAGACTGAATGCTGTGGAAATTAGATCCCTGAGACGGATGTGCGTAAAGCCATTAAAAATATGGATATCCGAGTTTGATGTAAGATGGTTGGGCATGTAGAGCGAAACGGAATGGAAGAAGAAGTCGAGGACGCCCGAGGAAGACATGGCACGATCAAGCAAATCAAATACTCATGTAAAGAGTCATCGGGTCATGTGAAGAGTCAGAATAACAGAAGAGTATGTATGAGACGATGTATGAATGTGAACGAAGCAAGGAGTGTGTGCCAAGACAGAGTTATGTGACGGTCCGTCCTCTCTGCCTACCCCTACGGAGAAACGGCGTGATGGTTAGTTAGTTAGTTAACTGCTGATCTAACGTTTGTGAAAATTTAGAATTTCTAGCGTTCTAAATAATAATACGTACCTACTTGATTAATTCCTGTTTCATACAAAATCTTGTTATTTGGATTTAAGGATAAAATACTTAACTCAACTGAACGACAATTTTTTTAAAATCAAAAAGCACGTAATTTCTAGCACGTCGGAGAGATTTTAAGATATATGCCACAACTAAGAGTAATAATATACTAGGAGGGATAGCTTGTGTAGTCAGGAACATTATTTTTTTCCTGACTCGGGCGTGGCTAGAGCTAGGGCTAAGGTATTTATACATCCATTCATAGTACATGCCGTCATAATGTTTTTGTTTATTCATATAACCACTTTTCACAGTATTGTTATAAACAAAAATATAAGATATTATCATAAAAACCAATGAATTATATCGCATAACAAAACGTAAAGGGCGGAGTCGCTGGAGACGCGGGAGACGGAAAACATGCTTACATAACGAATGGTGGTGCTATATTATGTGAGAACTTGTCTTGTCTCTTTCTCTCTCACGGGTTACATCGTAAAAACCCGGAGAAAGTGATTTATCGTAAATTTGTATAGGTTGGGTAAAAATATTTGGCTCTCTCTCCTTATATATTCTTGCTTTGAAGGCCACGAGTAGTCGAGTCCTCGGTTTTAACAGCCTTCGTGGTCGAGTGGTTATGACACTCGAGAGTCAAACTCTTTCTTAATTATCAAAATTAATCTTATTTCACATTTAATTAATTTAAATAAAATATAGTAGGTGTATTTGCGGAACGTTCCAGAATGGCAGACTCTCTAAGTATCACCCTAGTGAAACACCACCATTCGGAATCGAAACTTTGTTTGAAATAGTTTTAGCTGTGTTTGGTGACCAGATCTGAATATCACCCTGGTGAAACACCACCATTCGGAATCGAAACGTTGTTTGAAATAGCTTTATCTGTGTTTGGTGACTAGATCTGAATATCACCCTGGTGAAACACCACCATTCGGAATCGAAACGTTGTTAGAAATAGCTTTATCTGTGTTTGGTGACTAGATCTGAATATCACCCTGGTGAAACACCACCATTCGGAATCGAAACGTTGTTTGAAATAGCTTTAGCTGTGTTTGGTGACTAGATCTGAATATCACCCTGGTGAAACACCACCATTTGGAATCGAAACGTTGTTTGAAATAGCTTTAGCCGTGTTTGGTGACTAGATCTGAATATCCAGGTACTTTTCCTCATCTGCTTCCCCTCCCTACTATCTTCAGCCTCACAAAATACCTCGATTGGAGATGCCATACATAGTCCCAGTGGCTCCAAACGGTTGGGAGTAGTTGAGACTTTTGTACGGTATTAATTATAAAAATAAAATAAATACATTACGTGTGTGTACATTTATGAAGGAAATAATATTTTTATTTATTATAAAACCATTTTGCCTGGGTGTGGGGCCTGTTGAATACATTTTAAATACTAAAACAGCATATTGCATTAAATGATTCAGTCGAGAATGACACACCCTGCCCTAAGCAGTTTGCAAAACTGGTTTATAATAGATTTATAATATCTTATTAGGAGACAGAACGTGCATGGTAGAAATTTGCATATTTAAATACGAGTCAAATTGTTAGCACACAAACAGTGTTCGACATTTGTAAGTGTATGACCCCATTAGAAATGAATTAGCTCTAAATACAATTACATATTCCATAGCGTGATTTTGAATGAAATTGAAATTATCAAAGATATCATTGGATAGAATTGTTCAGACTCCACAAAAAGTTATGACGAAAATTGGATCGTGTTTAACACTAGGTTTACTGGCAATTTTTATACAACTTTTTCTACGGGCACCCGTCAAATTGACGGATAAACACAAATACTGTTTGAATAAATGTTTTATTTAACTGAAATTAGACTCCATGTCTCCACACACTGACTAAAACTCTATAACTGAAGATAGATTTATTTATTAACACTAATGCAGCCGTATGGTCAACTTCGTCAGACTTCCAACCTCGAAGAGACCTTTTTTACTGCCCCATAAATCATAATGCGCCGAATGTGTTACGTAACGAACGTGTATTTGTGATTTGGGTTTGAAACTAAATATCCTTCATACCGATGACATTTTTTCTTTATTGCTTCTCACGAATCGTAACGCTATGATTATTTTGTTTTAGAAGTAATAATTTCACAAATGAGACAAATTCAAAAGCGTTATTTCAATTTGACGGGTGTGCGTAGAGATAGATATATAGCAATCAGATTTTCGAATAAAAACACAGTACGTATATTTACACTGTTGAATTATAAAAAGTCGTAAAAAAATACTGTCCGTTTAGTAAAATTTGCAAGGCAAATCGAAAATCCGTCAATTTGACAGGTGCCGTAAATCTAGTGTTAAAGATGCGACGGCCATTATATTTGTCAATTGGGAAGATATCCCATTCATAAATAATTGGTCATTACATAATCGCTAGCATTAGCGTATAAACTGCGACAACAGCCTTGTCCATACGCCGCGAAGATAGGGCAAGAGCCGTTATATACTAGCGAAAAGTTCATAAATACTTGAATGTTACCGGAAAGGTCTTAATATATGTTTGTAGTCCCAATTGATTTCATACACTTTATTTTACCCTTTCGGCTGCTTAATTATTTATTTGCTAGTTGGAAATGGCTCACTGAGCGTCTGGACGATGCTATTGAATACTGGCTAATGTCCATTTACGTTGTAAATGCCTTGATATTGACTGTGACCTTACACATAGATCGGGAAAAAATCTTGATAGGTCAGGACCTCTAACAGCTATTGGTTTTTTTTTAGTACAATTATCAATGTACCAGTGTGCCCTTGTTACCTGTCAACATACCAAGTATATAGTATATAGATATCACCTTTTCGTTCCATATACATTAAAATATCTTTATCATTTATGACCTCTTCTTGTAACTTTTGGTATGAAATGTCGGGCTTAATCTAGTTCTTATCTTCAGTGTACTTTCTTACGTTATCTTTCTAATTTCTTTTGATCGGTAAGTTTTAATTCAATTCTATTTACAAGGTATCTTTTATTCATCCATTTCACTACATCTCATCTAGTATTTTCAAAGCTTTTTAGATTCATTTCTTGCCTATTTCAGTTTTTGATAGTGTCAAATACATGCACTATTGATTTTAAAATCATTTGATTCTGGTTGTTTTACCCTATAGTAGTATTTTCATCCTTGTTCTGCGCATTCCAGGGAAAAGGCCTTCTTCGTGTCTTTCCAATGTTTCCCGTTTTAGGCCATGGTGTGCCATTTTATTCACACAAAATGATTGATCCATCTCTGCTTTTAACTTTCTGGTAACGTTTTTCTTTCTAGCTCTTGTTAGTGTTGCACGAACAATGTTTGTTTTCTTGTGGCATGGTTCGTCCAGTCCCATTTCAGCTTCGCCACTATTTTTGGAATATACTCGAATATAACGTGTAATACTCTGTACCCCATACATGTGTCACATTATCTAGAGTATTTACACCTTTCTCTCCATAGCACGTGTAAATATAAACATTAGCATAATTTATGCAGAAACACAAAATTTATTATACTTTAGATTTAGAAGGACAACAACTCTATTTTCTGTCTATTATTTTTGTGGTACGATACCGCACAAGAATCTCAACTGTCCGGAGCCAGTGAGACCATGACATACTCTATTTTGGATATGTTGGGAGTTGAAAGAAGAGGAGTATGATAAAGACGATTTAGGTTGGGAAGTGTTTCGCTATTCAAACATGGTCATTTAACATAGCTAAAGTCATATCTAGCGACATTTTGATTCATAATAGTGAGGACAATACCAAATGTATCTTTCACTTTGTAACAAAGAGTTAATATCGTCGAGGCAAAAGGGCTGAAGCGTGATTATTAGTACCTGGTTGTATTTGTTTCACCCTGAGTTACCTGAAGCGACAAAAAGCTAAACAATAGTCCCAAACTTGTGTCGCTTGAGTTAAGCCTTCTCCCAAATGGTACATTTATTTTAGATGGCTAAGGGGCCACAAAAGTCTTCAGAATAAAAGGAAGAGTGCACATTTAACCCATGTTTGCCTAAAGTGTCGCTTAAGCCCTTTTGCCTTTCCAGCGACGATATATTATTTTTTTATGTACTAAAATGCTGTAAGTTATCTAAAACTTAATTATTTCATATTCGTAAAAAGCATTTACTTTGTGGCTTGCCATATTTATAAATAGAACACATACACTTTGTTTATAACCACTTTTTTAGTCAATATTATATCTACTGGTTTCGGAAGTACCCTTCCATCATCAGGACAATGTTAAATTAATCTTTATCCGCCCTGGTGAGCACTAAATTTTCTTCATCTAAAATTCTACGAATGTTTTTAATGTGTATATTCTCCATATTAGTGACCTTTGTAATTTTTGTTATTTGATGTTTAATGATTTCCGCACTTTTATATTGAAATGTTTTAGGTTGATTGGTTAACGCAATAAAAGTGTATGTGTTCTATTTATAATTCTTAATTATTTCATTCACAATTTGTACTATGCGTAAAACCGTGACATTTAAGTCACAGTCAAGGATCTTTCACATATGCCACGAACGTCACCAAATTGATATTAAATAAATTGTCTTATGCAAAACTAATATATTTATTAAATGTTTAGAAAAACCCATGCGGTTTTCTTAAATTTCTATATGCCCACACCGATAGTTGAACACGCAACCTGTGTGGCTTACCGCTCTGTTGTTGATATCGTCAAATGCTTTAAATGATTAATTTGATGATGGGTTGAACAAAAATACTAACGCCATAGTCTAAATATTATTTGAAATAATTTCTCGGAGCGGTAGATACTTTCAGTAATACATCACCGCTCTAAATGGAAATGTTGCTTTAACCCTTTCTGACGATGTGTTTGCACACTGCAAACAACTAACTAACTAACTAACCATCACGCCGTTACCCCGCAGGGGTAGGCAGAGAGGACGGACCGTCATAAACTCTCTCTTGGCACACACTCCTTGTTTCGTTCACATTCATACATCGTCTCATATATACTCTTCTGTTATTCTGACTCTTCGGGTGGCCCGATTCAAGTATTTGCTTCACTTGATCGTGCCAAGTCTTCCTCAGGCGTCCCCGACTTCTTCTTCCATTCACTTTCGCATCATATATTCTTTACACACTCCTTTCTTCGTTCATCCGCTCTACATGCACAAACCATCTAAGCGTCCCTTTCTTGATCCTATTCATTATGCTTACATCAGCCTTGCATTCCGGAAATCTACATTTTTAACACGGTCATACATGGTTTTACAGCACATACGTCTCAGTACACTCACACTGCAAACACCTATGTATGCATTTATTGTGGTTTCTGCAATGTGTGTTGCACGACCTAAACACCTCTACTCGTGTTAGTTACGCTGCTATTTAGCAGTGAGAAAAATAAACTTATTCTTATTTAGAAACTAATTATATATTTTTTTAAAATCAAAAGGTTTTAATTGCGTGTCTTAAACGACCAAACGGCTTTTCTGTGACCAGATCTGAAGAGCCGGTTACTTTTCAACATTCCTCTTCCCCTTCATCCTCACAAAATCCCCCATTGGGAATGCTATGGTAATGAGCAGTTTTTTGTGCGGTATTCACTTTTTTTTTAAATATGCAAATTTATTTCTTTTTTGATTTCGCATGCGACCCGTCCTAGCTTCGTTGGCCTCTTATTTCAAATCGGAGGTCAATCCAGCTCCCCCGCCCCTCTTTCCACCAGACAGATGACAGCTATTCACGTGACTTCTACTTAAATGTTGTCTCACCCATTATATTGTTGCTTCAAAACACGCCATAATTATATTCAAACATACTACGTGCCCATATATTTTTTCCATTAAAACAACCGAAAACCTGAAGCACGCAAAGATGGCGGATATTCGCAATTCAGAATTAGATAAGAGGTGTATTACAATATTCAATTTATCATAATTATCTATCTTGTTTATACATTCTCACGATAGATTCAAAATAAACAATGAAAAAATTGAAACATCCTTTTGTATTCACATTGACGCAGCAAACACACTACAATATGAAACTTCAGTGAAAAAAAATGCATATTTAAAAAAACGCCGATTCTGAATATATAAGTATACGGAGAATTAATAAATCGTTTTTTAAAAGTGATTTTAAAAACAACACATTAAGGCTCAGCACTCAATAATGACGCTAAACGTATTTTTGTGGCATTGTAATATAAGCACTACAAATGATTTAATAATAATAATAATATTTGGATGATTTGTATAGCGCCGTTTTTGTGAAAAATCACCTCAAGGGCGCTGTACAGATCTTATTTTCTATTATTACATATTAATTCCTAGTTTCAAGAAGAAAATATACAGGAACATACTTACCTGGCAGGTCCCATCAGATAGAAACACTTAATAACTTAAAATTATGATTTATATGTATTTTTTTTTTTTTTTTTTTTTCTGTTTTATGGCATGAGAGCGAGATTAAAAAATGTACTCTCTGAATTTGTCGTACAGTACAGGATTTGGTTGACATTTGAATATCTAAAGATGATTGATTCATCGAGAGACAGACTATGTTGAGATTTTTTTAATGACTTTTCTTTTTTTTATTTTACCTTCAAATTTTCTCTGGGTAGTTAGAAAAATGTCTGAGGTTTCCAGTAAATACAATTTGTTACCTGTAATCCTTTAAATCTTATGAAAAACATACTAAAATGTCAGTAAAAGGTGCAGTTTGAAAACCAGCAAAAGCCTTTTTGAACGTTTTACAATTCCAGTATGGATATCATAAATAATTAAAAAGATAACTGTTTAGGAGTTGTCTTCACTGGAAACCTTAGACATATTTGTAACTACCCGTATATAATTAACAGATAAATAATTTGCAGTTTTGCTCACACTAGAAAGCCGAAAATGAAGTTTTTTTTTGGGTGCTGACCCTTAAAACGCCCTATGGTTGGTCATCGGGTTTTGACGTCACAAAACCCCAAAAAAAAAACCTTTTTTCAGGTTTTATATGGAAATGTTAGGGGTCAACTTTTGTTTGGATTTTTAAAGATTTTTTTAAAGTCTTGACGAAATCGAAACTTAATTTAGGCGAATCAAAGCTCTATAAAAATATGACAGACATGGGATATATTCGAGGTCAATCTGACAACTTATCAATCTTTGATACCGAAATTATGATAAAGTATTTTAAATAATATATAATACTAATTATGTAAATGCTTCTAAGTAAGTAAATCGTCTTATTACTTGTATTTAGTTAAAGTTTACTATGAATACTACATATAATCATGTGCGGTAAAGTTCACTCTTCATCTGACATTCGTCGTAACCTCAATAATGTGGATCGGACCGCTGAGGAACGCGAATAAATTGTTTATTGAATGCAGTTATGGTTGTTTTTTTACGCTTTGGTACAATGCAATAACAATAGTGACTAGACACTGACATTTTACACGGTGTTTTGGTTTCAAACATGTTTTGAATTTCCCATACAAAATCACATACTGAAAATTCTTTAATGACGTCACGCCCCGGTCTTAAAAAAATCGAGCGATTTGGCAGGCTTTCAAAACTCCAAACTCTGAAAATTAATTTTACCATGAAAACAAACTATAAAAAAATACTGGTATTTAAGTAAGAAAAAGTTTTTTTCTTTTAAATGTTAAAATTTTGACTGGAGTTCCTAATTTTTAATTAATGTATAGAACTAAGGAACTATCTGATTATATTAATACCCTAAAAAATCTTCTGCCACGTCCGATAAAATATTGCTGATATATATAAAAGTTTCAAATTTTCTTCCGATTACGTCTGCTTACGATATACTCACTATGTTTCTTTTGTTGAGTGTTGCTACTAAAACAGTGACTAGCCTCCTTTACATCTACACACCGTCAAGATCAAACGCGACCGTCCGATAAAATATTGTTCATACATACAAAATTTTGAAATTTTCTTCCGTTTACGATCCTCGACGATATACTCACTATGTTTCTTTTGATGAGTGTCGCGACTAAACCAGTATTTAAAACTCTGAAAATTACTTTTACTATGAAAACTATAAACTATACAAAAATACTGGCATTTAAGTAAGAAAAAAAAAAATTTTTTTTAAACGTTAAAATTTTGACTGGAGTTCCTAATTTTCAATTAATGTGTAGAACTAAGGAACTATAATAAATAAATGTACTAATTAATTATCAAATGATAGTCTTTAAGGTTAGGTATATTACGTTTATTTACGAATTTAAACACGCTGACGTAAGTAATCACAAAACAAGAGGTGTTTTCCGTCACGAAGGGTAAACCGAAGTGTCAGCGGGCAAAGTCCTTCTTTCCCGCTAGAAACACCTTCCTCTGCTAGGCTATTAGGTGCGCCCCGTTGCTGGCCATATAAATACACCTAAATAGGCGTCATAAAAGGTTTGTTTTGAAAATATTGTAAATTGGCTATGTTTCCATTACCATTCAAACCATAACGTCTAGGACGTGGTTTATCTGCTAACTACTTAACTAATTAACTAACCATCACACCATTTCTACGCAGGGGTAGGCAGCGAGGACGGACCGCTATACAACTCTGTCTTGGCACACACTCTTTGCTTCATTCACATTCATATATCGTCTCATACATAGTCAAGTGCCATAAAAAGTAATAATCTTACTAATTATAAAGCAGAAATCCGACGTAAAATATGTAGCACGTGTAATTTTATTTGAATTAAATCTGACGAAAATGTTAAAAATAATAATTAATCAAAATAATAACTTAGTACTAGACAACAAATATATATATTATATAAATATATATATTTGTTGTCTAATAAAACCAATGGTGATGTGCCACATATTTTTCGTCAGATTTCTGCAAATAATTAGTAAGATTATTACTTTTAAAAGATAAGTAGACAGGATGATTACATTGTTACTTATTGAATACTTGTTTATTTTTTGTTTGACCCTGATAAAAAAAGATTCAATCGATGCTTAGGTCTAGTTTTTAGAACCCCAGTCACATGTGACGGTAACCGGAACAAACAGAACTCAGTAAAATCGAACACAATATTACAGAACATGACCAAGTAGAACAATTATAAAAATTAACCGTCCTGACTCAAAACAGTGATAAAATAGAATAGTATTATAATAAAACAGAACAATGAAAAAATATAACTTTTTTTGTCAAAACTCGATGTAATTTATTTCTTTACAAAACAATAAATATTAATAAAAACTCAGAATTTATTAAATCACTGCGGGTTGGTCATTCGACGTAAAAACTTCATTTTTAATTTGTCACTCCTGCACAACTATTGCCACTTGTTTACTAAAATTTGTGACCTCTTTTTTTCTGACTTCTAAGTGACCTGAATGGGCATTGGCTAATAATAATCGCTGGCAAGATATGTCTTGTCTTAATCCATCTTATATGTTATGTAATGGCCCACCCAGTTGCGCCCATGTGCAATTTACCCCATGTCTGAACCATTCATACCAATGTCGTTTTGTATTTCCTAATCGCTTCCTTTAATGTCTTTCTGTCGCTTAAATTGTATTGTAAAGATCGATTTCCAAAATTCTTTTGAACATGCATTATCCCATAGACCACATGTTGGACTATGATCTTTTAGTTGACCATTACTACAACTCTCTATTCTGCCCTCGACCTATTTCATCTCCTTACGTACTTAAATATCTTCAGTTAAATGTTTAAGTGAAATTCTTCCAATAAAAGATATTCAAGTAAAGTGATTATATTTTATTCTAGATCCCCGAACAAAAGCGCGCCTTACCCAAGGAGCATAAATCGAGTTCAACAGCGAACATTACAGTTAGGATAGGTTAGATTTAATTGATGTTGCTTAGTGAATAAAATGACGCAGGGAAAAGCGACGCTTTGATGGTTTGGGCATGTTGAGCGAATAAACTAAGAAAGAACGGTGAAAAGAATATATGACGCGAAAGTGACTAGAAGAAGTCGGGGACGCCCGAAGAAGACATGACCCGATCAAGTGAATCAAATACTTGGGTAAGGCCATGTGAAGAATCAGAATAACAGAGGAGTATGTATGAGACAATGTATGAATGTATATGAAGTAAGGAGTGTGTGCCAAGACAGAGTTGTATGGTGGTCCATCCTCTCTTCCTACCCCTGCGGGGAAACGGCATGATGGTTAGTTTGTTAGTTGGTTAGTTGACATTCGCCACTTCATATAACGGTTCCCGTTAACCGCCGATTAAGGCCCTTCAGCGTTGGGTCACATTTTAAATTGGCTTGTTTTTTTTTAGTTGTCAAGGAGCACGTTTTCAAAATTTGATTTTCAAATTTTGAGCCGACGGGCCGAGAATCCGCCGTCAAATGTGACGAGAATTTAAAAGACTGGACCTTAGGAAGGAGAAAAAGGTAGGTAAACCTTTGAATATGGGTATTTAAAAAATATTTTTTTTATACATTAGGTACCATTATTTTTTTGTGGATTGAAGTTCCGGGAGTATTGATATTGTTTATTACTGATTTAATCCTAATTGGTTTGACTTTTAAGATGTGAATAAACAAAATTATAATGATACCTTTGACTAAGAATATACATGAAGAGGTACCCTTGCGAAACAAGTTTTTTTCTTAGCCGGCCTATATAGTCGAGAGGTAAGACGCTCGACTACGAATCCCAAGGTCGCGGGTTCAAACCCGGCGTGCGCCAATAACTTTTATTTAATACATATGTGTCATAACATATTTAATTCATATAACTAACTAACTAACTAACCATCACGCCGTTTCCCCGCAGGGGTAGGCAGAAAGGACGGACCGCCATACAACTCTCTCTTGGCACACACTTCTTCCTTCATTTACATTCATACATCGTCTCATACATACTCTTCTGTTATTCTTGCCATGTCTTTCTCGGGCGTCCTCGACTTCTTCTTCCATTCACTTTCGCATCATATATTCTTTTCACACTCCTTTCTTCGTTCATTCGCTCTACATGCCCAAACCATCTAAGCGTCCTTTTCTTGATCCTATCCATTTCGCTCATATCAGCCTTGCATTCTTTCCGGATATCCACATTTGTAATACGGTCACACATGGTTTTACCGCACATCCGTCTCAAAGATCTCATTTCCACAGCATTCTGTCTACTTTCATCCTTCCTCTGCCAGTTCCATGCCTCACTGCCATACATCAGGGTTGGTATAAGCACTCCATTGTGGACTGCTAGCTTCGCTTCTTTGGACAATTTCTTATTTGCCCCAACAGCGTTCAGTCCTCCATTATTGGAGTTTCCTGCATTCACATAAAATACTAATTTATTTGTATGTGAATGCAGGAAATTTTATTTTAGTTTAATTCATATAAAATACTAAAAAGTATATTTGCGGCACGTTTCAAAGTGGTAGATTCTCTAAGTATCACCCTGGTGAAAGACCACCATTCAGAATTGAAACGTTGCTGAAAATCGCTTTAGCCGTGTTTGGTGACCAGATCTGAATACCCAGGTACTTCCCAACCTTCTTCTTCCCATCTCCTACTTCTACCCGCTACCTTTAGTCTCACAACGTACCCCAGTTTTGGGATGCCATAGTCCCACTGGATCTAGACGCTTGGGAGCAGTTGGGACTCTTGTGCGGTATTCACCATAAAAAATTTAAAAAGTCAGGACAGTTTACTTTATACTGACTCGATAGAAAGAGACAAAGATATATTAAAGGATGTTGGATAGCCTATTAGTTACCGCCCACATGGAATTCGGACATCTTTAATAAACATATTTGAACACATTAAACAAAACAATATCAATACATCATTAAAATATCACACAAACACTTATAATAGAAGGTTTGCCCAAATAATGATGGAAGCTTTTTGTTGATTTTAAGTCTTTATATCATTAAAAATGTGAAGATTCTAAAATTCGGTCAAAAATATTTAAAACTGTTGAAATACCTCTGAAAAGTGATGTTTTATAATCTTTGTTTGGTCTCATTTGAACATTCACGCATAGCACATATCACCATCACGTTTAATTATTTGCATAACCACTGCCAGGATTTTGATCAACATAAATATAGGAAATAACATCAAAAACCGTCGACGTAATTTACGTCACTCGATGATGTGAAGATAGCGCGGACGAAGAACATTCTTATACACTTTTAAGTGTCGCAATATTATGTGAAGACTTTTCTTGTCTCTTTCTCTCTCATGGTATACGACGTAAAAACCGGGAGAAAGTGATTTATCGTAAATTTGTATCGGTTGAGTAAAAATATTTAGCTCTCTCTCCATACATATTCTTACTCCAAGAAAGATACCAATGAATTCATGTGTCAAGATGCTTATCAGCGCCATCTATCCGACACGTTACGCCGTAACATTTAGCTAGGAATGTTAAGAACATGCGCTAAGTATTTGGGTATCAAATAGGCTCCGCATCACAATAAACCAGTTTCGGGAAATCCCATTCTTAAGCCTTTGCATTAGTGATGGCCAAAATAGATATCAATTTCGAAATTATAAAAATTATATAAAAAATCGTTCGCATTAAAATTGGTATTATAAACTTAATCTAGCGATTACCGTAATACAATCTCAATGTCGACATAGCCGTTTAAATATTAAAACGCTATAGCTTGCATAATAAATAAAATTATGGTGAATACCGCACAAGAGTCCCAACCGTCTGGAGCCAGTAGGACTAAGGCATCCCCGAACAGGATATGTTTTGAGGCTTAAGGTAGTAGGGAAAGTTAGGAGACCTGGATATTCAGATCTAGTCATTGAACACGGCTAAAGTCATTTCAAGCAACTTGTCGATTCTGAATAATGTATCTACCACTCTGAGATGTGACGAAAATCCACTGTTTATTATTTTATATTAATTAAATGTTAAATAACACATTTAATAATTTAAAAAAATACTTGTGCGCGCCGAAATTTGAACCCGCGACTTCTAGATTTGTAGTCGGGCCTCTTACCACTCGAAAATGGAGGGCGTCAAACTTATCTAATATGAACTTTTATCGAATTTGCAACTTTATAAGGTAAAATAATATTATAATGATCTTCCCGTTGCTTGAAATGGCTTTAACCGTGTTTGGTGACCAGATCTGAATAGCCAGGTACTTCCCAACCTTCTTCTTCCTCTTCTCCATCTCTTCCCCTCCCCACTACCTTCAGCCTCACGACATACCCCAATTGGGGATGCCACAGTCTCACTGGCTCCAGACGGTTGGGAGCTGTTGGGACTCTTGTTTGGTATATACGAGTAAGCACCATAAAATAATAAACATGAAATACGTTTTTTTCTAAAATCATAAGATTAATACCATGGGATAGGGGTAATAATAAAACAAACACAAATATCAACGTAAAAAGTATAATAAATTAATTAATTACACAATGCATAGACATCTTAAACAACCTTCCACACAAATGGGCGAATGTTACTAAACATAATGACCAGCGTGACCGCAGTTCAATGAACTGCTGACCGCGAGTGGTCGCGACTTCGTTTTTAATTAAAATAAGATGTTGTATTAAACAAGAGGGAATGACTCGAGTCATTCCTCGAGCAAACTAGGCCAACGCCGCCGGGCAAACTCACTCCACAGCTGATGGAAGCCATAAATACATCGTGTATGAAGGAAGTGCCGAATTCAGGGTGTTTTTTCTGGCCAGTTTTTATAAACAATTTCGCCAATAGAACTGGACGAGTTCTAAGTCGAAATTTACATAATTTAATCTATTTTTCATCTACGCAAGGTGGTACTGAGTTAATACGTATTTGAGATGGTCGATATCGGAATTGGATGTACCTGCGGTTCCAGTTACCGGTGACTGGCGAGGAACCGGTTATTTATCCAGTTCTTTTCGGAACCGGTTCCTGATGCCAAAAAAGTTCCAAGAAGGAGATTTTTTCGAAAAGTACTAGCAAATCGAGAAAAATTCCTCGATATAAAAGTACTAGTCGGTAGAGATTTCAAAACGAAAAGAACTGGTACCGATTCCTCGACCATGGAGGTCTTCTGGCTCCGGGCATTTGGGACTCTTGTGCGGTATCCACGTAAGAAAATAAAAATAAAAGAATCGGGCAAACTTTCTGTCGAGAATAAAGGTAAAACGAAATAATTTGTAATCCCTAGCCATATCTTCCATTGGGGATACATTTTTCTTAACCAAGAAATTCTTCCAATACTTCAATATCTTGGCATAAAATTCCTAGTGAAGCTAATATCTTAAACGTGCTTAAATATCGTATCTGATAATGTTTTGAATTCGACATACGAAGGAGAATTAGATCAAGTTTTAAACAATTCCAGTGCCATATGCCTTTAGAACGTGGGGCCCTAAAATGTGCCTGATTGAGATTATTGGTAAATCCGGCCCTGTACATATTATTTGTTGGTGCCCGTAAAAATGCTTTACCGATATTTTTTTGTAAAGACCACTTCTGACAGATTGACCAAATGAAATGTCTAGAAAACAAGTTACCTTGAATCTTTTTTAAAAACTTTTATATGCATACATAAGTTGGATTGACCGCAATACTTGAATTATTATTATTTGTATTACAGTTATCTAGTTGTACTACTCGGCTTTGACCGAGGTTTTGACACTGTATATGTTTTTTTCGATTTTTCGCAATTTTCCTGATAATTTTTTTGTTGCTATTTTGCAATCGAACAGGCGGAAATGCATATGGTTATAGCTATTGAAATTCTATTCTAGGATGGCGATTCCTTTTACAGCTTATTTACCATAAAGAAGGGTTAGGTTATATTAAGTTTCTCAGCAAAAAAAAGGCTTTGGAAAATTGATTAAAAATTCACTACTGCGCAAGTAACAATTCAATTCAATCAAAAACAAAATGAAACGAAGTAAACTAGAATGAAATTTATTCCACAAATTCAAATCCTTTCTACCCGCTGTCTTAAGTCGACAAACATCGCTGATCTTTACAGGTTTACAAACTTATCTGTACAGGTGGCCAAAAGCGGAACTAACGAAGTAATCATGACATGTACGGTGTTCACAATATTTACAGTAGCCACGTCCCTGACTGCACAGAGAACTTTGTGCAGATGTGTGATACACGTATTTATCCTCCATAGCCCCAACCTCCACGTCTCAACCAGCCAGGGCCCCCATAGCCCCCCTGGCCCACATAGCCCCCGTGACCCGCATAGCCCCCCTGACCGGCGTAGCCTCCCTGCAGCCCGTAGCCCCCTAGGCCGTAGTTCCCGTATCCGTTACCTCCCCCGAAGCCGCCCGTGGGCCCCCCCTCCCCGTAGTGTCCCCACTGGCCGTTGCCCCAACCGCCTCTGTTGCCCCAATTGCCTCCGTTTCCCCAGTTGCTGAGGCCCCAGCTTGTTTCCGAAGCATCTAGGTCTTCAGTGGGGGCTGTGAGGCCCCCCGCTATGCTCCATACCACCAATAGAATAATCAACTGAAAAGAAAAAAAAAAGCTTTAGTCAAATCTTTAAATTATGTCGATAAGCAAGTTATAAGCCGGTTTATTTCACGCTAAACCGCGGTTTAGCGTAATATACAACCTCAAAATTAAAACTACATTCTAAAATGTACATACATCATTCATTTTAAAACGTACAAAAGCAATTCAACACGCCTATGCGATGAATGCAACAGCTGGGAAACACATACTCTGATGTCGCTGATATATTTAGCACGTCAATATCAAACTATAAGGGGCTATTTCACCACCTCTCAATAAACTACTATTCATTAGTTAACTCTAATCATCGGAATATTCGTTAGCTATCTCTTTCCGCAAGTTTGGCTGGCAACGTCGCTTTTTTTCAAACCTTATCCCGTCTGCTGTCACGTCTGTCAATACAATGCCGTTATTTCTAACATAAACTAACTTTCACAACACAACATTCGCGCGCGAAGCTCATTACATCCCTCTCACCAAATAGTTAAACGCGTCTCTATATTTAAATAAAACATATTTCTATTTTATAACTTTATTATTAAATTATATTAGTGAAGTGCATTGGGGAGTGTCTATTATTGCTTGGTGAAGGTTGATAGTTTGTAAGCATGAACATGTTGTATGTGGGTATATTGTACTGCCAAAGATTGTTGTTATTTCATAGTATATTCCGTGATATATTGTGAAGGCGTATATTAGAATTACATACCGTGTGCTTCTTGTAGAGATTTTATCCTTGATTTTGTATCTCCTTTACGGCATTTTTTGTCAAGCGAAATCTTGACCTAAACTCAATGTCATCTAAGACGTATAAAAAATTGACTCTTGGTTTGAAAACACGCGGTCTACGTCTTTCCGCCATGTCCTGTTCGTCTAAGATATTTAAATCTTCAACCACTTCCATAATTACAGTAAAAAATCAACTTCAACAGAAAACTCGCCTGCTGTCAGCTGTCAAAACAGTACGCCGCCATTTTAAATCAGAAAATAGATTCTAACTACTGGGGTGCACTTTACGTTGACAGCTTCTTGAGAAGTGGTGAAATAGCCCCTGAATAATACAATAAAGTTATAAAATAGAAATATGTTTTATTTAAATATAGAGACGCGTTTAACTATTTGGTGAGAGGGATGTAATGAGCTTCGCGCGCGAATGTTGTGTTGTGAAAGTTAGTTTATGTTAGAAATAACGGCATTGTATTGACAGACGTGACAGCAGACGGGATAAGGTTTGAAAAAAAGCGACGTTGCCAGCCAAACTTGCGGAAAGAGATAGCTAACGAATATTCCGATGATTAGAGTTAACTAATGAATAGTAGTTTATTGAGAGGTGGTGAAATAGCCCCTAAGTCTAATTTAGTACAGTTGTTGTCATCTGGCAGAGCTAAACTAATAGTTGGACCTGTTACTTAATATTATTTTTTTTCTTTTTACAATATTTTTGTTATTTATTAAATATTATTAGTTATTTTCATCTACAATATTTTGTATCTGCTATGCAATACTCTTTTTTATTTTTTTTTATTTCACAATATTTTTTTGCACTAATGAGGTTATTGTTCTTACAAAAATGCTAACATTTATATAAAAGCATATTGCGGGCGCAAATAAATAAAAATATTTTAAGGCTTTTTTAAATAAATTGAGTAGGGGTGTATTGCAATGAACTCAATGGTCACAAATAAAAACTGTCAGACAATTCTAAGAAATATGGATTAGAATTAATATAGTGAAGATAGTAAAAAAAAACAATTAAAACATAATATTTCATAAAAATTGTGTATAAAAAACATAGGTATTATATATTATATGATTATAAAAATAACAACAATGTTTGTCGTTTGTCGTTTGTCGTTTGAACGAAGCTTCATTTATGCAAAATACATCGACATCCGAAGCGATTCGATTAAACAACAAGAGTAATAGATACTCTCAGTGTCGCCCTGGTGAAAGGCCACCATTCAGAATCAAAACGTTGCTTGAAATGGCTTTAGCCTTGTTCGGTGACCAGATCTGAATAGCCAGGTTTGTCCCGACCTTCTTCTTCCCATCTCCTACTTCTCCCCGCTATCTCCAGTCTCACAACATACCCCAGTTTTGGGATGCCATAGTCCCACCGCCTCTAGACGATTGGGAGCAGTTGGGACTCTTGTGCGTTAAAAATAAATATTTAAAAAAAAAACAAAAAATTGCCCTCCCACTAGCATGATCATTGGCAAGTTAACTCTGCAAGGAAATCCCTAAGAACTCACTAATGTAAAACATACCTAAAAACTCACTAATGTAAACATAAATTCAGCCAAATAAATACAACCATCAGATGGTGATAGTAATAAGGCCTAATGAGCCGCAGTACTAGTTAGATAGACATTATGAGCGGTATTTAAATAAGCCCCAGCTAGTTAGCAGAGGATTACGAAAGAATCCAAAAAACAAAAAAATCTGCAAGGAAGATAAAACAGTCCATGTTGTCGATGACGAAGCTAACCACCAGGAACATAGAATTGAATGCTCTCCAGGATAGCTGAGTTTCTGGACCATCCGCAAATCAATCTGAAGAAGTGTGTAGTAATGTACACATTATTTCTGACCCCTATATGGTATGTTCCGAGCATCTCCAAGAAAAATCCTATAGGATAGAGCCACGGGTACTAACCACACTCCCTCAATTCATCGGCGCAACCACCCTTGGGGAGTTTTGTTTTTGTTTTCTCCACTCCTTCCGGTCTCCAGCTGCTTCCCACGAGTTCCATGGTCTTCCCCACCACCCAGCAGCCCAACCACAGAGCAATAATATACCCGGAGGAAGCGCTAGTGTAGTCAGTATTGATGATGTTTGCCTGACTGAAGCGTGGCTAGGGCTATTGTATTTATACATCCATTCATAGCACATGTAGTCAGGGCGGAGTCAGCGGAGACGCGGGACACGAAAAACACTTACAATACTTGAAAGCGGTGCGATAATTTGGGAAATTTTGTTGTCTCTTTCTTTCTCGTGGTGTACGACGTAAACACCCGGAGAAAGTGATTTATCCCAAATTTGTATAGGTTGAATAAAAATATGGTTAGTAGTTCTCTCTCCATATATTGTTACTCCAAGATGCTCAAACGACGCCCACGTCCAATAGATTATTCTATGTTCACTAGACTACACAAAATATGTTTGAACTCTTGCGCGTTTAAGTGGCTCGTTTTTGTTAGTGTAGAGGCAGTGCTTTTACAGAAAAAATAGAACTTAGGGTTTTTTATCCAGTTAAGATCTTTTCCCTAAGAAAACACTAATGTAAAATTAAACTCAGCCAATTAAATACAACATGGTGATAGTAATAAGGCCTAATGAGCCGCATTACTAGTAAGATAGACATTATGAGGGGTATTTAAATAAGCCCCAGCTAGTTAGCAGAGGATTACGAAAGAATCCATAAAATCAACAACAACAAAAAACAATGACAATCAGTGACATCTGTTGGAACCTATTTTTATTATGAATTAACCCGCTATTTTTCCTGCTGCTTACCCTGACCAAAAACCTAATGAACGCCACTGCTTCAACCTCACAACATACCCCAATTGGAAATGCCGTATCCCCACTTGGACTCGTGCCGTTTTCACTATTTTGCGGACTGTTAAAAATAAAGATAAAACACCACTCAAAAGAGCAAGAACTCCACATGGGGCATTAAAATGAAAAGCCTTAAATATGATATTAAAAACTTCATTCGTGATAAATAACTTATCACCTAACATTCTTACTATTATCATGTTTGTATTTTTTATGAAAGTATTTTCATTCCCATCTGCGGTCAATGAAGGTAGTTCGTAAGTGTTTAAGTAAAGTTTACAAAATAAGAAAAAAACATTCGATGCAAGATAGTAGATTGTACACCGTATACGAGTATGTAAATTGAAACCTATCTTAACAACAAAACCTTTTTTTCATACCAGTGGTAGGCGAGCGCACAACTGATAAGAACACATTATAGGTTATAAGATATTTAAAAAATGTAAGTGTATTATTATACACGTATAGTAAAAAGGCCAAAATGAGCAGGTACAACTCAACTATTTGGTCACCGCATTTTGAGTCCATAGAAAAATAATCAGCATAAATTTTTACCGTATTTGACGGCTTCCGTGGTCGAGTGGTAAGACGCTCGACTACGAATCTAAAGGTCGCGAGTTCGAATAACACATTTATTTCAAATAAAAATGATAAAAAGTATATTTGCGGCACGTCTCAGAGTGGTAGAGACTCTTGCGCATCGCCCTGGTGAAAAACCACCATTCAGAATCGAAACGTTGCTTGAAATGGCTTTAGCTGTGTTTGGTGACCAGATCTGAATAGCCAGGTACTTTTAAACCTTATGTTTCCTAATCTCCTTCCCCTCCCTACTACCTTCAGCCTCACAACATACCCTATTTGGGGATGCCATAGTCTCTCTGGCTCTAGACGGTTGGGAGCAGTTGAGACTCTTGTGTGGTATTCATATAAAATAATTTATTTGAAAAAACATAAATTTTCAACTTAAAATCATATCAAAAATATTAACTTTGATCGGTTAATAATGTCAGATTCTTATCCGGGTGTCGTGGGTTTAATTCCTCTGCTTGCTAAGTCCTCCATCACTGTACAAGCAACATTTTCCGTTTATTATGATGGCAGTAGGAATTTTTCAAAAATTGCCAGATTATTCGTAACCCGGAAATGTTTGTGTTTCTTATTTTTAATAAAACTGTCCGAAAATTGATATCCGATTTAATTTTTCTTTGTAAAATCATTAATTTCGTTATTTATAGGTTTGCTTTACTGCAACTAATCTCATCACATATAGGTAGGTCTTGAAGTAACAATATATGGAGAGAGAGAGCTAATTATTTTTACCTAACCAATACAGATTTGGGATAAATCACTTTCTCCAGGTTTTTACGTCGTACACCATGAGAAAGAAAGAGATAACAAATTTTCCCGAATTATCAAACCGCTTTAAAGTATTGTTAGAATGTTCTTCGTGTCCCGCGTCTCCGTTGACTCCGCCCACACGTTATGATACACGAAATAAATTGACATAACTCAACGGTTTTTCAGTTTACAAGTTATATATTCTTTTTAACAATACTGTAAAAGAGTGGTTATACGAATAAACAAAAACTTTATGTCAACATGTGCTATAAATGGATATACAAATACCCTAGCTCTAATCCTAGCCATGCCCAGGTCTAGTCGAGTCCGGCAACCCTCGTAAAAACTGACTACAGCTCTCTCTACAGCGCTCTCTCTTGTACGAGTATATTATTGCTCTCAGAACCTAATAGAATCACGTGAACAAAATGATTTTTCTTTGTAACAATATTTTTTAACTATTTCGTTTATAAACCCTCTAGAAGTAGTGGATATTATCAACAGCACTGAAAATCATAACATGTATATTTTTTAAACAGTCACATATAAATAATAACTCTTTTGATTGCCACACCGCTAACTTAATTTATTCAATAATCATATAACTATGTTCATAAATTGTATTTTTATTGATTTATTTTGTATAATCAAATGTACTTGTTGTATTTGAATGTGTCAGTAAATTAATTTCGTTCCAAAAACACAACAACCGGCTTAAGTAATGTTTCTTTAATCTATTTTCTAAACAACTTAATTAATAGTGAGCTTCGAGCATCTTCCGTAACGTACATCCGGTCAAAACAAGTTTATTCGTAAAACCACGAAACGGTTTTTTTAACTGTCGCATGGTACGCCATATCAAAAAAAATCCATGAACTCGTTTGCTCAATGTTTCATTTGTATTTATCTGTGGGTATTAATGTTGTACACCAGACATTAAAACTAAATTCTCTGATAGTTGTTTACTGTGGTTGTTGTCGTAAATCAAAATCAACCAACGTTTATTTATATTGTATAAAATCTTAAGAATCATTATTTTTTTTAAATAATTTAATTTAATCAAATTTAACATTATGATCTATTATAAAGTTCCGCTAGTTTTAGTCATAGACATAATAAACAAGACACGTCATATTCATACAAATCGAATGATAAATGTGGCACGGTCATGATTTATGTTTCAAAGCTCATGACGCTTATGAAAAGGATAGCAATACTAAACAGAATGTGTGTGTACGGATGAGATAGCTATATGAACGTCCCGCGCTACTGTTATAATCTCTCTTCCCCGACGAACTTACTGAGAGACTAGCCAAGTAGAGTACGACGTACGGAAACGGTTGTGTATATCTGCATTCGTTATCTCACATTATTTCGGTTGAAGAGCTCCCGTTTTCCCACGACAGTTTGTCTGTCGAACGAATGTTTGTGTGATACTAAACGCAGTAAATCTCAGGTATGTCTCGCGGACTCGGTTTAGTGCATTCACGCGCGTTGTCTCAGTAACGCATGTACATTATTTATTTCATCTGAGGTTTTAAAACTTGTTTTTAGTGACAGCTGTTTCGGCGTTCAAGGCCATTATCAAACTGTGGTAAGGCCACGTGGAAAAGACTTATTTATATGATTTTAGTTCACTGTTGAATTACTAATTTCGGTAAAAACCGAAAAATTATTTAATTAAGTCGTTTTCGTGTGGCCACAGCTTAAGCGCTGAGATAGCTAACAACTAAAACTAACGTAAACTAACAATGATAATATCAAATTTGATTAAATTAATTTATAGAAAATCAATCTACCTCTCTTAAATGTTGTTTTGTGTTATCGCATCAACATGCTATATGTGGAGCAATTATTTTTAATAAACGTCAAATCATGTGTATCAGAAAATAACATGCGAAAAAGTATATTGTAGCGACTGGGATTTAAACACGGGACCTTACGCTATCCGGGCTCTAACCACTAAGCTATAATTTCAAACTTGTAATTCGGTGTTTTGGCAATGAGTAATATTACTTACTTATTCAAATACTTGAATCGGGTCATGTGAAGAGTCAGAATAACAGAAAAGTGTGTCTGAGACGATGTATGAATGTGAATGAAGTAAGGAGTGTGTGCCAAGACAGAGTTGTATGACGGTCCGTCCTCTCTGCCTATCCCCGCGGAGAAACGGCATAATAGTTAGTTAGTTTTTTTTCGAAAAAGACAGTAATAATATCAATAACTTGTAAAATATTTACAAATGTGTTTGCAGATTCTACACGGCGATTGATCGAACCATGTACAACAGACGTTTTGCGGTATTAATTCTACCATATACATATGACCCGGTGGCTTGACGTGATTTAACTGAGTTTTTTTTTAAAGTTTTTTAATTTTATTTAAACAATAATTATTATTATTTTAAATTTAAAAAAAAAACAATTTTTAGTTAAAGCTCTACGATGTAATTATTTTTACGCGTGACAGCTGTTTCGCCTTCTGAGGGCATTATCAAACTGTTTGATAATGCCCTTAGAAGGCGAAACAGCTGTCACGCGTAAAAATAATTACATCACAGAGCTTTTAACTAAAAATTGTTTTTTATAAATTTAAAATAATAATAATTATTGTTTAAATAAAATTAAAAAAACCGAAAAATTAAAATGGAGTTCTACAAAATAAACTTTAAAACCATATTTTTTTTAATTTTTTTAAATATACAGAGATTTTTTTTTAAACACAAACATGTTGTGAGGAATTAAATAAATTTGCACCATTTCATTTGATCAGTGAGAATTTTTTAATTTTATTCTTTAGTATCGGGAAAAAAGTTACACGTTCGCTGTGAAATCCATGTATACGAAGACAGATGGTGTGCTATTCATGCTAGCGAGCTAAGTTTAATGCCCTGTCTGTAATGGTAGTAAAAAAACTCCCAGCGTTTTTTGCAGTTGTAAACAGAGAATAAGAAAACAGTTGATATGTAAATAATTGATAATATTTACTGTCGCGATCGTTTTTTCTGAAATCCGATGCAATGCTGTAAATACTCAAAAAAGTTCAATCGACAATATTAATTGATTGTATTGGGTTTTCAATCATTTTCTACGAACACAAAAATGTGGCTGGATTCTGAATCAACTGTTTCCAAATGAGAAATTTATTAATGGACATTTTGTAGTATTTATTTACTGTAATTTGAATTAAAACTTTGTACACACTTGAGTCAGAACGCTTGAATAATATTATTTCATGCACTAGTCGGTAAATTCTCGATCTACTGCTTTACAAAAGTCTAAAACAGTCTAAAAAAACTGTATAGTGAATACTCCCAATTGCCTGATGCCTGTGGAACTATGGCATCCCTGATTGGGGTATGTTGTGAGGCTGAAGGTAGTGGGTAAGGGAGGGAGATAGGGAAGAGGAAGTTTTAGAAGTCACTGGATATTCAGATCTGGTCACCATACACGGCTATCCAGACACCATTTCAAGTCATTCCATTGAGTCTCCGTGGTTAGGTAGTAAGAATAATTGTATTTCTTTAAAATATGTCGAACACATTTAATTCATATAAAATAATATATGGTATATTTGTGACACGTTCCAGAGTGGTAGATACTCTAAGTATCGCCCTGGTGTGACACCACCATGATGAATCGAAATGATACTTGAAATAACTTTAATTTTAATTACCAACCTTCCTCTTCCCCATCTCCTTTCCCTTCCCACTACCTTCAGCCTCACAACATACCCCGATTGGGGATGCCAAAGTCCCACTGGCTCTAGACGGTTAAAGAGCAGTTGGACTCTTGTGCGGTATTCAGTATAAAAAAATCCATGATTTGAATAGCGACATAATTCCCAACCTTCCTCTAACTCATCTCTTTCTCTTCCTCACTACCTTCAGCCCCACAACATACCCTGAATGGGGAGGCCATACTCCATAGTCCCACTGGCTCCAGACGGTTGGGAGCAGTTGGAACAGTTTAAAAAAATAAACAAGTTTTCCTAGGAATAAGAACAGTCAAGATGACATTATCCGGAAACTCACCGTTTTCATTGTCCCTTGTTAAGGTTACAGAGTGCAGGAACAAAGTGATCGCAGTGCAATAACAGAAAACCAGGTGCACTATTAATTTAATTGACTTTACAGCATAGTCTGCAACAGCCAAAGTCTGGAGACTTCTATAAAACCGTATTGTTGCAAGAATATGCTCGGCATTGACTGACTGCATCGCCGCCCAGATGGGCTTTATATTGACCCTTCCTGGCCCATCCCAGCATATACAGCCTCCGGCGGTTTAGAAAGAACCTTACACTCATCTACATAATGTTAGAATCTCTAATCAGATCTCTGCAGGGTACATCGCCCAGTCGCTCTTCAGACGTGTCGGTTACTCTGGTTACCGTTATGATGCTACAGCCTCCAGGCTGTCTTTATTCAGACGATGATGGGATTTATAATGGAATCTTTATCAAGAGTCCCACAATTGTGCGATTCCTGGTATATTAGTCTGAGTTTTGTGAGTTTGCATTTCACGCTGCTGGAGTGCTTACATTTTTTATTCAATATCAATTTAATTATTAATTATTTTTTTGAACGTAAAAATAATTTTGAACGAAGAAAAGAGTGTGAAAAGAATATATGATGTGAATGTGAATGAAAGAGGAAGTCGAGGACGCCCGAGGAAGACATGGCACAATCAAGTAAATCAAATAGTATAGTCGGGTCATGTGAAGAGTCAGAATAACAGAAGAGTATGTATGAGACGATGTATGAATGTGAATGAAGCATGGAATGTGTGCAAGACAGAGTTATGTGGCGGTTCGTCCTCTCTGCCTACCCCTGCGGGGAAAAGGCGTGAGGTTAGTTGGTTAGTAGTTTGTGGTGTTTTTAAATAAAGTGAGTTTTTTTTTCTATAGTGAATAACGAAGAATCCCAACTGCTCCCAACCGTCTAGAGCCAGTGGAACTATAGCATCCTTAATTGGGGTATGTTGTGAGGCAGAAGGTAGTGGGGAGGGGAAGGAAATGGGTAAGAGTAAGGTTTGGAAGTACCTAGCTATTCAGATCTGGTCACCAACCGCGGCTAAACTCATTTCAAGCAACGTTCAGATTCTGAATGGTGGTCTTTCATCGGGACAATACTTAGAGTATCTACCACTCTGGAACGTGCCGCAAATATAACATATATTTGTAAACGCGTGAATTGAAATGGGCTCGCCCAAAGATGTCAATCAACATGTGGCAGAGGAATGCACTTGACGATGCAGACAGGGACATCGTCCCTCAGCCTCCACCCAAACAGTTTGGATTCTACCCCCCTAAAGACCGGAACCATCGATTCGATTGTTTATAATAAATGGATAACTTTCACTAAATAAAAATCACCTCAAGGGCGCTTTAGAAATTAATTTACCTAACCTATAAGTTATCACTTAAGCTTTTAACTAATAACTTACAGTTAAGATTTATTACTAATGGCTTAAAACTAATATTTTCAACTAGTGGCTTACAATAAGGAGTTATAGCTAGTAACTAGCTACTGAGTATAACTTATAACTGGTGACTTACATCTAAGATTTCATTATTATTACTTCATGACCTCTCCATTATTGCTCCACATTTGTATTACTGTTCAACGATTCTTTTCTTGTGAAACGACATATAATAGAACAAGTTTCAAATTCTCAAAAAAAGAGCAATGAGATTATACTTAGGCAAAATAGATATTCAAAAGTAGTAAAAATGTCAGAAGAACTAAATTGGCTAAAAGTGAAACAGATGCTAACATTAAAAACATTAATATTTACACATACAATAAAAATTAAAATCCAACTTATTATCAAATTATTTACAACGCGGATATTCACAGACAAAGAAATCAAACTACCAGAAAGAATAAATCCAATTAACAAAAACAGTTTACTCTATAAAGAGATGAATTTTTACAATGCGTTGCCGGAAACCATGAAAATTATACTAAGTAACAAATTAAAAACAGCCTGCAAGAACCATATATAATACATTAGTATGTTATATCAAGTAGTATATAACATTAGTTGTGACATCGTCTCTAGAAATGATAAGAAATGATTAAAATGATTAAATGTGAAATAACACATATTGATTTAGAAAACAATATTTGAACCCGTGATCTTCGGATTCATAGTGGAGCGTCTTAACCACTGGACCACGAAGGCCGTCTGTTAATTTATTATTAATCAGTGACTACGCTTGCTTCAGGCTACCACCTGTGGTAGTAAATGGTTTTGATTTTCAAATCGAACACCAATGCCTTTGGGTGGGTAGACAATGTATCTCGAATGTATATTTAGATCTCGAACCCGGATCTACCGGTTTACGTTTTTGTATATTCTTCCATACGCTTTTCTTCTTCTTCTTCGTCTCTCTGCATCTTGTATTCTTCTCGTATTCTATGGTAGATGATACGAGTTTTAAGGTCACCGCCACATGTTCGTTAACCCGCTTTTTTACCTGCTCCAATCTACGAATTGTAAAACTAACGGAGGACGTGTTTAGGAAAACTGCAATCAGAAGATACTTACAGACAGCCGATGAAATTAATTCTATCTCCAATAAATAATTTCCATATTTTCAAATGTTTTCATAAAATTTCAAACAATGTAAGGGAAATTGATTTTTAGGTTTTTTTTTTTAAGCAATATTTATTATTGTTTCAAATTTACAAAACAATTTTTAGTCAAAAGTTCTGCTAGGTAATTATTTTTACGCGTGACAGCTGTTTCGCCTTCGAAGGCATTATCAAACTGTTGAGAAGCCACATACAGACGGACTATTTAAATCATCTAATGAACAAATATTGCTAGTTAAAAATAAAAATATTAAATATTTGTTCATTATGAATAAATATTGCTAGTTAAAAATAATAATATTAAATATTTGTTCATTATATATATGATATAAATAGTCCGTCTGTATGTGGCCTCTCCTCAGTTTGATAATACCTTCAGAAGGCGAAACAGCTGTCACGCGTAAAAAACTAAAAACGGACTAAAAATCGTTTTTCAAATTTGAAATATTAAAAATTATTGTTTAAAAAAATAAAAAACCTAAAAATTAAAATGGAGTTCATCAAAATGAACTTTAAAACAGTGAAAAAAGGATTTGAGCTTACTTCAGGCACATGCGAGTACATACGCCTACAATACGCTTCAATCACTTATCTTATCGGTGATAAATCGTTTTCTTTTATTTACATATTTTAAAAGCTTCCTCAAAAATACAGTTATATACCAAAAACTTTTAAAGGTGAATGATAGTGGTACAGTAGAATTGAAGAGAAACATAAGAGTTGATCTTGTTTCACACGGTTGACATTGGATACACGAGAACGGGTCGCTTATACGACTCGTTCTATGTTCAAAAGCTCGGCTGTGGAACGATTTGCTGGCCTGTATTTTATTCCTCCTTCAACATGGGCCTCTTCTAGACCTAGGTTCTCTCTTTCCTTTCTTCAAAAAGATCCTTCGCAAATCATCCTCGAAGACGACATAGGTCCTGTAGGAAATTATTTCCCTCGAGGCCTCCTGTGTGAAGTTAATGTAAAAAAAGTAAAACAAAATAGAATAGAATGTAATGAAACAGATGCATGTATATCTTATATAGAATACAATAAGGTAAAAAACGTGCAGGGCATAAGAAGGGACACAAATTTATTACAGACGTATATTTCAATACAAAAACATAATCATCGCTAGCTCATAATACCGAAAATGTAGAATTACCAACTACTCGGCAGGAAGGCCCTCTGCGCACGGAGATACTCAAAATAAACTGATTACGGACGCAAATTACTAACCAGTCCGCGATGAGTTTGAACCTTTGTAATTAAAAGAGACACCAAACACGGCCATGCTGTCACTAAACAGTCACTGACGGATAGTAACCAGTCGGTTTGACCCTTGAAGTAACAATATGTAGAGAGAGAGCTAATTCTTTTTACCCAACCTATACAAATTTGGAATAAATCACTTTCTCCGGGTTTTTACGTCGTACACCATGATAAAAAAGAGACAACAAAATCTCCCAAATTATCAAACCACTTTAAAGTGTTGTTAGAATGTTCTTCGTGTCCCGCCTACACGTTTTAATTTGAGAAATAAATGAACATAAATCAACGATTTATTAAGTTTCACGCTATATTTTTGTTTATAACAATACTGTCAAAAAGTGGTTACACGAATAAATAAAAGCATTATGTCGACATGTGCTATAAATGGATGTATTAATACCCTAGCTCTAATCCTAGCCACGCCCAGGTCTAACCGAGTCTGGCAAACCTCATAAAAACTAACTACAGCAGCGCTCTCTCTTGTATGTTATTGCTCTGAGGTTTGACCTGTTGACTCGCTTTCGACCATAGACACGTCATATTCATACAAATCTTACGAAAAATGTAGCAGCACTAATGTTGCACCACTGAATGTTTCACCCGCGTATGAAAAGGATAGCCATTCAAAGAATATGTGTGTGCGGAGAGATAGCTATATGAAGCGTGTTTTGAAGGTATGTCTCGTTGACTTGGTTTAGTGCAACCAAGCGCGTTGTCTCAGTAACGGATCTACATTATTTAATTCATCTAAGCTTTTGACTTGAGTTTTGAGTCGCCTAGTTTTTCTTCCAACACTATGCATGGCCTGTTCAAAAGAAAAGGGAAATTTTGAATTTTCGCGGGCTGTGTACATTCGATTATCGTTTTTTTTTGTTATGTTGGTACACATATGTTTATCATATGTTAGCATTATCAGCTATTTTTTTTTCAAAAGTAAAAAATCGAAGACCACACAAAAACGTGACTAACCTTTCCAGTTGTCAAAAACAAACCACTAATCCAAAATGGCTGATAGTGCTAACATATGATAAACATATGTGTACAAACATAACAAAAAAAAAAACGATAATCGAATGTACACAGCCCGCGAAAATTCAAAATTCACTTTTTCTTTTGAACAGGCCTCTTATATATTTTTTAAATGCATGAGACAAAATATTACGTAATAATTTCACCATTGGGATGCATCTTCCCAAGTTGTCAAATCTAAAATATATTGTACCCACACATGCTTACACATATATACTCGAAAAAGTTGTAAGACCCATCATTAAATTAATAATAGACAATAACAACATCAGCGCCGATCCGAAGACTGGCGAAATGATTGAATCGAACTATAAACAAAACAGCTGCATTCCCCTGCAACAATTCTTTTATAGAGTACCAAGGTGAGTGTCCGAATCTGGAGAAAGTGGGGAGTCGAGAGAGATGAGAAAGAGAAAGGTTGGAAAGTAATTGACTATTCAGATCTGGTCACTTAACACGGGAAAAACCATTTCATCTACTAAATAAATGCCAATTCAGTCATGCCCGCTTTCAGATGTGAATACCGCACAAGAGTTCCAACTCCCCCCAACCGTCTGGAGCAAGTGAGATTATGGCATCCTCAATTGGGGTATGTTGTGAGGCTGAAGGCAGTGGGAAGGGAAAAGAGATGGACAAGAGGAAGGTTTGAAAGCACCTAGCTATTCAGATCTGGTCACCAAACACGACCAAAGCCATTTCAAGCACCGTTTGGATTCTACCAGGGTGATACTTCTGTAATCGGAGTATTTAGAGTGGTTGAAGGAAGAGGGGAGGGAAGGAGTTTATTTTTTATATTAGTTACTTTGTACATTTAAGTTTACAAGTATCTAATTATTTAATTTTCTTTTTGACTAATAATATTTTAACTTAAACACAACTTATTATTTTGATTTACATGCATTTTAAATAATTTTTACAGGCTTTTTAAAATTTATTGATAGGCATAATTTTGATGGTTTCCGGCAGCGCATTATACGATTTCATTCCTTTATAAAGTAAGCTGTTTTGGGTGTTGGCTTTATTCTTTTCTGGTAGTCTAGTGGAGATGGGGCAGAGGAAGGTTGGGAATTACCTGGCTATTCAGATCTGGTCACCAAACACGGCTAAAGCCATTGCAAGCAACTTTTCGATTCTGAATTTTGGTCTTTTGCCAGGGCGATGCTTGAGTATCTACCACTCTGGAACGTGCCGCAAATATACAATATATTATTTTATACGAATTGAATGTTTTTGTAAATAATGTAACCAAAAAACTCATTCGGTCGTAATCAGTAGCTTTGACGGCCTCCGTGGTCGAGTGGTTAAGACGCTAGACTACGAATTCAGAGGTCGCGGGTTCAAACCCGGCGTGCCCAATTGATTTTCTTTAATTATTATGTAACATTACACATTTAATACGTACAAAATAATATATAGTATATTTGCGGCACGTTCCAGAGTGGTAGATACTCCAAGCATCGCCTTGGTGAAAGACCAAAATTCAGAATCGAAACGTTGCTTGAAATGGCTTTAGCCGTGTTTGGTGACCAGATCTGAACAGCCAGGTACTTCCCAACCTTCCTCTTCCCTATCTCCTTCCCTCCCCCCTTCCTTCAGCCTCTCTAAATACCCCGATTTGGGATGTCATAGTCTCACTGGCTCTAGACGGTTGGGAGCCAGCATCGACTCTTATGTGGTATTCACTATAAAAATAAAAATCACAAACTCTCATTTCATAAAAGGAAAATTTTAAATATATATCTATTTTGAAAAAATTTGCGGACAATATCCACAGTTAGTAAAGTACGGCGACTGCCATCTAGCGATACTGTATTAAAACAATTTAACAGAAACCTGATTGTAAATAAATAAACACTATTGTATCGTTTTGCTATAGAGTGCCTTTTATAATTAATACATCTAGTACCTACTGAACATTTTTTAAATGTATTCAATGAAAGAATTAAAATTATAAACACTCTTAGACAGGAGGCTTGTTTCTGACTTCACTTTTATTTTAAAAATTGTTAATGTTATTATAGACAGCCCTGATTTACTTAGCTTAATTACCTTCCATGTACCTAACATAACCGCACGATCCAAAATTATTTTTAAATGTAACAATAATATCAGGACTGAGTCATTTAGATACTCGCTTGTACCTAGATTGCATACAGTGGGTAATTCTTTCGCTGAAATAGTAGATATATGACGGCCTCCATGGTCGAGTGGTAACACGCTCGACTACGAATCCAAAGGTCGCGGGTTCAAACCCGGCGTGCGCCAATAACTTTTATTTAATTAATATGTGTCATAACACATTTAATTCATATAAAAATAATAACAAGTATATTTGCGGCACGTTCCAGAGTGGTAGATACTCTAAGTATCGCCCTGGTGAAAGACCACCATTCAGAATCGAAACGTTGCTTGAAATGGCTTAAGCCGTGTTTGGTGACCAGATCTGAATAGCCAGGTACTTCCCAACCTTCCTCTTCCCGATCTCCTTCCCCTCCCCACTACCTTCAGCCTCACAACATACCCAATTTGGGGATGCCATAGTCTCACTGGCTTTGGACGGTTGGGAGCAGTTGAGACTCTTGTGCGGTATTCATGTAAAAAAAAAAAAATTAAACTGCCCTGAAACTAGTTACAAGAAAGCTATAATGGCATACCTCTTTCAAAAATATTACTGTTTACTTATTGCATTATAATATTTCTATTAACTTACTTTTGTTTTTGGGTGCTAATCATTAACTCTATGTTATTTTTATGTCACTATTATTTTATGTTATATATTACCCTGTTATGTAAAAGTCCATAAGGACGTATATAATTAAACAAATAATCAATGAAATAAATATATATTTAATTAATGAAAATGAAATAATCGCTTTGTATAAGACCACGGATTTATTTATTTTAATTTTATACCCTGAAGATGCTTAGGCTAAGCGAAACCGGTCGGTCATAAAAAATAAAATAAAATCTGCGGTCTTATATAAAGTGATTATTTCATTTTCATTAAATATGTCAAACCACAAAGCGATTGATTTCTACGAAAATATGTATTTAATTAGTTGACTAACCATCAACTGTATTGTTTAAGTTCCATGTTCCCTAAAGTAAGATCAATTTTTCCTTACTTATTGTTTAAATATTTATTTAATGATAAATACCGCACAAGAGTCCCAACTGCTCCCAACCGTATAGTGCCAGAGGGACTATGGCATCCCCTATTGAAGTAGGTTGTGAGGTAGTGGAGAGGAGAAGGAGATGGGTAAGAGGAAGGTTTGGAAGTACCTTGCTATTCAGATCTGGTCACCCAATACGGAAAAAACCATTTGAAGCAACTTTTCGATTCTGAATGTTGGTCTTTCACCAGGGCGATACTTAGAGTATCTACCGCTCTGACACGTGCCGCAAATATACTTTATATTATTTTATATGAATATTTATGATATTTGTGTTATGATACATATTAATTAAATAAAACTTATTTGCGCACGCCGGGTTTCCAGAGTGGTAAATACTCTTAGTATCACCCTGGTGAAATACCACTATTCAGAATTGAAACATAGCATAAAATGGCTTTAGTCGTGTTTGGTGACCAGATCTGAAT
This sequence comes from Drusus annulatus, assembly GCA_022651775.1. Taxonomy (NCBI): domain Eukaryota; kingdom Metazoa; phylum Arthropoda; class Insecta; order Trichoptera; family Limnephilidae; genus Drusus; species Drusus annulatus. The sequence goes on from JAGWCC010000115.1 coordinate 70,093, forward strand.
AGCTAGCTAGTTCCCAACCTTTCTCTTCTCCATCCTCTTCCCCTCCCCACTACCTTTAACCTAACAACATACCCCGATTGGGGATGCCATAGTCTCACTGTCACTAGACGGTTGGGAGCACTTGAGACACTTGTGCGGTTTTAACTATTAATATAATGACTGAATATTTTAACTATTATATTCAGTCATTTCTATCAATCCCATGATTAGCGTAATTTTTTTTCTTCATTCAAGTGCTCCCCGTTAATCGTTAATTGTCGGTCCGTTAGAGCATTTGGACAAAGTGAGACAGTTTGGACAGCTGAAAAGCATAACAGCATGACCGTTGTTGGTGACATTTGTTCGAAAGTTGAAACGGCTCTAGAATCACGAACTTAGATGAATTAAATAATGTAGATACGTTACTTAGACAACGCGCGTGAATGTTCTAAACTGAGTTTGAGAACCATACCTGAGATTTACTGCGTTGCAAAAACTGACTACACTGCCTTGGAAAGATACTACTCTAAGACTTAAACCGTTACAACGAAGAAGGATATTATTTTTTGATAATAAAGCTTTCGCTAAACAGTTATAACATCTTTTACAAATAAACATGTTAACAAAAAATAACACACTTATTGCAATGCTCAGATGAGAAATATCGATAGGTCATTAAACTTTGTTTTGAAAATGGAAATATTATTTTCCTGTAATTTTCATTATTTAATAAAACTAACGATCTTGAAAGAAGTATTAAACATAATATAAAATATATACATCGAAATAACTGGTATCTGGAACTAGACCGAATGTTCTTTGTTCGTTAAGATGCTAATGAGTTCATTAATAGTTTATTGTTGTATTCAAAACTAATTGGACGTAGTCATGCAGAAAGAGTCCAACCCACAATTTGCCAAAATCGAGTTTTATGTATTTTCCTATAGACAAATACTAGATTTATATCTGCTGAAAACATCCAAGCTCCAAAGGCAATAGAGTTTTGGTATTTGTTTTACTAATGCCTTGCAGATTAAATTAAAGTTCAAAAGCATTATAAAATGTAAAATAACATAAGAAACCCTTTTTTTATAAACAAATGCATAGGGTTTAAATTACCTATTTACATTAGTCTTCATAAAGAAAAATAGCACTGATATTCACTTTACAATTTTTTTTACAATTAATGCCTTTTATCGTCATATTTTTAAACACCTTTTTCTCAGTTTCATCTTTTCGGGGTTGTGCGCTTTATGCATAACTACGTCCAATTGATCTTCATAAATTCGCTTTGAATAAACATAATCTGTTTGCCATAGACATCTACTAACTGTTTCTTCTTTTTTTATTATCCTTTCACGTTTCTGGAGTCTATGTTACGGTTGTATTAATTTGCTGGGATGGCGGACTTTGTCTAAACTTTTCGCTGTTGGTGCAAATAATGAAATACCTTCTAACTAACTAACTAACCATCACGCCGTTTCCTGTAGGGGTATGCAGAGAGGACGGCCCGCCATACAACTCTGTCTTGGCACACACTCCTTGCTCCATTCACATTCATAAATCGTATCATACATACACTTCTGTTATTCTGACTCTTCACATGGCCCGATTTAAGTGTTTGATTCACTTGATCGTGCCACGTCTTCCTCGAGCGTCCCCGGCTTCTTTTCCATTCACTTTCACTACACGCCCTTACCATCTAAGCGTCCCTTTCTTGATCCTATTCATTTCGCTCACATCAGCCTTGCATTATTGATTAAAATGACATTCACTACTAAAAGGAATAACTTATTCAGCTAGCGTTTGGATGGATCGAGTTTGAATCCCACAGCGGGATCCGTACCCTTTTTAGCACGTGGAAAGTAAGATATTGGCCCCACCAATCTTAACGCTGCCAGGATGGACTCCCTCTTGATGGCGTTTTGAAGAAACGAGACCTAATATCCTCCATTAATATTTCAATTTCAATATCATTTTTTATTTTTTTATGAATATATATTTATTTTTCTATATTATTATTTTTTGTGTGTATTAGAACTTTTATTATTATTATTATTACTATGTTTTATTATCAATTATAGAAGGTATTGCATTGCACTACTCCTGCATACCTTCTCGAATAAAACTTAATTATTTTTATACATGAATCCACCCCAAAAAAAATACCTATAGTTTTTGACATTCCTACACGCCTATTCTAAGTTTATTTTTGATATGCATTTCTAGCGTGCAATATAGTTGTGAATGATGAATACTTGGAGCAAGTGGATGAGTTCGTGTATTTAGGAAGTATGTTTACAAGAGACGGAAAGGCTGATAAGGATATTGAAAGAAGGGTGAATGCAGGAAACTCCATTAATGGAGGACTGAACGCTGTTGGGGCAAATAAGAAATTGTCCAAAGAAGCGAAGCTAGCAGTCCACAATGGAGTGCTTATACCAACCCTGATGTATGGCAGTGAGGCATGGAACTGGCAGAGGAAGGATGAAAGTAGACTGAATGCTGTGGAAATGAGATCTTTGAGACGGATGTGCGGTAAAACCATGTATGACCGTATTACAAATGTGGATATCCGGAAAGAATGCAAGGCTGATGTGAGCGTAATGGATAGGATTAAGAAAGGGACGCTTAGATGGTTTGGGCATGTAGAGCGAATGAACGAAGAAAGGAGTGTCAAAAGAATATATGATGCGAAAGTGAATGGAAGAAGAAGTCGAGGACGCCCGAGAAAGACATGGCACGATCAAGTAAATCAAATACTTGAATCGGGTCGTGTGAAGAGTCAGAATAACAGAAGAGTATGTATGAGACGATGTATGAATGTAAATGAAGCAAGAAGTGTGTGCCAAGACAGAGTTGTATGGCGGTCCGTCCTCTCTGCCTACCCTTGCGGGGAAACGGCGTGATGGTTAGTTAGTTAGCTTCTTGAAAATACGCAAATTAATTCCTGTTAGCAAGGGAACATTTAGGATTTAAACCCCTCCCTTTAGACCAGAGGTTCCCAAACTTTTTTGTCCCGTAGACCACTTGTCGATTTTTTCTGTTTTGTATAGACCCCCTGCTTTCCTAGTATTGATTTTTTTTAGCGTTGGGAAAAACTTTAAAGTTTTGTGAACGCTTCAGCAACTGCTAGTTCTTTGAAATGAACCCTTCGCGGTGAACACTTCAATTGAGGCCTGTAGAAACAAACACGGCTAAGTCCATTGACTACAGTTTTCGAGGAAGAACAAAAAACGTTTAATTTAAAAATTACTTGTGATACTGTCACTAAAATAAATTCGACAAATAGTACCTACTAAAAACATTAATTTTCTTCTTGATACATTAGTTTAACTGGTGCGAAACAAAAAATATATTCAAATTATTAGTGGACTTTGCCGTGTTTGTTATTCACATTTGACAACTGCCGCTTTTGTTATCAACACAACTGGACTTTGCCAGTTTTGAAATGGACACGTTTTTTCACAAGGTTGCAGTCAAAGTCAGTAACAAAATAGTTTTACATTTAAAAAATTATTTATTTTGATAGAAATACAAAACAATAATATCTCACAAAATATTTTGAAAAAGTTTGTAAGTTATGGTGACCTAATTAATAATTAAAAAAAAAAAAAACTAAAAAATCGAAAGAAAAAATTAGAAAAGAATAATAACTATTATTCTGATATTTTTTTAATATAAATTTGTTTTAAAGATTTAATAAGATATGAATGCGGAATAATATTCAAGAGCAGGAAGATTTCTCCAGTTATCACCGAAATGCTTGGTCAAAAAAAAAAAAAAAAAAAAAAAAAAAAAAAAAAAAAAAAAAAAAAAAAAAAAAAAAAAAAGACGATAATAACAACGAGTGTTACAATTATAATAATTAATGTACCTAATTTATCTTTACTGCTATCTCTGTTAACATTTTCACACATACGTCATATTTTTGTATTTGCATATTTTCTCATTTATATAGATGCTAAATAAAAAAAAAAAAAAAAAAAAAAGATAGTTGACATCTCTTACTTTTAACGATTTCAAAACAACTTTTCCGGGTTCTATGTTGCTTGGAATTATCATTGATTCATTTTTGTTTTTCATACAGCAATGATTTCTACAATATTAATGACATTACAATAACTACTAATAAAGTAATCATATTATTCAATAAAACTCTAAATCGTAAGTAAAAACTCATTTATTTTACCACTATGCTGTTTAGTAACTAAAAAAATTATGTCCATAAAAAATAACAAGAAACAAAAGTTCAACATGCACGTCAGCGGACATTTTCGGTAATTTGCGAAATTGTCAATATCTCAACTTTTACAAAAACAATTTTTTACAACAACAAACCGCCATCTTGAAAACAGCTATTTACAACGCTCCTATTGGTCCGTTTAAAAACTGCCGTCTTTGATTTGGAAAGAAGTGGACTTTGCCGAGTTTGTTATGGAACTCAATTTTAATCCGTAAAAATAAATGGTTTAGAGCCGTGTTTGTTAAGAAAGCAACATTGCATCATGAAGCATTTTTTTTACTCTTTCGAACCTCATATTTAACTCATTTTCCATTATCGGTGGACTTTGCCGTGTTTGTTTCCCTAAATAGGTACTATCAGTGTATGTTGAGATCCACTACCGTGGACCCCCATTTTCATTTCATGGACCCCCAAATCTTTTTTTCGCTGACGTAGACCCCTTGCAGGTTGTCATAGACCCCTGGGGGTCGATATAGACCACTTTGGGAATCACTGCTTTAGACCAAAGATTATAATACCAATCAGCAAACAAGTATCTTCTATTCAAAAATTCCACTGCCAATTTTATTAAAATTATTATTATATGTTATTATTTATAACTACCAAAATCATCTTTCGGTTCTTTGATTTTTTTCAAATTGTAGCATTGATACAAATTTACACCATTTTGAAATATAATTTAGACACTGAACAGAAAATCCCTAGAAGTGTGATAGGGGCTATGGAATTGATTATTGGTTCCAAAAAAATCCTTTTTTTTATCAATTTCATCTCAAGTAAGATCAAATGACCTTACTTCGGGCACACAAACGCGCCCCCAACACACCTATTTTAAATTAAGTTTTTATACCAGCAGAACTGGGTGGTTGGTCCAGTACCCAATATGCAATATTATCTTTAAAAAGTTAAATACAATAATAAATATAAATAAAATAAACGTGGTATAAACTGGACGCTTCGATGGTTTGGGCATGTAGAACGGATGAACGAAGAAAGGAGTGTGAAAATAATATACTATGCGAAAGTGAATGGAAGAAGAAGTCCAGGACGCCCGAGAAAGACATGGCACGATCAAGTAAATCAAATACTTGAATCGGGTCATGTGAAGAGTCAGAATAACAGAAGAGTATGTATGAGACGATGTACGAATGTGAATGAAGCGAGGAGTGTGTGCCAAGACAGAGTTATATGGCGGACCGTCCTTTCTGCCTACCCCTGCGGGGAAACGGCGTGATGATTAGTTAGTTAGTTAAACTGAATTTGACAGGTTAGTAACTTAGTGGACAAACGTGTCGGATTCCCACCCGGGCGTAGTGGATTCAATTCCTCTGTTAGCTAAGTCCTCCATCATTGCACATGCAACATCTTCTGCTTATTATGATGGTAGTAGGAGTTTTTCAAATATTGTAATCGGTTGTTGTCTTGGAGAAACAATGTATGGAGAGAGAGCTAATTATTTTTACCCAACCGATACAAACTTGCGATAAATCATTTTCTCCGGGTTTTTAGGTCGTACACCATGAGAGAGAAAGAGACAACAAATATAATACTCCGCTTCTATGTACTGTAACAATGATATTGGGCTCCTGGTTCACCGCGGGACTCCGCCCACATTTTTTATTATGCCACTAAACTTGACACAACTAAACGGTTTTTTAGGTTAGATGCTATATTTTTGTTGACATCAATACTGTGAAAAAGTAATCATACGAATAAACAAAAACATTATGTCGAAATGTGATATGAATGGATGTATAAATACCCTAGCCTCAGTCTTAGCCACGCCCAGGTCCGCCGAGTCAGGTAAAAATCATCAAAAACTAACTACACTACCTTGGGTAGATACCACTATACTCCAAGGTTGTTGTATATCGGTTTGTTTCTTCAGTGATTGTGGGTTTGTAAGCTTAAAACACTTTTATTAGTTTTTGTCGATTTATTTCAATTCATAGCTTAAACTGTATATAAAGCCTAAATTAGGCACATCAACGAAACAACAAAAAAAAACAATCACTTGAGTCATCACGACTCAAAACAAATAAAATTTCATAAAATTTTTAGTATGGACATTCTATGTAAAAATTATATTCATCCATAGTAGATGTACTACACTGAAGTGTAGAGAATTATATTTATGGTGGTTTAGTAAGAATAGCTGATTCATCCGTGATGATGGTGTCCGCCCCCGTGTCCGTAATTGCCGAAGCCCCCTCCGTGTCTGCCGTAGCCGCCTCCGTGTCCCCCGTAGCCGCCTCCGTGTCCCCCGTAGCCCCCGCCGAAGCCTCCGCCGTAGCTACCGCCGAAGCCCCTGTGGTGCCCCCCGCCGTGGTGTTGGGCGGCGGGGTCAGGTCCGGGGGCGGGCGCGGGCAGGGCGGATGCGCACAGCACCAGGGCGGCAAGGACGACAAAGAACATCTGGAAAATACGAAAAGACGATGTTATTTTCTTTATTATTTATTTAAAAAGAAAGATAAACATTCTCGAGTTACGAATAATCTGACATTATTTTAAAAAAAAACTCCTTCTGCCATCATAATAAGCGCAAAATGTTGCTTGTGTAATTCTGGAGGACTAGCAAAGGAATTGAACCCACGACGCCCGGGTGGGAATCTCACGCGTTTGTCCACTCAGCTACTAACCGGTCAATTTTATTTAAAGATGTATTATTTTTCTTGTGCAATTACATCATATTAAAATCATTTATAAAAACTGAAGCATAAAATAACCTGGGGCCCTAGCACGAAACTTCGATATAGATTTTATCTAGAATTTCGTTAATTTAGAAGCGTTTCCGAGCCCGACTGCATATCGTTAACGAACAAACGACAGTTCACATCGACTAAATTAAGCATTATTAGTCGATGTGAGTAGTCGTTTGTTCGTTGGCGATCTGTAGTCGGGCTCGGGAACGATTCCAAAATAACGTTTGGTGCTAGGGCAAATAATCATTGTAAACGATGCAACGCAGAATATTTCAAGGGTTGATCTAAGCACAAACAGGTTATTTCTAATAGGGTGAAAAGTGGCACATTTAATGGATGAAGCCATTCAAAAGACAAGCACATTTGAATTTTCCCCTAAAAACTCAGCAGCCTCCGTGTTCGAGTGGTCAAGACGCTTGACTACGAATCCAAAAGTCGCGGTTTCAAATCCCGACGTGTGCAAATAAATTTTATTTAATTACTATGTGTTTTTTGTACATGTTATTAATAGTGGTAAATACTCTTAGAATGAAAGACCACCATTCGGAATTGAAACGTTGCTTGAAAGCTGTAGCCATGTTTCATCTTCCCCATCTCCTTTCCCTCCCCACTACCTTCAGCCTCACAACATACCCAAATTTGAGATGCCATAGTCCCACTTGCTCATAGTATTCAGCCGTGTTTGGTGATCAAATCTGAATAGCTAGGCGCTTCTCAACTTTCCCTTTTTCCTATCTCCTTCTCCACACTACCATCTGCCTCCCAACATACTCCAATTGGGGATGCCATGGTCCCAGTGGCTCCAGACGGTTAAGAGCAGTGGGAACTCTTGTACGGTATTACTTGAAAAAAACACTCCGAAAAAGCCTGTAGCGGGCTCAAGCCAGTCTGGTTCCCAATAAATAAATGGACCATAGTTTAAAAATAAGAGAAAAGTAAAAGGACAGTTGATAATATAAATGCATCGGGTATGATTTACACAATGTGATTAAATACAGGAAATAAATAAGACACTTGTATCTATTGTAACGATAAAGATAATAATAATAATAGTATTTGGATAATTTGCATAGCGCCGTTTTTGTGAAAAATCACCCCAAAGGCGCTGTACAAATCTTGATTCCTAGGCTCCGTCTTATCACTAACTATAAAAGTTATAATCTATGGCATATTAATATTTATTTATATTATGTACAGAGATAATAAACACAACCATTCTTATTCGTAAAAAGCATTTACTTTGAGGCTTGCCATATTTATAAATAAAACTGATTATACTTTGTTTATAACCACTTTATTTTTCAATATTATGTCTACCGGTTTCGGAAGTACCCTTCCATCATCAGGACAATATTTATTTAATATTAGTTTTTTAATAAACTAATATTAAAAGAAACCGGTAGACATAATATTGAATAATAAAGTGTTTATAAACAAAGTTTATCAGTTTTATTTAAAACCATACTTACATGGCAGGTCACTACAGATAAACCCTATTATTTTAGATATTTTTACTCAGAGGACATGATATTGGAAAAATTACAGTGTGTCATTATTTTTTATAATGAATACCGCACACGAGTTCCAACTGCACCCAACCGTCTAGAGCCAGTGAGACTATGGCATCCCCAAATGGGGCATGTTGTGAGGTTGAAGATAGCGGGCAGGGGAAGGATATGGGGAAGGATGAAGAGGTAATATCTAGATGTTTCAGATCTGGTCACCAAATACGGCTAAAGCCATTTCAAGCAACGTTTCAATTTTGAACGGTGGTCTTTCACCGGGGCGATAGTTAAAGTATCTACCACTCTGTAACGTGCCACAAATATACTTTTTATTATTTAATATGAATTAAATGTGTTAATGAATTGAATGTGAAGTAACACAAATTTATCGAAGAAAATTAGATTAGAACCCGTGACCTCTCGATGCGTAGTCGAGGATTTTATCCACTCGACCACGGAGACCTATATATACTTATTTTTATAATATATATTTATATATATATATATAAAATTAAATTTCTGTTCATTTAGTTTTTAAGACCCGTTAAGTAAAACAAATTAAAATTATATAGCATACATACAAGAAGTTGAATAAAACTATATAATAAATAATACATGATAGAATGTAACCCAAGATGATTAATATAAACAAGAAAAAAAAAGAAAAAAAAGAAACACAACATACTGTGTATAAATGAAAACATACTGTGTATATTTGAATCAAATGTGTTATAACACATATTAATTAAATAAAAGTTATTGGCGCACGCCGGGTTTGAACCCGCGACCTTTTGAGTCGTAGTCGAGGGCCTTACCACTCGACCATGAAGGCCGTAAAACTATGGTATTACACGGATGAACAGTTTAATTTCTTTTAATTTTCAAGTTATCATTTGGAGAGGGGTAGGGATTATTAATTATTCAATAATATTTACCGAATTCATTGTTGATAAGTTGATTTTATCCGCAGATCGAGTCAGCACTTTTTTAGTCACTTAGTTAGTTCTTCGCGGCTCACTGAGATATGCCCGGGATAGCTCGAGGTGTAGGTGTTTTATAGCGAAACAGCCCTAGATTTTTTTGCACGCAGGATGGCCACAAACCAGTAACCAGTTGGGTGGAATCGGCCGGGTGCTGTGCCACACATTAGCTATTTCTCACGGCGTAGAACACTTTCGTAACCCCACCACTCACCCACTCAATCCCGATTCAGCAGACAGGCATTTTTTTTGTTATTTTATATTTTTTATGCATCGCTTTTTAAGCAGTATTGCATGGAGATTAGTGCGAGAAAGAGGCGATTATTCATATGATGAAACTGAACAATTATTGAAAATGTCTTCATTAGAAAAGCGCAGGAAAGACTTTGATTTAATTTTCATTTATAAAATTTTAATTGTTTTATTGACTCACCTACTCTGTTGCAACTTATCCAGTTCAACATTCCTTGCCGTAGACTCGGTAACAATGAATTGCTGTTCCTCAATCATCACTATACTAATTATGGGTATAATTCTCCAATTTCAAGACTTCGTAACTCAAGCCATGGTCTTGAAATTTTTGGTAGCAGTCTAAATGATTTTTGTCATTCTTTACGACTCTACCAAAACTTTGACTAGACCATGGCTCGAATATTCTCTCTTATGTTTATTTTGTTCTATTTTTGTCATCGCTTCATTTATTATTATGTATGTGCTATTCTTTCTCTGTTGCCCTTTTTTCCATTTCGTGTTTTATATGTCTTTTTTGCAATTGGACTTTAGTCCGTTAATTTATAAATATATAAATATTAGTTACTTTGTACATTCATGTTTACAAGTAGCTAATTATTTAATTCTCTTTTTAAGTTTTTAATATTTTAACTTGTACGCTACTTATTATTTTGATTTATATGCATTTTAAATAGTTTTTACAAAATAATAATATGTTACTAAGAAATCGAAAATAATTTTATAATTTTCAATGAAAATATGAGATTGATAAAAATGCCACTTTCTAATAAGGTCCCAATGTCCGAATTGGTTAAGGCCTTACTTCCGGATAGAGTAGAGGATCCAAGTTCGAGTCTCGGTTGTGACCATTGTCTTTTTTATTTTCTGGCTTTTTCTGCTTCATATTTGTGTTTTAGATTATTGATATTATTTAAAAAAAAATATATATATAACTATTAATGCTTTGACGTTATTTCACACTTAAAATTCTTTAATATACTAGCCTATAAAACCGCTTACAGATAAAAAAGTTTTAAGTACAACGCCACTAAGCAATTCAATTATCTGCCCAGCACCATCAGAAACATTTAAACCAAAAGCTCCTTTAAAAGCAATATCATTACTCACCTTAAAAACCAAGTTTAATGTAGTTCTTAATATGTAGATTTTATATATTCAAATTTGTCATTTACCTATATTATTTTTATTAGGTATCTACTATATTTTCGATATTAACATGTTACTATGTAGCTAAAAAAAATACTTTTGCAAATTGCCATCCCAACACAGGCTTATGCCTAGTGGGATGGGCAATTTACCAACCGATAAAAAAATGTATATTCAAGTAAAATAATAAATAAAATTTTAATATTTCTTTGTTATGAAAATCTAGTCCACAAAGAGTTAGTAATAATACACCTCCGATACAGGTGGTTTTTATGGATGCTCGTACGAACTCCACTATCAACCGAATTCAAGGTACAACCTACGTCGGTATCTTTTTCCTATTCGGTTTGTTTGCGTTAAATTCGCGAGAAACCCTGATTAATTGTTCACTTCCTGATATTTAAAATCACATTTCAATTCAGCAAAGTGATAAAAAGCATTCGGCGTTTTTCAATGCTAACATAACGTCACCGGTTTTTCACAGAAAAGTGTTGAAATATTCATTTTTGTTTACATTATTTCAATATTGATCAGCCATGTGTAAATTATGTCAGATAGTTGAAACTTTAAATAATAACAACGGATACGAATAAATTTTGTCTAGTTTTTTTATAATGTAAGTTCTGTTGGTGGGTACATAGTTTGCTAAAATTTCAGAGCTATAACAATAACAACAACAAAAAGTTGTGTTCAATCACGACTTATTGTGAATGAGCAATTTTTTTTGTTAATTTTATATAATGAGTTTTTTAGTTCTCGTTGTTTTTTATCACTCTTTAGAACTATCCTGTCCATTGGGCCAGCACCCAAAAATGTACACTTATTGGCTTTCTAATACAAGCAATACTACAAATTATTTATCTCTTGATTCTACACGGGTAGTAAGGAAAATATCTAATGCGTCCGGTGAACACAATTTTTGAAACAGTAATCTTATAAATTCTATCTGAAATGCATGCTGGAATTTTAGGTTTCGACGGCCTCTTTCGGGCCATGACAAGAGTCAGAATAACAGAACGGTATGTATGAGACATTGTATGGCAGTCCATCCTCTTTGCCTACCCATTAAGGAAAACGGTGTGATGGTTGGATAGTTAATTAAACTAATATAAAGGGATTGACATTCTATTTTGAAAATTTGCTGCAATGAAGCATTTTGCCTTCTTTAAACAAATGTCATGTTAAATATGTATGTGTATTTATTTATTTTGATACTACACAAGAGTCCCAACTTCTCCGGACCGTTTGGAGCCAGTGGGACTATGGCATCCCCAATCAGAGTATATTGTGACGCAGAAGGTAGTGGGGTGGGGAATGAGACGGAGGAGATGAAATATGGCTGCAGCCATTTCAAGCAATGTTTCAATTCTGAATGTTGGTCTTTCACCAGAGCGATACTTGGAGTATCTACCACCCAAGAAAACTTTCTGCTTTACTTATGTTAGAGTTTTTGAGAATATTACAATCGCTCTAAAATATCGAAATATTTTCATTGATAAAATCTTAAGCAATGCAATTTATGTTGCGAAAGAAACTTTCAGTCGACGTAATAAAATTATATATTTCACAAGCGGATGTTCAAATTGGTTTGTTTATTAACCTAAATAGACTTCTGATAATCCCAGAGAAAATATATATCTACAGGTATACACTGTTTCAAGGCAGAAACAAGTCCAAATAAATATTCACGTTTGAAAATTGGAAAAAAACCACAATTGCAAAATACATAAATATTTTTAATTCTATTGATAAACAAATTAATATGTTAAGGGGCTATTTCACCACCTCTCAATAAACTACTATTCATTAGTTAACTCTAATCATCGGAATATTCGTTAGTTATCTCTTTCCGCAAGTTTGGCTGGCAACGTCGCTTTTTTTCAAACCTTTTTTTCATTTTCTAGATTCTTATTTATCATTAAGTGATGAATCATTTAAAGTTACTGATTCTAACTCTAACTCTTGTCCCTTATACCAATAGGACGGCGCATTGCGCCTTACTTTGCTACCTCATGTGGGTGAAAAAATGCATTTACGGACTATTGAATTTAAGTTCAGGAGTTTACGTAGGGAAAAAAAAATATGTTTGTAAAAACCCTACAAAAATTGCATGATATTAATGGATCATCAACGTCTTCTCCCTCTCGACACAGCACTACGGCATAAATACATAAGTGTGTTCGTGTTGAGTGCGGATGGGGGGGTCGGCTATGGCCTTTGTTTAGGAATTCCACCGCATTCGCCGCGGTAATAGGGAAAACCATAGAAAACCCTATACAGGTGGAAACGGCCACATGCCCAGCATGAAGACATTGTGGCCTTCAGTGACGTCATATCTGACGCCCTGCATTGTGTGGTGTTGGGTGTGTGTCTGTTTTTGTGTACATAGATAATTATGGGAATATAGTAATATACATACATATAAATATTTATAGCAAAACATGGGTGGATAGGTAATGGGAGTTACCTATCGGAATCTTGGAATTATGATAGGTAATGGGAGTTACCTATCGGAATCTTGAAACTAGGATAGGAAAGTACCTATTACGAATACTCGTCCATGTCTGGAATATGCCAAACTGAATTTAAATCTAACAAAATGTGTTTCGGCATTCTGGTATTCAATTATTGTATGTATTATTGTTAATTATTGAATGTATTGCATTTCACTACTCCTGCATAGCTTCTGGAATAAAATTGTCAAAATGTTAAAATTTAAATTCCATAAATATATGTATTTATTTTTATTTAAATACCAAACAATGCATCCCAACAGCTCACAACCGTCTGGAGCCGGTGGGATTATAGCATCCCCACTAATAGGGGTATGTTGTGAGGCTGAAGGTAGTGGAAGGAGATTGGGAAGAGTAAGGTGGGGAAGTACCTGGATATTCAGTTGGTTTATGATCACCAAACATGGCTAAAGCCATTTTAAGCAATGTTTACATTCTTAATGGTGGTCTTTCACCGGGGCGATACCAAGGGTGTCCACCACTCTTAAACGTGTCGCAAACATGCTTTATATAATTCTTAATTAATTACTTGTGAAACCGGTTAGTAGCCAAGTGGAAAAACGCGTCGGATTCCCGCCCGGACGTTGTGGGTTCAATTACTCTGCCAGATAAATCCTAAGTCCTCCATCATTGCACAAGCAACATCTTCCGCTTATTATGATGGCAATAGGAGTTTTTCAAATATTGACAGGTTATTCGTAACCCGGGAATGTTAGTCTTTATTAAAATTATAAACTTTTTAAATCAATAACAATATTTATTGACGAAAATATTACATAAAAAGTTTTATTTATGGAAATATGTAAGAACGTCGAGCTTAGTGTAAAAAATCTAAGGATGGTTTCAACTCTGAAATACGTTTTTTGGACTTGTTTCTGTTTTGAACTGTTGCGCAAAAAATTAAGCAGTTATATTATTTATTATGTTGTATCAACTTTCGTTTGGAAAAAACACAAATCTCTCTTTTTAGTAAACAGCAAACATTAGCCTTCGTAGAGGAAGAATAACACAAGTTACTAGGTTAACGGTGTTAGTGACATTAACGAGCTTTTTCGCTCACCTGGTGATAAAAAATAACCATAAATAATATGACTTAAAATTATTATTTTTAATTTAAATCTGTGGTCCTATACAAAGGTATTATTTCATTTTCATTAAATATGCCAAACCACAAAATAATAATAATAAAATATGGATAATTTTTATAGCGTCGTTTTTTGTGAAAAATCAGCTTTGACCGCTGTAACAATGATTGCTTTCTACGAAAATATAAATAATATCCTCTGTGAGTACGAGTACGTACGTACGAAAAAAACTTTTCAAGTTTGGAACCATTAATTAAAATTGACAAATTTAAAAAATATTATTTTCAAATCCCTACCTACCTAATAAAGTATGTGCCTATTATATAATATTATGTATTTTACCTACTATATGTATTTTAGCAGACTTTATTCTATTTTAATTTTACAGTTAACGCTGCACAAAATTCCCAACTGCTTCCAAACGTCTAGAGCCACTGATACTATGGCATCCCCAATTGAGGTATGTTGTGAGGCTGAAGGTAGTGGGGAGGGGAAGGAGGTGAGAAGAGAAATTCTATTACAGAGTGAAAGTACTCTCAGAGTCTTCCTTGTGAAAGACTACCATTCAGAATCGAAACCTTGCTTAAAACGGTTTTAGCCGTTTTTGGTGACCAGATCTGAGTATCCAGGTATTTCTAAACCTTCCTCTTCTTCATCTCCTCCCCCCCCCTTTTCCAATCGGGGATGCCATAGTCCCACTGGCTCTAGACAGCTGGGAGCAGTTGGAACTTTTATGCACATAATTATTTAGCATAATTTTCCTATTCTTGATCATTACACCAAATTATCTGACTTGTATTTCTTCGAATTTCCTAGCTCGTGAAATGGTCTTACATAGTTTTGCCATAAATACGCCTCAGTGATTCCATTTTTACTGCATTCAGGCTCTAGAGAATGTAGCTTATGTTTTTATATTTTTGACTGACTTTCAACATTATACTTCCCAACCGTCCTCTTCCCCATCTCATTCCTCTGCCCACTACCTTCAGCTTCACAACATGCCCCAATTAGGGATGCCATTGTCGCACTGGTTCTAGACGGTCGGTAGCAGTTGGGACTCTTGTACGGTATTCACTACAAATAAAAAATAATAATAATGATGCTTAATGTTGAAGGCTGTATCAGATTAAGATTTGTTTTATCCACTGTCAAGTTCAACTAGTTTTTGCCAGATCGTCGGTTCTCGCTCCGGCGAGTATTTTTCTCACGAATGAGTATTGCATAATATTTAATGTTGAAACTTATTTTATAACTTGCACAAAACTTGTTTTATACACATAAGAAGTTTAAGCTTTATAATCTTACAAGAATCTGATAGGGATATGACAGCAGCATGCAGTTTTCTAGAATCATAAGTAATTTATTCAAAGTTAACCACTTTAAGAAACCAGCTTTGCACCTTTTCAAAATATAGTAAAATCTTAGAGCGCTAGGTGTGGTCGGTATCGATGATTTTTACCTGACTGGGGCGTGGCTAGGGCTAGGGTATTTATACATCCATTCATAGCACATGTCAACATAATGTTTTGGTTTATTTGTATAACCACTTTTTCACAGTATTGTTAAAAACAAAAATATAGGATATAACCCAAAAACCGTTGAGTTATGTCCTATTATGTCGCAAAACAAAAAGGAGTGGACGGAGTCACCGAAGACGCGGGAGACGGAGAAATGCTTACATACCGAATGTTGGTGCTATATTAAGTGAGAATTCGAATTGTCTCTTTCTCTCTCACGGTTTACGACGTAAAAGCCCGGAGAATGTGATTTATCGTAAATTTGTATAGGTTGGGTAAAAATATGCAGCTCTCTCTCCATTCGTGGCGCTTTCGCAGCTGCCTGACGTGTTTTAGTCTTTCTTGTTATTTTTCGCCAAATAAGTAGGATATTTCACAAATTACTTCTTTAAAATTCCTGTACTGTATGACAAATTCAGAAAGTCCATTATTTTAATTTCGCTCCCATGCCCTAAATAAATAAAAAAATAAAAAATAAATAATAATCATAATTTAAGTTAATAATTGTGTCTATCTGATGGGACCTGCCAGGTAAGTATGTTCCTGTATATTTTCTTATTTTAACTAGGAATTAATATATTATGATAGAAAGTAAGATCTGTACAGCGCCCTTGCGGTGATTTTTCACAAAAACAGCGCTATACAAATCGTCCAAATATTTTTCAAATATTATTATTATATATTCTTGCTTTGAGGGGGCAGCCCTGAGCCAAACGGTGCCTGGCGCAGGTTAATTTTTTGTCGCTCCTTATCCTAAATTTCCAGAGTATAAAACGGGAGGCGCGAATTACCATTCCGCGCCTTCGGATCGGGAAGTTACCGGTTCGATTACCATGGTTTTATCATTCAATATATAAGCGCTAGGCGCGTAAAAAGACACTGTAATTAGGTACACTCAGTGCCTTGGCAATTCGCCGCCTGGAGTGAACTCCTCCAATTGCGCCTACACAGGACCAGCCCTGGCCAGTATATATATGAAGGCAGCCCGCTCTCCACCCACCGGGTAGTAAAGATTATTTCCTCATGGATGCACCTTTAACCACAGTTGACACAGGAAGAGGGACAAATATTGCCTCAGAGCAAGAATATATGTGGAGAGAGAGCAATTTTTTTTACCCAACCTATACAAATCTATGATAAATTACTTTCTCCGAGTTATACGCCGTAAACCGTGAGAGAGAAAGAGACAAGAAAAGTTCTCACATAATATATAGCACCACCATTCGGTGTGTAAGCATGTTTTCGGTCTCCCGCGTCTCCGGCGACTCCGCCCACTACGTTTTGTTATGCGACACAACAGGACATAACTCAACGGTTTTCAGGTTATATCCTATATTTTTGTTTATAACAATACTGTGAAAAAGTGGTTATACAAATAAACAAAAACATTATGTCGACATGTAGTAACCCTAGTCCTAGCCACACACGAGTCAGGCAAAAATCAATACTTACTACAGAAGCGCTCCCTTCTGTATATTATTGCTCTGAGAATAATACTAACAAAAATCTAAAGCAAAACATTCGTTTGCTAAAAAATCTTGTTGCAAAAAACTAAATACGAAAGATTCGTGCGGATAGATCCATCTAATACTTTGTAATACCAAATATTACACTAGCGGGCATTGAAAGCGACACTTTCCCAGTTATTTTCGTGAAACAAAATCCACATCCTTACTTCACCCAAGCTCGTCAGATGTCGCCTGAGTTTTTAGAGCGCGCTTACGTTACCTATATTTCCGACAGTATTGCGCGTAGATTTTGGGTCCGGATCCGGTGTTTTTGTTTTTATTTTCTTTTGGAATTTTTTGCTCTACGTATTCGTGCCCAATTTTTAGAATTCTGTTTGTACTCTGTCTTCATACGAGTATATCACGACATTTAAAAAATTTGGGATTTAAAAAAAAAAATTTTCAACTTAACATCCTTTTTTTTCCTAGATAGACACTTAAAACATAGAATGAATTGAAACACATACACATCTTCTTTGAAACAACATTTATTTTACTCGGATACAATAATTCATCTCTGAGATATAATCCCGTTTCTAAACCCATGTCGAATTCGTATAGTCGAAAATCGTGGGTTCACTTTGCACATGAGCAGTTTTCTACATCCGGAAATAGTATTTTGAATCTTTTCGGAATGTTCTTCTTTAAAATGAGAGTAAGATGGTGACGCTATGTTTAAATTTACCTAGACAAAAACTGTCGTTCAATTGGGATCTCTTGCAGGTAAGAAAGGAATCTGAAAAGAATATATGATGCGAAAGTGAATTGAAGAAGAAATTGGGGGCGCCCGAGGAAGACATGGCATGATCAAGTGAATCAAATACTTGAATCAAGCCACGTGAAGAGTCAGAATAACAGAAGAGTATGTATGAGACGATATGTGAATGTGAACGAAGCAAGGAGTGTGCCGAGGCAGAATTATATGGCAGTCCGTCCATTCTGCTTACGGCGTGATGGTTAGGTAGTTAGTTAGTTACCTCAAAAGGATAGTTTGTGTTCGTTATTCGCTAGTGTTGATTCTCATAACGAATATTTGCCTTCACCATGATATATCCATCTGTTCTTCTCTTAGCTTTACTTGTCTGCAATTATTTTTGATTACGGGTGGAAAAGGAGCAAAAAACTACGTTGCCAGCTAAAAGCTGCAAGGTGGTCAACCTTGATGGGTGTCTGATATGGTTTCAGAACGAGTTTCAACTCGTCCCCAGCGCAACCAACCGAATCCCAACTACTAGCACTTATTAAAGGGAAGATAACCCATCTCATCGCAAATTCTGTGCTATAGATCAGTGATTCCCAAAGTGTGGGGTCGCGGATCAACTCCAGGGGGTCGTGTGCTATACGCAACTTTAATATTGACTCCATACTGGTCTATTGAGGTAGTCGACAGTCCAATAGGTAAAAGACGCGACTCGCAATGAGTGAAAAAAAAGTCCTTCTAAAAATTAGGATTTGTAGCTTCTTACTTATTATTTATTTAATTTAAAAAAAAAAACAAATCTTTTTATAAATTAAAATTGCCACAGCTGAGAATCGAACCCCGATCAACTGTGTGGAAGACAATTGTGCTGAACACCACCAAATATTGTTAGAACGGCAGCATAAATTTACTGAAAGTAAGAATTTTGTATTTAAAAAATTTAGTATGTTACGTGCTCACATTACAACCGAAATTATGCAGTTTTATTTATTGTTATTTTTATACATACGTATTTTTAATATGACATTTGAGGTCATGCTGTGTGGAGGATGTGTCGGAGAGAGAATTTTTTTTTACGTTTTCTGTTTCTTTCTTTCCTTGTCTCGCGATTTTTTTATTTGATCATTTTTATTACATATTTTTAACTCTCGATAAAAAAATAAAAAATCAGTATTATCATTTATTTATTTACGCCCGTTAAAGGCTTTTACACAAATGTTAACATTCTTTTTTTAAACCATAACCATAGTAGTGCAAACAATATTCTAAAGAAAATAAAAAGGAATTTCGAATAACAGGTACAAAAATATTATAAATGAAAATAACTAATAATATTTATTAAATAACAGGTTATATTGGTATTGGAGGAGGTAAAGGAGGTTAAATTACATATGATTGATTGAAGCTGGTGGTTGATGTATCCATAGGCAAAGTCAGTCCTGCGCAGGCGCAATTTGAGCAGTCCGATCCAGACGGCGAATTGCCAAAGAGCTGATAGTACTGAATCACAATGCTTTATATATGGGCATGTAGAGCGAATGAACGAAGAAAGGAGTGTGAAAAGAATATATGATGCAAAAGTGAATGTAAGAAGAAGTCGAGGACGGCACGATCAAGTAAATCAAATACTTGAATCGGGTCATGTGAAGAGTCCGAATAACAGAAGAGTATGTATGAGACGATGTATGAATGTAAATGAAGCAAGGAGTGTGTGAAAAGACAGAGTTGTATGGCGGTCCGTCCTCTCTGCCTATCCCTGTGGAGAAACGGCGTGATGGTTAGTTAGTTAGTTGGTATAAAATGAAGAAAAAAAACCATACCATTCATGAATAGCAATTGAACCCGTAAGCTCCCGGCCCGACGGCGCGGAATAAAAACCCGCACCTCTCGTCCTATACTTGATACGAGTTGGTACCTTTCTTCTCTCCTTTCCAGGCGCCGTTTTACTCAGGGATGGGCCTGTCTATAGGTGGGAGAAGAGGTGAGACCGAACCACCCACTATGATGCAAGACGATGGTCGGTAGCGGGTAGGGGGGGAACCATCCCCGCACTGTGTGATGTGTGTAGGAAGGAAGGAATGCAAAACAGGATTCATCCACAACGTAGAAACCCGGGTTTTTGTAAGTGCGATACGATTCCAATAAGTACACCCTACTTTACTCGTACTTGGAATAAACAAGATTGGGGAGATGGGGTCGCCTGGAAGTATTTTTTAAAATTATATACATAGCTATTGAAAAATGTTTTTAAAAAATATATAAATTTTAAATTTTAAACAAAAGTAACTTTGTTTTGACACCACTTTATTAGATACATATAACAACCGGTTTCGGCTTTACCTGAACCTTTTTTAGGAGTTGAATATATAATATGTATTATATACGAGGCCTGTTCAAAAGAAAATGTGAATTTTGATTTTTTGCGGGCTGTGTACTTTCGATTATCGTTTTTTTGTTGTTTTTATGTTGGTACACATATGTTTATCATATGTTAGCATTATCAGCCATTTTGGATTAGTGGTTTGTTTTTGACAACTGGAAAGGTTAGTCACTTTTTTGTGTGTTCTTCGATTTTTACTTTTGAAAAAAATGGAGTATTAAATTAGCATTAAAAATGGCATAAAGTGCTTCAACGCACTTAAAATGTTTACTGTGGCATTCGGCGAGTCTACATTGTCTCAAAAAAGTGTTTATAAGTAGTACAAGCGCTCTACAGAAGGCCGAGAAGATGTTAATGAAGAGGAGCGTCCTGGAGTTGTGGAAAAACAAATCATGGATTTTATTATTTGATCCATTTTTTTCAAAAGTAAAAAATCCCGTATTCAAGCATAGAAGCGCATTGGAGTAAATTATTAGCCCCATCAATCTTAACGCTGCCAGGATGGACTCCTTCTTGATGGCGTTTTGCAGAAATGAGGCCTAATATCCTCCATTAATATTTTTCCTTCTTATATTATTATTATTTTTTTTTTCTCGTGAATTTCTGTTAATTTTTATTTGGCAACATTATAATTACTACGTTTTGATATCAATTATGGAAGGTATTGCATTGCACTACTCCTGCATACCTTCCGGAATAAAACTTTATTACTTATTATTATTATTATTATTATAAAGGAGACAGCGTCTTTAAAAAGTTTGAAAGCCGCTGTGGTAGGAGAATCTAGACGAAAACAGATCTTAGTTGTATGCTTCTTATATGCTATATTCACTGAACGGATAATTCCTAGAAGTGTCGTTAACTCCCATTTGAAAGAAAACTAACGCCAGTTTACAAAAGACCATTCGAATCCTAGGCCCCAGAGAGACCAATGAAATTGATTATATACCTGTTTAAAAATGTTTCACCAATTGTTTTTTTTTCTCATAGTTAGTACCACACAAGAGTCCCCAACTCTGCTCGCAGCCGTCTGGAGCCAGTGGGACTATGGCATCCCCAATCCGGGTATCTTGTGAGGCTGAAGGTGATGCGGAGGGGAAATTCAGATCTGATCACCAAACACGGCTAAAGCCATTTCAATCAACGTTTCGATTCTGAATGGCGATCTATCACCAGGGCGATACTTAGACTATCTATCACTCTGGAACGTGCCGCAAATATACTTTATATAATTTATGTGAATTAAGTGTGTTATGACACATATTAATTAAATAAAAATTATTCACGCACATCGGGATTTGAACCACGACTTCCGTCTAGGCCGTCAGTTGAAGTTGAAAAGGTGAGCTTACATCGGGCACACGGACACGCCCACATTACACTTCTACCAGTTTATGTATTCAGTGGTTATATTATTTTATAACGATTTTCTATCGGGGGGGCTCTACATGGATAAATTAAAAATACCGGTAGAACCACATTTAAATTGATGAGAATTTTTTTTTAGTACCTACTCGTATTCAAAATATATATTTATATTAAACCAGCCGCTATCCATATATTATGTTCGGACATGATGTTGGCAAGTAATAGGATTTTTTTGTTTATTTATTTCGTATATGGTTAAATAATATTAAATAGAAAAGACATTATAGATGTTTTTACGTGTTATTTTTTTTTCTGAACGCTTAGCTAATGGTTACATAAAATATTATTATTTGCCCCACAATAAATTAATGATTTTAATAATATCAAGTTTTTAACTTTATTCCACTATTTTTTAAATTAAGACCTGAGCGTTTTCACCTTGTGACGAGCATCTTCAGACTGGTACAATTTTAAGTAAGAATTTTTGTCGCAGACATCTAAGGGGAAATCTACAAAAGAAAATACCAAGATTTGTAGCTAGTATTACTATTTTAAGGTATATTACCAAATCACCAATGTAAATATACCTTCTAAAAAAAAAACACATGTTGGTTTTTTTTTTATTATTATTTGCGCACACCGGGATTTGAACCCGCCATCTCTGGATTCGTAGTGGTTACGGAGGCCGTGAAATTTATCTAATATAATCCGACTCTATCAAAAAAATTCAACATAAATATCTTAGATACATAAACTATGAACTTAATCTACCTATTGAAAATATTAACTATGACTACGAGGCCTGTTCAAAAGAAAAGGTGTATTTTGAATTTTCGCGGGCTGTGTACATTCGATTATCTTTTTTTTTTCTAATTTTGGTACACATATGTTTATCATATGTTAGCATTATCAGTCATTTTGGATTAGTGGTTTGTTTTTGACAACTGGAAAGGTTAGTCACGTTTTTGTGTGTTCTTCGATTTTTTACTTTTGACTCCGCCCACACGTTATGATACGCGAAATAAATTGACATATCTCAACGGTTTATTAGGTTGCATGTTATTTATTTTTTAAAACAATACTGTGAAAAATTTGTCATACAAATAAATAAAATATTATGTCTACATGTGCTATGAATGGATGTATAAATACCCTTGTCCTAGTCCTAGCCACGCCCAGGTCTGGCCGAGTCCGGCAAACCTCGTATAAACCAATTTTTACTTTCTACAGCGCTCTCTCTTGTATATTATTGCTCTGAGCTTCTCTCGAACGAAACGCAAATATACGGTTATTGGATTATTTTAATTTAAATCAAACCACTTCTTACCTCTCCGCCACGAAGGTCGTCAATATATCGCCTTGTAGAGGTAGACGCTTTGCGATAATGATAGCTTTGTCTTCAGTAGTTGGGAAGCTAGACGCATAAAAATAAATTGACACTTAAATAAATGACACGTCGAGCGGTTGAATTGTTTATTTTTTTAAATATTTACTACATCTCAACTCTAGCCGAAACGTGAATTGTGAACGAATAACTCCATACATACGTCAGAGCTATAATATACAGGAGGAAGCGCTTCTTTAGTCAGTATTGGTGATTTTTGCCTGACTCGGGTGTAGCTAGGGCTTAGATGGTTTGGGCATGTAGAACGAATGAACGAAGAAAGGAGTGTGAAAAGAATATATAATATTATTATATATTCACTGACTTTTTATACCATTCTCTTTCGCGTCATTTATTTTCCTTACACTCCTTTCTTCTTTTATCCGCTTTACATGCCCAAGCCATCTAATCGCCCCTTTTCTTAATCCTATTCATAACGCTTACATCAGCCTCGTACTCTTTCCTGATATGACGGCCTCCGTGGTTGAGTGGTAAGACACTTGACTACGAAACCAGAAAATGTATTTAATTAATATGTGTCACAACACATATAAATAATATAAAATAATATATAGTGTACTTGCGTCGCGTTCCAGAGTGGTAGATACTCTAAGTATCGCCCTGGTGAATGACTACCATTTTGAATCGAAACGTTGCTTGAAATGGCTTTAGCCGTGTTTGGTGACAAGATGTGAATAGCCAGGTACTTTTCAACCTTCCTCTTCCTCATCTCCTTCCCCTCTCCACTACCTTCAGCCTCACAACATACCCCAATTAAAAATGGCATAGTCTCACTGGCTCTAGACGGTTGGGAGGAGTTGGTACTCTTGTGCGGTATTAACTATAGAAAAAAACTTACAAAAAAATACATTATTAACATGGCTATACATATGCACGGTCATATTTTACCGCACATAAGTCTTAGGGATCTCATTTCTACATCATTTAGTCTACTTGCATCCTTCCTCTGCCAGTCCCATTCCTAACTGCAGTACAGTACATCAGGGTTGGTATAACCCCTCCATTGTGGCCTGCTAGCTTCGTTTCTTTTTTCATTTTTTTAATTTACGCCAACAGCGTTCAGTCCTCCATTAAAAGAGTTTTTTTTGCATTCACCCTTCTTTCAATATCGTTATCAACCTTCCATATCTGGTAAAAATACTTCATAATTACACAAACTCATCCACGTGCTCCAAGTATTCACCATTTACAACTATATTGCACGCTGTTCTCGTACTCTCTCTTTCAAACACCATGACTTCGGACTTACTTACATTCATTCATTCTGTATACATACTTGGTTCATCTTAGACACGAGAAACTATAGACCTTTCATAGTGTTAGAAATCAGCATAGAACATTTTTACTTGAAATTTTTTTTTTTTTTTTGACCGGTCGGTAGCTGAGTGCACAAACGCGTCGGATTCCCACTCGGGCATCGTGCGTTCAATTCCTCTGCTGGCTAAGTCTTCCATCATTGCACAAGCAACATCTTCCGCTTCTTGAGATGGCAGTAGGAGTTGTTTTAAATATTGTCAGGTTATTTGCAGAGTGGTAGATACCCCAAGTATCGCCCTGGTGAAAGACCACCATTCAGAATTGAAACATTGCTTGAAATGGCTTTAGCCGTGTTTGGTGATCAGATCTGAATAGCCAGGTACTTACCAACCTTTCCCTTCCTTATTTCCTTCCTCTCTCCACTACCTTCAGCCTCACAACATCCCTCTTTCGGGGATGCCATAGTCTTACTGGCTCTAGACGCTTGGGAGCAGTTGAGACTCTTGTTTCACGTAAAAATAAAAAAATCGTAACTTGGGAATGTTTGTCTTTCTTTTAAAAAAGAATGATATTTTTTTTACGTAAACCTACTTAATTTTTACTTGTCTATGTTTTATAATTATTTCCTTTTAAATACTGTATTTATACAATTCTAATGTGGTTTACATTGCATTGCACAATAACCTCGAATAAAGCCGTAATAATATAATTATTTTTAATTATTTTCCATGAATTTAACTACTAGTAAGGAGGGCCGTACACAAGTCAGTATCAATTCTGTCACGTATCAAAAATTCCTTTAATATTCAATTATAAAAATATTGACCATGTCGAGTCATAATTAATCAATTACAAGTCATACCTGATATTAAGGAATCCCCAATAAAGTAAACAAATTCGAATGATTTAATTGAGTAAATAAAGACAAATCCTGTTCTGTGTTTGCACTCGTCAAATTAATAAAACGTACGGGAGCAGGTATTTTCACCTTTAAAAGTGATGAACCATACACTGTTTACATTATAACGACTTTATCATTTATTTATTTTTTAAATAAACATTGACGCCATCCGCGGCCGAAGATTCTCGACGTCGGATCCAAAGGTCACGGGCTCGAATCCCGGCGTGCCCAAATAAATTTGATTTAATTAGTTTGTGTTTTCATTAAAAAATAATGTTAATTATTTGCGGCACCTTTGGTAGATACTCTTAGTATCGCCTTAGTAAAAGACCGCTACTCAGAATCAAAACGTTGCTTAAAATGGCTTTAACCGTGTTTGGTGACCAGATTTGAATGGCCAGGAACTTCCCATTCTTCCTCTTCCTCCTCTTCTTCCCTCCACTAGCTTCAACCTTACAACATACCCCCATCGGGGATGCCATAGTCTCACTGGCTCTAGACGGTGGGGGGCAGTTGGGACTTTTGTACGGTATTTAATATAAAAAAATACATGTAGTGATACGTATTTGACGACTTCCGTGGTCGCGCGGTTAAGAACTTCGGCCGCGCATCAGGAAGTTGCGGGTTCGACGCTTCACGTGCGCAGATATTTTTTTTAAATTGCACGTGTTACATATTTCACACATAAGTCTGTAGCATATTTGCGGCACGCTCCAAAGAGGTAGACACCTAAGTATCGCCCAGGTGAAACACCACCATTCAGAAAACGTTGCTTGAAATGGTAATAACCGTGATTGGTGAGCAGATCTAAATAGCTAGGTACTTTCCAACCTTCCTCTTTTCTTCTCCTTCTTCTCCACAGCCCATTCACAGCCTCAAAACATACCCCAATTAGGGATATCACAGTCCTACTGGCCCCGGACACTTGTTGGGCATAGCTTCCTCAATAATGGCTCTAAAATTCCTCCACTCCGTAAACACTTAATAGATTTATACTCCAAATTAGATTGAAACCCGAATCCTTTTATTTCCAACCATAGATTTGGTAGAGTAGTATCTATCCAAGGCAGTGAAGTCAGTTTTGGACTTGTTTTTGATGATTTTAACATGACTCGGCGCACCTGGGCGTGGCTAAAACTAAGGCTACGGTATTTATAAATCCATTCAAATCACATATCGACATAATGTTTTTGTTTATTCGTATAGCCACTTTTTCACAGTATTTTTATCAACAAAAATATAGCATATAACCTAAAAAACCGTTTAGTTGTGTCAAGTTTAGTGGCATAATAAAAGATTTGGGCGGAGTCCCGCCGTGAACCAGGTCCTTAAGATCATCCTAACAGTATATAGAAGCGGTCCATGAAATTTTTTGTCTCTTTCTCTCTCATGGTGTACGACGTAAAAGCCCGGAGAAAGTGATTTATCGCAAGTTTGTGTAGGTTGGGTAAAAATAATTAGCTCTCTCTCCATATATTGTTACTTCAAGTTTCCAACCTTATCTACTAGACCCCTTCGTCTCCGTCAAAATTCCATCTTATACTCTCCCTAACCATGGTGAGTGGAGTTAAATAAAATATTGCTATTAACACAAAAAATGCAGCTACAAAACTTCACTTTAACTACAGTAGCAAAAGGCACCCCGCTCACCGCTCACTGGGTAGAAAAGATTATATCTTCATGAATGCACCCCTAACTACAGTTGACACAGGAAGAGGGACAAATATTCCCCGGCAATATTTCAAAATTTCAACAATACGATACATATACACACGTACTTCTGAGTATCTTCTTCTGCAGCTTCATTTTTATTGATTCTTGGTTCAGTGTGCTTTATTTTCCTCTTGTAACCACGTTTCCCATTTCTACCTGCTAATGTAAGATACTTGTACTGATGCCAGACCTTGGGAACAGCACACAAGAGTCATATAAATATTTTAATGTTGGTGCATACCCCTCGGACATTACGATTTCACCAAGTATAAGTGCAAAGTTGTTTTTAATCCGGTTGAATGCAACTGGACGAAAACGATAACATTATAATGTTGTTTACAATGTTTTTTTATTTTTATTTCATTGTAAACACTTCAATTATTGAGTAATGTTATTTATTTTAGCAAAACACAACGTTGTTATGTTATCAAATTTACTGCGCACAATTATTGTCTAAACCAAATAATTCAATAAATACTGGATTATTTTTTATTTACCTGGTATTGACCTTGTAAGAAACACTCTCAGAAAAAATGCAAGGCTGATGTAAGCGTAATTAATAGGACTAAGAGTGGGAGTGTGAAAAGAATATACGACGCGAAAGGGAATGGAAGAAGATGTCGGGGACGCCCGAGGAAGACAAGGCACGATCAAGTAAAACAAATACTTAAGTCGGGCCTTTTCAAGAGTCAGAATAACAGAATAGTATGTACCTTGTAAGAAACACTCTCAGAAAGAATGCAAAGCTGATATAAGCTTGGAGTAACAATATATAGAGAGAGAGAGCTAATTATTTTTACCCAACGTATACAAATTTGCGATAAATCACTTTCTTTTCTATTACGTCGTACACCATGAGAAAGAAAGAGACAGCAAAATTTCACAAATTATCACACCGCTTTAAAGTACTGTAAGGATGTTCTTCGTGTTCCACGTCTCCGTTGACTCCGCCCACACGTTTGAAATGCAACATAAATGGACATAAGTCATCGGTTTTTTAGGTTATATGCTATATTTTTGTTTATAACAATACTGTGAAAAATGGTGATACGAATAAACAAAAACATTATGTCGAAATGTGCTTTGAATGGATGTATAAATACCCTAGCCACGCCGAGGTCTAGCCGAGTCCGGCAAAACTCATCAAAACTGACTACAGCAGCGCTCTGTCTTGTATATTATCGCTCTGAGGATGTAAGCGTAATGAATAGGATTAAGAATGGCGGTGTGAAATGAATATATGACGCGAAAGTTAATGGAAGAAGAAGTCGGGGACGCCCGAGGAAGACACGGCGAGATCAAGTGAATCAAATACTTGAGTCGGGTCTTTTCAAAAGTCAGCATATCAGAAGAGTATGCATGAATGCGAATTAAGCAAGCAGTATGTGCCAAGACAGAGTTGTATGGCGGTCCGTCCTATCTGCCAACCCCTGCGGGGAAACGGCGCGATGGTTATTTGATTAGTTAGTTATAAAATGATTTTGTTTTAATAACTTTTTTTTTTTTAAGTTTGAATATCCGTGAGTACAAAACTAATTATTGGATATGTAAAAAATAATTCCCACAAAAAATATACAAAAGCTCTGAGAAAAACCAATTGACGTCAACATGACATGCAATGGTTAAAACTAAACTTCTGTAATGTTGTTTTCCCCCACTAAAAAGAAGCATTTTTTCTAATTTATAAAATGTTGTATTTCATTTGAAAAAATATTAGCAAACGTCAAGATTGTGATAATTTAAATTCATCGCATTGATTCAGTAAAAACATTTTTTTTTGAAATTAGAAGCAACTTTAAAGCTTCTTTTTTTTAAATAATATCAATAATCAACAAAACAAATATGAAACATAAAAAGTCTGAAAATAAAAAGACAATGGTCACAATAGAGCTTTGTTAATCATTACAAAGATGGCAGCGAAATCGGAGGAAGAAATTGAAAAAAAAAAAACATTATGTCGACATGTGCTATGAATGAATGTATAAATACCCTAGCCGTAGCCCTAGTCCTAGCCACGCCCAGGTCTAGCCGAGTCCAGCAAAACTCATCAAAACTGACTACAGCAGCGCTCTCGTATATATTATCGCTCTGAGGATGTAAGCGTAATGAATAGGATTAAGAATGGGAGTGTGAAAAGAATATATGACGCGAAAATTAATGGAAGAAGAAGTCGAGGACGCCCGAGAAAGACATGGCACGATCTAGTAAATCAAATACTTGAATCGGGTCATGTAAATGAAGCAAGGAGTGTGTGCCAAGACAGAGTTATATGGCGGTCCGTCCTCTCTGCCAACCCCTGCGGGGAAACGGCGTGATGGTTAGTTAGTGTCGCTTAAGCCTTTATGCCTTTCCAGCGACGATATTATTCCAATAATAAATATTAAAAAATAAACAGCCTACGCTCGTTGTACTCTAGACAAGTGTGCACTACTGTAGTTCAGACACAGGTAAGTACAGGTGGTTGACGTAAAGTGGTCTGACGAGTTCCTGCTTGACCTTCTGTTCTCTGCCAAGCCTCGGGCCTCGGGGAATCCCCGCTAAAACAATGACCTCATAGGCAGACCTGCCGTAATGATAAACGCCGCAAGGACAATGCTGTTATTATTTATTATTATTATTATGACTTCGTAAATAACACTAACATGTTTAACCTTTCACAACACTTTTATCTCAGTTTGTAAATAAGAAACCATTTTTTTAATGACTTTATTTCACATAAAAGTTGGGGCCTTGTGGTTCGCAACAATATTCAGTTCACAGCTGTTAATATTGATATAATATATTGAAAGGTATTTTTTTTTTTAAGTAAGACAAACATTCTCGGGTTACGAATAACCTGACAATATTTGAAAAACTCCTACTGCCATCATAACAAGCGGAAGATGTTGCTTGTGCAATGATGGAGGACTTAGCCAGCAGAGGAATTGAACGCACGACGCCCGGGTGGGAATCCGACGCGTTCTCCACTCAGCTACCGACCGGTCAAAATAATTCGTTCCACTTTACATATCGAAACTGTGTATATTTTTTTCTTTTATAGTGAATACCGCCTAAGAGTCTCAACTGCTCCCAACCGTCTAGAGCCAGTGAGACCATGGAATCCCCAATTGGGGTATGTTGTGAAGCTGAAGGTAGTGAGGAGGGGAAGGCGATGGGGAAGAGGAAGGTTGGAAAGTACCTGGCTATTCAGATCTGGTCACCAAACACGGCTAATACCATTTCAAGCAACGTTTCGATTCTGAATGGTGGTATTTCACCAGGGCGATATTTCGAGTATTTACCTCTGGACCACTCTGGAACGTGCCGCAAATATACATTTATTGTTTTATATGAATTAAATGTGTTATGACACATATTAATTAAATGAAAGTTATAGGCGAACGCCGGGGTTTGAACCCGCGACCTTTTTATTCGTGGTCGAGCGTCTTACCACTCGACCATGGAGGCCAAAAAAAGACAAAGTGATAGATTCCAAATTGAAAGGTACCTAAGAAATAATTCGTTATACTTTACATGTCGAAACTATACGTGCGTCCCTTTCTTCGTCTTGCTTCACAAGTATTATCTTTGGATTTTAATGATAGATAATCGAGGTATCGCCCTGGTGAAAGACTGCCATTCAGAATCGAAATGTTGCTCGAAATGGCTTTAGCCGTGTTTGGTGACCCGATCCAAGTAACTAAGTTCTTTTCTATCTTCCTCTCTCCACTACCTTTGACCTCACGACTAGTATTTTATACAACAAGAAATGGTATATTTTTGTCAAAGTGAATACCGCACAAGAAGTTCTAACTGCTCCCAACCGTCTGGAGCCAGTGGGAGTATGGCATCCCCAATCGGGGTATTTGTGAGGTTTAAGGTAGTGGAGGTGATAGTGATATAGGTAAGAAGAAGGTTGCAAAGTACCTGGCTATACAAATCGGGTCACCAAACACGGTTAAAGCTATTTCAAGCAATGTTTTCATTCTGGATGATGCTATTTCACCAGGGCGATACTTGGAGTATCTACCACTCTAGAACGTGCAGCAAATATCCTATATATTATTTTATGCGAATCAAATGTGAAATAACACAATAATTGATTAAACTAATTCGCGCACGCCGGGAATTGAACCCGCGACCTCTTGGCTCGCGTCTTAACCACTCGACCACGGCGGCCTTGAAATGAAGCGTGGGTCATGACGGTTTCAAACCGCCTTGTTTCCTCGCTGGCCACTGAATTATTGACGCGTTTAGATAACACAAATAAGGTGAGTAGGCAGCGTCACTTCCCGACGCCAGGGCGACCTCCCCAGACGCCGGCAGCCTTCAAGTGGACTAGAAATGCTCGATATTAGAGATGGTCGATATTCCTGTCCCGGCTAAAAGGAACCGGTTCCAAGCCGGTCACTGGAACCGTCGATATTATTTCTCCGATGAACCGGTTAATTCCTTTTTAAATTAAACATTGCGAATATCCATTTAATGCTTTTCGCCGGAAAGGTGCGCTTATAGTTCTTGTTGACGAAGAATTCCTTGAAAACCAGTATTTGGCGAGAAACGAGGAACCGGTTTCACAGTTTCGAATATCGCTAGCAACCCCCCTTCCCTAAGAAATTTAAAAAAAAAATCACAGGAAACCTTCCCAATAATATAAACTTGACTTCTTAATATAAACATATTTTTCGTGCAACCGGTTCCAAAAATCACTGGATAAATAGGTGGTTCCTCGACAGTCATTGGTAACTCGAATCATATCGACACCCATCGACACGATATCAACCATCCCTAATCAATATTCCTGCCCGATTACTCTGTCGCTGTGACTTGTCGGCTACTGGAAAAGTCGATATTATTTCTCCGAGGAACCGGTTCCTCTTTTGTAAAATAAAATGTGCAAATATTAGCAAGTTTACCCAGTGCTTTTTGGATGGGTTGTCCGGTTCCGGTTAGTTTGCACTAGAATTACTCGGACAACACCCGCCCTATAAAACCACAATATTTTGAGAGGAGCCAGTGATTTTCAGTTAGAGGTAAGCGGTGAGGAACCAATTCCAGATTTTTTTTTCAGAATACTGCTAGCACCGCCTCCTCCCCCTCCCTTATTACGAAATGTCAACAAAGAACCTTTCCGACACTGACATTTGGTTCCAAAAGTACGTGGATAAATAACCGGTTCCTCGCCGGTCTCCGGTTACTGGAATTACAGTGACGTTCTATTTCAGATGTCAACTCTGCGGTCACTGAAACCGTTGTATTATTTCTTAGGAACCGGTCATTTTCAGAACCGGTTCGGCTCCCCCCGCCTCCTACCCCCCCCTCCCCCACCCCTTTCTCCTACCACCCCTCACCGTTTCCTACCCCCCTCCTGAAACTCTCCTATCCCCCACCCTCTCATATCCTCCACCCCATGAAATGCACATTTGCGGTTGAGGAACTGGAACCGGTTCTGTTTCTTTTTCACCTCCCCCATAAAATTCGAAAAATTCTCAAGTCCAAATATATTAGCGTATCGACCGTGTTTAGGTTAAAGGCGTTATTCTAATTTATTTGCAAGGATATTTAGATCTTGGTAATAACATAACAGTCATACTCGTGTTGCTTGACACATTATCATAATTTGATCACATTCTGTAACAGGCCGAGAATCATTGGTTAACGGGGCGATTATTTGAAGGGTAGAAGATGAACAATTCATAATAGCGCTAATCATCGATTTGCGACAATGTATGTTGTGACAGTGGTTCAAACAACTAGGCCTAATTTAGCTTGCAAAAATGTGGCATAACGCATTTGACCTAAATCTATAAACCTTCCCAAATAACCGGTTCCGCGTCGGTCTCCGATAACTGGAACCGCAGTGACAAATCATTTCAAATATTACCATCTCTGTGGGTCATCGAAGGTGGCACTCGAGCGCCGGCAAAATTAGTACGGAAGGCGACCATCCTGACAGAGGAACATTTGTTCGGGATTACCAACTTGACCAACCCCACATAGAAGATCGAATCCGAATTTGTGGTTATGAAAGTTATTTTCATGCTTAAAATTATAAATATAAATATTTAAAGAAATTTTTTTTTTTTGATTTATTTGATTTATTTTGTTACATATATTTAAAAATTACAGAAATAATAAAATAATGTAGACATAACAAAAAAAATCCCACATAGGCAAAAGCCAGTGCGTGGGTATACTAATTCAAATCATAGTTATAGCTCTCTATAGTTACATTTTACAGTATAAGGTACATTTCAAATTAAGTAAAAAAAAAAAATAATAATAATAATAATTTAAAAAATATATATATATTATTGTTATTATTATTTTTTTTTTTCTTTTACAAATTTAAAATCACAACAGATAAGTTAGTTAATTTTTTAGAATTTAGCACCTATAGTATGAAGAGGCTGGTATCTTTTGCTTTTATCCAGTTTTTTATTACATTTTTGTATGTATTTAAGGAAGTTGTATTTGAACACTTAAAATGTAATGAAAGTGAATTATACATTTTTGGGGCAATGAAGTATGCATGTCTCTGCGCAAGTCTAGTTTTGCAGAGAGGTACCTCCAGTACATTATTTATTCTGTTGCTGTAACGATTTTCATTTTTTGCAAATAGTTTAAATAAAACTTTGTGTATGACCATGGATATTATTTTATTTTTTATGACCGACCGGTTACGCTTAGCCTAAGCATGTTCACATTATGCACTCTGGGACGTGCCTTAAATATTATGCTTATATGCTCAGAGCAATAATATACAAGAGAGAGCGTTGTAGAGAGAGCTGCATTCAGTTTATACGAGGTTTGCCGGACTCGGATAGACCTGGGCGTGACTAGGACTAGGGTTAGGGTATTTATACATCCATTCATAGCACATGTCGACATAATGTTTTTGTTTATTCGTATAACCACTTTTTCACAGTATTGTTATAAACAAAAATACAACATTTAACTTAATAAACCGTTGAGTTATCTCAATTTATTTCGCGTATCAAAACGTGTGGGCGGAGTCAAAGGCGACGCGGGTAACGAAGAACATTCTAACAATACCTTAAAGCGGTGTGATAATTTGGGAAATTCTCTTGTCTCTTTCTTTCTCATGGTGTACGACGTAAAAACCCGGAGAAAGTGATTCATCCCAAATCTGTATAGATTGGGTAAAAAT
Organism: Drusus annulatus; assembly: GCA_022651775.1. Classification (NCBI taxonomy): domain Eukaryota; kingdom Metazoa; phylum Arthropoda; class Insecta; order Trichoptera; family Limnephilidae; genus Drusus; species Drusus annulatus. The sequence goes on from JAGWCC010000115.1 coordinate 104,400, forward strand.
AAGTAACTTTCTCTCCATATATTGTAACTTCAAGCATATATGTTTTTTTTATGAATTAATTGTGCAAGAAAACACATAAACTTAATTTAATTTATTTGCGAACGCCGGGATTTGAGCCTTCAACAGTAGTCAAGGATATTAATCAGTCGACCACGGAAGCCATTAAACTTTGATCGAATGTTAAAAAAAAAATCCTATCCTTATTATAATTATAATAACTGGCTAATATCGTAATTTTTGTGAAAAATATTACAAAACTAGAAAAGAACAATCAAGTTTTTCTATTTAAATTATTGAACAAAAATTTGCTTGAATAATGGAATACGAATTTTGTTACCACGTGGTACGCACCGTCTTTTTTCCGCATAATTAAATAATAATAGCGGTTATTGAGCTGGCCGAATGTTCTAGCCAGTGAAAGGATTTTTAAAAAATGTTTAATAGAAAAAGTAATCTTAGAACAAAATGGCATTTACACTCCCGCATGTTAACGTCTATCGGGTACATCCTGTTACGCCCTGTATATTGAATATGATAATTTTAAAGAGAAGACAAAAGTACCTACGTGATTTCGCACTGTAATCGCTGTACAATACAAACGTGTCCAATAAAATCACACCTCAAACAGGTAGTTAAACGCCAACCTAACCAAAACTTCTAAGAACGACGCTTTTTTATAACCTTGAAGTAAAAATATATGGAGAGAGAGCTAATTCTTTTTTCCCAACCCATTCAATTTTGGGATAAATCACGTTCTCCAGGTTTTTACGTCGTACACCATGAGAAAGAAAGAGACAACAAAATTTCCCAAATTATCACACCGCTTTAAAGTATTGTTAGAATGTTCTTAGTGTCTCGCGACTCCGTTGACTCCGCCCGCACGTTTTGACACGGGAAATAAATTGACATAACTCAACGGTTTATTAGGTTACATGTCATATTTTTGTTTATAACAATACTGTGAAAAAGTGGTTATACCAATAAACAAAAGCTTTATGTTGACATGTGCTATAAATGGATGTATAAAAACCCTAAAGCTTGTCCTAGCCACGCCCAGGTCTAGCCTGGTCCGGCAAACCTCATAAAAACTGACTACAGCAGCGCTCTCTCTTGTATATTATTGCTTTGAGGTTATAACCAAGTAAATATGGTAAAATAAAAGGCTTTAATATCATAATGTAGACTCATAAATTGTTGTTCCTCAATCATCACTCTACTAACTATGGGTATCATTCTCCACTGTTCTGAATTTCGAGACTTGTTAACACAAGGCATGGTCTTGAACTTTTTGGTACCAGTCTAAATGATTTTTGTCATTTATTACAACTCTACCAAAATTATGACTTTACCTTGCCTTTGACTTGAATATTCTTTCTAATGTATATTATGTCCTATTTTTGTCATTGCTTCATTTAATATTATGTATGTGCTGTTCTTTCTCTGTTGTTATTTTTTCCCATTTCGTGTTGTGTATTTTTTTTGTAGTAGGACAATAGTCCGTTAGTTTGTTAATAAATAAATGAATGAAAAATTATTTGCAGACGAAAAAATTTATTTAAATTTGAAAATCAAGGTCACCTCAAACTGCTTTCCCCGTAGATAGGTACTCTCTATATCACCCTGGTGAAAAACAACCATTCAAATAGCCAGATACATCCCACTCTTCCTCTTCCCCATCTCATTCCCTTCCCCTTATTGCCTTTACCCTCGCCACTTACCCCAAATGGGGATGTCTTAATCCCACTGGCTCTGGGCAATTGAGGCTAATGCGCGGTATAATCCACATTAACAAAATATGACGGCCTCCATGGTCGAGTGGTAAGACGCTCGAGTACGAATCTAAAGGTCGCGGGTTCAAACCCGGCGTGCGCAAATAACTTTTGATTAATTAATATGTTTCATAACACATTTAATTAATATAAAGTATATTTTCGGCACGTTCCAGAGTGGTAGATACTAGCGTTGGGAAAAACTTCAATGTTTCGTGAATGCTTCACAAATTGCTAGTTCTTTAAAATGTACCCTTCGCAGTGAACATTTCAATTGAAGCCGAACTCGCAAAAAACAGATTTGAATTTATCCTGTTATTTGTTCAGTTCTTTTTGAAACCGGTTTCTCAAAAACACGTCCTAGTCGGTAGGGATTGTAAAGTGAAAAGAACTGAAACTGGTTCCTCGCCAAAATAAAAAGACTTCTTCTTTATGAAGTACTTCTTTATAGGCTTTGAAGTTCAACTTCACAACTGAACTGCTGCAAATTGAAGTAGTTCTTTGTAATCTAACTTCCATTGAAGTATTTGTTCAATTGAATGAAGTTAATGAAATGAATGAACGCTACTATGAACTACCAACTTCAATTGAAGTGCTTGTTCAATGAACAATGAATGAAGTAGGAACTGCAGCCATAAGAAGTGGTTCTTTGAAGTAGTTCTTTCAGAGCGGTCACAACGCTAGTAGATACTCTAAGTATCGTTCTGGTGAAAGACCACCATTCAGAAACGAAACGTTGGTTGATTAGTACTTCCCAACCTTCCTCTTTCCATCTCCTTCCACTCCCCACTGCTTTCAGCCTAACAAGATACCCCTATCGGGGATTCCATAGTCTCACTGGATCTAGACGGTTGGGAGCAGTTGGGACTCTTTTGCAGTATTCACTATAATTTATTTTTTTTAAATCCCACCAACCCTCTTCCTCACCTTATCTTCCCCCTATTTCTTTTACCCTCCCGACTTACCCCTAATTGGCTGTATAATTCACATTAATAAAATATATCATTTGACTTTGTATCTGACACTCACAGACACACCTTCGAATTTATGTAATGCAGGTAACGCAATGACATTGAATGATTTTTAAATACCTATTTTTTGATGTGATATTTTGCAATGAATCCTTGCACCTGCTACCAAACATAACATTGGCAAGTTGTTAAACCGGATCGTCTGTTTGCTTATTTTTTATCGCGTCTACATTAATTTATTTTAAAGCGCTAAATAAATTATCGGAACCATAAGTTTTTAATTCAAATAAAACAACAACAATGAGAAAGGTCATGTTTTATTACATCAGGTATGAATCAGTACATATCTTGATCATTTAACGATACGCAAAGTGAAACCATAATAACTTTCTCGAGTAAGTTAGTATTTTCTAAATATTAGAAAAAAAATATTAAAAAATATTACAAACACAATAATACGAAGTATTTAAAGCTTGGAGAGAGATTGGAATATCTTAACTTTGGTTACAGAATCATCATCCGTGATAGTGTCCGTGTCCGTGTCCGTGACCTCCAAAACCTCCTCCAAAACCTCCTCCAAAGCCACCTCCGTGACCTCCATGACCTCCATAGCCTCCTCCCTTGACTAGGACTACGACAACTTTTCCTCCTCCGTGACCTCCGTGTCCTCCGTATCCGCCTCCGTGACCGCCTCCGAACCCTCCGCCGAAGCCTCCTCCGTGACCCCCGCCGAAGCCACCCCCGTAGCCTCCTCCAAAGCCACCCCCAAAGCCTCCTCCAAAGCCTCCCCCAAAACCACCTCCATAGCCTCCGCCGAAGCCGCCTCCGTGACCTCCGTAGCTCTTGTAGTGGGTCTCCGAAACTTCTAGGTCATCTGGAATAGTAGAAAATATTATTAGTATCTAATATGAATATAAGAACATGTATTTGTGTAAGTACTGATAATAACTTTGGAGTCGTCTGGATCGCGGCACGTCTATTTTCGTAGAAAGCAATCACTTTGTGGTTTGACATATTTAATGAAAATGAAATAATAACATTGTATAAAACCACAGATTTTATTTTAAATTTTATGACCGACGATTTCGCTTAGCCTAAGCATCATCAGGGTACAAAATTAAACTTAACAAAAATACATGGTGTGTGGTTATATATACTCGTACATACAGAAGAAGAACGCAATATAAAATGAAATAAGAGAATAGTAAGAAAACAAAATATCAACAGCTTTAGGTAATCGACTGACTTTTTACATTCAAAATATCCGATGCCGAAACATTTATCAATGGTTGTTGAAACAAAACGATAAATTGTCGAAAAAAACAAAAGCGTTGATTTGAATATCGATTAAGAAAAACATCAACCAAATTGTTGACTTTTTGTATATACAATATTATATAGTATATGGCTATAACTATAGTATATGGCATATTAATATTTATTTATATTATCTACAGAGAAATAAACGGAAGCATGCCTACCTCGCAGGTCACTTCAGATAAACACAAATATTTTGTATATTTAAGAGAAGTATACAGTTATGCACTCAGAGCACATGAAATTGGCGTGTATAGAATATAATAAATCATTTTTCTTTCGCATTCTGGGGAGTTGGAGGTTGAAAAGCAACCAACTACTTTACTCTTGAATAAATTAACATCTTGTAGCTTTTAAGTAATGATAGTTACCAGCAGCAGCAGCCTCTAGGGCTTCGGGGTGCTCCGGAGAGAGAGGTTCAGGTGCGGGGGCTCCCTGGCAGACGCTCTGGAGGAGCACCGCCAACACTGTAGGGACGAGGAACCACGATAGCTGGAAAAGATGAGAATAATCATTAATATAACTAACAGGTTAAACATAAAATTTGATTCACATCATACACGTAGTGTTATCTTGGTTTTCAAAATGTCGTTCTACTCGAATCATTTGATATTCATTGCCGATGACTTGCCCCTACTCCAATTTACCTGATGAACTAGGATACTCCACTAAATAGTCGGGGGCGTTCTTGGAAGGCAAGTCAAGTGAATCAAATACGTGTAAAAATATAAAGGAATCGAGAAGCGTGCGACAGGGAGAGATGTTTAGCGTTCCATCCTCTCTACAAACATTTATAGGAAATTGCGCGAGGGCACGTTGAGAAAAAAATTGCATTTTTTTTATGTTTCAAGTAGAATTATTTAGATAATTAACATTAATTAATTAATTAATCATAAATCGATAGACCGGTTAGTAGCTGAGTGGATAAACACTTCGGATTCCCATCCGGGCGTCGCGTCGTGAGTTCAATTCCTCTGCTAGCCAAGTCCTCCATCAAAATTTTCCGCTCATTATGATGGCAGTAGTAGTTTTTCAAATATTGACAGGTTATTCGTAACCCTTGAATGATTTCTTTCTTTTAAAATAAAATAAAAAGTTATACTTGTATATTATTTTTTCACATTATAGTTAATTAATTAATTAGATCTGAGATTTTTTGTTGCATAGACAAAAGCAAATTTGAGAAATAAAGTCAACTCCTTTTACCCTTATCTTGGCAAGGTAAGAAATATAAGATAAGGTTAAAGATAAGATAAAAAGCTACAGTTTTTTTAAGCTGACCACATGTGCCAGGATGTGACAGGACGATAAATAAAAGATTGTCATTACTAAAAATGTTAAGATAATTGTTAAAAAAAAAAAAAAGCAAAGTTGGTGTAACATACAAGTTACGCTGCCAAGATTAGGGTTAAAAATATTACTTACTACAGCTGTTTTTTTATTTTTTTATTTCCAAGGTCCATCGATTGCAATCAACATCACAACACCTAGACCTGACAGTGCCCACACATACAGTAATAATTGAGGGGTGAGTCCATTTTTAAAAAAAAAAACAGCTTCCCGGGTGACGAACTTAGATGAATAAAATAATGTAGATACGTTACTGAGACAACGCGCGTGAATGCCCTAAACCGAGTCCGCGAGACATACCTGAGATTTACTGGATTTAGTATCACACAAACATTCGTTCGACAGACAAACTGTCACGGGAAAACGGGAGCTCTTCAACAGAAATAATGTGAGATAGCGAATGCAGATATACATAGGTATGTGGAAGACAACCGTTTCCGTACGTCGTACTTCTACTTGGCTAGTAAGTAACTCAGTAAGTTCGTCGGGGAAGAGAGATTATAACAGTAGCGCGGGACGTTCATATAGCTATACCATCCGTACACACACATTCTGTTTAGTATTGCTATCCTTTTCATAAGCGTTATGAGCTTTGAAACTTAAATCTAGACCGTGCCACATTTATCGTTCGATTTGTATGAATATGACGTAGCTTGTATTTTATGTCTATAGTTACGAATAACCTGATGATATTTGAATAATAAGCGGAAGATGTTGCTTGTGCAATGTTGGAGGACGTAGCTAGCAGAGGATTGAACCCGCGACTCCTTTCCGGAAACCCGAAGTTTCAGATCACTCGGCCACAAACCGGCTATAGGTATTATTACTTGCGGTTATATATTTAGATTTATTTAGCTCATTTGCAGAGTAAAGGATATTAGCCAACATAAACAACTCGCCAAATTAATTATAAATCATTGATGAATGAACATACACCTAGCCACCCGTGCTAAGTGGTCAGTTAGCAAGTGTGCATTCTTAAGCGTTGCGTCACCCATGACATTTTGTAAACTTGAATTACGATATTAAAAACCCAGTATTACTGATAAAACATTTTGTTCAAATCGATCTGGCAAACTGCTCCGGGGCAGGTAATGAGATATATCAAACTTAAATAAAAATAAAATATGCTATCTTCATGCTCAAGTTGGACCACCAGCAATATGAATTCCAATAAATAACTCACTGTCAACTGTGGAACTCTGATAAAAAATCATATTATCATTCCCACAATTCTTATTTTTAGATTTTGTGTTAAATTTATAGAACTCTGTTTTATTTTTTTATAACTTAACCTAACCCTAACTAACTAATTAACCAGCAATTCGTTTCCCGCAAGGGCATATAGAAAGGATGGACCGCAAAACCACACTGTCTTGACACACACTCCTTGCTTCATTCGTATTCATACGTCGTACATAGATTGCGTGCAGTGGGCAATTCCTTCGCAGAAATAGTAGATATATTCAACTTCGATGAATCTAGTTACAAGAAGGCTATGATAGCATACCTCTTCCAAAAATACTCATTTTAATTTATTTCATTGTAATACCTCACTTGTTTATGTTTTTAGGTGCTAATCATTTACTCCATGTTATTTCTGTGTCACTCTGATTTAATATTATATATTGCACAAAAGCCCAGAAGGGCATATATAATAGTAAGATAATACATCGTGTTATACATAGTCTTCTGTTATTCTGACTCTTGACATGGCCCGACTCAAGTATTTGATTCACTTGATCGTGCCATGTCTTCGTCGGGCGTCCCCGACTTCTTCTTCCATTCACTTTCTTTTTTTAAAGAAAGGCAAACATTCCCGGGTTACGAATAACCTGACAATATTTGAAAAACTCCCACTGCCATCATAAGAAGCGGAGGATGTTGCTTGTGCAATGGTGGAGGACTTAGCCAGCAGAGGAATTGAACGCACGACGCCCGGGTGAGAATCCGACTTGTCCACTCAGTTACCGACCGGTCATGTATTTCTTTACGGCTTTAGCCGTGTTTGATCACCAGATCTGAATTGCCAGGTACTTCCCTACCTTCCTCTTCCCATCTCCTTCCCTCCCCACCACCTTAAACCTCACTTCATACCAGTGGCGGCTCGTGACTTTTTAGTGAGGTAGAGTGTTGAGATTTAAAAATACGACGTTATTGATGTTGTAGTCGAAAATGATTTTAATTTTTTTTCACAAAAAAAAATTTTTTGTATGAAGAGTTTCAGGATTTTTCAGTTTTGGTGGTGCACTGCACGGCTTGCTAAAAAATCTTCATACAAAAAATGCTCTTTAACAAAATAAGGAAAAATAATTAACGGCTATAACAGTATCAATAATAACGTTTTCTTTCAATCTTAGCACTCTAGCACACTAAAAAGTCACGAGCCGCCACTGCTTCATACCCTATTTGGGGTGCCATAGTTTCACTGGCTCTAGACGATTGGGAGCAGTTGAGACTCTTGTGCGGTATTAACTATTAATAACGTAATTAAATGCGCTAAAAAACCGTTTTTGTTAACAATTTTGCGTTTGGTGCGCCACCGTTTGTCAAAACATTTAATATCTGTGTGAATTCTACATTGGTACAGAACCCGCGAGTATTGAGTATGTACACAATGAGAATGCCCAGCTATTGTGTATTGCCGTAGATATCACTAAAATTAATAAAATTAACATTAAATACGATCGCCATTGTTTATGCCTACTATGTAAACGATCTAGTTATAAGAATAAAATGTAGGTTACCTAATAACTTGTATAATATACCATATTGTGCATAGAAACAAAATAACAATGATAGTCACCTCATTTTTTACTATCTTTTAAACTGCTATTTCCAGTTTTTTTTCACATAGATGGCACACAATTTCTGGACAAAGCATTATTGTAACAACAATTTATTTTGACACAATTTTGTACAATACAAACCAGCAAGCGATCCATAACCACTTCAAAATAACAAATAAAAGAAAATATTTTATGTATTTACGAATAAAAGACGTTTCAGGTCAAAAAATTAAAAAAATTATCCCTCTTATTTGTACCTTTTCTTGTGTATGACATTTAAATGATGTCTTTGAATACATTTTGCAGAAGCGCATTTTATTCACATGTGACAGCTGTTTCGCCTACCTTCTCTTAAATATTGTTTGCTTACGACCTCTGAGTTGCAAGTTTATCGGCTAACACTTTAAATGGGTTAACTTAATTGGGTAGTTAACATTGATTAAATTATTAATCTTTATAGAAATTGTGAATAAGGAATGAAAATTAAAATTACTAATTGGTTGATAATAGATTCTCCATAATAAATTGACTTTAAATGGCAACACCACCGTTTGACAAAGTTTTAATAATAAAAATAATAACATTGATTCTGTAAAATGTTTTATACTATCAACATTCGATTAATTCATGTTTATTACATATTGCCACATTTTTTGTTCCATACAAATCTTTCTGTTCGCTAGTTATGTGCCATAATTTAGAATAAATAGCCTGATTCGAGATCATTAGTTGCGTAATGTATACTTTGCTTTGTGTCAAAGACATATAGGATATGGAATAGCTGGTTGGGGGGGGAGTTGCTATTACCTTGCTAGGTCCTCTTATAAAAATACAAAAAGTAATTTTACGAATTATATTTAGAAAGCCCTTCAGGCACCCAACAACGCCACTCTTTCAACTTTTAGGAATCCTCAATATCAGACAGTTATATCTTAAAATAGTGTTAAAAATAACTCTTTCATCAAAATCTTTAATGTATATCACACATAATAAAAATACAAGGGCCAAACAACAAGAAAGACTTTTAGTAACTAAATACAACACAGCTTTTGCACATAGACACCATATGTACATCGCGCCTCACACTTATAACAAACCTCCACCACAGACTGTAGCCATCACCAATATGTATTCCTTTAATCAACACATTACTAAATGGCTATTGAGTAAGGACCGCAAGAAAATTGAAGACCTCCTAAAATAGCACTTGAAATTCTTCACAATAACACGATGTTATATAAATATTGCACCATAAATCCATAGTAATTCTTTTAAGTCCACCATTATTATATACTACATTCAAATTAGCATTTTTTGGTTTTTTCTTTATGTATAAAATGTAATGTGTTCACTATAAACAATTGTAGGATTGTTTTTTTGTAAAATGTATATATATTTATATATATTTAACTCGTATCCACTGTCTTTAATTATAGGATTTAGTGCCTTGCAACTTTACCTACTGTCAATGTATCTTATGTGGTATCAAGAGAGTTTTACGGTCAGTATCTGTTGTATCATCTAGCATTGTGTAACAAATATCATCATTTTTGAAATTTTATTATTCTACTTGTACTCACTGTCACCTACTTCAGAACAGGTTTGGATGACTAAGTGAGGTAGGTAATAATGTAAGAAACAAAAAATTATGAATTAAATAAAATAAATAAATTATCGATAGTAAAAATCAACGCATTTGTAACTAATATCCATACGACCAGAGAAAATTCAGTGCCTTAAATTGAAACCATAGGTTTTATAACAATTAATGAATTAACTATAAATAATTTCCTTTGCGAGTACATACGTACGAACGTACGAGTGTGAACTTTTCACATTTGGAACTGATGTTAATTGAAATTATCAAATTTTAAAAATAATCTTTTCAAATCCCTTCTAGCCCAATAAAATACCAACATATAATTTTTTTAACAGACATTATTCTATATTTGAAATGGAACTATAGTCATGTTACATCCTGTTATTTTTAACTGGTAACAACTAGTCAAAAATAAAAATTATTGGTTTATTCCATTTCATGGTTGAAAACAATTATTTTATTTATTTATTTTAAAATGTTAACGTACAAATACATTTCGTATATTAATCCCAAGGAGTTAAAAAAAACTCATTCTGGGAAGGGCAACATTATAAAACAAAAAGGAATAATATTACAAATTCCAAATAGAAAGCACAAAAGAAGAGGGAACAAGCGAAAAAACACAAAAAAAGAGACTCATAGAAAAGAGACTCATAGGAGTAGAGACCAGCTAGATAAACATCACAAATACAACAAGAAAGACATTCACACACACAGACGTCTCACAGATAGGACACATCACTGATTTATAAAATTGTCGAGAAAATATCCTTTAAGTGCTTTGCAAATATTTTTTTGTTCGCAACTGGGAGTTTTAATTCTTTGGGTAATGCGTTGTAATGTGTATATGCTATGTATTGTAAGGAGTTAATTAATATTAACAATTAACTTTTAAAATATCTAATCACACAATTCGAATTGGAAAGGTTAGGTTAGGTTAGGTTAGACACATGGAACTATTTAACATACCTGCATTGTTGATTTCGTAATCCTTGCAGAAATAAAATAATTAATTACAAAGGTAGGGAGTAACTGAACACTCGCAGGCTGTAAGGCGACTAATACATCTCATTGTTAATATTCCATTTTATAGCTACTCGACTGGCAGGTATGTGATGGGTTTTTTTACGGCGTCTTTCGGTAAGCATTGAGATGTGTGTGGTAGACTGGTTCAGACGCCCAGGGTCGTTCTTGCCACTCGACTCCCGGGGTGGCTTTTACTGAGAGCTGTTACGATCTTACGCAGAATATTATTATACGTTTCGTGCGCGGGCAACAAAAATCACAACATTTTTATCTCCATTGTTGAAATATGACGGCCGCCGCGATAGAGTGATAAACTTCTTGATCACTTATCCGGAATCAGTTTTTAAACACTGAATGTTATGAATAAAATAGTGGTAGATGCTCTAAGTATCGCCCTGGTGAAAGACCATCATTCAGAATCGAGACGTTATTTAAATAATTTGTAATATATTGTAAACTTTTCATAGTTTAATAATATTAGAAATTAGACATATTTGCAAATAATTACAAATTAAGAAAAAAATACAGGAAAAAATTAGAAAAAAATAATATTATACTTATATATTTAACCAGAGTATATATTAAACTTAGTTTAATTTTGTACCCTGATGATGCTTAGGCTAAGCGAAACCGATCGGTCCTAAAAATTAAAATTAAATTTGTGGCCTTATACAAAGTTATTATATCATTTTCATTAAAATATGTCAAACTACAAAGTGATTGCTTTATACGAAACATAATAATAATATTAAATTTAATTCAATTGAGTAATAAACTTAATAACTTAGTTTAGTTTTGTACCCTGATGATGCTTTTTTTAATATGAATACCGCATAGTCTCAACTGCTCTCAACCGTCTAGAGCCAGTGAGACTATGGTATCCCCAAATAGGGTATGTTGTGAGGCTGAAGGTAGTGGGGAGGGGAAGGAGATTGGAAAGAGGAAGGTTGGGAAGTACCTGGCTATTCAGATCTGGTCATCAAACACGGTTGAAGCCATTTAAAGCAACGTTTCAATTCTGAATGGTGGTCTTTCACCAGGGCGATACTTAGAGTATCTACCGCTCTGGAACGTGCCGCAAATATACTTTTTATTATTTTAATATGAATTAAATGTGTTATGACACATATTGATTAAATAAAAGTTATTGGCGCACGCCGGGTTTGAGCCCGCGACCTTTGGATTCGTAGTCGAGCGTCTTACCACTCGACTATGGAGGCCGTTTTAGGCTAACCGAAACCGATGGAGAATGATGAATTCAACAATCTAAACACAAACACTATAAATGCAACCATCATCATCGATGCTACAATACAACTCTTTCTATTCCTGTTGTCTTCCTCCAGTTGGCTTCCACACCACACATATGTAGTTCTATAGGATTGTTATAAAGAAGCAGAATGTGTTTCATCCTTGCAACGTAAAGACAAACATTCCCGGCTTCCGAATAACCTGACAATATTTGAAAAACTCCTACTGCCATCATAATAAGCGGAAGATGTTTCTAGTGCAATGTTGGAATAGTTGCAATGTTGACATACATAACCTAGCAGAGTTCAAACGAGTCCTAAAAACCAAATTGTTTAAAAATCCCACATACAAAACGTAACTTGAGTAAGGGGTCGTCTCGTTGTAAGGGAGACGACGGGTTCAGCTTGTAGGGCCTCGGCTTTCAAGTGAAGATGCTGCGGGTCTGGTCCAGAGAGAGGTGTAGTCAGGCGGTCCAGGGGGGCAGGCGATGGTCAAATAAAAGTCAGGAGTCAAGTTGAAGGCGATGTCAGGGCGAAGAGAAGTCAAGATGAAGTGATGCTGGCGGAGGATGCTTGTGATCTGCCTTTTCTCCCATTATTGCGCAATATTTCATTGCCTTGGGAGCGCACAGCCGAGGCGTAAGAGCGATGTATGGGAGGATTTAGCATCCTCTTTCGCTCTCTCCCCGGCCGGCTGGCAATTTTGTGGGACAGATTTTAGCAATTTATCCCCTTCTCCTTTTTACCAGCTTTCACCTCAACTTAATTTCACCCCTCTATCATTTTTATTAGATTCACAAAAGAAGTACAAATATTCAAATTACAAATAATGCCCAGTTTTTTGGGGCTAAACTCTTAATAACTAACTTATCCTAACATTTACATACATAATAACATGACAATTGTGTAGCTGGGGGCCGAGTTATCACCCCGGTATATTTTATTTGGCCGGGTGATTAACCTGGCCCCCGTGAAAGGGTTAAACAAATCAATTTTTCTCCGGGACCCGCTCGCGCAAGAATCGTTAGGTCGGCCGGGATCGGGCGCGCTACGCGCCCGTCATCCCGCTGGTTGCTGCCTCAGTCTGGCCGACCGAGCCCAAAGGGCTGATTCCTTCACGTCATTCGGGCTTATCAAGCCGGGAGAAATATACATTACAATGATTAACATTTCTAAATAATACAATGTCCTCACTATCTACTGAAAACCATATACTCATTGTCATAAAATATTTATTTTCTTTCGTTACTTGCTATATTTACACCGTTTGCATTTTTAGAATCGTTTACTTACAATACTTGAATATTAATGTTTTAAGTGCCAACATATTGACTGTCCTCAATCATATTTCCTTTTCTTTGATTTGACAAATGTGTTAATATGAATTCATTTGTTTCATCTGAATTTTTGTGTGATCTGAACCTTTTCTCTCGTGATTTATGATAACGATCATTATTTTAGATAGTTTTAATTTGTATACATATTATGTTTTATTTTCTCCTTGTTAGTTAATCTTATTAGCATAATTAATTTAGCATGAAGCGCACTTGAGGTGAAATATCACAAAACTGCGCTATATAAGTTAACTGTTATTATTATTATTATATTGGAGGACTTAGCCAGCAGAGGAATTGAACCCAAGACGCCCGGTGGGAATCCGACGCGTTTGTCCACTCAGCTACCGACCGGTTCAGAGACCCAAAGATTCTTCTTGGGATGTTCTTCTCAAATATTTGTTTCGGGGGAGAAATTCAAGAATATAAACCCATATATTATACATACAAGTAATATTATGATATCGACTGTGTTTAGGTCAAAGGTGTTATTCCACATTTTTGTAAGCAAACTTGGCCCTAGTGGTTTGAACGACTGTCACATTTACACTGTCGCAAATTGATTATCGGCGCCATTGTGAATTTTTCACTGCTACCACTTCAAATAATCGCCTCCGTTAAATACCGATTCTCAGCCTGTTTCGGCATTTGGTCAAATTATGGTCAGGTGTAAAGCAAATAAGAAATTATCCAAAGAAGCAAAGCTAGCAGTCGACAATGGAGTGCTTATACCAACCCTGTTGTATGGCAGTGAGGCATGGATCTGGCAGAGGAAGGATGAAAGTAGACTGAATGCTGTGGAAAGAGATCCCTGAGACGTATGTGCGGTAAAACCATGTATGACCGTATTAAAAATGTGGATATCTGGAAAGAATGCAAGGCTCATGTAAGCGTAATGAATAGGACCAAAAAAGGAACGCTTAGATGGTTTGGGCATGTAGAGCGAATGAACGAAGAAAGGAGTGTGAAAAGAATAAATGATGCGAAAGTGAATGGAAGAAGAAGTCTAGGACGCCCGAGGAAAATGTGAAGAGTCAGAATAACAGAAGATAACGAGAAGATGTATGAATGTGAATGAAGCAAAGAGTGTGTGCCAATACATAGTTGTATGGCGGTCCGTTCTCTCTGGCTACCCCTGCGCGGGAACGGCGTAGTGGTTAGCTAGTTAGTGTCAAGCATAACAGCTTAACTGAATAACGCCTTTGACCTGAACACAGTCGATATGTAAAAAATAAAAATATTTTCTTCGCAAGAATCCACAAAATTAAATTGCTATTTTGTTTTATAATACTCAACCAAAAAAGTATTGTTACCTTGATAACTAGGTACCTACATTGTTTTTGGAAAAGTATTTTGATTGAATGCTCGCGATATAGGTTCCCACACGCCTAAATATGTACCTACACGGGTAGATGCTTATACAAGCGTTTAATAAAATTCCTTTGTATACGCTACGTAGGTACTACATTGTATAAAGTGCGAATAAGATGGCAAGGTAGATGATAATCTACATACTCCATGGGAGTGAGAAAGACAGGTGTAACAGATGACTACGCTGATAATTCAATGATACTGTTTACCCACGAGCACCCAATCCCCTTGTACCTTGATAAAATGTATTTAAATGCTAATTAACAAACAAGTTATTATATGTTATTGTTGTAAAAAAATCAACGTATCAGCTATGTAGTAATTTATTGTACATGCCCGCCGTATTTTCAACGTTAACGAGTATGCAAATAGTAAATATATCCTAGCTTGTCGGGTAGGTACTAGTATAGTAAAATTATTAGTCACTTCCAATGTAATTTTTTATAATTTTACACCTCTGGTCTGGAGCCTCTGACTACCTGAAAAAACCCTCGACTCTGTACAGAAACGGGCGGTCCGTTTGATAGTTTCTCCTATCTTAACCCTAGATGAATTAAATAATGTAGATACGTTACTGAGACAACGCGCGTGAATGCACTAAACCGAGTCCGCGAGACATACCTGAGATTTACTGCGTTTAGTATCACACAAACATTCGTTCGACAGGCAAGCTGTCACGGGAAAACGGGAGGTTTTCAGCCGAATTAATGTGAGAAAGCGAATGCAGATATTTATTTATTTATAAATTAACGGACTAAAGTCTAATTACAAAAATACATATTAAACACGAAATAGAAAAAAGAGTAACAGAGAAGGAATAGCATATAAATTAAAATAAATGTAGCGATGAACAAAAATAAGGCAAAATAAACATAAGAGAGAACATTCAAGCCATGGTCTAGTCAAAGTTTTGGTGGAGTCTTAAAGAATGACGAAAATCATTCAGACTGCTACCAAAAATTTCAAGACCATGGCTTGAGTTAACAAGTCTTGACATTCTGGACATTGGAGAATTATACCCATAATTAGTATTGTGATGATTGAGGAACAGCAATTCATTGTTTCTGAGTCTACGGCAAGGAATGTTGAATTGGATAAGTTGCAACAGAGAAGGTGAGTCAATAAAACAATTAATGATTTTGTAAATGAAAATTAATTCGAAGTCTTTCCTGCGCTTTTCTAATGAAGACATTTTCAATAATTGTTCAATTTCATCATATTAATAATCGCCTCTTTCTCGCCCTAATCTCCATGCAATACCGCGTAAGAAGCGATGTTGTACGGATTCAATATGATTAATATGAACGGTATAGAAAGGGGACCAAATTACACTAGCATATTCTAGATGAGGGCAAACTAATGAGCAGTAAAGTCACATATTCTTAAAGTCACATGCAATTCTATTGATGAAGCCAAGAAGTTTTAGTGATTTATTAGCTACATTATTAATGTGATCACGAAAAGAAAGATTATAGTCTAGAGTGACACCAAGATATTTTATAGATCTGACGGTAGATAGGGAGACACTATTTAATTTATAATTGAAGAGGATCGGTTTATGAGTTCTATGAAATGACATAATTTTACATTTATCAATGTTTAATTCTAGGCAGTTATATGCATATATACATAGGTGTGTGGAAGACAACCGTTTCCGTACGTCGTACTCTACTTGGCTAGTAAGTAACTCAGTAAGTTCGTCGGGGAAGAGAGATTATAACAGTAGCGCGGGACGTTCATATAGCTATACCATCCATACACACACATTCTGTTTAGTATTGCCATCCTTTTCATAAGCGTTATGAGCTTTGAAACTTAAATCAAGACCGTGCCACATGTATCGTTCGATTTGCATGAATATGACGTGTCATGTATTTTATGTCTATGATCTTAACACGCATATTGGAATCTTGGAAGCACAGACGTCAGGTGGGAATGCTATCTTTGTTCTACCGGTATTTCAATGTAAGATGCTCCGAGGAACTTGCCTCATTGATTACGTCTGTCTCGACACAGGAATATCCTAGTGAGACAGACACGGACCAAGCCCATGTATTTTATTTTATTTTAGCAAGAATAAATAAATAAACTCCTTTGGCACCGATGCATAATCGGGAAACTCGCCAAACGCGCGCTTACATTTGCACACGGCTGACACTAAATACTAGAGATGGTCGATATTCCTGTCTCGGTTAAAAGGAACCGGTTCCAAGCCAATCACTGGAACCGTCGACATTATTTCTTTGAGGAACCGGTTCCTTTTTTTGGCAAATAAAAATCGATGTCATTTGCCCAAAGATCCGGTTCCTTTTTTGAGTACAATAGGTTTTGGATGGAAAGGTCTCTTTGACGAGGAACCGGCTCTAAAGCTCCATTTTTTGTTGATTTGCTAGCACTTTTCGATTTGAATATAAAAATCTCCTTCGTGGAACTTTTCTGGCACCGGGAACCGGTTCCAAAAAGAACTGGATAAATAACCGGTTTCTCGCCGGTCACCGGTAACTGAAACCGCAGAGACACTCAATTTCCGATATCAACCATCTCTACTAAATACAGGAGAGTGGGTCGCTTTTACGATTCGTTCTTATGTTCAACAGCTCGGCTGTGGAACGATTTGTCGGTCTCAGTGTTTCCCCCCTCCTTAAACATGGGTCTCTTCAAGACTCAGGTTCACTCCTGCCTTTTCTCAAAAAGACCCTCTACAAAGCATTCCCAAATATGACATAGGCCCTGAGGAAAATTATTTCCCTCAAGGTCTCCTGTATGGAGTCAGTGTAAATGTTATTTTTTTTTAATTGTACAAACAAGGCAACTCATTTAGATAGGTAGATACTTATCTTTGTGAGAGCTAAAAACTTCAACTTACTATACAAAGAAAACATAAAGAAAAACATTAAACTTTTACATTTTCTAATACCCATCCCTCAGAGCAAGAAAATAAATGAAGAGATAGCTAAATATTTTTACCCAACCTATACAAATTTACGATAAATCACTTTCTCTTGGTTTTCACGTCGTAAACCATGAGAGAGAAAGAGACAAGACAAGTTCTCACACAATATAGCACCACCATTCGTTATGTAAGCATGTTCTCCATCTTCCGCGTCTCCGGCGACTCCGCCCACTACGTTTTGGACATAACTCAGCTGTTTTAGGTTATATCCTATATTTTGGTTTTAAACAACACTGTGAAAAAGTGGTTATACAAATAAACAAAAACATTATGTCGACATGTGCTTTGAATGGATGTATAGATACCCTAGCCCTAGTCCTTGCTACGCCCAGGTCTAGCCGAGTCAGGCAAAAATCATCAATACTGACTACAGAAGCGCTCCCTCCTGTATATTATTGCTCTGAGACTCATCCTAAGTAGGTAGGTACCTACCTATAGATTTGTTATTTTATTATAACTTTATTTCAATTAATTCACTTAAGTAGCAATATTTTATAAAGCGACCTTTGCAAGAATACACAATAAATTTGCGAGATTTTTTTCTCCCCTCTAACATTTTTTTTCAAAAGGTATTTCCCGATGATGTAGTCGCCGCTTTGTGTGCTCAAACACAACTGGGACAAACACGATCACATTAACCGGCATGCAGGTACTGGGATCGTATTCGTAGAATAAATAATAACGAGGATATGACAAAAGTATCCTTGTATAATTAATCCATTTAAATTCAAAGCTGTAGCCAAACGGTTATGCTATTGAACTGTTCCTCAAGCATAACGCGTTCGGATACTTGTCGAAAGAACTAAGAATTTAACGGCTCTTTGACTTCTTTCTTTTTTTATATTTACTTTATTAATTGAATGATAAAAATTGTAATGATTTTAATAACACCATTTTTTTTTAAATTAAAGAGTAAATTCAAAAATAGCCAACTGTTAAAAATAAAGACGATAACTATAGATATTAAATATATATTTATCATTTTATGTTATTTTTTAATTTTATTAATAGCAGTATTTTTATTTTATTTTATGTTATCTTTTTCATTGTTTTCATTCAACTCATATGTATTATTATTTATATGGCAGATAGAGTATTGCACCCACCGCTCTGTTCCGCTGAAATAAAGTATTATTATTATGTATTTTTTTAAATATATATATTAAACCCACAGACGCATCTAACACATCACCATGTAACCGGTCTCTCAGAAGGTAATAAAACCATCCAAAGGTATTTTTTTAATGTTATTGTAAAGCCGCCTCTGTCAGCAATAAAACTAAACCCAAAGTCACAGATGTTCACCATGAGACTCAATAAGCCTCTATTCCGGACACTAATAGTATATATGCCATAAATTTATTTAAAATTGTACCAGTCTGGAGGTAATACCGGCATAAGGTGAAACCGGTCAGGTCGTAATAAAAAATGGTGGAAAAATGTTAAAAAATTGGTATTATTAAAATCATTAAAATGGAGTTCCACCGCGAATTCAAAAACAGTTTCAAAATTTGAAATAATAAAAATTGTACAATAATACATTTTACTATTTAATAATACACCATCCCTGATATGTGGTCATTTGAAAAATTAATATATAATTTATAAACAGTCGAATTTGGTTATAACGAGCGCGAAGGGATCAACCAAATTTGCTCCCTATAGCCATTACTCGTTATAAACGTAGGTAGGTAAAAAGTACCTACCTACTAAAATCGATATTTACACCAGGGTATGGAAGCTTGCATATTATAAAGCAACACTTTTTTATTACGAAAATCATGCTTCACTAATTACGAAATGATTTTATTTATGATTACACTAATAATAATGATAATAAACTGTACGCACAGTACTGGATAGAAATGTTTCTTAGAGCGACAACTATCAGGGATTATAAACCCTCCTTAACGTGAATTGTGGAAAGTCCGCCTCCGTGCCGGACTAGCGGCTTTCTTTGTCTTGTTTATGACATTATTTGACTATTTCGAGAGTTGGTTTTTTTTATCATACCCGGGCGCATTGAGTTGACAATATTATTTGGACGTTATATCAGTGAAGCGACCTCGTTATAACCCCACACGATTGTATGAAAATAAGCCCGAACCAACATATCATTAAGTAATTGCTCATTATAGCCGTGACCTCGCTATTACCGTGATCGTTATAACCAAGTTTGACTGTATATATATGAAGCCTGTTCAAAAGAAAAGGTGAATTTTAAAATTTCGCGGGCTGTGTACATTCGATTAGTGGTTTGTTTTTGACAACTGGAAAGGTTAATCACGTTTTTGTGTGTTCTTCGATTTTTTACTTTTGAAAAAAATGGATCAAAGAATATGTATAAATTTTGCGTTAAAAATTGAATAAAGTGCTTCAACGCACTTAAAATGTTGACTGTGGCATTCGGCGAGTCTACTTTGTCTCAAAAAAGTGTTTATAAGTGGTTCAAGCGCTTTACAGAAGGCCGAGAAGATGTTAATGACGATGAGCGTCCTGGAGTTGTGGAAAAACAAATCATGGATTTTATTCTTTGATTCATTTTTTTCAAAAGTGAAAAATCGAAGAACACACAAAAACGTGACTAACCTTTCCAGTTATCAAAAACAAACCACTAATCCAAAATGGCTGATAATGCTAACATAAAAAAAAAACGATAATTGAATGTACACAGCCCGCGAAAATTCAAAATTCACCTTTTCTTTTGAACGGACTATGTATATGAATAACGAAACACCCCTGTAGTGAACCCATTTGAAAACTAAACCTTTATAACCTTTATTATATAACATACACATAATTATAGGCGAGGTCCCAACTTTCCCCTTCCTCATCTCCTTCTTCCTGCCACTCCATTCAGCCTCACAACATACTCAAATCGGGAATGTCATAGTCTCACTGTATCCGGCCAATCTGGATCTTGTACGGTATTCACATAAACAAAGACGTTCATTCGAGGCCGTTTCTTGACCGAAGACGGTGGTGCATTGCCCGCTCTCCTTCTGAAATCCCCGGCGGAGATTCTGAGTCAGTCAGGTGCTAACTGCTTCACATGGTTATCTAAAATAATTGTCGTTTGAACCTTTCGTATGAATTACCAATAATATGAATCCTCGCTAAATTATTGCGGTGAGCGTGAAGCGATTTGTGACACTGGCAAAGCCGGGACAAGGCTAGGTAAGGACCTTGGAGTTAGAATATATATGGAGAGGTACCTTTGCGAAACAGTGTAGTTAGTATTATTGACTTTATACAGACTCGATATAAAGAGACAAAGTTATGTTAAAGGGTGTTGGATAGCCTATTAGTTACCGCCCGCATGAAATTCGGAAAATTTTACTAGACATATTTGAACACATTAAACAAAAAAATTCCAATACACCATTAAAATGATTTATATAGTCAAAATATCACAATGTTATAAAAACCTGGATTTATATGTCAAATATTTAATCCAAAATTTTGAGAAATTTGAAAACCCTCTTAAGATGTTTTCCCGCTTAAGAAGTTTTTTTCGGCTGGTCCCTTGAAAAACTTCTTAACAGGGTTTGACTGTACATATTTGAACACATTAAACAAAATCGATACACCATTAAAATGATTTGTAAAATCAAAATATCACACAAACACTAAGAACAGAAGGTTTGCCTAAATTATGATGGAAGCTTTTTGTTGATTTTGTGTCTTTATATCATCAAAAATGTGAGAATTCTAAAGTTCGGTCAAAAATATTTAAAACTGTTGAAAAGTGATGTTTAATAATCTTTGTTTAGTTTTATTCGAACATTCACGCATAGCACATATCACCATCATGTACTCTTACTTACACTCACTCTCTCTTTAGGGCACTAGCCTCAGACGCAATATCTGAAGGGCATTAAAAATGCCCGATCAAAATTTTAAGCCTCGTCCAACTACGCCCCTGTAAGTGTAATCTATGCCGATCTTAGAGTATGCCGATTTTAAATAAAACTGTTGTCGCCAATTTAAAACTCCTTTCAACTCCTAGGCCCTAGAGAGGTTAATAAAATTGATTGAAAAAATAATAATAATCAATTTCACCTGTTAAAATTGTACGTAGTTATGCAGAAAGCGTCCAACCCACAATTTTTCAAAATTGAGTTTTATGTGTTTTCCTATAGATAAATACGAGATTTACATCTACTGAAAACATCCAAGCTCCAAATGCAATAGTTTTTTTTTACTAACGCACATTGCAGATATTTGACTTAAATTGAAGTTTAAAAACATTATAAAATGTAAGATAGCATAAGAAATACATTTTTTTTAATAAAAATATTGGTAGATCATAAATTACTTATTTATAATAATGCTCATAAAGAGAAAAAAATAACAATGATATTACAAATGTCAATTACGCATATTAATGCTTTTTATCATCATATTTTCAAACGTTTTCTGACTAACTACGTCCAATTGAGTATACTTCGGGCACACGTACACGCCCACAATGTGCCATGTGCCATGACTCAACTCAACATCAACTTGTGCCATGTTACCATATCGACAGACTCCAGTTTCGCCTCTGGTAGGCATCATAAAACTATTTGAATTGTCTTATCACTTTACAAGGATTTTGTTTAATTATTGTTGATATCAACAGACAGGGCCGTCCATAAGGGCCAGGTCATGCAGCGCACAATGGTGTCGAAGGAGAAAACACAGATACACACAGCAATTAATAAAACAATACTAATTAACTGGAGAATTCACCAGCATCCTCATCTCACAGATTAACATGAGTAGCAGATAAATAAACATCAAATAAGAATCAACTTTAAAACTTTTATGCTTATTATTTTATATAATTTAAATAATATC
Source organism: Drusus annulatus (assembly GCA_022651775.1). Classification (NCBI taxonomy): domain Eukaryota; kingdom Metazoa; phylum Arthropoda; class Insecta; order Trichoptera; family Limnephilidae; genus Drusus; species Drusus annulatus. The sequence continues at coordinate 126,972 of JAGWCC010000115.1, forward strand.
AATAATTTTCAACGTAAATATGAGAGGTTTCGAGTTCGAATCTCGGTCGTGACCGTTATATTTTGTTCTGTTTCATATTTACGTTAAAGATTATTGATATTATTTCAACGATTAAGATAAATAAACCTTTACAGATCATTTTTAGACAAATTTAAATTGAAAAAGTACGATTATGTTACTTAAAAAACTGAGAAAAAAAATGTTTAAAAGCAAAAAAAAAGAAGATAAATAGCCTTTAAAAATATTTTTTAGAAAAATTTTACGGGAAAAAAATTGTTAAAAATAAAAATTACACAATGTATTAACAGTTTCGAATATAATAATACGAAGTTAGTTTTTAATTTTATACTAAAAGTACTGCATGCATCAAAGATGTTTTGATGACATAAAATCGCCGGAAAGGCAAAAGGGCTGAAGCGCTATTTCAGGAAGTTTTCCCCAGAGCACTTTATAGTTTTTTTTTTAAGTTTTACAATAAAATTCATAAGTCTTCAGTACCTGGTTGGATTTTAAAATAAAAAAGTTAACTCAATGCTCTCACTGAGCTACCTGAAGCGACGAAAGGCTAAAAGAATCCCAAACTTGTGTCGCTTGAGTCAAGCCTTCTCCTAAATGGTAAATATATTTTCGATGGCTGAAGGGCCACAAAAGTTTTCAGAATCAAACGCGAGTTAGAGCTTTCGATGCAGAAAAAAAACTGATTAAAACTGCATATTTAACTCATTTTTCACCAAAGTGTCTCTTAAGCCTTTTTGCTTTTCCAGTGACGATATGGATTGTTTTGATGACGACGACTTTTTTTTTTTTTTTTGTAATAACATGAGTTACAATCGATCCGGTACTAAGGGAACTCAACAAAGAGAGAAAGCTCCTAAAAATGAAGAAAATGTTTTTACAAAAACGGTATAATTCGAAAATTTCTCATTTATAAGTCAACCTGAACTAACATAAGCTAATCGCATCTGGGCACACACTTCCGTATGCCACTTACAAAATAAAGTCATCACGTTAGTCCTGAGAGCCCCAAAATAGGTTGGGTTTTTCCAATCACATCGAGATTTAGAAGTTCCCCTCTTCAAGAGATTTATCTCAAGTGTCGCGGAATCCTTCTATACGCAGTGGCGTGCACAGAGTTTTTAATCAGGGTAGGCAACAACGAATTAATTGATTAAGATAGGTACGAAACCAGCAGATGCCTCCGATTGTTATGCCATTTGAGGGGATTAGAAGCAAAGTCAGCAATCTACAAAAACGGTTCTGTAGCATTGTCAACTTTTGAATGATTATTTTAAAGAAACAGAGATTATTGTGTACATTAAACTAGGAACAATTTGAAATAATATTGTCTAAATGTATTGACATATTCATGAAAGAAATGTGTATGAAACGTTTTATAACTTTTCAAGAAATAATTTATAATGAAAAAGATTGCTGCCTTTGCTTTTATACCCCTCATTTGTTATGTAAAAGCACTGCCTAGACACCAACAAAGATATTAACACAAACGAGCCACTTGAACGCGCACATAGCTCACAGCATACACATTTTGTGTAGTCTAGTGAACATAGAATGATCTACTCTGACGTTGGCGGTGTTTGGACATATGTGGTTACCGCTTTTGACACGATATAGTAGGACGGTCGGTGGGACGCTCGCGGCGCTGCTATTAGCTGAACTTTGCGCGTATTTTTGAAAGTGTAGATTTATTTTTCTCAATAATTTCATATTATTTTTAATTTATGTTAATATAATTCATATTTAAATGCAATAACAGCAGGGTAGGCAGTGCTTATGTGCCATCTGGAGTGAACTCTCTCTATTCGGGCATTCCCACCATAGGATAACAAAGTCTCACTGACTCCGAACAGTGAAACATGTGTAAAATAAATGCCCACATCAAAAGGTCAGGTAAGGTTACGTTAGGTTAAGTATGCAAAGTGAATTGCAGAAAAGGATAAGCGAAGGATGATTGGCGGTCTATGAATAAAACGGGAAATCACCGCACCCTACGACAAACTTGCAACGAATAACAAACTCGCCATAATAATATAATAGGTACATATGACGTCAGATTTCAACTAGACATGAGCAATCATCTCATTATAATAAACTGATAAATAGCCGCTTAGTTTAAATTATCATCATTACGTACTCTGTCTCATTACCGATAAAACCCATACCTCACATAGCTGAGATCATTTCGCACAATGTATAAATCTGTGTTTGATATTTGAAAAAATAGCCACGTCCAGCGAGGCACTTCAACTCGTCTGCATCACCGTTTCTCGATAAGCAATTATCTATAATTATTATTTTTCAGCAGACCGAATCCATCTCTCAGTGGATCTGCGTACAGTACAAATACTCAACAGCGATTCAGTGGCGCGTAGGCAACTGGACATATAGGGATAAACAATAGACAATAAACCTACGTGCCGCATAAAATCCATCTATAAAATACTTAATTTTTAAAAATTGCGTAGGTAAACTAGCGATTGCTCTGTATTTTTTTTTTATCGTCTTTCCCTCCTAAACGTGGCCTAGTTTTTGTAACTGTCTCTCTCTTTCCTGAAAATTTCCAGAATTTTGAAAATGTCTTTCCCTACTGAAAATGGTCAAGTATTTGTAATTGTATCTCCCTCTTGAACATGGTCAGATTTTTGTAATTGTCTCTCTACCCTGAAAGTGGCCAGATTTTTTTAATTGTCTCTCCCTCCTGAATGTGGTCAAATCTTTCTAATTGTCTCACCTGAATGTGGCCAGATGTTTGTAATTATGACTCCCTCTTGAATGTGGTCAGATTTTTTGTAATTTTCTCTCCCTCCTGAAAGTGGACAGATTTTTTGTGATTGTCTCTTCCACCTGAAAGTGGACAGATTTTTGTAATTGTTTTTCCCTCCTGAGAGTGGTCAGATTTTTTGTGAGTGTTACTCCCTCCTGAAAGTGGCTAGATTTCTGTAATTTTCTCTCCCACCTGAAAGTGGCCAGATTTTTGTAATTGTCTCTCCCTCCTGAAAGTGGACAGATTTTTGTAATTGTCTCTTCCTTATGATAGTGGACAGATTTTTGTTGCTGTCTCCCTTTTGAAAATAATCTGTTTACCATCGCAATGATGAATAAACTCATTTGTTTTGTGTCATTTTCAACATCAATCATCGGACTGAGACAAAATTATCCTGCGCTGCTTACTTACATTAAAAAAGGTGAAGGCGATTCAACGAACGCGCCACTGCTTTCAATGATGAAAAGTGTGTTATTATCCATACATAATACATTAGATCGAGTTAGGCAAGTACGTACTCGTGCAAAAAATAATTACCGGTTGTTGGGTAGGTAGGTGCCTTCATGTGTTTATGTCTATTTTCGAGTAGGTATCTACCAATACAATTAATTATACACATGTGTTCCATGGGAATTCCGTAGGAATAATTTAATAAATCTTTTTATGGGGGCTTAAAAAATTGTAGATAACTACCAAACTAGAAATAACTAAAATAATTGTTTTTTTCTGACGTGATCTGCCAATAAGTATGCTTGTGTGTATCTCTGTACACAACATAAATAAATATTAATATGTCATAGATTATATGTGGTTCGTAATAAGATGAAGCCTAGGAATTAAGATTTGTCATCATGTTTTCCTATAGGTAAATACTAGATTTATATCTGCTGAAAACATTCAAGCTCCAAATGTAATAGATTTTTGATTAAAAAAAATACTAACGCACATTGCAGATATTTTGCTTAAATTGAAGTTTTAAAACATTATAAAAAGCACATTGACAGATTGTAAATTAACTATTTATAACAATGCTCATAAAGAAAAAAAAACACTGATATTCACTTAAAAAATGCCGATTACGCATATTAATGCTTTTTTATCGTCATATTTTAAAGGCTTTTTTTTTCAGTTTCATTGGGGTTGGACGCTTTTTGCATAACTACGTCCATTTTTGATTAAATAGTTATTAGACTAAGGATCAGCGCCTGATCTCCCGTACGTTCAAACTGTGCAAAAAACATGGGCGCCATCTCTGAAGGGGCGCCGTGAAAATATCATCTTAAATATACTTAAAATATTCCCCAAATCATATAAAAATTACCCACATGGGATTTTATGTGTTTTTATTGCGTTGGGAACATCACTGTGCATTCAACGACTGTCAAAAATGTATGGAAAAAAGTTTTTTTGTCCTAATGACGTTTGAATTGCATAATACTTAGCGTCGGGAAAAACCTCAATGTTTTGTGAATGCTTCGCGAACTGCTAGTTCTTTAAAATAAACCCTTCGCAGTGGACACTTCAATTTAAGTCGAACTTGCCAAAGAGAGATTTGAAATTAGAGATGCAGTCGATATCAGAATTGGATGTGTCGCGGTTCCAGTTACCGGTGACCAGAGAGGAATCGGTTATTTATCCAGTTTTTTTTGGAACCGGTTCCTGGTGTTTTTTCGAAAAGTACTAGCAAATCGACAAGTTCCTCGCCAAAATAAAAGTACTAGTCGGTAGAGATTTGAAAACAAAAAGAACTAGAACCGCTTCCTCGCCCAAAAAAACACGAAAAGAACGAACAAAGGATATTTGAAGTTCATCTTCGCAACTGAACTGCCGCAAAATAAAGTAGTTTAATCTAACTTCCATTGAAGTATTTGTTCAATGAAATAAAATGAATGAATTTTGAACTACCGCAAAATGAAGTTAATAATTGATAAGCCCTTAATATCAAGCACCGAATCTCAGAACAACTCGACTAGAACCGGGCGTGGCTAGGACTAGGGCTAGGGTATTTGTACATCCATTCACAGCACATGTCGACATGATGTTTTTGTTTATTCGTATAACCCTCTTTTTTACAGTATTGTTATAAACAAAAATATAGCATATAACCTAAAAAATAGTTGAGTTAGGGCCATTTATGTCGCATATCATAACGTGTGGGCGGAGTCAACGGAGACGCGTGATACGAAGAACATTCTAACAATACTTTAAAGCGGTGTGATAATTAGGGAAAATTTGTTGTCTCTTTCTTTCTCATGGTGTACGACGTAAAAACTCGGAGAAAGTGATTTATCTTAAATCTGTATAGGTTGGGTAAAAAGAATTAGCTCTCTCTCTCCATATATTGTTGCTCCAAGCACCGAATATATAATCGATAATTTTATGTTTTATTTTTATATTTAAAACGCTACGAATTTAAGCATTCACCTAATAGTACGAGTTATAAATTGTTGTTGTAAAATGGAGCAAGGAGTTTGCTTTGTGTCGAGTGACCTCTTTCTGAGTCCTTTCTCCTCAACGCGTAAAATGAGGTCAGTGTCACCATTATGTCATTTTCAAGTGACCCTTTTAATAAACCGGACATTGGGAAAAACCAAAACGGGTACCTACCTAGTTACGCGTCATTAGGTAGGTAGGTGCCCATATACTTGTGATGTGACAGGCATTTCAATTCGCAGTGCTCAAGTAACTTTGACGGCCCGCATGGTCGAGTGGTAAGACGCTCGACTACGAATCCAGAGGTCGCGGGTTCGAACCCGGCGTGCGCAAATTATATTTGATTAATATGTTTTATAACACATTTAATTGAAATAAAATAAAATATGGTATATTTGCGGCACGTTCCAGAGTGGTAGATACTCGTATCGCCCTAATGAAAGACCACCATTCAGAATTGAAACGTTGCTTGAAATGGCTTTGGCCGTGTTTGGTGACCAGATCTGAATAGCCAGGTACTTCCCAACCTTCCCCTTCCTCATCTCCTTCCCCTCCCCACTACCTTCAGCCTCACAACATACCCCTATTGGGGATGCCACAGTCTCACTGGCTCTAGATGGTTGGGAGCAGTTGAGACCCTTGTGCGGTATTCACGTAAAAAAAAAAAAAATTAAATGACTTGAATGCGCGGGCATTCACATCTTATTCGAAAACCAAGTTTTCACTATTTTGATTTAATGTGCGTTAAGCATTCATTCTCATAAAAATGAAGAAAAAAAACAGTTTAAAAAAAAATCTTATCATTTAGTAGCCGAGTGGTCAAAAGCGTCGGGTTCCCGCCCAGGCGGTCAACTGATTGCAATCTTTGGAGCACAGACGTCAGGTGGGAATGCTGTCTTTGTTCTACCGGTATTTCAATGGAAGATGCTCCGAGATTGATCCGGCACCGGTGCATAGTCGGGAAACTCGCCAAACTTGCGCCCAACATTTGTACACGGTTATCGTTCAATACATGAGAACGGGTCGCTTTTACGACTCTTTTTTATGTTTAACAGCTCGGCTGTGGAACGATTTGTCGGCCTCTATGTTACTAGCTAAGTACTCTATCATTGCACATGCAACATTCATTTTTCATTGAACAAATACTTCAATTGAAGTTGGTTAAGTTGGTACTTCCGATTGAACAATCTATGGCATCTACTTCGAACTTCAATTTTTCATTCGTTCGAAAGACTGAAATATTGCATCATCCACAGTTCAATTGTTCATTCCCTTCTTCCTTCGATTTTAGTTCGAAGAATGAATGAAGCAATGAAGTATCTTTTTAGTTATCCGTTCCTCGCACGTACTCGTGACATTTGCTTATGATTTCTTTGCTTGTTTTGTCTATACGACACTAGTTTTTCCGAGTGTTTTTTGGTGATTTTGAATTGTGAACGAATTATTTTGTTGAACTTTTAAAATATCTCAGCTTACAAACATACCTTTCAATCTCTACCTAAAATTATGACTGGCCGTTCAACGAGAAAGAAAAGTGAAATATGGGTTTATTTTAAGGAAGATGAGGTTTACCAGGCCAAATGCAACTTTTGTTCTGAAGTTATATCCATAAAGGGGGGAAATGCCTTTAATATGAATCGTCATTTGCGCAATATTCAGCCTATTGCTAACCAAACTGTCAAACTGAGTACTGTACAGTAAGAATATTCAAATCGTATCTCAAGCCCTGAAAGAAGTTTATATCGCTCTTACAGAAACTGGAAATTTTGCTAGTACTTCATTTGCTTTTTGCAAGTTCCTTGTGCATACTCATTGTACATCATCCCTTTTAAGTCATGAAACAATGTCAATTCAAACCTTGAATACTCTTAAGATTCAAACAATTTTGACAGCTGTCATCCCGTAAACCATAGAAGAGAAACCAGTAATAGACAATTCATCATCGTTTTTCTACAAGCTATAATTTTTGCCATAGAATAATGCACATACATACATCAATTTATGTGGTTGGGAGAGCTGCCCCGAAAATATTATTATTTAACCCCCCCTCTCCTCCCCCGACGAGGAATGCTGTGATTAATATGTTACTTCAATTGAAGGGTTCATCGTGAAGGGTTCATTAAAGAAATAAAAACCTAACTTTTTATAAGACCACGGATATATATTTATTTTTTATGAACGACCGGTTTCGCTTAGCCTAAGCATAATCAGGGTACAAAATACTGTTATGTTACTTTATATGTTTGAATTCGTATGTTCGTCATATGAATCAACCGCATAACATGCCTGTTTAAATATTTTTATCAGTGTCAAATTCACACGCAGGTAAAAAATAACAATGCTTATTTTTTTTACTAGGTAAGTATTCACCTCCATTCCATGTAGATTAACTTTAAGAAAGTCTATGGGCGTTTTTGCTTCAGGCAAACTGCCGCTACGACAGTGCTCCGAAATAATTACAAATTATTCCTTCGTCCTTGCTAGCGTTGCATTATAAAAAAGCACCAAAAGGTTACCAGCAAATTCAAAATCAAATGGATTGAAATCATAAAGACATGTTACAATGAAGGGAGCACAACTGATTGGATGGGCATACTTGATTATGTACGACATGTACTTTGATAACTGAAGTCTCCGAAGAGGACTGTATTGTGGGTCCTTGATAACAACTTAGTTCTGAACCCTCGGTAAAGTAAAATAGTTATGTAATATAAAAAGGAAACCCTCTAAACATTAAAAGAAACCTTTTATATCTGAGTAATAATAATACTTGGATAATTTATATAGTGCTATTTTTGTGAAATACCACCTCAGAGTACCTACTCTGGCCTAATTCTGATCCCACATCCTATATAATACAATACCTTTCAATAGTGCAGCAATTACACAGTGCATAATGATTGATACCATATCAAACATGAGTGACATAAAAATACCCACCATCATTTCCAATGTGACAGATTGAAGCATAAATTGCAACAGTTTGGAATCAAATATTCATTCAGGGATGGTATATAAAGAGCCAGCACTGCATTCGCTGGAGAGCCGGCTACAAGTGCATCGCGTGTATAATGTTGCTTGCAACTGTTGTACTTTGTGCAATATTTTGTATTCATAACATCTATCCGTTTGAAGATTCAATTGGAAACATTAATCTAATGAAAAGCGAAATCGAAAAGGCGATGGAGGATTGCGGAGAAACTAATTCTTCAGCTGAAAATACTAAAGCGGAATACGAAAAGAAGAGCTCAATCGTACCGCTGATTCAGGATAGCCCAAAACTCGAGGCTTTTAAACATAGCCAGAGAAACGGAGAAGATGAAGCTTTTAACTTATCAAGAAAGCGCAGAAATATTGAAATACTTGCTGAATTAGCTAACAGGTTCCGCAAAGAGAGATTGGACGATAACAGCGGAGACTGGGATTACGGCGGCGGCGATGGAACTGGAGATAGTAACAATCACAGTGACAGTGACAGAGGAAAAAATCAACGTAACAGTGGCCAATCCTGGGACGACCCCAAAGATGATACGTCTGTCATGGACAGTATCTACGCGCACAACAAAAGAAACAATTCAAACAGCTATTCAAGGAGAAATGACAGTTCTCAAACATGGCGAGGCAACTCTCTCCAAGACCAGAACTCCACCAGGAACAATCCCAACAGTATGGGTAACAACTTTGACAGTCGTGGAGCCAGGTCCCATCCTAGTGCAGGATTCCGGAAGCTGATGGATGACCGGGTGTACCGGAGTGTGAAAGATCTGAATCTGACCAGCAACTATTACGATCCCTTCATGACCAGAGGGATACGATCCGTTGGTAAAAACACAATGAGAAAGAAGAGATACAATAGACTCAGCAAAATTGCTAATGAAAATGAGGTCAGTTTTAATTTTTACAGAATTGAACAAGTTAAAATTATTTCTTGAAATGTTACATATAAATATACTTTAAATTACAGTGTCTGAGCCAGTGTGTATTCACCAACCTTCAAATCGTAAGTTGAGTTACTTTTTTAAAAACACAATTCAACAGAATATTGAATTACGTTAGTTAATTGACATTCAGTCAGAAGACTATAAATGTTCTGGTAGACAATATGCATATGGACACCTTGTGTTCGGGCATAGTACAATCACTTGAGAGGTTATTCTACATCCACATGATAGTACAAGTAAAAAAAACTAATAAATTTTATCGAAATTCCAATATTTTTAAGCTAATTTTCAGGTTAAAATGTTTAATTGTGGGATGGAAAAAAATATTTATATCCTTTTGTATGGAAAAAAATAGTTAAATTTTGAAAAAAAGCTTTTTTTTAGTTTTAATTTCAGCACTTAACCCTGGAGACCTTGTATAGGAAATAATAATACTCGGATAACGCATGCTATGGTGTAAATGTCCCGATCGTAGAAAATATCCCCTTCACCAGTTTCCCGAAGGCACACCTGTGCTGAACTTCTGATGCCGTCAACTGGCTGAATAACCTCAGCATTCCTCTTTGACATCCACCAACTTTCCTCCACCATACCAAGAAGAAAACAGCATGATATAACGCATCCTGTTATGTTAATGTCCCAGTAGAACCAATTTCATAGTGTAAATGCCCCCTTTAATGGCACAGTTTTTTGGTAGAATGTACGACAAAGGGAAAATGATGCATTGCCGGCAGAGCAAAAAGACATTTTGTGAAATGTGATCAAATGACAAGTACGGCATTTTCATTGAGTTAGAATGAGTTAGCAACCTCCATTAGGTATTAACCTGGTTCTTAGCTGATGATATACGATTGCAGGTAGATGACAGAGGAATCCCCAAGGAGGGACTCTTTAGTAAGCTGATGCAGGATAGTATCACTTCTCAGCAGAGCAGGATGAAAATAGAAGCTCAGATGAAGGCTTGCTTCAGAGAGCTGGCTTCAGGTAATGTACACATCTATTAACATTTGGATCAATCGGTTAGTAGTGAACAAACGCGATGGATTCCCACCCCGGCGTCGTGGGTTCAATTCCTCTGCTAGCTTAGTCCACCATTACTGCACAAGCAACATCTTCCGCTTATTATGATGGCAGTAGGAGTTTTTAAAATATTGTCAGGTTATTCGTAACGTAAAAAAAAAATCTGCTGAAATTACTTGTTGGAATTCTGTTCCCATAATAACATTATTTTTAATTCTATTTTTTAGACTCTGAAGACAACGGCTGTTCTTATTCCAATGCTTTGGATCGGTGCATGGGACTAGAACTCAGAAAGAGAAAATCTCTTATAAACGAAAATGCTGTCTCTAATAACACCAAATTATCAAAATAATATAAAAGGTATAACACGTTACGCGAGTGTCTTTTAGAAGTGTGTTTTGTAGCTTCATTAATATTATAAGTGTTGGTATATTAATATTTATATTAAGTGTTGGTAGTTTATTGTATTATGTTGTTAGAAAATTGCTACATATTGTTCATGTTGAGATAGAATATTATATTAATGTTACTGAAATAATAATAAAAAGTTTCCAGTTGTCTTATAATAGTTAATAACATTCTTGGAACGAAAAGGGATATTTTATTCATAAATAAAATAAACTTATACTTAATGAGACTAGATTTTAAATGATAAAAATATTAAATGCATTACTCTTAGATTGTATTTTTTTATAGTTAGAAACTTTTCTTGACTATTTTCATATTCTCTATCACATAATAATTAGATCACATTTTTACTAACTTCAACTCAGCACAAATGCGCCCGGTCGGTAAGATAGGAATCTTCATTATCAAACACTTCGGGCGTCTATCGGAAATAATGACAAGGGAATATTTCTGAGCATAAAACGGCAAGTATCATATTTGATACCTGGGGCCCGACGAGGATAAAAATACTGTTACAAAAAATGCAAGATCATCTATGCGGATAATCTTAATTTTCTTTACACAACCAGTAATTAAGTCTAAAATAAATACTTTTTTAATTTGAAATCATATTAATCCAGGATCAAAGTTTTATAATTTAAATAGATAGCTTAGGGATGTAAGTACAAATGTATTATTCAATAGCCACTGGCTAATCGACTTGAGATATAAGTTGTAGAGAAATTAATAAGAGTGTTATCTTGGCGAACTTTCTTGTCTTGTTGAATGTGGTCAAACCATCTGCAGAGATCCAGGTATGATTCCCTTTCACTCAGGCTAAGGGCATCCTAAAAGAAAAACACAACAGATTTTGATATCACAACAACATAGGGGAGATATGTAGGTACTTTCTAATTTTCAATTGAAAAAAGCACAAACAAAGGTGTCAAACGGTAGAGAAAAAGTTAGGTTAGAAAAAAATAGGATATTGTTTGAATGTAAGAAAAAAATTCTGTGAAAATAATTAAATAAGGCCAGGCGCTCACGCCGTTCAGGCCGTCATGGGTGACTTTTATCACGGCAACAGTTTCATCACCGTCTCCAAATCTATTGGAGTGTATGGAAGTCCGCGCACGCAGCAACGTGACATTAGGGTGACTTTTTAGTTCCACTAGCCAGCGACTTTTGACAAAAGACAAAACTGTCACCGTGTCTGTAGAGTACTTTTGTACGGGCACACGGGTGACAAAATGTCATTCGATCACTAATCCGCCTGTTTGAAATCCATTGCCGGAATGAAAGGGTGACGGGTGACAGTGACAAAACTGTTGCCGTGACAAAAGTCAAGCGCACGGACGCCTGACCTAAATGTTATTTAAGAAAAAGAAAAAAGAAAGAAAAAAATAGAATAACCTTAGATTTTAAAAAGGCAACAACATCATCATACAATGACCCCAACACATGTCACGAAATACATTGACTAATCTTCTATTCCAATAATAAAAAGTGAAGTGAAAAGAGTGATGTATTCATCATCCACAAAGTAAACATGCCTCTACACCCAAGGAGCATTCTGTTGGTTGAATTAGTAACCACTACATAACTCTGAATCAGCTACATTATTAAATAACATGGGAAATTGTTATTATTTGAAGGTTATTTGAAACAATCAGCAATACTAAAAGTAATAAAGCTCCAAATGCTAATAACTGATTGCCATATAGTAGAATACAAATGAGACTGAAGAAATGTTGTTAATTGTACAAATTACTTACAACAATTTCGTAAACGGTGTGGTAGATGATCACATCCGCTAGTGTTACAGCATAACCCACCAGGTAGGAGCAGTTCTCCAGGTATTTGTTCAGTTCCTGAAAAAATAAAACGACAATACGTTATCCAAACAAAACACAAAAGGATATTTTTACGTCATCGGCATGAATGAAAATAGGATTGAAAGATTCTTCAAAAATTACATAGTTTTCTGCTTTTACATGATTCTGGTATAGTCAGTGACATTACAAACTTATAGACGCGCTGTAGAGGGTAATTGGCGTAATTTAGATTTAGCAGATTTAGTATTAAACTGTCAGGCGTCGCTAGAGGTTGTATAATATATCTAAAAAAATTGCATAAATAAGTGCCAAAATGCCCTCGTGTGTGATGAGAAAGTGTTTCCATTACACTGCAAACGCAATTAAAAGCCAAGGAATAACATGTCATTCATAAGTACACGCCAATAATTTATTATTTAAATTAAATAATTATTTCCACTGCTTCCTGAAGATTTTATGCGCCATTAGAGAGAGTGAGATGGTGAACGTAGCAACACATAAGTATAAGAAGGACAACCTACTGGCAGTAAGTCGTCTTATATGGCGTTCCCTATTATTTGATGTATCTCCGGTAGAAACGCCCGATCTTATATTTATTTCGTCCATACACACATATTCTTTGAATGTCTATCTTTGTCATACATGACTAATGTTTGAAAGAAGAATTTACTGGCAACGGAAGTTTGTTTGTGACTTGCCACATTTTGTGTACATATTCTGAGACAATAACAGATCTATATGTTTGGAATGTTATTGGATGTAGCAGATTTCGAATTCGTCATAAATTTAAACTATTACAAATCTGTGGTTAGCGATAAATCTTTATATTTTAAGGGGTGAAGAGTCGACTAACCTTTAAAATATTTTTGGTTTGTTGCGAGTTATTCTTCGCTGTCTGTCCATATAAGGAAGCAAACTCGAGCCACTGGTAAACTGCGGCCTCTTGCTCCTTAGTGGACCACTTCGCTGGTTCTTTACTCGTACTGGCTAAGGCCAGTAGAACGGTGGCCAGCCCTGTATACTCCTTCCCACCAACACAGACCTTCAAAACCTGCAATAAGCACACTAAATGAGACCCCTTTGCACAAATAAACCCGATTTGCCATGTGTTCAGTGCACCAATAAGGAAAACATAGTTACTGTTTTATTCCGTTACCTGATCATCGGTTACTGAAAGTGTATCGGATTTGATTCCAAGATAACTGGCTACTCTAGTGATCCCTTGTAAATTCATTTTAGGTTTAATTTAAAAACTGTTTTTAAAAACACGATCGATTTCAGATCCAGCTGTCAAAGTCAGAAATCACAATATCATAGAAAAAACTAGAGATGTTCGATATTCCGGTACCGGCTACTTTGTCCCGATGACTTGTCGGTCACTGGAACCGTCGATATTTTTTCTCTGAGAAACAGGTTATTTTTGGAATCGGTTCCTATTTTTGTAAAATTAAAATAAATTGCAAATATTTGGGAGAAAACATCTATTTCTTGTTGGAGTATCGTGACGAAACGAACCCGGTTCCGTTTCTTTTTCATTGAAACCAATCACAATATTTGGAAAGGAACCAGCGCTATTCAGTCAGAAGTGAGCGGCAGAAACCGGTTCCAGTTTTTTTTTCATAATATCGCTAGCAACTTATACATCAACCATCCTTAGATTTTGATGTGTTGGTAATTAGTAATAACAGTTTGAAAACTTTAGACAGTAAAAAATTCTTACATAATTCTCGTTCTATAACCAATAACCATCTCAAGTTCGTAACAAATATTAAAAATTTATAGTATAAATAAGTATGAAATTTACAAAACTATTTTTTTTTCATTTGTCAAAAAAATTGTTGAAAATTGTGAATGTCCATCCCTATATAATTTCGACGCATGCGTATAAACCTGCGCAAACACCTGCGTGCAGTGCGCAGCGAACTCGATTTAATGTCAGTTTTTAACGCGCGTTTGTCTACGTGAGTCGCAAATACTTTTTTGCCTGAAATCAACGTTTGGTTAAAAGTTTATCAAAAATTATTGCAGTGTTTTTATCCGTTTTAATGCAATGTCGAATAGTGTATGATTTTTGCCGTTGTAAAACTACATAATGTGCTGTAATAAGGTTTAAAAAATATATTTTCGTTAAAGTGTTGATTAAAGAATTATTCATTCAATTACAATGAATTGTATGTGATTTTTTCTCTTATCAATTGTTTTCATTTAAATAAAATATTAAACGAAAATTGTGTTATAAATCGTTTTCTAAAAACAAAATTATGAAATTGAAGTAGTGTTTTAATAATAATTAGATACCCTTCTATAATATTGACTTTGAACAGAGTGAATTATTGTGATTGGATTATCAGTGCTTCGACCTGCAGAAAACGATAATATCTTCAAAGGGTGGGTCTTTGCGCCGTCGAAAAAAATCAACTTTATAAAGTGGTGAGTGCTTTTTTAATAATTAAAGGGTGTTCAGGATCCAAGAGTACTTAAGAATTTATTGTAGTATATTCATAAGCCTCACCATAAGGTTAGAAGACGTGAGTATTTTTTTTTTATTCATTCACCTTAAACTGGAAATATAGAGAAGAAAAGAACTTGTATATTTATTTGTACATTTAAAGAAGTAGGTTTTAAAAGTATTGGTTTATTATATTTGGGAGTTCAACCGAGCCTGGGCAGAGCTATTTCCCTTCGTGAACTACCGAAAGAGATGCGTAAAAGAATTTTGTATGAATGAAAACTGTCGACAATGGGCAGACGGACTTTCTTTTTCTTTAAAATGGAAGGGGCCTTCGTTGAACTGCATCACCATAGGACGAAGATGTTATCTGGACACAGGCAATTTAAGGGAAGGCTGCAGAGTCTCTCTATGTTTCCTCATCCAAACTGTACTTCTTGTTGTGACAATAACTAATCGGCCGAGCATATTCTGTGGCACTGTGAGCTGATGGACGACAGTAGAGATGTTCAATATTTTTGTCCGGGTTACTTTTGCCGATGAACTTTCCCGCCGAGGAATCGATTTCAAAAGTAACTAGATAAATAGCTGGTTCCTCGTCGGTCTCCGATATTTGGAACCGCAGAGAAGCCCCATTTCAAATATCAACCATCTCTAGAAAAAAAACACGTAAATTTATAACGAGACTACATGCATCGCCGGCCTACTACAAGGATTTTTCAAATATTGAAATTTTAAAGGACCTATACAACCAAATAAATCTTTATGTTTAGTTTACTTCTAAAGTAACAAACATTCGTATTTGTAAATTTAAAAAATGCGGATGCTGTATTTAACAACTTTTTTACGACGAGCCTAACTGAAAACAAAATTTCAAGTTAAATATGTGTAATTAGTACTAAGAAATTATGCGAATGATTAAAGAAAACTCATAATCATTAATAAATTCGAGATAAGTCTGTTAACATGGTAAGCAGCTTGACTGTGCTGTTAGCTGAAAACCAGTGATCTATGCATAATACTCGTATTACACAGAGCACAGATAGGATAATAAAGAGTTGACATAACAAAATTTATGTCGCTGGGATTAAAATATTGGAGTCAAGCAAGAACAGTGTTTTTTCTTCAAACCAGTAGTTGAGAGAAATGTATATTTTTAACCTATCCGCGCGGCCATTTAGAGTCCGTTGGTATCTGTTTCTTTGAATTGAATGTATTTTTCTTGAGAATTGAATGTACTTCAAGTTGTTTGTATCCAATATTTTCATTTGGCGATATTTAGAAGAAAAAAAGTAACTTTAATGTCACGATAATATTTCCACGGATAAAAACTAGTGTTGCCTATATTTAAATAACTGGTGTTAAATAAAATAAAAGCATAATTTTTGTGGTTCATGGGCAGAACATCTACTTGTAAAATTGTGTAAACTTTTTTTTACAATTGCTACCCCATTCTAAATTTTGTCTATGCAATTTTTAAAAAGGTCTTTTCCGCCGCCATCGCCAAGCGTTTGACAGCGTTTCGGTTTTATTAATTTAATCCGAATTCATCCGTGAATTTACTTCTCTTTTTCAAGAAAAGTTTGTAAAATACATCAAACATGCCACCAAAATTCGATCCCTCCGAAGTGAAAGTTGGTAAGATGAGATTTCGACAGTGATTTATACGTTTTAAAGTTCGCGTCAAAACCTGCCACTCGGTTCAATACTAATATTATGTGATTAATATTTTCAGTGTACTTGAGGTGTGTTGGAGGTGAAGTAGGAGCTACTTCGTCCCTTGCCCCCAAGATCGGTCCTCTTGGTCTGGTGAGTTCTTCATTTCTCAACATCTCATATTTTAACCTCAAAACCATCTGTCAGGCAGGCATGTCTCCTTCAAAATAAAGTTTGTAAGCACACAATAGAGTTGAAATCAATCTATGTTTTTGAGTAATGCTATCATCTCTCAAATTCTACATCTTTCACATGTCATAAAATCCTTTGACCGAGAAGTTGGGCGTATATACTGTACAGGGCCGGCAGATACTTAAATAGTACACAACTGCTGACCTTGTAGAAATCGTACGCCCCACTGGTGAATTCGGCAGTCACCTCTAGTCTGGAACACCAAAATACCTGATAAAAACCTTAGACTGAAGAAACGGGCGGTTCGCTTGATAAATTCTCCTATCTCAAACGTATTGCAATCTTTGGAGCACAGGTGTGAATGTTGTCCTTGCTCTACCGGTATATCAATGGAAGATGCTCAAGGAACTGTCATTGATCCTTTCGGCACCGGTGCCTAGTCGGGAAACTCACCCAACATTTGTACACAGTTGACATTCGGTACGTAAGAATGGGCCCCTTCTACGACTCGTTCTTGTGTTTAACAGCTCAAAATAAATATAACCCCTGTGTGAAGTTCATGTAAAACAAAAACAACAGTGTTTCGTTTTTGTCTTGCATTTGAACATTTGTCATTGTTTTTCAGTCTCCCAAAAAAGTAGGAGATGACATTGCCAAGGCCACCGGAGACTGGAAGGGTCTAAAGATCACTGTGTGCCTGACCATCCAGAACAGGCAGGCGGCCATCACCGTGTGCCCCTCTGCCGCTTCCCTCATCATCAAAGCCCTCAAGGAGCCCCCACGTGATCGTAAGAAGCAGAAGAACAGTGAGTATCTAGTTCCAATCCAACACGCAAATACTGAAGCGCATACAGATGTGACAATCATAATTTTCGCCAGATAGTTTTTTTTTATTAAACCCTTTTAGATCTTAAGGTACACTGAAGACGAGATTACCAAGAACAATTTTTTAGTTACAGTTTTCATTGCTTACACTTAAAAAACCATCTCTTATAAATCTATAGACACTGACACAGCCTCTAGCTGCAGATGTGTTGTCAGTTAGGTTGTTTGAATGCATACATTTGGATTTAACTATATTTTTCACCATTATTTAAATTTTTCTCAATATAAGGGCGGTTAGCAATTCAATTTTTTTAAAGTAATAATTATTAATTCACATTTTTTATGTAAGAAGTTATATTAAAATATGAGCGGCCATTTATATAGTAGAACCAAAGCACACTATATACTTATTTGTAGAGATAAAATACATCATCAGAAACATTTTTGTATCAATACATGATTTATGGGATGTAATTTCAAGACGAATTGTGTTCAGTCATTGTTTGAAGCTGGATCAGCTGTATCACTGACCAGATAATCCACCAGAAGTGTGATTTATACAAATTTGAAATGAAGCTGATGTCGCTAATTTATTTAGGACTCCTAGGTCCCAGACAGGCTAATGAAACTGATCATCTGTTCATGAAAGAATTTAGATATTTGATCAACTTCACCGGAAATAAGGAAAAATTGGGCTTTGGGCACAGACATGCCCACATTACACTTGTATGGTACGATGGATGAAGTATGTGTGTATATCCAGCCTGCGGGGGCCCCCCCCCACCAGGTGCGTCCCTCCGGCTGGCGGATGGAGGGAAACCGTGACTCAGGATCCGCTCCCTGTCACGGCTACTCCCCAATAAGTTGCTCCAATAACCGTTAGGTCGGTAACCCGGCACCACTGCCCTACCGCACTGCCAGTTACCGCCCGATGTGTTATTGGAATAGCGAATAAGGAGTCGTGGACCAAAGGTACCTCCTCTCTCTCTCCCTGTCCCTCCAAACACCCCCCGACCCTCTGAACTGCTGTATGATAGCGTGATCATGAAAGGTGAGAGGAAATATCACGGTTTATCATAAAACTTTTGGCGAAGAACTTGAAGTGTTCCATAATACGAGATAAATGTACTTAATTGTACTGAGTTTTTTTTTAATTCTAGTAGAATGGTGCCCAAAACTTCAACAATCGCTATTTTGTAGTGTTGCCAACATTTCATTATACCTAAACCCTAAACTTTGTATTGTAAAAGTGTTTCTTTTCAATTTTTTAGCAGCTATTTTTTATAAGAATATTTTTAAAATCTAGTGAAAACTGACGTTGGGTTCTTTCAAACTCTTGTCACGATTGATGACCATCAAATCGTTAATCTTTGGATCTTTTTGACATATGAGCGGTTCCCATTAAACACCAATTTCCTTTCAGCTTTTGAATGAATTGTGACAGCCGACAGCATAACAAACATGTTATGCTTGTTGGCTGATCACAAATTGTTCAAAAGCTAAGACGCACCGATGATTGGTGTTCAATAGGAACCATTCAAATATAAAAAAATTCTAAATTGTGCATCTGGTCTTCGATGGGATAAAGTTTGAAACACCCCAAAATATTAATAAATTAGACCTGTGTTCTAACCTGTGGGTTAGAGGCACCATCTAAAGGATACTAAAATAATTTGCCTGTTTTTTTATTCAAATTATTACCATTATCTCTGTTCCTTTTAACCTCTGGCGCTGTTTTCACAAAAACCTTGCTTATGTCTGCAGTCAAGCACAACGGCAACCTGGCCTTCGACGAGGTGATCGCCATCGCCAAGCAGATGAGGCCGCGCTCCATGGCGCGAGAGCTGTCGGGCACCGTCAAGGAGGTGCTGGGAACATGCCAATCCGTTGGCTGCACCATCGACAACAAGAACGCCCACGACCTGATCGATGAGATCAAGGCTGGAACTCTGACCGTTGAAGAATAATTTTAAGAAATAAAGATAAGACCTCTTTAAACCAAAATGCTGCCTATTTGTTGAACACCTTTCCCCCAGTTTATGATATTGGATTGTTCTGATATGATTTTTATATAATTTAATTGAATTAAATTTAATATTATTATTATTGAGTTCTGCTATTTTCAGTTTTTATTTTTAGTGACAGCTGTTTCGGCGTTTAAGGCCATTGTCAAACTGTTATTCGTTTTCGATTTGGATTCAATTAAATTATATAAAAAATAAAATGGAGTTCTACAAATTGAACACAAAACTATAAATATGTTCTGATATGATTATTTGTCTTCTAAAACAAGCTTACTTGTGACAAATGAAAGAGATGAATGAATATTTGGTAAACTTTTTGAGATTTACCAATTTTCTAAAGCAGGGTACTTGTTAGCGAGCTGTAACTATCCGTTACAGGATAGTAACAAGGTTAAAGTGTGTATGCAATGTCAAAATGACTCGCAGCGTGCTACAACACTCCTATTTGACATATGCTAGTGCCCTTTAATTTGCAGCAAAAACTGATGAGCGTCAGCTTGCTGCGAGTGGCTTGCGAAAGGCTCGCGAACCACGTCCGCACTACGAATTTTGGCAACAGTAAGGCGTTACAGCTCGCTAGTGAGAACTCGGCTTTACAGTGACAACGTACGCATTCCCCAAATGAGAAAAATAGACTAGACCAACAATAATTAGAAAATGGTAAAATCTGAATACTAATTTGCATTGCTGGAATCTTTCTATACAATGAAGATTAAAGAAAATCTTGTGGGATGACTAAAATTTCATCTCACCCTGCTGGAGACCTGGTATGCAGGGAATTAAAAAGTGCTGGGTTTAAAGCAAGTAATCCTCACTATCAATCATTGCAATACTAACTGGTATTTTGGGAGCTAAAAAGTGCCTTGTTTTCTTGGCAAGTAAAAATTCACCTTCTCACACTTCTGCTGCCCTGGTATATTGGTGGCTGAAAAGTGTAGTTTGACAGCTGTCGTCAATATGTATCACCATTGCAAAAAATTACCATTCATTTTTATGATACCCTGGTATATTGGTGGTGTAAAAAGTTTAGTTTGACAGCTGTCATGTATGTATTACCATTGCAAAACATTATCACTCATCCTTATGATGCCCTGGTAGGTGGTTAAAAAATGTAGATTCTTTCTAGTTTGACACAGCACCAAGTATTTATTTCACAATATTACCTTCTCATCCTTATGCTGCCCTGGTACATATTTGTAGTTTAAAAGTGCCTGACTTGTGGGTTTTCCTAGCCAACGTTGTCCACCTAGTGACAAAATTTTGCAAAACTTTACCATCTCACCCTTCTGCTGCCCTGGTATATTAAGAGTTTAAAAGTGGCTTCTTCCTTAACCAATCTAGTGCCACCATAGGCTATGCCTAAATGCACTTAACTACTGAGACCCCATTTAATGTTTCAAACACCCAATTATGTCTCATTACGACTAAAAGAGATCCTAATGACAATTTCGTCTTATTCAACGGATGCAATCTTCCCAACAACTTTTCTATTGACATGCTTGGGTGTAACTTTAAGTGACCAGCTGAGGCACCGGGACTGGGCTGGGCGTACTGTACAGGGCACGCAGATACTTTAATAGTACCTATACAACTGCTGACCTGAATTCGGCAGCCACCTCTGGTGTGGAGCCCCAAAATACCTTAAAAAAACCCTAGACTGTGCAGAAACGGGCAGTCCATTTGATAGATTCTCCCAAACCGATGGCAATCTTTGTAGAACAGCATCAGTTTGTTCTTGTGTTCGACAGCTCAACTGTGGAATGATTTGACGGCCCGTGTTTCTTCCCTCCTACAACATGGGCCTCTTCAAAAGCCATGATCACTCCTTCCTTTCCTCAAAAAGTCCCTCCACACAGCATCCCCAAAGAAGACATGACTCTTGTGTGGAGTTAATGTAAAAACACAAATGGCCTTCTTCCTGTCTTCACAATGTTTCCAGTCATTTCAGTCCATATCTTAAATAGCCACCCTACTACGAATAACCTGTCAATATTTGAAAAACTCCTACTACTGTCATAATAAGCCGAAGATGTTGCTTGTGCAATGATGGAAGACTCAGCAAGCAGAGGAATTGAACCTTGACGCCCGGATGAGAATCCGACACGTTTGTCCACTCAGCTACTAACCGGTTTTGTTTGAGAGGTCATTTTAAATATTTCTAATCAATAATTAACTATTTCGATGCTCATCTATAGGGTTCATGTCAGCTAAATTTTATTTATCAAGACACACACATGCTATTAAATCCAATAAAAAAGGCAATTTATCACAAGACTTAATATCTTAAATTCAGTTACAATTTTTCAACAATAAAAGTTGAGGTTCCAGGTGTCAGTCATGTTGTGCTTGAAATAAAAGTACCTGGATGTCGTCTATTACCTTTGTTTGGTAGTTTCTTCTTGGCCAAGTCTAATTAACTTGTCTAACGGGGTTTATTATATAGTAGGGAAAGGATAAAGGGATAGGAAAATAAAAATGTCAACATTAGTTTTGTGGTGTATTACAGAGATGCAGTGAAGTTACAATCAACCTTTCTTGGGAGCACTGCGGTCCCTTACAATACCTTTTATAAGAATCTTAATGGGCGGGCCAATTTGCTCGCTACTTCAATTCCAATGATTCGTAAATCAAGTAGAAAAAAAAAAAAACACTATCTTTAATATGTCCACACTATCAGCAGGCGCTCTGAGGTCTGGAACCAGACTAATTCTTCCCCTCGCTAGGTTATACGCAGGCGGCATTAGGAAAAGGCTTTTCTTTTCTCGATTACTACTGAAGAGCAGACTTTCAGTTCACGTCACTCAAGATTGTTGAAAATGTTTTAGTCTCATTTAATAATTTATCCTACGATTATTTTAAATACAAATATTACATCATTGTGATTGATTTTAAGCCCGGACAGAGAGAGAAAATAAAAACAAACATAGAGTGCGAAACTCTACTTTTGCATAGTTAAAAAAAACTATATCTGTTATCTTAATAATTTGGGTGGTGCAAAATTGATTTTGCAAATGGGAAGAGCCCGGCAATGGACCGATCGTCTTTGTGTACAATAAAGGATGGGTAAAACGCCCATCGCTCCTTGCGCAAGACGCGACATTGCCGGGCAATCAGAAGTTTGAGAGGGGCGTGTTGTGTTCGGCGATGGTGCGGAATCCACTTAGCTGTAGAGATCGTCGTCGGCGGCGTCGTCCTGGAAGGTGGGCTGGTCTCCGCCCGAGGTTCCAGCGGCTCCGGTCGCCCCCTGGCCGGCGGGGAAGCGGAAATTGGTGCCGAAGCCCCTGGACTGCTGCAGCGTCTGGGCGAACATCTCGTACTTGCGAATGTCATTGTCGGAGACAGACCTCCGGGCGAACTTCATGGCCTCCTCAAAGTGCACGCGAGTGATTTCGGGAACAGGATCCTCTTCGTCCATCTGTGACAAAAAGGTGCAAAGTAGTAATAGAAAGAAATCATTTAAATTTATTATTTATTTATCGATCATATCACATTCTCCGTAATCAAGCGGTAAAGATCCTAAACTATGAATCCATACCCCAATTGGGGATGCTATAGTCGCAGTGGCTATGGACACTTGGTACTCTTGTACAATATTCACATGAAAACACTTATAAATCAATACTTTATATTTGAAGTCATGAATGAAATATAGTTTGCACAGTTAGAGTTGACCCAAACAACATAATCTTATGATTGTGTTTATTGGTGCATATATATTCACTTCTGAGAGTAATGTGCTTATCAAATGTCACTGAGAAATAGCCTTTCGTCTGGTGAGAAAGAGACAGCAGGTGTATATTTTCTAAAACATAATTGTTTTCGAAAAGTTTTCCAGTGTGTTCTTTTTATTATTTTGAAAATACAATATTTTGTAATTTCACTGAATTTTCTATTATCAAGTTGAATAACAACATTGAAACACGCTGTACGCAAGCAATACATCTGTGTGAGTAATGTGCTCATGTCAACTCTGGCTGCGATACCTAAAACATGACTCATTTTTACCTGAAGTTCATTGATAAAACTTCAGTAAATAATTTTGCCGAGTAAGTTTTAAGAGTGTACCAATATTATTCAGTATTAAGACACAAAAAGATGTGTAATAATTTTACCAGTATTTTTCCCGGTAGAGTATCTCCAACTTCATACAAAATTTCCAGCTGAATAATATTAATATCAACCAAATAATTACATCATGCCACTGATTCTTAATCAAGTGGATACAGAATACTTTCAATGTATGAAAAGATACTCTACGGAAGATAAAAACTAGAAGTAATAGAATTGGGATACCAGGAATACATAAACCTTCAGAGATAACGGTTAGAGAGCTACTCACGTCCATAGCAGAGGTGGGTGTGGCCTGCTGACGTTGTCTCTCACGTGTGATCTCCGTCTCGATAGCTTGTCGAATGGCGAGCTTGCAGGCGCGCTGGCAGATTTCCGTCAAATCAGCACCGCTGAAGCCCTGGGTAACCTGCAAAGACAATTCCACGTAAATATTAAATTTTTTGGACGTGTATTAAGATTTGAGGTCCTGAAAACGGAGTAATAAACAGTGTTTTATTCAAATTCTATTAGTTTTCTCAGTTAGCACCATAAAGTTGCTTTCTCGAAGACAATGCCACCTGTCGGCAACATCGCCATCTTCAGGAAAAACAGATTAAGAATTTAAGTGGGTATTTATTTATTATATTTTTACCCAACCTAAACAAATTTGCGATAATCCCACTTTCTCCGAGTTTTTACATCGTATACCACGAGAGAAAGAGACAAGAAAAGTCGTCACATAATATCACAGCACTTCTAAGTATGTAAGGATGTTCTCCGTCCGCGCTAACTTCACATCATCGAGTCGCATAACTTACGTCGACGGATTTTGAGGTTATTTCCTATTTTTGTGTTGGTTAAAAAACTTGCAGTGGTGATACAAATAAATCAAACATGATGGTGGTGATATGCGCTACGCGTGAATGTTCAAATAAAGATTATAAAAGATCACTTTTCAGAGGTATTTCAACAGTTTTTAATATTTTTGACCGAACTTTAAAATCCTCACATTTTTGATGATATAAAGACATAAAATAAAAAAAAGCTTCATTATTTAGGCAAACCTTCTGTTATTAGTGTTTGTGTGATATTTTGATTTTACAAATCATTTTAATGGTGTATCGATTTTGTTTAATGTGTTCAAATATGTACATTAAAAATGTCCGAATTCTATGTTGGCGGTAACAAATTGACTATCCAACATCCTTTAATATATCTTTGTCTCTTTCTATCGAGTCAGTATAAAGTCAACAATACTGACTACATTGTTTCGCAAAGGTACTTCCTCCATGTCCTCCAAGGTGTGGACAGAGTTTGAATGAGTGCCAAGATACTCTGTTTTAAAGGTAGTGAAAAAGTCTTCAATGGGTGGAGCTAGTCTGGGGGGAGTTTTACCTTGGCGATGTAGACGAGGTCCACATCCTTGGCGACGGGAGACTTGCGCAGGTTGGCCCTGAAGATGGCCTCGCGAGACTTCTCGTCGGGCAGGGGGATGTAGATCAGCTGGTCGAGACGGCCGGGACGTAGGATGGCTGGGTCGATGATATCCGGTCGGTTGGTAGCGCCTGAACATAAATAAAATCATCAATACACAATCATTCTAAATGGCCAAATTTTGAATGGTGGGAATTTGTTAATTTGAATTAACGATGTACTACTGTATAATAATTACCAATGATGAAGACATTCTTCTTGGCGCCCATGCCATCCATCTCAGTGAGGATCTGGTTGATGACACGGTCAGCCGCGCCACCGGCGTCACTGACAGAGCCGCCTCGGGACTTGGCGATGGAGTCCAGCTCATCAAAGAACAGCACGCAAGGAGACGCTGACCTTGCCTGAAGGAGAATTCATTGTTATTAGTTGCTTTCAATCAATGCAATCTTACAACAGTCGAGAAATAAACTTCAATAAAAGGTGGGGAAATTGGTTGACAGGAAAATAAAGAATAGAAAAAAGATTTACCTTATCGAATATATCTCTAACGTTGGCTTCAGATTCACCGAACCACATGGTGAGCAGCTCGGGTCCCTTGACTGAGATGAAGTTGGCTTGGCACTCGTTGGCAATGGCCTTAGCTAGGAGAGTCTTACCTGCAAATACAAACAAGATTCAATCAACCTATTCAGTATAACGGGTAAATTATTACTAGATCCACATAAAAATCTTTAGATCCTTATGAAAACAAAATTACATCCATATGCGGCACTCTGGTGAAAACCCTAACTCATCATTTTAAACTGCTATAACTCTCTTAGTTCGCGACAGATTTATGATTAGCTTATCTTAATTTGTTCTCTGTTTTATCTAAGTATGATGAAATACATAAATATACAATAGATCTCAGGATGGACCTCTAATATCGTCAACAGTGTGACATAACAAGAAATCAGGGGCATCTCAGTGCTGCTTACACATACCAACAGTGATTATATGATAATGAGTGTACTCATCGACAACACACAGACTGAAATCATATGAGATGACCTCACGCACACAATGCTAGGGACAACAGTACTGCGGCGCAAAATTTAAATGACTGGACCGGCATTTTGAAGCATCTTTGGTTTCAATCTGCTTTATGTAAACAAATCATAAGTTTTCAGTAGTCACAAGCAGATGACATTAAGAGGAAGGATTGAAATATTTTTTAATGCACTACCAAATATCAATAAATTTATATAAAGTTTTCAATTTGTGCAAAGGTGAATGTGTATGCATTGTATTATCTTCAACGATACGCAATGTTGATGAAGTGTCTTATATACTTCTGTTACAAATACGATCCATGAAGTTTCACAATCGGCAAGTTAAAATTCTTCGGTTAATACTAACAGGTATAATACTCTCTCTGAATCACTAAGTATCTGAATTAGTTATGACGTGGTAAACTTACCGCAACCCGGGGGTCCGTAGAACAGCACTCAGCGCGAGGGCTGCATGCCAAACTTGAGGAACTTGTCCGGGTGCTCCACCGGATATTGCACCAGCTCTTGAAGCTCCTTCTTCACGTTGGACAGGCCACCGATGTCGGTCCAACTGACGTTGGGCACTTCCACCACGGTCTCGCGCAGGGCCGACGGGGATGACTTGGTCATGGCGTACTAAACATGACAATCACACACACACACAGATGAGACAAATGTGATATATGTAGTTAAAAAGTGATAAAAATAAGTTAGGTTGAATTGTGAAGATAATCCGTGAAGAACATGATGAAGCGAAGACATCTTTCTTTTAAGAAAAGTAGCTTCTCTGTATTGGAAACTACGTGGAGACAAAATCAATCCTGAGAAGATGCTAAATATTCAAAGCAGATACAGGAGTCTTTATCCAAGAAAACTTCAAATCATGTCACTCAGGGATAGGTATAGATAACTGAAGTCACGCAACTCTGACTTGGCACATACGCTTTGCTCAATATACAGTATTTTCTTATTGAGAATCTAGTATTTGATTAATTTAATCAAATACTAAAATTAACACCATGTCTTCCTGGAAGACAGTCCACAACTCCTCCTATCCACTTGGGCATCATAACTTCTTGACTTTTATTTATATCCCACTGTCGGGGAAGAAAACTCCGCAAGGCATCCAGTTGTTCACATTATTTAGGTTATCATATCATGAATTCGGAAAACATCTAGACTGATCCCTAGAGATGTAGAATTCATCAAATTTAATGAGGATTGTCTAGCAAAGTAAACCCGAAAGACAGTAGGAGCGTAAAGCTGCCAATAACACCTCTCAGTCTAATAATAAATAGGAATTACTCACCCTGAAATTGTCCATGGAGACAGCGAGGGAGTTGAGCACTTCGGCGTCGATCTGGTCATCCTCCAAGTCAATGAGATCCATCTTCTCCCTGATCTGTTGCAGGGCAGCCTCAGAGCACAGGGAGGCGAGATCGGCCCCCACGTGACCGTGAGATTCTGCGGCGATCTGAATACACAAAAATAGATTATTTTACACATTTGAATTGCATTCAATTTTGCTAAAGCGCCTAGCATAATGGAGAACATGAGTTATCATTGATAGGGGGAGAAATGTTAGTGATTAACTAGTGAAAAATAGTGCATTAAATATTTTATGAAAATTTAATTACTGATTTCATATGGAATCACTTTTTTACATTCACTCTCGTGGAATCCGAACCATCTTTCCATCAACGACAAACATGAATGAATCATAGATGAATTGGATGTTTCTTGATCCTCCCCACTGTTCCTACAGCTATTAGTACTCTTTACTTAACATTGCATCATTTAGGGTACTTTCTTTCATTGCCGAGATGCATTACTTATATGATTTTCTCTGTCCTATTGGATACTGAATTATTTTGGGACATTTTTGACCAAATCGAATAAAGAGTCAAAGCTGTTACTATCGAACCATTCTTTCTATTACCAGTATGATTTAATGACTGACCTGTTCAAGGTCCACATCCTCAGCCAGCTTCATGTTCTTGGTGTGAATGCGCAGGACCTCGAGGCGGCCGGTGGCATCCGGGATGCCAATGTCGATCTCGCGGTCAAAGCGACCGAAACGACGCAGCGCTCCGTCGATGGAGTTGGGCCGGTTGGTGGCCGCCATCACGATCACGTGAGAGGACTTCTTCATGCCTAGGACAGATTAAAAAATTATCAGTATTTAATTCCTAGAATTGTAGATTTTTTTATGACTTTGATATCAGCATTCTTAAATTTTTGACAACTTTAAAATTTGTCGAAACGTGTGCATTGCGCTAATATGAAAAATGGCTGTCGATATTGCATTACAATGTAAAAATATCGATCTAATTCTTGGCACAATATTATGTTGTAAACAAGTCAAATTTTATTACAAGGTAGATATTTAATCCTCAGCTAGGAACAAAAAAATAATATGCATTACATAATTCACACACTAAAAAAAGGATGGCGTGTCCAAAACAAGATGTAATTTATGTAGAATAAATAATTTTACTCCTAAACAATATTGCCTCTAGACTTGGATGCTTCCACCAATCATAGACCGGTCTAAGATTGGTCTTACCCTTCATCATGTTGTCCCATTTCCCTCGCTCTAAATTGATATTAACCGACTTTTCTTGGGGACATTCTTTACTGTGTGGGAATAGCAGTGTGAAAAGATCTGCCTATGCCTTCTATAAAAAAAACAAACATTCCGAGGTTACTAATAACCTAACAATATTTTAACTCTTACCGACCATTATAAACAGAAAATGTTGCTTGGGCAATGATGGAGGACTAAGCCAACAGCGGATTGAACCCAAACAATATTAAACGAGATTATAATATAGAACTCACCGTCCATAAGTGTGAGCAGCTGACTGACAATGCGCCGCTCCACCTCTCCGTGGGTCTTTTCCCTCTTGGGGGCAATGGCGTCCAGCTCGTCAATGAAGATGATGGCCGGAGAGTTCTTGTCCGCCCCCTCGAAGGCCTTCCTCAGGTTGGACTCCGACTCTCCTGCCAGTTTGGACATGATCTCGGGGCCGTTGATCAGGAAGAAGAAGGCTCCTGTCGTGGTGGAAGTGAAAGTGAGTTAGAATTCAGGCATAGATGAAAGATACAGTTTTATAAAGCTACCCAAATATAGAGATACTCTGTTAGTGGTAAAAAGCACTATTGCAATGTTTCAGTTCCGAGTGGTGTATTTTTACCAGGTCAATACTGATAGCACTAGCGATGGGAAAAACTTCAAAGTTTTGTGAACGCTTCACGAACTACAAGTTCTTTCAAATGAACCCTTCACGGTGAAAGCTTCAATTAAACTAACAACTTCAATCGCTCAATTCGCACCGTAGTATGTAGTGTAGGAACTCAAGTGACTGCTACATCGTTCGTTTGTGCTATCAGTTTGTAGTTCATACATTGCTTCATACAAACTTCACTCTACAAAAAAGTGCAGCAATTTGTCATAAGAGTAAATTTGAAGTACTACATTTGAAGCATTTGCACAGTAAGAAATGTAAGTGTGAACGTACAGAGCAGTTACATCGCTAGATAGCACCTTCCACTAAGGACAACATTATTAAGGGGAAACTAAAGACCATTAGAATCATTTTAATTACAAAAACCTCCTATTTAGCGTAATAGTCAAAGCATTTGACAGTGTACGTGAGGTGATGGTTTAATTTCCACGGCAGCACATATATTGACAAAGATTATGTTCAATTTCATACAAACGGACGCTGTAAAAAATAATCAAGTAAATTTTATCAGTTCCTTAAAACTGAAATTAACAAATGGCCTAATTAAACATACATTAGTTTATTCTGGTATTTGTTTCTCACTGTATTGCTGCTGGTTGCTTACCAGTTTCATTGGCCACAGCCCTGGCGATGAGGGTCTTGCCCGTGCCGGGGGGCCCGTACAGCAGGATGCCCGGGGGAAGCTTGACCCCGATGGCCTTGAACAGCGAGGGGTGGCGCAGGGGCAGCTCCACCATCTCCTTGATCTGCGCCAGCTGCTTGCGGCAGCCTCCGATGTCGTCGTAGCCCACGGCGTTCAGGGCCTCTTCCTCTTCCTGCAACACAAATACACAAGCATTGCAGAATATTATTTTATGGACCGATGTAGAAAGAAATAGATCTCTTCTACTATCTGGTATTCAACGGTCCCTTCGTTCCATAATATATCTTCCCATCAAAGAGGGTCATTGGCAGCAAAGTGAATTGAAATTTCCTTCTTCCTCTTCACATCTACCAAAGCTGCACGTGTCTCCTGAGGTGGCAGTGTCCTGTTCTTGGAGTAAGAATATATATGGAGAGAGAGAGCTAAATATATTTACCCAACCAATACAAATTAGCGATACATCACTTTCTCCCGGTTTTTACGTTGTACACCATGAGAGAAAGAGACAAGAAAGATCTTAACATAATATTGCAGCACTTTTAAGTATGTAGGAATGTTTTCATAACTTACGTCAACGGATTTTGGGGTTATTTCCTATATTTGTGTTGATTAAAAAACTTGCAGTGGTTATACAAATAAATCAAACATGAAGGTGATATGCGCCATGCGTGAATGTTCAAATAAGACCAAACAAAGATTATAAAACATCATTTTTCAGAGGTATTTCAACAGTTTTAAATATTTTTGACCGAACTTTAGAATTTTCACATTTTTGATGATATAAAGACATAAAATCAACAAAAAGCTTCCATCATTATTTAGGCAAACCTTCTGTTATTAGTGTTTGTGTGATATTTTGACTTTATGAATCATTTTAATGGTGTATTGATATTGTTTTGTTGAATGTGTTCAAATATGTTTATTAAAAATGTCAGAATTTCATGTGGGTGGTAACCAATAGGCTATCCAACATCCTTTAACATATCTTTGTCTCTTCTATTGAGTCAGTATAAAGACAAACGACCTGACTACACTGTTTCGCAAAGGTACCTCTCCATATATTCTTACTCCAAGGTCCTGTTAGTAGTCCTACTAACTAGCACCCTCGGTGTGTTTCTATCTGTGTTGGTTGGATAGTTATTGGGCCTGACTTAGAGAAAACATTACCTCTCGCTTGATGGGGTCTCCTTCGCAGTGGATGACGGTGTCGGGAGCCACGATGCAGTAGGGCACGGGGTCCGTCTCCACCACCTTGAACTCCACTGCGCGCATGCCCCCGCGCACAATGAATGTGTCGTCCTTGTGGATGGGGCGGTATGCCTCCAGGAAGTAGGGCTTCAGGTACACCTCAAACAGGTTTCTACACAAAAAAGAAAAAAGTTGAAATAATTTTATAAGGTTCTTCAAAGGAGCGGAAAACTCTTCATGTGTGAAACCCTTATAATATGTAGATTTCAAAGAACGCAATTTTTTTATTTCATTGTTCAAGGGAACGAAAAAACTAAAGCTTCTTAAATGGATTTTACTGTATGTGTGAATTTTCTATCATATCGTACTCTTCTGTAATTCGAACTCTTGAGATGACCCAACTCAAATAAACAATCATAAATTTGGTCGTGCCGTGTCTTCTTCAGGCATCCCCGACTTCTTCTACTGTTAACTTCCTCGTCATATATTCTCCTGGTGCTCCTTAATCTGTTCATCTGCCCTACACTTGTTTAAACTATCTAAGCATCCCTTTCTTAATCTTGCTCACTATATTTACATCAGTCCTATATTTCTTTTATCACACATACGCCTCAGAGATCTCATTTCCACAGAATTCAGTCTAGTTATTCTTTCCGTCAGTTCTATGCCTCACTACCATACATCAGGGTTGGTATCAGCACGCCATTGTTTACTGCTAACCTCACTTCTTTTGACAACCTTGTATTTTTTATAAATACATATAATTGTGGTGTTCCACCCTCTTTGACTACTCCTGCAAAGAAATGGCTTGTGGATAGTTGATGACCTACTAACACACATTGTTTATCACACACAGAGAGGTAGATACTTTTCTGGTGAAAGATCACCATTCAGAATCGAAACGTTGCTTGAAATGGCTTTAGTCATGTTTGATGACTACATCTGAATAGACAGGTACCTCGCAACCTTCAACTTTCCATCTCCTTCTCTTGAGATGTCCTAGTACTACTGGCTCTGGATAAATGGGAGCAGTTGAGACTCTAGAGTGATATTCACAAAGAAAAAAAAAGAAGATATATTAACTAACCCGGTGAGTCCCTCCACCGAGTCGTCCATGGGCAGGATGTGCACGCGTTTGCCGTACTTGACGTCCGGGCACGGCGCCACCGCGACCACGTCGGACAGGCGCACGCGCAGGTTGTTGCGCACGGCGCGGTTCATGCGGATCTTCTCGTCGGGACAGGTGTCGTCCGACAGCACGATGCAGACGGTCTCCTTGCGGCGCTTGCCCTTCAGCAGGACCGTGTCTCCGCTGAACAACTGTAGTTCGTCCATCTTGGCCTGTAAAAAAAAAAACAATTCTACTATTAAGATATTTTTTCTTACACAGACTCTGTTGACTATTCTTCTACCTTTATAAAAATATTCAGAGTGGTAGATACTCTCCAGGTGAAAGGTCACCATTCAGAATCGAAACGTTGCTTGAAATTACTTTAAAAACCTTCCTCTACCCCATCTCATTCCCCTACTTATTACCTTCAGCCTCACAACATACCGCAATTGGGGATGCCAGTCTCACTGGCTTTTTTTTGTTTTTTATTTATAGTGAATACCGCACAAGTCCCGACTGCTCCCAACTGTCTAAAGCCAGTGAGACTAAGGCATCCCCAATTGGGGTATGTTGTGAGGCTGAACGTAGTGGGGAGGGGAAAGAGGTGAAGGAGGTGAAGAGGAAGGTTGGGAAGCACCTATTCAGATATGGTTACCAAAGATTGCCAGCCATTGCAGACAACGTTTCGATTCTGAATGGTGGTTTTTCACCAGGGCGATACTTAAAGTATCAACCACTCTGGAAAGTGCCGGAAATATACTATATATTATTTTAATATGAATTAAATGTGTTACGACACACATTAATTGAATAAAAGTTATTTGCGCATGCCGGGATCGAACCTGCGACATCTGAATTCGTAGTCGAGTGTCTTACCACTCTACCACGGAGGCGGTCAAAGATGGCTCTAGACTGTTGAGAGTAGTTGAATCTCTTGGGCGGTATTCACTATAAAAAATATATATATTCGAGAATGGAGTAAAAAGATTTAATCTCTTAGAAAATTTGATCTTAACTAATTAAATATCTATGGAGTGTTGTGAGTTAGAGATGCCTTATTTGTACACATACAAATTTGGGATTCTCCTTAGTAGTCTAGTTCTTAACAAATTTTTGCAAAATAGTGGAGATACAATATCTTGGCTGTTTGTTCCCAAATGCGACGTTACTTTACATGTGTGATATATTTTTACGTTCTCTATGTGTTATTTACGTTTCAAGATAGTACCGTGTTGTCGTCTTCACGTTTACGTTTCAAGATAGTACTGTGTTGCCGTCTTCACGGATACAGAAGAAATATTTTGTACTTGTTGTAGGTATAATATAATTTTGTATTAAGTTATCAATAGTTATCAGTAAAACATTCACATTGGTGAAAACTACATTGAAATCCGTTCATTATTAACAAAGTTATTCGCATTTCAAGCGTTATTTGTGTATTCAATATAAAACCATCATCTCATCTTGCAGCGATACCGTGGGTAAGCGTCAATTAGTTAGGCTGAGTTTCTGCAACACTAAAAATAGCCAATCAGATGAATGCATGTAAACCAATGAAAGAGCTCGCTCAGTGTTTCCTATATTAATATTGATTTTGAAATAAAATATCATATACTATTGTACAATCAAGGTCAGATTCCGGTGAAATTAAATAAGGTACCTCTAGTACTACCCTGGTATTTTATGAAGGAATGTCTTATCACTTACTGCAAATCGTCATATCATACGTTTACAGTTGTATTTTAATTTGATTTATGTTTTGGGATTGAGCAGATTTGATTAATTTTCATCATGTTTATGCACTGTAATTTTAAATCACTATGTAATAAGTGAGGTTCGATGTGGAATATACATAAGCTTCTTTCAGAAGAGAAATAAGATAACTGAGATTTTTGTGAATGTAGTAAATTCATTTTGTAAGTAAATTCACATTGAAAATCCAAAGCCATTCATTCTCAAAGGAATATCCCGCTCTACGGTCTCAGGGTATAAAAGGAGGTTACTTGCGAGTAATAAGTCAGTCCAAAAAAGTTAGTCTAAAGAAACAGTCGCCAGGAACATTCAATAAATAATATTCCACCTCGAGCCTTGAACCTCAAGAACACCAGAAGAAAGAAAATAAATACCCAAGTCGGGTTCTGAAGAAAATAAAATGTTTTTCTGCTTCCACAAGTTCTCGTACCACGAGAGTAGAAACATTGGCTTTAATCCATCGATGTAAGAATGTACCTGTTGACACACTACTGTGGTGTTCTGCGACAAGTATTGTCAACAATAAATAAACAAACTCTCGTGAGTCGCCATTACAATAATTCCATATTGCAAATCAACATTAAAAATCAAACAATTGTCACTCGTCAATCAATTGTGCGGGTTACTCGTGTGTTTTATGCCCAGCTGTGAGACTGTTGTCGCAAGCCATCAATATCTGACAAAAGGGTAAAAAAAAATGTTATTCTTAAAAAAACAACCTGCAATCAGTTCCAACACTCGTATACAAATCTAGATTTGAACCTAAACCATAAATTCTCAACGTGGGCGATTATGCCCTCTTGCGGGCGTTTGAGACTTTCAATATAATTAAGTATGCGTTTTAATTGTTCTCATTGGAACATTCTTCTTTAAACTCAGAAATAGGATAGGAGTCATAACCTATCTTATGACTATATCATTTTATATTGTAATTACATGTTTAAATATAATAGTGGCAAAACCTGTTTCAGATTCGCGACAGATGGTAGATAAAAAAAAATGTGGGGGGGGTGGGTTCTAGAAAAAAAAATATTCTGGGCAAAATAAGGTTGAGAACCTAGGACCTAAAGTATCCCATTCGTGGCTGCATCTGAATGGCTCAGCTCTCCTTTCAACGAGCGATGGATGCAGATGATGCGGAGACCACCCTGAAGCAAGCTTGATTAAAACGATATTCACTATTTTTTTAATTTTTTTACGAATTCATGTTTTTTTTAATATATTTTTTGAATAAAATTGTATTATTATTTAAATTAGAATTGAATTTTAAGCTTTAAGCTTTTTATTTTGACATTAATTATTGAAATAATATCAATAATCTTCAACAAATCCTAAATATCATATTTTGTCATAGTTTATTGATATTATTTCAATAATCCTAACCTAGTTTTCCATCATTATTTTCTGTGATATATATATCTACACATGTAAGCTTTTTAATAAATATCAGCTCTTACAGAGTTGTTAAGTTTCCTAGCATGCCAATAATGACTGTCACAATGTTGCCAGTGTGGACACAATGAGGATAAAACACACAAAAAAAAACCTTGTGCGTTTGATGACATGCATAAATAAAACATTTAAAAACACATCAAGCAGTAGTTTTTACCAAAAAATCACTTGATTTTAGCCTAGGAGTGACAGATATATCGACAGATTTTTATTTCAGTTAATTTATTAACATATATATAATATTTGAGTACCTATAAAATTCAAATTGAATATGAAGATAATGTTTTTGTACAATTTAAAAAATATATTATTAATACTGGATTTACTTGAGATATCAACACTGTTTTTACAATTTATTTAATTTTACTTTTAAACAATTGAAAAGTATAGAACAAACAATGTGGAGTTTTTTTTACAGGAGCTGAGACAGTGGTCGAGTTGACCCAGAAATTCTAGACAAACATATCTGTGTAAATTTCCAAACGCCCGAGTCAACGGTTTCAGAGTTTTTACAGAGATACATTTTCTGCTTAACAGAAATTAAGATATGATAGAAACAGGCAGGACTCAATGGCGGAGACGGTTAGAAGAGCAGTGTTGTTTTTAAATATTTTATTAAGGCATTGAAAATGCTTGTAATTCATTGAACTTTGAACTGAGGATTTAACTGATTCATAAATTTCACAAGATATTAATATGGTGTCAAGTACCTAGCATGATTGTATTAGATAGGCAGTGAATAATTATTCAATAATTACTTTCACCATAGCTAAAATGATAAACTGAAATGGCATTTTAAAAGTTTTTATTTTATTTATCAAAGTTCTATGTAGTTTTGAATGACTAAAAATGTTAAAAAAATCACTACTGTACATGTTTGCTGTCTGATTGATTTGATAATATTTTGAATGGGGATAAGAATGAACCGTAATAAATTGAAGGTAAAACATTTCATTCATGCAATTTCAAAAAAATTCTTATAATCCAAAAAGCATGACTCAGGCAAAAATTACTCAGTATTATTAAACAGAATTTTCTTGGTCTAAGAGTATTCAGTATGCTTTCACTTGGGTATTTAGGAAAAGTAATTTACAAAATAAAACTATTGTGAAATATTCAATTTTTAATAGAAATTTCTAGAAAGTTTAGTTTGGAGACGTTTCGTGTGACACTGGATACAAAAGTAAAGGGTTGAATGATTTTGGCTTCTGGTAGAAATAGGTTAGATGCTGTAAAAATAAACGAACCTGTGACAGGGCAACAACTGAGTTGTCATCATTGGCAGCTTCTTCAACAATCAGGCGATTTGGGCGGTCCTTGCGACGAAGGATCGCGGTTGACAGATCATCGGGACTGAAAACAAAAAAAAGAGAGGTTTTAAGATAATCTCAAAACAAATTTATTTACAAAAAATCTAATTATTTAATCGTTATATGATTGCTCTTGCGTCAGACGATATCGAATTAATCAGGCATACAAAAAAATGGATCCAACAAAGGGATTGGACATGAAAAGTAAGGTTATAAGGTTAACATCAGAAAATTGTAGTGATTTGCATAAATGTTCTATTTTTATGCTGTAGAAGAAATAATAACTCAAGTTCAGTTAGAACATTTAGTAAGGAAAAGGAAAATTTCATAAATGAACTAAAGTTTATAGGCGACATGATGACAAGCCAATTTTCGAAGATTGTTTTACATTACAAACATAAACTATCGGAGACATTTTGGCGAGATAATTGCTACAAAATGTTTCGGATAAAGTCTCGGATACATACTTCTTTCCATCGGCCATATTTGTAGAGATTAAACTGTTAAATTTATCACGAACAACTTTATTACACTCTACTCGACCCAAGTACAAAAAAGCCGGACTGAACTGAACGCTGAAACCCTGATATATACACTCGGGTCTTAGTTCGATCACCCATTGGCTTTTGTCTTTGACGTGACGTTGCCGTATTTCATTTGTCCGATTGCTGTGTCGTGAATATTTTCTAGTAAAACTTATTTTCTATGGCGAACTTATTTCTGATTCAGACGCCACCTTAACTTTTTGGCAAATGAAACGTCTGCACGTTTTCAATACTAAGCTATGATTGGTTGAAATTTAAAGCATGGCCTAAAGCTACATAAATATCTATCAGAGTCCAACGGCATAAAAAATAATTATCTTCTTTAAAACAATTTCATTATTTTTATCAATCTACGATGAATAAAATAAAGAATCAAACCGGAGCTAATTTTTTTTTGTTGATATTTCAAACTAAATAATCTCTTGAATACACGAATGATATTTAACAACGCCAATAAAAAAAGGGTGACAAATAATGTCGACCGTCAAATTTTATTTCCTGAAAGTAATAAAAATGCCAGAATGTCTATTTTTTTGTAATTCCATTAATTGTCATTTAATTTGTATAAATTTATTTATTTTATTGTAATCGATTCTTTTAAATTTGAACAAGAAATAAAAAACTTTTTTACCTCTCGGGACTTTTAAAAGTGTTCTAGCCAATGTTAAATAAAAATGATAAAAAAATATTTGTCAGTGTGGTTTAAGTTAAGTTATTAGTAATTGAAATAAATTACACTACATAATATAATTACATTATATCACAAAAAAAATTCTACATAGTGTATTGTAGCTCGATTTTAAATATCAATTACTACACAGACAATCAAAAACCCACGGGTCCAAAATTTTGCCTAAGCCAATTTATATTTTTTTAATATTAAAAAACCATTGTGAAAATGTTGGATAATTATTTTTTCCGTATATCGTATTCAACTATTTTTCTGTGAAAAAAAAAATGCTGAAATAATATGCCCTGCCAATGAAAAAAAGTCAACCTCTTGCCACTTTAAAAAGTATATATATTGATATCTCAATTTACGTCGAGGGTTGTTTATTTTATAGAGTAACTCTGATAATCACCCAAAAATATGTAATATGAATAACGCCAAAACATTATTGCAAAAGGAAAAGGTTTGAAGTATTCAGCTCATTTTAGGGTAAGTCCATAATATTAGAGAAAGGGTAAGCACCTGGTTTAAAAAAACGTTGGTTATAAGTTATAAATTATAACGCTGTATGTACGTAACGTATGTAGGAATTAGGAATGTAGGT
This sequence comes from Drusus annulatus, assembly GCA_022651775.1. NCBI lineage: Eukaryota > Metazoa > Arthropoda > Insecta > Trichoptera > Limnephilidae > Drusus > Drusus annulatus. The sequence continues at coordinate 165,557 of JAGWCC010000115.1, forward strand.
CTCATAAAACTGACATATGAAAGTGGACTGAATGCTGTAGAAATGAGATCCCTGAGGCGTATGTGAATAAAACCATGTAAAACCGTGTTATGAACGAAGCAAGGAATGCGAAATGAATATATGACTTGAAAGTGAATGGAAGAAGTTGGGGACGCCCGAGGAAGACATAATTACAGTGAAACCGTCCCGGCATTTCTCCGCAGGGGTAGGCAGAGAGCCACACAACTCTGTCTTGGCACACACTCCTTGCTTCATTCACATTCATACATCATCTCATACATACCTTTCTGTTATTCTGACTCTTGACATGGCCTGAGTCAAGTATTAGATTCATTTGATTGTGCCATGTCTTCCTCGGTCGTCCCCGACTGCTTCTTCCATTCACTTTTGCGTCATATATTCTTTTCACACTTCTTTCTTCGTTCATCTGCTCTACATACCCAAACCATCTAAGCGTCCCTTTCTTAATCCTATATATTGCCCTTACATCAGCCTTGCATTCTTTCCGAATATCCACATTTTTAACACGGTCATACATGGCTTAAAAAATATAAAAAAAGTCAAACGCTTTTCTCATGGTAATTTAATGTTTTTCCAAATAATTTGTCGTGGGCTTTCCAAATAATAATCAATAAGTGTTAGTGGCGGATTTTTGTCGTTAATTTTGACTATAAATGCATAATTTTTTTTCTAATATCCGATAAGTGAAATAAAGGTTTACCTAATATTGCAGGGTTTTCAGGTGTTAAATATTTTTTTATATGAAATAACCAGCACTGTCGTCGTGCGCATATTTATCGATACTGTTTTTGAACAAAATGCATTTTTTTTTATAGTGAACACCGCACTAGAATACAGCTGCTCTCAATCGTCTGAAGCCAGTGAGACTATCAGTGACATCCCCAATTGCGGTATGTTGTGAGGCTGAAGGAGACTGGGAAGAGGAAGGTTAGGAAGTACCTGGCTATTCAGATCTGGTCACCAAACACGGCTAAAGCCATTTTTAAGCAACGTTTCGATTCTGAATGGTGGTCTTTCACCAGGGCGATACTTGGAGTATCTACCACTCTGGAATTAATATAGTGTTACGGAATTATGTCAATTGGTATTATAGAACATTCAGTTTATCAATCCAATGTAATACAAGGTGTTTATTCCGGTTTCTAGATATTTGCTTGTTTATTTTCCAGGTCATAAGTTGTCTCCAGTTGATTGGACCTATTGTTTTCCAATCTTACCTTCAGCAAGCTGTACTGCGAGTTGTGGTACACTAAGTGGGATAATTTGAGTTGAGAGACAAGTAAATAAAACAAGTTTTTATGTTTCATTATTTAATGCAGTTATTTTTTCTAATGTTTGTTTGTTGATAACAGCGATGAGCACTTTTGGTAAAATATCATTAGTATAGTACCTAACTTTAGTGTATCTGCACACATTACCCTTCATGCCCCCGTGATAGTTACTTAGTCTGCCTCAAAGGGAACCTGGCGGTGGATGTCGTGGTGTTGGTTCAAGCGATTGCAATTGACTCTATCGGAACAGCAAATCAATTCACCGACTGTTTTCTCCAAACAATTCTAAACCAAAAGAAATGGTATTCTTACTGAAGGTGACTATGCATGCATTGTTTAATGTCGGAATATGTTCCAAAATCTACTGGAGTTTGTTTACAGCACGATTACAAAGTAATAAGTAAGTATCTAGAGCCTAACGGGAGTGGAGACAGTAGACAGCAGCAGACAGCAGACAGCAGCAGATAGCAGACAACAGCGGAACAGTGGACTACCTCTGACAGCACAGTAATATCACTGAATTATTTACATATTCATTTAAAGGCAATGTCCTAGAGCGTGACTCGCGACATGTCCACGTGGAAACTCACCGTCAGCTTCAGTATTTGACGGAGCTAAGCGGGAACTGCCATCCCAGCCAGAATCAAGGTGAACGTTTTAACAATAAACTACATCTCATAATTAACAAAGCATAAGTATTTATGATACAATCTTCAGTCTACGCTATCATGTAATTAAATGGCAAGATTCACCTAAAAGGTATTCCGATAGTTTTCCTAATGAATCTTCAGTAATAGCAAGGTATCGAATAATTTAATATAAATAAAACAATTAACATTAAAATAAAAACAATTGTCGTTTAAATTAAAAAATCAAAATATTACGTAATTTGGCAAAATTATATTCTACGTAAAATTGACATTACATATTTGTATTTACAAAAATACTTGGCTCGGGTTCGGTCGTAGAAATAGGAAGAGAAGGCAAAGGCAACCGATATTAGTTATGTTATCATATCCCTAGTCTATGTAATGTGGTCTTCTCCCTACGTCTGCTTATTGCTTATATCGTGTGGCCGGACGCGTACTGGTACCGACCACTGCGGAGGTGACGGAGTCTTCAATCCCGAGCCATGCAGTGAATGCCTCACTCCTACCCCCTCCTCACTAGCTTATTCACCGTGATACCTATATAGAAGGCAGAGTCTTTTATGCTACTGTAATTCCTCGCTAATATTTACACCATACGTACGATACTGTTTAACTTTACTTACGCTAAGTACACCTAAAGAAAGAAACAAGAACTCGGGGGACCCAATCAGCAGTGCACTTAACTGCCAGTGGAACTAACACTATAGTGTCGTGTTGTGCGGCTTCTACCCACTTATCCTATTGTACAACAAACTTATCCGTACAACGTAATGTAATACAATACCTTATAATCTTCGTACCATCGGTTAACAGTGAGTGTAAGAAACATTCTGAGAAAATAGAATAGTCGAGAATTAAGTTTAACAAGTCGCCGCTCCACAATATATATTTCTCTATAAAATATATAATACGTATCAAAAACAATTAGTTGTATCAATACAAGTCTACAGTTTCACACTAGGAATATACTCTGTCGAGTGGACGATGTCTCGGGGGCGCTGGGCGCAGGCCAGACCGGCGCCGGCGCCCCCGGGCATCCGCTGGTGGAGGGGACAGCTCTACGGGAACAGGACTTCCTACGAAGAAGGGCTCACTCTCTCACAGACCCACTCATCCATCCTTTTGTATCTCTTTTGAGCACCTAATATTTTTAAAGCTAATATTGTTTATCTGTATATATCTAAATATTGCACGATTTCTAGCATATTATACATTAATAATTGATTTCGATAGCGGATATAGGCGTCCCTCAAGTAACGATGTTTCGAACGGTACAATTATTTATCTATTTAATAATAATTAATAATTGTGAACCTCAAACCCCATTTGGTCAGCAACACATACAGGTAGAAAGTATCGATTCCGTCAGTTGGTAGTTGGTACACGATACACGGAATTTAGTTATTCCCGTAAACAAGTAAGTCAACATGTATCCTAGGATTCCAATACTTTGTACGTATTTGCGAGCAACTCAAAATTGGAACAATCCATTAAATTATAATCTGTTAAATATAAACTGTTATTTAAAACATATTTCTCCATCACAGCCCAATTAAAAATATGAGATACTCAATAATAAATAACCTAAAAACATCCTCCAATTTAATAATATGACAGATTCAATATGCGGGTATCACACCAAGAATGTACTTAACCCTTTGAATGACTCACGACGAGTCCTAGTGCGCACGGCGCGGATGATTCGCGCGTGAGTCACGACGACAGTGCGCTAAAAAAAGGGTTAAGCGTAATGCGGATAGTTTGTTGACAAACTAGCGCAAGTTTAGGATCCAGAGATGTAGAGAAGCTGGCCGCTCGCTAGTGCGTAGAGTGTCGTCATTGCGGGAAGTTGGCATCCGATTTGTGAAAATTGCGACCTGAAAGGCCGGGGTGATCGGGAGCCATGTTGTTGTCGGACTTGGGGCGCGGCATGCGCATGGCGTGCTGCAGCGGTCGGAGCGCCAGTCCAAGGGACGGGGGCCCCCGGTCGGGCGAGCGGGATGCATGCTCTGCCTCTGCCGCTAGTGCCGTCACTACCGCATTAATGCTACCTGTGTCTTCCTCCGATCTGGAATGTGATAAAACCAGTTACAGATTTTCTACATTGATATGATAGCGATTTAGATAGTCATAGCTGAAAAAAAGTAATTTTCCGTTGTTTGTTTTTTCCATATTCATGTGTAAATGAAGTTTTTTTTAACCTTTGATTTTGTTTGAGACTAGTTTAATTTTAATATTTTCTTTCTAATTTTAAAAATTTATTTCAAAATTAAATTTACATATCTTTTATCTTCATCCTCCAACTTATCTACTTTTTTAAACATATATAACATACTTGCTTTATTATTTTATGAGCAATATAGAGCGATTTTGTAATCTATTGGAGCCATAGTGTACTGCTCATATCGGTATGGTCAATAATTAATTACGATAATCGGTAAAAACAAGTAGCGTTACATCCATAATTAAAATAATGCTTCAGCTATAATTTCCACAAAACATTTTAGTGAATTTAGGTCAAAGATCATTCAGTCGAAAGGTGTTATAAATTGGCGACATCAGCTTTCTTTCAAATCAGTATAGATCACACTTCTAGGAAATTTCTGTTCAGTGGTGGCAATGTTATTTACCTGTGGGCTACGAGGTTTGGATTTTTCCCTATTTTATTAAGTCTCTCCGCTGCCACGCTCTCCATGGTCCTCCTCATCAGAGGATACTGGTCCAGCACTGCGTTGAAGTGGTCCACCGATAGCGAGAAGAGGTTGCAGTACGTCTCCGCCCTGACGGAGGCCACCCTCCGCGCGTTGGTCAACAGACAGATCTCACCAAAGTAGGACCCGTCTGACAAGCTTGTCGCCACCTCTCCGTTGGCCATCACAATGTCTACGATGCCCTCCTGGATAAAGTACATCTTGGAGCCGATTGTTCCCTCCTTTATTATTATATCACCTGGAATCAAAAACAGTGTTGTAGTTGATTGGAATTCGAGAGAGCAGTTGTAAAGGTGATTATTTTAGGTTAAAGCGAAACAGTTTCAGACCTAACCTTACCTAACCTAACTTAACTGTGATTTTTTCACCACAAATGCAATACTGTTTAAAAGCTGCTTTGAAAGGAGGTCTCAAGTTTGTATTAATGCTTCATCAAGTTCGACAAAATGTGGCTCATTCGAAGTTTTGCACATTCCCAGAATTTCCCATAATGATTTTATAAAATAAGTATTTCACTTCACAATAAAATACTACATATTCTTTTCATTACTATTAATAATAATGAATTTATTTTTGTTTCGTTAAAAAGAAAGGCAAACATTCCCGGATTACGAATAACCTGACAATATTTGCAACACTCCTACTGCCATCATAATAAGCGCAATATGTTGGTTGTGCAATGATGGAGGACTTAGCTAGCAGAAGAATTGAACCTACAGCGCCCGGGTGGGAATCCGACACGTTTGTCCATTCAGCTATTAATCGGTATAAACATATATTAGAGCGTAATATGATATTTCTCTCGAAATTTGACTTAAATAATAACTAATAACTTATAACCTATATTATAATATACTCGTACATTAAATTATGTTATGATCTATTCAAGGGGTAAAATTTACTTCTAGAGCTGTGGTTTTTGACACATCAAACTGTGCATTGGGAAATTACATAATCAATTCCTGTTCCATTTAATAAATAAACACATGAGGATTTATCTATTCTTATCATATACTCGTATATGGGCACTATCAGTATATGAAGTGGATCAAATCAAAATTCGTCTTATCCACCTTTAAACTGAAATTGACTTAGATGCTTACGTGTCATTTTTCTTATGAAAAACCCTATCCAGTGCACAAAATAGACAACTCCATACAAACCGTTTTTTAAATCATGTTCCATTCTGCGCTTCTCGAAACATAAGATCGGTTAACATTGGCCATGTTCAGTACCTACACGCCCAGTTGCATTGAAACTCGCCTCATCCATTATGTTCTGTCAAAACTTGCCATCTTTGAAGAAAAACTTTTGGGACTCCGGTATATCATTCTTTATTACATATTTCATGGTAATTTAGTTTGATTCTTTCGGAAAAAATGGCTAAATACCGTTTTTTAACTTATCGTTAAGTTTGTTACGATAGATAAAAAGACTTCGTATGACCCACCTCATATTACTGTTGTGATTTTGATTGCTAAGTATGATAGACCTTTACAAAATAACTATATGAAGACTCCAAGGCGCGAACCTGTTAAGTTAGTATTCTCACTAAACTAATTCTGATACGCTCTATCCAATGAACACAAATGGCACGAAAATGGAAAATCAAAAAGTTAAACATGTTTACTGCAAATTTTGTTATAACTGAAATATTTTTTAATGACAAAAACATGTTATCTACAATAATAACATTGTAATGTAAAAATCTTGGAGGACATGGAGGTACCTTTGCGAAAAAGTGTAGTCAGTATTTTTGACTTTACACTGACTCGATAGAAAGAGACAAAGATATATTAAAGGATGTCGGATAGCCTATTAGTTACCGCCCACATGGAGTTCTGACATTTTTAATAAACATCAATACACTATTAAAATGATTTATAAAGTCAAAATATCACACAAACACTTATAAAAAAGGTTATAGGTATGTCTTTATAACATTAAAAATGTGAAAATTCTAAAGTTAAAATAAAAATATATGAAACTGTTGAAATACCTCTGAAAAGTGATGTTTCATAAACTTTGTTTGGTCTTATTTGAACATTCACACATAGCACATATCATCATCATGTTTGATTTATTTGTATCACCACTGCAAATTTTGTAATCAACACAAATATAGGAAATAACCTCAAAATCCGTCGACGTAAGTTATGCGACTTGGTGATGTGAAGTGATGTGAAGTTAGCGCGGACAGATAACATTCTTACATACTTAGAAGTGTTGCAATATTATGGGACGACTTTTTTGTTTGTTTCTCTCTCATGGTATACGACATAAAAACCCGAAGAAAGTGATTTATGGCAATTTGTCTAGGTTGGGTAAAATATTAGCTATACTTCCTTATATCGTTACTCCCAGGCAGAAATGCGTTAAAATGCTAGATTATATATTAAATTTAGTATGTTAGCTATAACATTCATGAAAAATAGTTTGTGGATTTGTGATGATACACACTTTTTTTAACAAAACGCAAAAGATCAAATTTCTCAAAATGACTCGACAGCTAGTTAACAGGTTCTTGCCATGGGGTTTTCATATATCAGGAATCCGTAAATAAATATATAAACTTAGTTCGCATTAGTGAATTTCAATAAGGATTTTGACGGTGAAGTGGATAGAATGATCGAAAGACTCAAACTGTACTTCACCTGGTTGGAACACTTCATATCTAAGTTTCGTGACCACATCCGACACAAAGTTAGAATCCGCGTTGGCGAAGAATGGAACCGACGCCACCAGAGATCTGCAGTTGTAGTTGATGACGTCTTCTCTGAGTTTCTCACTTAGCTCTCCCAGAATGAGCTCTTCGTCGAAGAACTTCCCTTGATATCTGTGCTCAAAGTATTCCGTGATTCGTTGCCTCATTTCTCGAGGCAACTTTCTGTACGCCATGTATTCTTCTACTTGTTTAACCTGGAAAGATAAATCATTATTGGGTTACAAAGAGCCACGGTGATTTTTTTTTTTTTTAAAGAAAGACAAACATCCCGGGTTACGAATAACCTGACAATATTTGAAAAACTCCTACTGCCTTCATAAGAAGCGGAATATGTTGCTTGTGCAATGATGGAGGACTTAGCCAGCAGAGGAATTGAATGCACGACGCCCGGGTGGGAATCCGACGCATTTGTCCACTCAGCTACCGACCGGTCAATTTTTGTTTTTATTTAAGTAATTTTAAGGAGAGTGGCATTTGAATGCTATTTTTTCAATCCAATTTTCAAATGTTTTACGGATTTTTGGGGCATTAGACATGTGACAGCAAAATTTGTTCAAAAGTTTTGTACAGTTATCCAAAAAGTTTGACAGCGCGTTCTTTTATTTTATTAGATATATTTTTTTCAATATCACTGGAATTTTCTTTTTCGAAGTCGAATAACCAGTTTGAAACATGCTGTATGCAAGCAATGCATCTGTATGAGTACTGTGTTCATGTCCACTCTGGTTGCGATGCCTACAACTTGATACTTGAACACAAAATAATTATAATAGACAGATTTTTCTGTTTTTCAAAAGCGTTAAAAATATTCGATTTAGTAAATAAATAAAATATTATTGATAAAATCTTGAAAATGTAGTTAGTATGACGATAAGAAAAATATTAAAATGAAAGTTTTACTAATATTATCCCCAGAATTTCAACATTACTGACTGTGAAACTTCATGGATCATATTCGCGACAGCCTCGAATAAAGCATCTGTCTAAATGTCATATGTGATACGACCTTATTTATCAGGTTAAGAGTCAATCACACGGTTATTTCATCATATTTAAGTAGAAAAGTAAGTCATATTTTATCAGCAACAGCCTGATGCGTACCTTTTCTCGATACTGTCTACGCGACGAGTCCAGACTCTGGATGAGGTTGGTGGCGTGGCCCAGGAAGAGCGCGTAGCACGTGGCCCCGGAGATCATCGACAGCATGGTGAGCCACATGTCCGTCAGGGACTGCGGCGGGAAGCGGCCGTACCCGATGCACAGCATGTGCGACATGGCCTTGAACAGGGCCCATGAGTACTGCTCCAGCCAGAATGCTTCCTGCAACGCAATCGAGACTCTTTCATCTAGGCAAACACTAGCGTTGTGACCGTTCTGAAAGAACTACTTCTTTTGGCAGCAGTTCCTACTTCATTCATTGTTCATTGAACAAATACTTCAATTGAAGTTGGTAGTTCATTTTAGCGTTCATTCATTTCATTATTATTATTGACGGCCTCCATGGTCGAGTGGTAAGACGCTCGACTACGAATCCAAAGGTCGCGGGTTCAAACCCGCAACCTCGTCGCACGTTCCAGAGTGGTAGATACTCGAAGTATCGCCCTGGTGAAAGACCACCATTCAGAATCGAAACATTGCTTGAAATGGCTTTAGCCGTGTTTGGTGACCAGATCTGAATAGCCAGGTACTTCCCAACCTTCCCCTTCCCAATCTCCTTCCCCTCCCCACTACCTTCAGCCTCACAACATATCCTATTTGGGAATGCCATAGTCTCACTGGCTCTAGACGGTTGGGAGCAGTTGAGACTCTTGTGCGGTATTCACGTAAAAAAAAAAAAAAATTAACTTCATTCAATTCATTTTATTGAACAAATACTTCAATGGAAGTTAGATTACAAAGTTTCAGTTCTTTTCATTTTCGAATCCCTACCGACTAGTATGCGTTTTGTTCGGCGAGGAACCAGTTTCACTTCTTATCACTTTTATTTTGGCAAGGAACCGGTTCCAGTTCTTTTCACTTTCAAAGTTCTACCGACTAGTACGTGTTTTTTTCGGCGAGGAACCGTTTCCAAAAATAACTGGACAAGAATAACCGGATAAATTCAAATCTATTTTTTGCGAGTTCGACTTCAACTGAAGTGTTCACTGCGAAGGGTTCATTTTAAAGAACCAGGAATTCGTGAAGCATTAAAAAAACATTGAAGTTTTTCCCAACGATAGCAAACACATATCGTCGCTGGAAAGGCAAAAGGACTTAAGCGACACATTGGTCAAAAATGAGTTAAATATGTAGTTTTTATCAGTTTTCTTTTCTGCATCGAATGCTTTGAATCTCGTTTGATTTCGAAGACTTTTTTGGCCCTTCAGCCATCTAAAATATATTTACCGTTTGGGAGAAGGCTTGACTCAAGCGACACAAGTTTGCTTCAGGTAACTCAGTGAGAACATTGAGTTACCTGAGTTAACTTTTTTTTAAATATCTAACCAGGTACTGAAGACTTGTTGATTTTATTGTGAAAAAAATAAATCTTTAAAGTGCTCTGGTGTAAACTTCCCAAAATGGCGCTTCAGCCCTTTTGCCTTTAGGCGACGATATACATACTCTTAAAATTAATTTTTATTTTCACAGTGAATACTGTACAAGAATCCCAACTGCTCTCAACTGTTTAGAGTCAGTGAGACTGTGGCATTCTCAATTGGGGTATGTTGTGAGGCTGAAGGTAGTGGGGAGGGGAAGAAGATAAGGAAGAGAAAGGTTGGGAAGAATGGGAAGTACCTGGCTATTCAGATCTGGTCACCAAACATGGCTAAAGCCATTTCAAGCGACGTTTCAATTCTTAATGGTGGTCTTTCACCAGGGCGATAGAGTATCTACCACTCTTATTTATTATTATTATTTTATATGAATTAATTGTGTTATGACACATATTAATTAAATGAAACTCATTTGCGCACGCCGGGTTTGAACCCGCAACCTCTAAATTCGTAGTCGAGCGTTTACCACTCGACTGACTCGACCACGCAGGTCGTCTGTCTAATTGGAATGTAATTCAAGTGTAATTGGAAACAATATTTGAAAGGGAATGAAATTAAGAGCATAATGTTCATACCTGTAATTCGTTGATGGCAACCCAGGAGTTAGAGGGAAAGCCTTGCAGCATGGGAACCAGGAACTGCAGGCATCCCGACCAGTGCCCAATCAGCAGCATCATACAGATCAGGTTAAATATCCGCATGAACACCGAGGCCATGTTGAGGAACTGGACAAACCAAGAAAAGGAGTAAGTGGAAAGTCCTTGTGATGGTTAACACATTATCTTGAACAGCTCTGTAGATCTTCCCAGTGTGGAGTAGTTCAGGAACTGAAGCTCTACGTCGCCTCTCGAAGGAAAGAAAGTTGAAGCGATAGTCCCAAGGAATTAATGGATTAGTAATAGCTTCACATGCTCCACAACATTTGATCAATATGAGTGAACTATTTACCTAAGTTTTAATTCTTTTCTTTTTTATCTGCTCTAAAAAAACACGGCATGTTAATGACATTGTAAATGAAGCTGTTAATTTAATTTTTACTAAAACAATGATTATTAGACGTCACAGTCTACAACTAAAGAGTAACAAAGAGTTGTATTGAATTAGCGCCAATACGCGGCGCGGCTCTACTGCACCAAGAAGGGTTATTGAATATGTAGAGTGGTGCCACACTGGGCCCTTTGGAGCCCCTAAGCCCTACAGCCCTACAGTCTCCGGAGGGAAGCTCCTGTAGTCCGAAGTTACGAAGTGGCGAAGTTCCCAAGAATCCATATTCAGTACTCCTCCTTGAAGGTCAAAATAAATTTGAGTATGCGAATAAAAAAATTGCGAATCATAATAATTAACTGTGAAAAGTTCAAAATTAAATTGATGAAATGTATCTCAAAGCCATTCGGTTGAACTAAAATATTTTTACAATGAATAAAACAGCATGCCCGTAAGAATTTGAAAAATTCAAACAGAATAAAGTGTCAGTCGTACATAATGATGGCAGCGCTTTTCATTTGTCCGTTCAAACTGGATTGCTGAAGGGTGGGTAGTTAATTAGAGCGCCGACTGCGACTGGCGATGATGAGTGTTGGCGTTGGCGTGAGGTGGCCGATGTGTTGTGGCGTGTATTTACATGCAGCGGCGTAGGAGAGAGGAAAGAAGAAGTGAGAAGCGAGAAGCGAGAAGCGTGAAGCGGAAGCGTAAAGCGACTAGACGGCGACGGCCGGCGCGGAGCAGCCCTAGTGCCGCCTGTGCCACCCTAGTGCCGCCCTAGTGCCGCACCTAGCGGCAAGCCGCGGCCCCAAGCTTGGCTCATGCTGCGGGCGCATGCTGCCCGCTGCGCCGGTTACCTTGAAAATCAGATTGCTTTTGGTGTATCCCTTCTTTTTGCTCGACTGATCGGAGCTGAGTCGCCCCCTCCTTTCTGTGCGCTTTTTTTGGAGATTCTGCAAGATCTAGAAAACAAGCGAGAAACACAAGATAGTAGAAAAGAGCAAAGCACGATAAAGTGATTCCCGGATGGTAGAGGGGCTTCATGCCACGGTGTGGGGTAGAGAGAGGAAAGAGAGCAGAGATTAGAATAGAGAAGAGACGGGGTCTGCATCCAGCCAAGTCCCAGCGAGTGGTGGGCACAGCGCACTCTCATACAAGAAGAGGCTTCACAAACACCAAGGTGCTAGATGCTAGATGCTAGATAGATGTCAAGTTACCACCAAACACATACAGTACTATGATACCAGGATGGAACATGTCATGCCTTTAATGATGGTACACCTCGGCTTCGGAAACCAAACAAACCTCTCGCCCCCTCTGGAGGCAATTCATCGAGTAACCGTTATATTTGTCTAAAATGCAATTCCTAAGTTGCAATTCAATATGAAAACTAGTAATCAATATTATGAGGTTACAAAACGCATTGGCAGGCAAATAAACAAATTAATTCATGGAGAAATAATTCGCACAGTGCCTAAACTTTGCGTTCACAACAATTTACATTTTGCATGATAATGTTTGTGGATGTGATGAATATATTTTATGTTTATGATTGAATTCGAAAGTAGTGTTACAATGTTATGTATAAATATGACATGCCCAGATTAATACCAACATCAAATACTTTCCCAACCAGAGAACCATATTAGCTAATCAAATCATTCCAAGATCGAAAAAGTAAAAACTAATTGTCCGCAGGTTCAAAACGTCATTACAAATCTATCGTTAGTTTCTAACACAACACCAAGATCAACAACAGTCGGAAACCAAACACAGGCAGTGGAACATGATGCGGTGTTAGAAGTAAGTCTGTACAGCAATGGCGGACGCTACGTTACTTGACTTACGGGGATCGGGTGTACAGTACATCTACATTCTATGACGGGATTACTGCCATCTTGACTTATTGGAGACTACAAGCTACACGACATCGAGTGATCCAATCCAAATACACGCCACCACGAATAGAAGACAAGAGAATATGGTTTAGTTGGCACCTGCGAGAGCCAGTCTCGGTCCTGGGAGCCGGCCGTGCCGTCGGGGCGGTGGTCCGTACGCTGAGGCTGGTACAGTGGGCTGATCTGCAGACACACCACCGTTACCAAACTGTACCTCTTGGTTCACAACCACCTCTGCACACACTATTCACTGTTGCCTGACCCCTCACCGCTGCGGCATCAGTCCACTGACTCTACCGACTCCGTTCAGTGGCCTGATGCTCCATCGTCCCAAACTTCTTATTCTCTAATTAGACATTATGGAATGGTGCGAGACTAGCGAGGATTTAGTCACATTGGACAACCGGACATGGCAGTGATTCAGATTCACAGCAAGGTGGACTTTGCGCCTGGATTATGTACAACATTTCTTGGTGTGAAAAGAACTGATGGTTAGCTGCTTATTTAAGTGCTTTTTGGGGGGAAACCTCAAATAACAATGGCGAAATTGATGTGCTGTAAGTTGTCCAGCAATCAGCAATCAATAATGTGCTCTCGAGTGGTTGCGAGACATTTAGGTTCGTAGTGGGTTGGGTGTACTAAACACAAGGTGATCAATTATGTCAAGGTTATATGGATACCTACTCGTGTTCTTCCTTCTTTACATCCATACAGTTTCAGTCAGCTGTTTGTTACTATTCATGTGCATTTCTATGTGCTCCTTTAAAATTAGTAAGAAATTCGGTCCATATAAACAGGAAAATATACAAGTTATGTATCTAGTCATAGCCACAAGGGTTATTTTACTAAAAATAATTGATTGGAGTGAACAATCATTTACAGAACAAGATGAAGTGAGTTTCAAAAAGTCTCTATTGACGGCATATTGTTTTAATATTTATTATGTGGTGTGTGGTGTGTAGTGTGTAGTGTGTAGTATACTTGAATTTAAAAAAGCAAGCATTTGGATGTGAGCAAAGAAATATAAATATTGGGATGTAAAGTTGGAAGGCCTCTATGGAACATGCAGTCTTCTCTTACTAGAAATGTGCGTGATCGTTGGGTGACAATTTGTCAGTGTGTAGTGTTAGTCGCAATAACTAGTTTTCTGATAACATTACTTGAATAATTCTGTAATGACGTTCTGATATTTCGTGGAGAAATGATGGAATTTTCATGGTTAAATATTTTAAATGATGAAGAATTTTTCATTCAGAAACTCATGCTAAAAGACTACCTTTTATTGGAAGACACTAGATAGCACCTAAAAGTAAATTTCTTAAACAGGAGAAAGATTTAAAACAGATTCAGTTTGTCACAAAATAATAAATTACTATTGACACATTGTTTTAGGTTAAAACTTGTATTGAATGAATACCGTGAGGGAGTTCAGACCGGCAATCAAAATATTAAATTAATTTTATGTTTCATGTAGTTAAGGTTAATATTTAAGTTGGCAGGTAGTTGAGGTATATTTTATTCATTCTCATTCCGATAATGCATTAATATTTAGGAATGAGCCCCGGTAGATGCAAATGTGAGTGAAACAGCGTAAATATAGCATGTTAGATTGGGTAATGTGTTGTATCATGCATTGAAACATAGCTTCGACATTAAGTTGCACGTAGGCTGAAAAAGCTCTCGGCTACAAGAAGCTTTTGAGCGTTTCTGTAAAATAATAATTAAACAAAATAATAAAGTTCAGTTTGACATTTTCCAGGGATCAAAATAAACCTTTGCTGATGAGGAAAATCGTTTGTGGCATGTTAAACACATCTGGGACATAAATTATAGACATGTGTAGGTAAGGATAAAAATCGTTTTCGAAATGAAACTTTATGAAAAATCTATGAAAGTTTAATATTTTTGAAATAAATGTTAACATGCCACTTTTGTGTGAAGGCCAAAGCTAAAACAAAAATATTATAGAATGTACAGACATGGGAATAAAATATAATGCAATGCACAAGAAATAAACAAATAATGCAGTTCAGGAGATGTGCTTAATATTTGGGTGGAAGAAGTTGAATTTTGGATCGGCATTGCAATTGGGTTGAATACTTTTACAGCCTGTAGGTAGTTTTAATTATTTTTAATTATTTTCTTCACTGTTAAGCGAGGATCTTTTATATGGAAGTGTTTTGGTTGAATCTTTCTCGGATTAGGGTAGTTTTTCTAACTACCTCAAGTGCTGCATCCACAAGAAATGTAATACCTACATCTGGATTCATGCCTCTTCCAAGCTTGCTATGGTATGGTGAAGGCCTCCAACTGAAGTTCTCTGACACTCGCAAGTGAAGGATCTAATACATATGTACATTCGGGTAGCGATAGATTAAGATAAGTGGACTTTGCTTACGTATACTTCCTCCCATTGCGAGACATATCGGACAAGTCTCGAGAGGCGGAGAAGTCGAACGAGGGACAGCAGTTTCGCCAGCCGGAGGATTCTGAGCGCTCGGCCCGCGTGGAGGATCTGGAAGCTCTCACTGAAATCCTGCACCGGACAATGCAAACATTAGGGAAGAACCTGACGAAAGGTTGTAGTGCTAGTGGCCAACAACGAGCCTCGATCAACGGTGGCATGGTTGCATTTGTTGTTATCAAATTACAGTGAGAGTGTTGCGCAGTACCAGCAAAGGTACATTATGGTGTGAAAAGTCATCGATACTTGAACGATAAATCTCTTTATCTAATTCCGTCAAGCTGAACTATCATTTTACATTACATTGTTTTATATTAAAGAAGATGACATCATCCCATCGGCAGTGCACAATAGAATGATTAATAATTTTGTGGTTATGTATTCTTCGTTCATGTACCAATCATTTCTCCATACCATAACACAACAACCGAATTAAAAGACCTGAGCATTCGGAATAAAAATGTACACATGTTTCAGAAAGAACAGACGTACGCGAAAGATATTAGTTACTACTATGGCGTGCGGTCTACCAAAGATTCCGCAGTGCATCTTGACAGGTTGGGATAGGTTCAGTTATCTTAGGTTAGGTTGGATATGGTCAGGTTTAACACAAAGGTTAGGTTAGGTAAGGTTTAAGAAAGTTCTCTGGATTTTCGTGGTATACTACACGCCGTAGAGACAAACAATATTATTTATCATTTGCTTAAACCAATAAATCAAAAGGAGTCAGGTTCTTAATGAAACATTTTCGTGCAGTGCAATATAATTGATTTACTGCCTATCAATTTCTTAAAGATACCATTTTTTTATTTCTATTAAAGCAATTTAGTAAAGTTGTTGTTAAATTAAGTGTTTTATTATTTAATTAATTAATTAGAGTGGAGGTATTACAAATTATTGTGTTGGTAATCATATTTGATATAATTCTAATATTAACGAGGCTTAAGTGTTATTATTATTGTACTAAAGAAGTAAAATTAGTGTGTATTTAAATAATATTTATTTTTTTATTTGCTTGCATAAAATAATTTTCATATTTGGTAATATTTGATTTTCATTTACTATTTTATCAAGTGGGTAGTTTAAATGTTTTCATAATGAAGGAAAAGTCGTGATAAAAGCGAAAATGACAAAATTGCGTTTTAACTTAAATTTTCCATTTATAATTTCAAATTACGACCCGACATCAATGACGTTATATATATTATAGACACGTTGTAGCGCTCTCAAAGTGGCAATCAATAATCACGCTAGTTGGTGTGACCGGTGTTTAAGCCGATTTAGTGCTAAACGGTCACGCGTCGCTTGAGGTCGTTTCAAGCAAGTATGGAACGCGGTCCGAACTTCGGATCTGTTTCGTTCATACACATATATTCTATGAATGTCTATCTTTGTCATACATGACCGATATTTGAATGATGAATTTACTGGTAACGTGTGTGTTTTGCTTGCCACATTTCGTGTTAATATTCTAAGGCTATAACGTGTCTATATATATTCGTATAATGTCATTGTCCGACATACAATTTTTGGCAATGTTTTATTTTAATATTATATTTCATCATATTTAAAAAGTACCTGGAGTAAAACTTATATGACCTAAATTAAAAAATTAAAAACTAAAATAACTCAGGAGCGTTCTGATAAATTGTCGTTGGAAAGGCAAAAGGGCTTAAGCGACACTTTGGTCGAAAATGAGTTAAATATGCAGTTTTGATCAGTTATTTTTTCTGCATCAAATGCCCTGACTCTCGTTTGATTCTGAAAACTTTTGTGACCCTTCAGTCATCTGAAATATATCTACAATTTGGGAGAACGCTTGACTCAAGCGACACAAGTTTGGGACTTTTTAAGCTTTTTGTTTGCTTCAGGTAACTCGGTGAGAGCATTAAGTTACCTGAGTTAACTTTAGAAAAAAAATGCAATCAGGTACTGAAGACTTATGAATTTTACTGTAATACAATTTTTTTTAAAGTGCTCTTGTGTACACTTCCCAAAATGGCGCTTCAGCCCTTTTGCCTTTCCAGCGTCGATATCTCGATATAGAATACGTCCTTTCGCATATTAGCTTTAAAAAAATATCACAAATAAAATTCGTGTGGTACAGTTGGTACTCTTTTCACACGTGGAAGAGTTGGCCAAAATATATATACTCTCATATATATATATTATTTTTATTTATTATATATTTATATATTTTTCTCGTACTTTTTCTTTTGTTTCTTTTTACTACGACTTTTCCGACTGCATGTTTGTCAGTAGGTTATGAGGGTAGGCAGAAAAATAATGCTACACATAATTTCGCATTCTTGTACAAATAAAAAATGTACACACAAAAACAGAAATTAATAAATAATATTTAATATTTTCATGCTGTGCTGGTTTTGTAGACCACTCTATCCATCAAATATATTACAAGTGAGCAAAACATTATTTTTCCTGTACTAAATTTCCCATATTACGAATAATTAAATTAAATAATGTGTATTTAGTGGAAAGTGCCCAAGTGTTAGTTGTTAGCACATTAATGTTTTATTTATAGCTGTGTGAATGCAATAGATAAACAACACAAATCGAAAATTCATAATTTTTAGTAAAATAGTGAATTAACATTAATTTTAACAGTGCCGGATTTAACATGTGTGTACATGGAACGTGTAATCAGAGCGCGAAATCGCAAAGGGCGCAAACTTGAAGTAACAATATATGGAGGAGAGCTAATTCTTTTTACCCAACCTATACAAATTTGGGATAAATCACTTTCTCCGATTTTTTACACCACGAGAAAGAAAGAGACAACACCGATTAACAAATTATCGCACCGCTTTAAAGTATTGTTAGAATGTTCTTCGTGTCCCGCGTCTCCGTTGACTCCTCCCACACGTTTTGATAAGCGAAATAAATTAACAAACTCAACGGTATATTAGGTTAAGTGCTATATTTTTGTTTATAACAATACTGTGAAAAAGTGGTTATACGAATACACAAAAACATTATGTCGACATGTGCTATGAATGGATGTATAAATACCCTATCTCTAGTCCTAGGCACGCCCAGGTCTAGCCGAGTCCGGCAAACCTCATAAAAACTGACTACAGCAGCGCTCTCTCTTGTATATTATTGCTCTGAGGGCGCAACAAATCACTTATCATTCTATCTAAATAAGTTCGGAAATCTATAAAATCTGTTTCCTCTATATTGGGTCTCGTCATATATTCACTTTTTTGTGAATACCGCACAAGAGTCCCAACTGCGGCCAACCGTCTAGAGCCAGTGAGACTATGGCATCCTCAATCGGGGTATGTTTTAAGGTTGAAGATAGTTGGAAGGGAAGGAGATGGGAAGTAGGAAGGTTGGAAAGTACCTTTCTTTCTCATGGTGTACGACGTAAAAACTCGAAGAAAGTGATTTATACCGAATTCGTATAGGTTGGGTAAAAAGAATTAGCTCTCTCTCCATATATTGTCACCTCAAGGTTGTTTATTCAAATAATATTTCAAAATTAAGTTACATGTGTTTTTCAACAATTATATATTTTTAGTCGTATTGGTATTCTATTCACACAGCGACATATTTTAGGTATTATTATTAGTGTATACGTAAAAACTAAAATCGTTTGGAAATGTGGTAAGTAGTTTTTTTTACTGCTCAAAAGTTTTTGATGTTGAATTATGTGACTTAATGTTAAAAGTATTCATTTTAATAGATACAAAATAGGCTTCATTTCGATTAAATATAAAAAATAAACCCCACAAAATAGAATATTTAAAAATGTTGCGAGTGTAAAAAGTTAATTTTAAAAAGATTTACTAATTACCTACTACATTTAACAGATATCTACTTAATATAAATGTGGACATTTTACAAATAATAAACATTGGTATGATTCCTAATTGTTTGAAACAAAAGGTTTTCTAATAAATATTTAGGTAACACACCAAGTGAATTTGTGAGATGAAATAATTACAGAAATGTTGATGAAATGTAAAAATCCACTCACTAAATATTACATAAAAAAGCATTCAAATAAGAAAGGTGTAAATAATGAATTAAGAAAAAAAGAATGATACAAAAGATTTTTAAGCAGACATTGCAACAAGTGCAGAAAATATTGCGCAGATAGTACAGAATACGTAAACAACCAACGTATCAATATTGAGTGCAAGAAATCAAGTGATTCAAAATAAACAAAAGTGAGAGCGGAAAATAAAAACAACATTCTGCAATCATTGTTTGAAGTTTCGAATAGAAGTCTTCCATAGAAAGACACAAGGCAGTTTAGTACAGTGAAGTGGCCAGGTCAGGGTTAGACATAGTCTGTTCTTGTGGCAAGGTACAGACATATGTCTCTGGTTACTGGCTTGTGGAAGCAAACTGAAGAAGTTTTAGAGTAAGAGTGTATAAGAAACAGTAATAGCGAAGTCTTCCCGTAAAACGGACAGAGAGAAAAACACTTAAAAGCAGGAGGTAAAGAGAGAATAAACACAACTCGAAGTAATTAGTATCATAGATTGTACACCAAACCTGGGTCGTTACTCGGACGGTAGTCATATACCAATAAATCGAACACAAACAAAAATCAAGCAACAACCATCGATGGAGACAACACAAAACTCAAAATAAATGAACTGAAACAGAAACACACTGAAATTAAATCCAAATGAAATAAACGAAACGGGCAAAATAAACAAAAACAAACGAATGAAACGTACGTTTACCTGATTGAAGATTAAGAATATATAGTCAAGAGGGATACTCGAGATGAGGTCTAGGAAGAACCAAGTCTTCAGGTAGTGCTTCGCTATGAGCTTCGGATCCAGGATCACTTGCTCCGCGTTGTCTTGTTGCATTATTCCTGAAACACCAAATAGCAAAAGGTTGATCAATATGGTTGCAGCTTTCAGAACCTAATCGTAGAATGGAGAAATACAATTAAAATAAGTCGATCATGAGAGGTTTATTAAATGACACCGATTTTGTAACTAGAAATACATACTGCAAGACCAGAAACGCAAAAAGTTGAAAAATTACGTGGAATGAATAAAACAAATTATCCAGAAGATTTCACTGCACTAGACGAACAAGTAACGAAATAATTCAGACTTAATTGAAAGATTGACTTCTTGAATTGTAGATGAAGACAGAGGAAGTTGTAAAGTCTAGAAGAGAATAAATAATGCTAAGTTGAAAAATTACGTAGAGTGAATAAAAAAAAAAAATATCCAGAAGGTTGCATCGCACTAAATAAACAAGTAACGAAATAATTCTAACTAGAATTCGAAGATTGACTTCACGGTGACGCATTTCGCGATGCGAAACAATCCAGGAAACCATAAAAAACATTCATGGACTGTCAAATCTTTCCCTTTGAGCAAGGCCTGTTCAACGACATCTCACGCCTTGTGTAGTAAGTACTAATTGCGCCCTACCTCCTTATGATATAAAACGAAACAAATTTCCAAACAAGCGCCTTAAAATCTTGGAATTAAAAGTTACGAACTCGTTCCATTTTATGAATTCATACGAAAATGAACTGTAAAGTAGCTTTCCCCAAAGCTCATTTTCGTATAGCATAAAACGATAAAATCGGCAGAGCGGTCGTGATGTACATAATATGGTTAATATCTGAAATGGGCTGTCACTACAGTTGGTAGAGAATTAGGTTCCTATTCCATCTACTTTTGGAACTAGTTACGGATAGCGGAGACACGGGATTTCATTTGTGATATTTTATTATTTTCAATAATCAATATCATGCATAATTTTAATCATGCTATACTGTATCGCATGATAAAAAGTAAGCCCCTAAAATATTTCTTCAAACGAGTTTCAAAATCCAATAAGCGCAAAATCACCGGTACAATATCACCGAGACAGGAATATCTACCATCTTTGTAGTGTATACTTCAATTGCCGGGAACAAAGCACGTGCATGCTGATTGGTTGTTGACTTTGGATTGCATCGATTTTAACGTACGACACACCATAGAAAAACAGACTCTACGCCTAACTAACTATTATGCAATTCGTAAAAAAATTCTGGGACAAAAAACATTTTTTCGTACATTACACGACAGCCGTTGAATACACAATGATGTTGCCAGCGCAATAGAAAACATAATTGTCTCACGATGTGGGTAATCTTTTAATGATTTCGGGAATAGTTTTTTATGATTTTGGGAATATTTTAAGCAAATTTAAATAAGATCTTTATTTTCACGGCGCCCCTCCAAAGATGGCGCCCATGTTTTTTGCACAGCTTGAACGTATGGTGGATCCGGCGCTGCCTTCAGATGCGTTCTCTTATCAGCGATTGATTATCATCGGGGCGATATTCAGTTAGAAACAGGTCGGTGAGATACTAAAGCTAAAGATTACGTAAATGTCACATTACGTGGATGAAGGCATGTGTTGCGACTTGTTCTCAAGCAAACAAAAAACTTCTGAGAAAAGTTGGCTTCTTGAAACTTGGTAGAATGGATTACAAGTTGCCTGGGAGAATAAAGTTTCAGAATAAATATATTATGAATACGACTTCTGATTTTCAATGATACTTTGAAACTTTTAGGTTAAGTGAAATATTTGCGTTCGTTCGATGTTCTCTCCACTTTACAGCACAATTACTTTTCAAAAGTGGGAGAAAGATTACGCCTTATAAAATTCACAACTGGCATCTTAGTATTGGTGCACAGTCGGGGAAACTCGCCAAACGCGCGCCCAATATTTGTACACGGTTGACATTCAAGACATGAGAACGGGTCGTTTTTACGACTCGTTCTTATATTCAACAGCTCGGCTGTAGAACGATTTGCCGGCCTCTGTGTTTCCTCCCTCCTTCAACATGGGACTCTTCAAGACCCAGGTTCTTTCCTTTCTTTCCCCCAAAAGATCTTCCACGCAGCATCCCCAAAGATGACATAGGCCCAATGACAATGTGGCATCTTGTCGTCGCTGGAAAGGCAAAAGGACTTAAGCGACTCTTTGATAAAAAATGAGTTGAATATGCAATTTTGATCAGTTTTTTTTCTGCGTGTCCGAGTGCTATGCACCCTTTGGTCAAAAATTAGTTATATATGCAGTTTTGATCAGTTTTCTTTCTGCATCGAATGCTCTGACTCTCATTTGATTCCGAAGACTTTTGTGGCCCTTCAGCCATCTAAAATATATTTACTATTTCGGAGAAGGCTTGACTCAAGTAGAAAAAGTTAGAGATTTTTTAAAAGCTTTTTGTCGCTTCAGGTAACTCAGTGAGAGCATTGAGGCACATGCGATTTTTTTTTTTCAAAATCCAACCAGATGCTGAAGACTTTTTATTGGAAAACAAAAAACTCAGCTGCAAACTACACAAAATGGCGCTTCAGCCCTTTTGACTTTCCGGTGACGATATATTTCGTTAAGTTTTTACGCCGTGGTCCTTATTTTACATAAATGCGTAAGGTGTTGCATAACGGAGATTTCACTGACCTGTCCTAAAATTAACAACAATATCTATGAGAAAGATAGTGTCCGAGAGGCAGTTGAAGGCGATCCACCTCGTGCTGAGGTCGTCGTTGAAGAAGGAGATGGCCACGGGTAGGATGATCAAGTTAGCTACCAGCAGGAGCAGCATGCACAGGTCCCAGTAGAATCTGCAACAAAACGTAAAGTCAAATGGTGTGGCAAGGAAACAAAGATAGTTAGATAAATAAGAATGGATTGTAAAAGATCACACAGTACAGGTGCACTCGAATAGATCATTTTCGTCTTTGGGAAAAGCTTCCACTCCTGTCGGTCTCACGCTGAGACAACATTGTCATTGTGATCCATTTTAGTCGTAATCAGACATGATTGGGTCTTTGAAACATTATATTCAACGAGATTATTCTTACCCCAAGAGGATATTCTCTCGAGGTAATCGTCCACTCTCGGCTTCAAAGCCCTCCGAGCTTTTGTTGCTTCTGTGCCCTTTGGGGGCCTGTCAAACAAAAAAACTATCATGGACTGTACTGTCATCCTAAGCTAGATATCGCTTGAATGAAGTTTCTAGTACAATAAACTCTTGTTTACACAGCTTTTTGCAGGGAGTATCATTGAAAACAAATATATTTTTTTAATTAATCGTATCTCTACGAATGTGATTGTCATTTAAAGCGAGTAGTTTTATCGATTCAAAATCTGAATCATCAAATTCCCCTGCTGCGTATTCCAGTGGCCACTCAATGCTGCAACTTGATATCTGATTAAAAGCTAACACTCGAGCTTTTCGCGGATTCCATAAATTCCATGCATCACTAGGATTGTTTGTTAACAATTTATTACAAGTGGCTTTCAGTACAATGTGAATGAAAGCAAATATGTACAATGAAACCCTTTAATGTAGGTAAACACCGAACAATAAAACGTCAAAGTGAAGAGGTACAAGTATAATAAACTATATCATCGCTGTAAAGGCAAAAGGGTTTAAGCGACACTTTGGTCAAAATGAGTTAAATATGCAGTTTTATTTTCTGCATCGAATGCTCTAACTCTCGTTTCATTCTGAAAACTACTGTGGCCTTCCAGTCATCTCAAATATATTTACCCCTTGGAAGAAGGCTTGACTCAAGCGACACAAGTTTGGGACTTTTTTTGCTTTTTATCGCTTTGAGTAACTCAATGGGAGCATTGACAATCGAACAGATGGGTTTATGTGTGAAAAAAACGTGGTTGCTCGTTCGTTTCGATACTTCGTTGGTCTGGTGTTTGATCTTCTAAAAATATTAAATAAATGTCGTGTATCGTGAATTAGAAGACTTAATTAAGTGTGGTGTTTTTGTGATTAGTTTCGTTAATACAACTGTGTAAGAAGAATTAAGAATTAAAACTTTATCGGTGAGTGAATGGTTTCGTATTTTGAATAACTCAATGGGAGCATTGAATTACCCGAGTTATTTTTTTTTTCAAAATCCAACTAGGTACTGAAGACGATGAATTTTATTGTACAAAAAAAAATCTGGTCAAAAAATTCACAAAATGGCGCGTTGGCCTTTTTGCCTTTCCGGTGACGAATCACGTTTATAAAAAAACTGTATAAAAAAGTACGCTTTTTTATTTTAAAATCTCAGAAGAAATTATTTAATTTCCAAATAATATGCCAAGTACTTGACTAAAAATTGCTTTATCTTTATCTAAGTTTTTGGGTGTTTATTTATACTGTTTTTTGAATGATTCAGACCAACGTCCGGTTCCGCTTAGTGCCGATATTGTTCCGCAAGAAAACTTATTGATATGGTATGAATATCAATCAAGGAGTATGTGCCAAGACAAATTTGTGTGGCAGTATATCCTTCTCCCCACCCTTGTGATATTCAACTACTTATTTAGTTAAATAATTATTTTGAAGTGTAAAAATACTTACAATGCAGATTTTTTTTTTTTAAACCATTTTTTTATCACTAAATAATATTTTTAATAATTATTTTTACACTTCAAAATAATTATTTAACTAAATAAGTAGTTAAATATCACAAGGGTGGGCAGAAGGATATACTGCCACACAAATTTGTCTTGGCACATACTCCTTGATTGATATTCATACCATATCAATAAGTTTTCTTGCGGAACAATATCAGCACTGAGCGGAACCGGACGTTGGTGTGAATCAGCCTTTAAGCTTGTCGTGTTTTAGTGACCATAGCATTGAAAATTTTACTGTTTGTAATAAAACCACAACCATAATGTGTATTATAATCAGATGTACAGTTCACTTACATAACTTGTTACAACTATGAATTTAAGGAACGATTAGATATTCGAAGGGTAAAAAGGGATGGAAAACAGGTCCTATTTATGCCATAGTTTATATCCTGTAAACCAGTGATTCCCAAAGTGGTCTATATCGACCCCCAGGGGTCGATTCCGACCTGCAAGGGGTCTACGTCAATGAAAAAAAAAAATTGGGGGTGCATGAGACGTAAATGGGGGTCTACGGGAGTGGATTCCGTTTTTAGTAAATTTTGTTGATTTGCTAGCACTTTTTGGGGGAGGATTTTTTGTTGATTTGCTAGTACTTTTCGATTTCAAATCTCTACCGACTAGTGCTTTTTTTTAGAGAGGATTTTTTGCTGATTTGCTAGCACTTTTCGATTTGGGATCTCTGCCGACTAGTACTATTTTTTGACGAGTTCGACTACAATTGAAGTGTTCACCGCGAAAGGTTCATTTCAAAGAACTAGCAGTTCCTGAAGCGTTCACAAAACTTTGAAGTTTTTCCCAACGCTAAAAAAAATCAATACTAGGAAAGCAGGGGGTATAAACAAAACAGAAAAAATCGATAAGTGGTCTACTGGATAAAAAAGTTTGGGAACCTCTGCTGTAAACGATTTAATTACTAGTGATATTCTTGGGCCGAAAAGCACTTTCACAAAAAGCTTTCCCGCGAAGCATTGAATGCATATTTGCAATTTTTATTTATGAGAAATAGGAACCGATTCCAAAAATAACCGATTCCTCGGAGAAATAATATCGACGGTTTCGGTGACCAGCTTGGAACCGGTTCCTTTTAACCGGGACAAGAATATCGGCCATCTCTAGTGTTCGTACCACATTTTCAAGTGTTAAATAAGAAAAAAACGAAAAAAATCATTTCTATCAGAAATAATAAAAATACATATTTTTTTGGAACAAGAATTCATTAGTGATTTAATTAAACATAACATCAATCTGCTACTTATATTATAGTTACTATTTAGACTTGACCTACATTTCCGTAAAACAAACCAACGATCAAAGCAATGTTGCCATAAATTACCACGCAAACCCTGAGAGAACGATACGCCACTGGTGAACCCCAACCACCCTCTCCGACTGACCCTCGTACGGGGACTCAAAGAGAGCCACTGCTTTTTAATTGCCTCCCAGAAATGCCTACGCAATAAACATTAGGTGTTGTAATTAAGTATGAATGAGTATTTCCCTAGTTTCAACGGTAATAATAAATAATTCTGAACACAGCAGAAACCCGTGGCATAGAATGAAGGTCTTTTTTTCAACATTCACGTATTAAAAGTTTATTTATTTATTTGAGTAAAAATGCTTTATTTTGAATTTTTAAGTGCCGCCAAAATATTTTGCATCAGATGACGTCACAAAGCCATCAATCTCGTCCGCGCTGGCATCACGGGCAGTTATCTATTACGTCAGAGCCGAGTGGTAGCATTTGGGACTACAAAACATACACATACTGACTAGTCGTTTGTTGTTCTAGATATATGAATATATTTTTCATTAGCATAGCTTATTGGTCACGTTAATAATGGATTCGCTACTTAGATAATATATCTCACAATGTGAAAAATACAAGTTGAAGCAGATATTAACACTGAAGTAGTGCTACTGCTGTGCATCGGATTAATCATTGTTATTGCCGGAGTCAAGCGGTGTCAATCAACGGGTCAGTTGCTACGAGTTTCATCACGACAGAGTTAATCCGAGCTTGTGTATTGTGGGCAATCCTAAATACCAATTTATTAATTAATTCGAATCTACTTGTGGTATGTACTCTATTCTGAATGACACGTATGTACGTGGAATGGTGTCATTCAATATTCATAATGACGGATTTCCAGCAAACTAATCTCTTGATAGTCCATATTTCTAGGTTTTCTAGTTTTTGTCGGGTACCATTTATCACAAATATGTGGTAGTAGACATAAATAATTTATAGTATATGTTATGATTATTAGTGCAGTACTAGTGCAGTATAGGAATGGCAATAACATACGCTATTTCTGGCATATTTAATACAAGTTAAACTGGATTCCCCATTGAAACTTCAAAAACGCAATAACAAGTAATATTTTATTACAGATGTAGAAGATATTATATCTTCGCTGGAAATGCAAAAGGGCTTTTGTTCAAAAGAGTTAAATATGCAGTTTTGACCAGTTTTTTTTTCTGCATCAAATGCTCTGACTCTTGTTTGATTCTGAAGACTTTTTTGGCTCTTCAGCCATCTAAACTATATTTACTACTTGGGAGAAGGCTTGACTCAAGCTACACAAGTTTAGGATGTTTTTTTAAGCTTTTTTTCGCTTGAGACTCAATGAGGGTATTGAGTTACCTGAGTTAACTTTTTTTTTCAAAATCCAATCAGGGACTGAAGACTTATGAATTTTATTGTAAAACAATAAAAACTTTAAAGTGTTCTGGTGTAAGCTTTCCAAAATGGCGCCTCAGCCCTTTTGCCTTTCCGGCGACGGTATAATTATTGGTTATACGCTATGCAATATGAACTAACTCAATAAATAAAAAAATAAAAAAAACATGAAAAAGAAAATGTAAAAGAGAAAAACAATTAGTTTTCCACGTAACACCCACGAAAATATCCCAATTTTTTAAATTGTAAATTTTCGCAACGTACGCTTGGGTACTCCGCGTTTCTGTTAGAGCGGTGGGATTATTAAATTGAACAGATCAACCGATAGCAGTATACTGTGGGTGTGTCCGTGTGACTGAGGTAAGATCAATAATTTGTAAAAATTATTTCTCCGTACTTCTGGTGAAATTTGTTGATTTGGTGTGATAATTCGTTGAATTCTTACCTTTGTGTTTTTTACCCAAGTCCCTACCTATCCAACCATTTCGCCGTATCGAATTCCGTATTAAAAAACACCGTATTCGAAGCAATTGACAATCGAACAGATGAGTTTATGTGTGAAAAAACGTGGTTGCTCGTTCGTTTCGCTACTTCGTTGGTCTGATGTTTGATCTTCTAAAAATATTAAATAAATATCGTGTGTCGTGATTTAGAAGACTTAATTAGGTGTGGTGTTTTTGTTATTCGTTTCGTTAATACAACCGATTAAGAAGAATTACAAACTTCAACTTCATCGGTGAGTGAATGGTTTCCCATTTTTCATTCCTTATTCCATAATTCGTTCCACATACATAATAAGACACTTCTATCAAGAAATATAGTTTATCGTTTACAGTCCAATATTTTACAAATTAATCTGAAGCTGGAAACACATTAGGTGTTTCATCGCAGCTTTGAATAAAAAAAAACTTTTTTGCGCAGAAAATTAATTTTATTCGCTTGTCTGGGGGCACTCAAATTGGAAATTGTAAGGATTTTTTGTTCAGTGGGCTATTGTATCTGGAATTCCCCTCGAATGGCTCCACAAAACGCTCCGTCGGCTTTGGGTATTGATAATACAACCTTCAAACCCGCTCTGGAGTTTAAATAAAATAATTGAGGATATTTGAAAGAAGCCTATGGATAAATGAAGAATAATTTGAAATAATAAAATTGTCTATGGCAATAATCCTAGATAGGAACTCATACGTTTGCATACTTATTATAAAGAAGAAAAACTGTTTTATTCAGCAGAAAAACAGCTTTTCTAGGTGAAACTAAATTTAGGTTTTTTTCATATCGTTTGTTCCTGTATGAGACGAACAATTGCATTAAATATTCTTTAGTTTAATCTTAAGTGATACGCCTACATACCTACATTTTCAAAACAAAACACATCCAAATGAGTACCGAGCAAACTCTAATACTTCTTTGTGTTTCTATTTTTTGTTTAGTTTAATTTTGTACCCCGATGATGTTTAGGCTAAACGAAACCGGTCGGTCATAAAAATTAAAATAAAATTTGTGGTGTTATAGAAAGTTATTTTTTTATTTCATTAAATATGTCAAACCACAAAGTGATTGCTATCTACGAAAAAAATGTTTTTTACTGCTAGGCGTGATAAATTGTAACAAATTAAACTTCTTATTGCCCGCGCGATAGCTTATGACGGACCTCTCAAGAGTTCTACTATATTTGACTTCTCGTAATAACAAAACAAATCGATTTGAGTTATCCCTAGAACTAAAATGTAAAATGCAACTAAAAAATATTTTAAAATAAAAAAGGTATACTTCCCATTTAAAAAATACAACCCACACACACAACCATTAATTTCAGAATTTGGCGCTTAGCAGTCAATAAATTCTCACCCTCACTCGGGATGACGGAGAATAGGAGGCATTCGTTCCCCCATAACTCCAAAAATTTAGAATGAATGACGTAAATTGGATGCTGAATAAAACAAGTTTTCACTCAAAGGGTTGGGTTTTTTTTGTCAGAAAAAAACAACGCAGTAGACTCAGTTTTGGGAAGAAAGGTTCCATCTAAATGCATGGAATATGAATATTAAACTGAAAGCTCGCCCAGCCGCTAAGTTCATACTCGTGCTTCAAGGTTGGCGGAGTTCGTAGCCAGGAATAGAAGTACCCAATTATTAAAACGACATATCTATACGAGGTAAGTTGGATGTATAGGTAACAGAGCATAAAGTTAATTTAGATAAGAAGATATTTAGTTTTAATCCACTTCATTAATATTCATGTTATGTATACTAGTTTTAGTTGGACCCAACCTTCTTCAGGAAAAGGCAGTATAATATAGATTAATCTAGGTACAGACATTTACATATGAGGTTAAGAAAATGAAGAGGTGGACAACAAAGCTTGGAGTAAGAATAAATACTAATTTAGTGTTAATACACAAATTAAATCAAAAGGGATATAGTGAGTTAATCGTAAAGTAGCGTAATCGGAATAAAATTTCAAACTTTTTACGTACGAGCAATAATTACCAGTATTGTTTTTACATACATTAGTGCCCCATACGGCGATCTAACGAATCTTGTACAGACGACGGCTTAGCGTATTAATACTATCAGATGGAGAGAGAGCTTAATATTTTTTAATCAACCTATACAAATTTACGACAAATCACTTTCTCCGGGTTTTTACGCCGCAAACCGTGAGAGAGAAAAGAGACAAGACAAGTTGTCACATAATATCGAACCACTTTTAGGTATGTAAGCATGTTTTCCGTCTCCCGCGTCTCTAGCAACTCCGCCCACTACATTTTGTTATGCGACATAACACAACGGTTTTTGAGGTGATATCATTTGTTTTGTTGATAACAATACTGTGAAAAAGTGGCTATACAAATAAACGCTAGATTATGACGACATTTTTATGAATGGATGTAAAGGTGAGTTCATAAAAACCCTAGCCACGCACGAGTCAGGAAAACAAAAACAACTATCCTGACAACACAGGGGTAGGCAGAGAGGACGGATCGCCATACAACTCTGTCTTGGCACACGCTCCTTGCTTTGTTCACATTCATACATCGTCTCACACGTACTCTTCTGTTATTCTGACTCTTCACATGACCCGATTCAAGTATTTGATTTACTTGATGGTGCCATGTCTTCCTCGGGCGTCCTCGACATCTTCTTCCATATAATTTCGCAACGTATATTCTTTTCACACTCCTTTCGTCGTTAATTCGCTCTACATGCCCAAACCATCTAAGCGTCCCTTTCTTTATCCTATTCATCACGCTTACATCAGCCTTACGTTCTTGCCGGATATCCACATTTTTAATACGGTCATACATGGTTTCACCCGCACATACGTCTCAGGGATCTCATTTCCACAGCATTCAGTCTAATTTCATCCTTCTAAAGAATAAAGTCACATCAAATTGACATAGGCGAATCCAGAATTAACTCCAGAGATATATGATATATATTTGACCTTGCGTCCTTGAAAAAGCTCCATTTAGATGACATTTCACAAAACTTGTCAAGAAAAAAGCCAAGTTTTATTATTAAAACAATTTAATTCTAAAACTCCAAAGCGCCAGTAATATTTCTGTGGCAGAACGTGGAACGCGACACCGTGACGGAGAAAGCAGGTTCCATAGCCTGGCGCCAGGGGAGAGATTTCAAGCCACGTAGCCTTCGGCAGGATGCTTATATTATGTCCACTGCTGCAGGGTGGTTTTTAAACCACCGCCCACCACCTGCTTCTGGAGGAATTTAACGACACACCATACACCGCCCACCGCAAACATGCACATGGTCAAATTGGAAGCAGCCCATCTGTTCAAAGGGATGCACGTTCTGAGTACAGACCCCGAATATAGTATGGTGTTAGTCAGTCAGTCAGTTTATATTTTCAACACTGGCAATTTGGGCGCTAATTACATTATTTTTTAACCTATAAAGTTTAAAGGATTTTAAGGGTTTTAAGTATAACGTTACTTGCCCCACTAGACAATGTCTGTTCTGAAACGTGTATCTGTAGCGATTACAAAGTTTAAATCTGAAAATTCATAGCTCTGCGTGTGTTGGATTTCAAGTGATTATTTGTTAGGTCATTCATATTTTTCATTCAGTTCCTACCTATAAAACCATTTTGTAATATTCGATTTCTGTATTCAAAAACACCGTGTTCTCAACAATCGACAATCAAACAGAAAAGTTTTGATGTGAAAAAAACGTGTTTCTCGTTGGTTTTTCGCTTGTTCGTCGGTTTTGTTGTTGTTTTTTTTTTTAATAATATAAAATAATTTTGGTTTTTAAATAAAGAAGACTTAAAATCAGTGAGGTGTATTCGTTTCGTTAATCATACAGTTGTGTAAGAAGACTTCAAGAACTTTCAACTTTAACTACATCGGTGAGTGAATGGTTTCCCATATTTCATAATCTTTCCACAAGCTACAATTAGACACTTCCATCAATTAGTATAGTTAATCGTGTACAGTCCACTATTTTCCGAATTCATAACACATTTTACAAACACATTCTGTGTTTGATTGCAGCTTCGGATCCAACAGTAAAATTTTATGGTAAAATGATTTTTTGTGTAAAATAAAATCGTGCATGTTTTGAGAAGAGGTAAAAGTGTTCATGTTACAGTTCTTAAATAAAAAAATTCCGCAAATTTCATTGAAGCAGCGTACACTATAAACTCCTCCTGTATCGCTATGATTTTCCTCGAGCCCTTTTCGCTTGACTGTACATTACATCACAGTTGAACAAAATTATTGACTCGTGCAATATTATTATGGTTTTGAATGGAGCTTAAATGAAGGCTTTGTTTAAATTTTTTGTGGAAAACCGAGAGAATACAGCCTTATACCAATTACTTGGGGGTGAAATCTTTATTCACGAATCGGAATAATCCGGGTCAGCGTTTGCCAAGAAGGCGGTTGAATTAATCGATGAATTTTTCGGATGCGACGTATTACGGGTATGTTGAGTTAGGTTGTGAAACGAGGAAGGATACTTTTTAATACGCAAATTATAAATTATTTCTAAATTAGAAGGAGATTAAATACTCTTTTTTTCTTACTGAACAATATGGCGTCTTGTCATATTTTTTGACAGGTAAAATGTATTATACCCGACTGTCGCGGGTGAAATTTAACGGTTTACGTTAAAAAATGTATTTTGCATATTATATACCAATGTGTTTCAGCTTTTCAAAGCGCAAAGTAAGAAATACGCGTTATTTTATCTATGATAATAAGTCAGAGAATATCTGTATAATTATGACTGTTAAAAGTAACCCCTGTCATTGAAAGGATATATTATGAGAGCACCAGTGTCTAACCCCTACATTTGTACGACAAAGATAAATACGATTGAAAATTTATGTGCAGTCAACTCTGCCAGTTTTGTGGAAGTATTTGATTCACTTGATCGTGCCATGTCTTCTTTGGGCGTCCCCGACTTCTTCTAAAATTCACTTTAGCGTCATATATTCATCTTACACTACTTTCTCGTTCATCCGCTCTACATGGCCAAACCATGTAAGGGTCTATTTTATAGTGAATACCGCACAAAAGTCTCAACCGTCTGGAGCCAGTATGTTTATGGCATCCCTGATTGGGGTATGTTGTGAGGCTGAAGGTAGTGGGGAGGAGAAGGTGACGGGGAAGAGAAAGGTTGGGAGGTACCTGGATATTCGGATCATTTCAAGCAAAGTTTTGATTCTGAATGGTGGTTTTTAACCTGGACGATACTTAGAGTATCTACAATTCTGGAACGTGCCGCAAAAATACTATATATTATTTTATGTGAATTAAATGTGTTATGACACATATTAATTAAATAAAAGTTTTTTGAGTAATCTTATTTATTAGGCTTACATCAACCTTGCATTATTTCCAAATGTCCACATTTTTAATACGGTCATACGTGGTTGTATCAAACACACATACCACAGGAATCTCATTTCTATGGCATTCAGTCTACTTTCATCCTTTCTCTGCCAGTTTCATGTATCATTGCCATACGCCAGGGTAGGAGGATTGTGTAAAGTGTATTGCTCAGAGAATTGGGGGTTGATTGATATCTCCCCCGAGAAGGGGGGGTCCGAGGAAAGGGATGAACGACATCCTCGACAGTTTTTTGCCTCATTCTCACTTCAATCATTTTTCAATTGTGAAAAACTACTACAATTTGATATTTTTAATAAGCTATTGAATTGAGAGTATTTATATAAACAATGTGAAATCGAAATGGGTATTGAAAGAAAAAAACTTAAAACCTTGGTAATATTATGGGAAGCGATGGATGCAGATGACACGGAGGTCACCTTGAAGCACACTCCATTTAAATCATCATTTAAAAAATATTTTATTGCAATTAAAATACACAGGGTGAATGCAGGAAACTCCATTAATGGAGGACTGAACGCTGTTGGCGCAAATAAGAAATTGTCCAAAGAAGCGAAGCTAGCAGTCCGCAATGGAGTACTTGTACCAACCCTGATGTATGGCAGTGAGGCATGGAACTGGCAGAGGAAGGATGAAAGTAGACTGAATGCTGTGGAAATGAGATCTTTGAGACATATGTGCGTAAAACCATGTATGGTCGTATTAAAAATGTGGATATCCGGAAAGAATGCAAGGCTGATGTGAGCGTAATGAATAGGATCAAGAAAAGGGATGCTTAGATGGTTTGGGCATGTAGAGCGAAAGAACGAAGAAAGGAGTGTGAAAATAATATATGATGCGAAAGTGAATAGAAGAAGAAGTCGAGGACGCCCGAGAAAGACATGGCACGATCAAGTAAATCAAATAGTTGAATCGGGTCATGTGAAGAGTCAGAATAACAGAAGAGTATGTATGAGACGATGTATGAATGTAAATGAAGCAAGGAGTGTGTGCCAAGACAGAGTTATATGGCGGTCTGTCCTCTCTGCCTACCCCTGCGGGGAAACGGCGTGATGGTTAGTTAGTTAGTTAGATAGCAATTAACATTTTATTAGTCAATATTTAGGTCATATTGCACAAGAGTCTCAATTGCTTCCCAACTGTCTGGAGCCAGTGGAACTATGGCATCTCCAATTGAGGTATGTTGTAAGGTTGGACGTAGCAGGGAGGGGAAAGAGATGGGGAAGAGGAAGGTTGGGAAGTATCTGACTATTCAGATCAGGTCACCAAATACGGCTAATGCTGTTTCAAGCAAGGTTTTGATTCTGAATGGTAGTCTTTCACCAGGGTTATACTGAGAGTATCTACCACTCTGTAACGTGCCGCAAATACGCTTTATATTATTCTATATGAATCAAATGTGTTATGACACACATTGATATTTAAAGTTATTTGCGCACGCCGGATTCGAACCCGCGACTTTTGGATTCGTAGTCGAGGGTATGGAAGGAAGAAAAATGTGTTATGGCACATATTGATTGAATAAAAGTTATTTGCGCACGCCGGGTTTGAACCCGCGACCATTGGATTTGTAGTCGAGGGTATGAAAAGATTGAAAAGAAGAAAAATTAGAAACCTTGGTAATGTTAAGAGAAGCGATGGATGCAGATGATGCTGAGAACACTTTGAAGCACGCTCCATTTAATGTATATAATTTTAAATTAATATTTTATTATAAGTAATATTTTATAATAAGTAATATTTTACAATATTGCACAAGGGTCCCAACTGCTTTCAACCGTCTGAAACCAGTGGGACCAGTGGGAGTGAAGTTGAAAAAAATGGGGAGGGGAAGGATATAAGGAAGATGATAAGGTTGAGAAGTACCTGGCCATTCAGATCTGCTACCAAAAACAGCTAAAGCCATTTCAAGCAACTTTTCGATAGAGTATGTACCACTACCACAAAGCTTATTTATTGCATGGCTCAATAAATAAATAGACCGGTTAATGGGCAAGTGATTCAAAGCATCGAGTTCTTATCTTAGCTAAGTCCCCCATCATTGCACAAGCAACGTTATCCGCTTATGATGATGGCAGTAGAAGGAATTTAAATATTCTACCAGTTAATACAGCCCAACCTCGAATACCGCTAGTTCGGTTCTGACGAGGAATCAACTCGAAGCACTGTTCCTCGCGTAGAGTTTCTTCTCTCGAGGAATCTTAAAAATCAAAGTAAGCTCTTTAGCTAGAAGAGCTTTTGCGGTAGTGTTGAGCGAAGCCAGTCCCTAATGTCCCGCCTTCGTTTTATAAAAAAGACACTTCAACTTACGGAGTTTCCAAATTGAGACATTTATCCGAGGATGATGTCTTCCCCAGACAGAGTCCAATCTGAAAAATTCATCTGCAGACAAAGCAGGATTAAGAAAGCGCTATCCATTAGCGTCTGACAGATGTATTATTTGTATCGTCATCTCCTCGAATTGAATTTCGTCTCGCGGTTTAAAACGGCTGCTCCTCGTCTGCATATTTAATATGTTTCTCTCGGCAAACTTTGTGTGTTTTACAATGAGATAATATAAGAAGATATTTTGAATAAAAGACGCGAGAGCATTGTCGCTTCTACGACTCGTTCTTAGGTTCAACAATTCGGCTGTGGAACGATTTGCCGGCCTCTGTGTTTTCTCCCTCAAGACTCATATTCACTCTTTCTTTTCGTCAAAAAGACTCTCCACGCAGCATTCCTAAAGATGACATAGACCCCTGTGTGGAGTTAGTGTAAATGGAAATTAAGTGGCGAAACTATCATTTTAGTCATTTAGTCGGGGTACAGAAACACCAACGGCTCGGAGGACTTTGAAGCAGAGAATGCATTTTATTTTATTTTATTTTTTCAAAGTTTTTAAAATTTTATTTAAACAATAATTATTTGACAGTTTGATAATGCCCTCAGAAGGCGAAACAGCTGTCACGCGTAAAAATAATTCCCTAGCAGAACTTTTAACTAAAAATTGTTAAAAAAAATAAAAATAATAATAATTATTGTTTAAATAAAATTAAAAAACCTAAAAATTAAAATGAAGTTCTACAAAATAAACTTTAAAACCATAAATACAGAGAATGCATGATTACCTCGAGAGAGTCTCCTCTAGGATATGAATAATCTCTCGAATTTAATGTTTCAAAGACAATCGTGGCTGATTACAATTAAAAAGGATCATAATGAAAAACGTTTCAATCTTTCCAACAAGGCTTCCATTGACGTGCTTTGGTGTAACCTTAAGTGACCAGCTGAGGCGCGGGGCTCCCATCAAAGCCAGAGTTAAGTTGGCCTACATCAGAAGTTGGGCGTAGTGTACAGGACCCGCAGATACTTTAATAATACACAACTGCTGACCTTGTACAAATCGCAAGTTCGCCCCAATCTGGCAGCCGCCTCTGGTATTGAGCCCCCAAACTCCTGAAAAAAAAACCCTAGACTCTGTGCAGAAACGGGTGGACCGTTTGATAGATTTTCCCATCTTAACAAACGGGTTGAAGTCTTTAAAGCACATTAGTCAGGTGGGAATGCTGTCCTTGTTCCAACGGTATTTCAATGGTAGATGCTCCGAGGAATTTGCGGCATTGATCCCTTCGGCACCGGTGCATAGCCGGAAAATTCGCCGAACCCGTGCCCAACATTTGTACACAGTTGACATTCAAGAAATGATGAGAGGGGTCGCTTTTGAGATTCGTTCTTGTTTTCAACAGCTCGGCTGTTGAATGATTTGACGACTCCTGTGTTTCCTTCTACGGCAACAGTTTCGTCACTGTCACTGTCTCCCAATCGAGCACGCACACGGTGAGTGACTGTCACTCGTCACCCTGTCATTCCGGCAGTGGATTTCGAACAAGCGGATGAGTCACCGAATGACATTTTGTCACCCGTGCGCGAGCGGCCATACAAAAGTACTGTCTACAGGCACGGCGACAGTTTCGTCACTCAAAAGTCGCCGGCCAGTAGAACTAAAAGGTCACCCTAATGTCACGTCACTGCGTGTGCGGATCTCCATACACTCCAATAGATTTGGAGATGGTGACAAAACTGTTGCCGTGACAAAAGTCACCCGTGCGCGCCTGACTCTTTCTTTTTTTTTAAAGAAAGACAAACATGCCCAGATTAGGAATAAGCTGACAATGTCTGAAAAACTCAAACTGCCATCGTAATAAGCGAAAGATGTTCTTTATGCAATGATGAACGACTTAGCCAGCAAAGGAATTGAACCCACGACGCCCGGATGGGAATCCGACGCGTTCTTCCACTCAGCTACTAACCGGTCGTTACTGATACTTATATCCATCTCTTCCCCATACGTTGGTGAGGGTAAAACGGGGTAATTTATACCCTCTAGAATTTATTGCATTGGACTAACCTGACCTGGCTAGCCCTCCTCCTGCCAGTGCTTTATGCCCCCAGGTGGATAGCTCCACCTGGCGAATAATTTGAAAGTATTACCCTGCACTACCTGAATAATGCAGTAAGTCTTTAGATTGCCAGACAATAGATAAATCGGATTTTGTAGATTGGCGTCAAATGCGCGTGCATCGTGCAGCGTTCCTAAGTCGTGCACCGTACATCGTGCACCATTCTACTACCCCATCCCAATATACCCCAATTGCGGATGCCACAGTCTCACTGGCTCCAAACGGTTGGGAAGAATTTGAAAGATTTGGGACCTCAGAGCAATAATATACAAGATAGAGCGCTGCTGTAGTCAGTTTTTATGAGGCTTTGCCGGACTCGGCTAGACCTGGGCGTGGCTAGGACTAGGTAAGGTTATTTATACATCCATTCATAGCACATGTCGACATAACGTTTTCGTATAACCACTTTTTCGCAGTATCGTTATAAATAAAAATATGGCATATAACCTAATAAACCGTTATGTTCATTTATTTCGTGAATCAAAACGTGTGGGCGGAGTCCCCGGAGATGCGGGAGACTAAGATCATCCTAACTTAGAGTACATAAAAGCGGTGTGTTATTGTTGTGTCAGTTTTTGATAATTTCTCATGGTGTACGACGTGTGGCTAAACTAGGAGAAAGTGATTCCATCGGAAGTTTCGTATAGGTTGGGTAAAAAAATTTAGCTATGTCTCCATACACATTGTAGCACTAACCTAAAAAGATTCTATCAATGTCGAGTTTTAAAGCGGTGTGACGCGGGGGAGATTTTGTTGTCTCTTTCTTTCTCATGGTGTGCGACGTGAAAACCGGAGAAAGTGATTTATCGCAAGTTTGTATAGGTTGGGTAAAAAAATAATTAGCTATCTCTCCATACATTGTTACTCCAAGATTCTAACAATACTTTAAAGCGGTGTGATAATTTGGGAGATTTTGTTGTCTCTTTCTTTCTCATGGTGTGCGACGACGTGGAAAACCAAGTTTGTATAGGTTGGGTAAAACAAAGTGATTTTTCAAGATTCTAACAAATTTGTATAGGTTGGGTAAAGAGAATTAGCTCTCTCTCTATATATTATACTTTAAGGTTGGTACTCTTGTGCGGTGTTCTCTATAATTATTTTTTTTCAAAATTGATAATGAAACATTATAAGAAAATTCGAGAATATTTGCGTACTCGTACATGCATGGCATGAGCAGATGTCATTTTATTTGATTAAAATATATTGTTCCGTCGTTTAATACTACCGCAGAAAGACGATTTTGAAATTAATAACCTCCAATGGCTAAATAAATCGCATTGGTACCCTTAAATGTCTTCCAATTTCCATAAAAAATCGTTTTAAGATCCAATTTACGAAAATAAAACTTAATTAAATTTTTGCCAGACAAATAATAGTACTAAAAATTGGAAATATGCGTGTTTATGACTTATTTTTGCAAGCCTAATAATTTTTTAATGTTTCTTTTAATATATATATATTACCATTTTCCAATGTATCGATATTACATGCTTTATTTTTATTTTTGATTACTGTACACTATATTTAAATAAAGATAATAATAATAATTATTATTATTGTAGTCTAAAAAAAAGTTTGGCAAGATGTTTTTTCTCAAAGGCCTTGTTACTGCGACAGTAATTTAGGTCCTACTTATTTGAGTTTTTTTATATTTTATAATTATTATTTTTCAATAGAAAATAACGCACAAGAGTCCCAACCGTCCGGAGCCAGTGGAACTATGGCTATCCCCGTTAGGGAGTATGTTGTGAGGCTGAATGTAGTGAGGAGGGATAGGAGATGAGGAAAGGAAAGGTTTGAAAGTACCTGGCTATTCAGATCTAGTCACCAAATACGGCTAAATCCATTTCAAGCAACGTTTCGATTCTAAATGGTGGTCTTTCACCAGGGCAATAGTTAAAATATCTACCACTTTGGAACGTGCCGCAAATATACTTTATATTATTTTATACGAATCAAATGTGAAATAACACTTGATTCTTAAAATTTTCGCACCCCAGGATTTGAATCCGCAACCCCTGAATTTGTAGTTGAGCGTCTTACTCACTCGATCTCGGAGGCCGTCAAAGCCATATTAATTATTATTTGTACCATATTTTTTCTGTTGAGTTGGTTATGGAATAGGAAATAGCACGCCGGGATTTGAACCCGCGACCTCTGCACTCGTAGTCGAGGGGTTTTGACCACTCAACCACGCAGGCCGTCAAAACTTGACATAGATAAAGCCACCTTAAATTACAAAGTGCGATGGATACAGAAAGAAATCTTCCACTCTGAAACAAAGTGCGACACGATAAATATTTTTAATCATATTAAAATTCTCATGGATTATTTCACCGCGGAAATGAATCACGCCAGTTCTTAAAATAAATAGGATTTAATGTTTTCGGTGTTCGTACGGTTCCCGATGAACGTAAAATCGTGGTTTAATTATCCCGATCGTTAAATATAATAACCGCCATTTGAGATGAGAACTGCAGATCTGTACAACTTCCATTCAAATTCACTGGAGCGATGTTCATTGCCGGTTGGCTAACACACACGTGTATCGATTTAGATGCATAGTGGATTGCATTAACGACACAAATTCAAATAATGATTCTTAAAGCTTCGCCTATTTCGTTTTAAGGCGCCGTTGAAGTCCAAGCTTAAGGCTCAGCATCCAAAAATACACACTTCTTGGCTTTCTAATACAAGCAATACTACAGATGATTCATCTGTTAATTCCCTGGAGTAACAATGTGTAGAGAGAGAGAGCTAATTATTTTTACCCAACCCATACAAACTTGCGATGAATCACTTTCTCCGGATTTTTACGTCGTACACCACGAGAGAGAGAGAGAGAGACAACAAAATAACACACCGCTTTTATGTACTGTAAGGATTTCTTGGTCTCCCGCGTCTCCGGGGACTCCGCCCACATGTTTTCATATGCGACTAAACTCAAAACAACTAAACGGTTTTTTAGGTTATATGCTATATTTTTGTTGATAACAATACTGTGAAAAAGTGGTTATACGAATAAACAAAAACATTACGTTGACATGAGCTATGAACGGATGTATAAATACCCTAGCACTAGTCTTAGCCATGCTCAGGTCTGCCGAGTCCGGCAAATATCATTGAAAACTGACTTCACTGCCTTAGATAGGTACCACTCTATGTACTCTAAGGTTAAATATCACAAGGGTGGGTAGAAGGATATACTGCCACACAACTTTGTCTTGGCACATACTCCTTGATCGATATTCATACCATATCAATAAGCTCTCATGCGGAACAATATCGGCACTGAGCGGATCCGGACGTTGGTGTGAATCAGCCTTTAAACCGACGACCGCTAAATAAGAATCCGATGCTTTTAATCACTCGGCCATTAACCGCTCTGTATATTAAAAAAAATGAGTTGTCATAGTTCTACTAGATTTGCCCTGTCGAAATTTTTGTGCCGCATTAAGTTTAAAAAGTCAAAACGAGCTTAACCAGAGTGCTCTAAAAAATAATGTTTTTTTATAAATAAAACAGATAAACTTTGTTTATAACCACTTTTATTTTTCAACATTATGTCGACCGGTTTCGAAAGCACCCTTCCATCATCAGGACAATAATTTTTCAGAGTTTGCCAATCACCTCATTGCTACTGATCATACTTTTAATAGGGAAACAGGGTTTAAAATTCTTCACCGTAGTAATAAAGAGAAAAAAATTGATAATTTAGAAGCACTAGAAATAAGACAATAATTTAATAGTAAATGTAGTATTTTGAATAATCAAATTAATTTATCTCATAGTCCTATCCTAGATATATTTCCAGTAAGCCGCTCTGTTATTCCCATAATCCCCTCAATTATCCCTTCTCCTTCCCATTACAACTCTTAAATATATATGTACATATATCTCAGTATTCTGTATTTTAGGTTAATTTTGATATTGTCCTGATGATAGAAGGGTGCTTCCGAAACCAGTCGGTATAATATTGAATAATAAAAGTGGTTATAAACAATGTTTATGTGTTTTATTTATAAAGATGGCAACCCACAAAGTAAATGCTTTTTGCGAATATGTAATAATGCTTTTGTTCTATATTTTCGTATGTATATTTTTTAAGAAAGACAAACATTCAATGGTTACAAACAGCCTGACAATTGACAATATTTGAAAAAATTTCTACCATCATAATAAGCGTAAGATGTTGCTTGTGCAATGATGGAGGACTTGGCTAGCAGAGAAATTTAACCCACGACGCAAGCCCGGGTGGGAATCCGACGCATTTGCCCACTCACCAACTAACTGGTCTAAAACAAGGTATAATAATAATAATAATGCTACCATAATGTTTATAATTAAACTCTGTTAAATATCACCTCAAAGGCGTTTAACAAAGCTAGAAAATACCTCAAAACCATAGATAAAATCACCTTGAAGATACTTAGCAACTCAAATTGAATACTTAGAATGCAAGAAATATTGTTAATCTAGCCACCTGGTTGAGAAAATTATTGGAAAACAATTTATGGCTTCCAAGAAACGAATGAAAGTGATACAAATAGCCCGCCAATTAATTACATTTTCTCGTCTTACCCAATTCCTCTCGACCTTTAGAGGGATGCTACTTAAACAAAGAAATGACCCCCGATAAATTTAAACACCTGCCCGCGTTGAATACCTGATCATTGTTGTGTTCCGATCAATCACCGGTGTTGGTTCAGACAATCAACTACTCTGACATCTGACATCAATCAATTGACAGCTGCAAGTGTACGTCAGATAGTTTTAGTGACAGATGAGAGACTGCAATCGAGATATGACATCTATAATTTAATAATATAATTAAAAAAGAGTGAACAAGCGAATGAATACATCGAAAAAGAGACTCATAAAAGTAGAGATCAATTAGATAATTATTATAAATACAATAAGAAAAATATTCACACACAGAGGATTTACAGAAAGGATATTTCACTGAAGTAACAATATATGGAGGGATATCTAATTTGTTTTACCCAACCCATCCGAAATTGTAATAAATCACTTTTTCCGAGTTTTTACATCGTACACCATGAGAGAGAAAGAGACAACAAATTTCTTGGACCGCTTCTATATACTGTCGCAATGATCTTAAGCTGGCTATCTTCGCTGGTTAACGGCGGGACTTCGCCCACATTTTTTATTTTCCCACTAAACTTGACACAACCAAACGGATTTTTAGGTTAGATGCTATATTTTTGTTGATAAAAATACTGTGAAAAATTGGCTATACGAATACACAAAAACATTATGTCGATATGTGATATGAATGGATGTATAAATACCGTAGCCTTAGTCTTAGCCACGCCCATTTGCGCCGAGTCATGTTAAAATCATCAAAAACAAGTCCAAAACTGACTTCACTGCCTTGGCTTGGGCTATCTCTAGTCTACTCTAAGGATATATCACTGATTTATAAAATTGTTGAGGAAATATGAAGTGCTTTAGCTAATATTTTTGTTGGCAACTGGGAGTTTTAATTAATTGTGTAATGCGTTATATTGTGTATATGCAGTGTATTGCAAGGAGTTAATTCCAATTTTAGTTGTGTAAGTAGATGACGATATGTGTATTTGATTAAGTCATCGTGTTTTATGCTGGTTTATGTCTATGTTTTTCTCCCCAAGTCACA
The DNA here is from genome assembly GCA_022651775.1 of Drusus annulatus. Taxonomy (NCBI): domain Eukaryota; kingdom Metazoa; phylum Arthropoda; class Insecta; order Trichoptera; family Limnephilidae; genus Drusus; species Drusus annulatus. The sequence continues at coordinate 208,909 of JAGWCC010000115.1, forward strand.
AAAAAGTTTAATTAAGAAATGTGAAGATTTTTTTTTGTCATCTTATTGTATTTTCGTGTAGCTGAATACCTTTTCTTTAGAATAAAATTAAATTGCGTAAGGTTTTCCTTAAATACAAACAGTAATGTCTCTTTGAAAATGGATATTTTTCAGCCGTACTGACGTAAACTTAAAATATTTATTAATCGACTTGTACCGAACTTAACGCAATGCAAACTATTTCTATTGATTGATTATTTTATTGACAAGCGATAACGGTTCATTTAAATACATAAACAATAGGTTTTAAGCTTAGAGTAGATAGAGTGGTACCTATACAAGGCAGTGTAGTCAGTTTTGGATGATTTTTACCTGACTCGGCAGACCTGGGCATGGCTAGGACGAGGGCTTGGGTATTTATACATCCATTCATATCATTTGTGGACATAATGTTTTAGTTAATTCGTATAACCACTTTTTCACAGTATTGTTATCAACAAAAATATAGAATATAACCTAAAAAACCGTTTAGTTGTGTCGAGTTTAGTCGCGTATGAAAACATGTGGGCGGAGTCACTGGAGACGCGGGAGACCAATAACGTTCTTACAGTACATAAAAGCGGTGTGTGTATTTTGTTGTCTCTTTCGCTCTCATGGTGTACGACGTAAAAAACCGGAGAAAGTGATTTATCGCAAAGTTTGTATAGGTTGGGTAAAAATAATTAGCTCTCTCTCCAATACATTGTTTCTCCGAGGTTTCAAAGGATAACAACTCCTGAAAAGATAATGATGAATGCCAGGGTCCTATAGGACCCCCCGGCACACTAGAGGTTAATCCTTCATGTTTTTCAGTGTAAACATCAAAGTGGAACATTTAAAATGCAAACATGAATTAAAACGCCGATTTGACATTATGAAAATTTAGCGGCTTTTAATAATAATAATGTTTCCATTTGTTCCAGAACGTTTTAACCCCGAAGTCTCCCGAGATTTGTTATCAGTTTCCACCGTGCGAGTGTGGCGGCGCGGTTTAATCAGAAAATAATTCGCTTATAATTTTTTGAATTAAGAACTGGAATTTTTTTATACTATTTATTCCGAGCGTGAATTTAATTATGTGCGATTCTGAGAACGTAGTTATTTTAATATAGTAGAAATTAATCGAATTAAAGTAAATGTTTGCTAAAATAATCCATTGTTGTGTTACACGGAGAAAAAATATTAGCCCAGCTTTGTGTGAAATGTGACATATTTTGAAAACGTCACTGAGAAACAGCCTGGTAACGTTGAGTCGGTTTGATTGAAGATTGTATAGCAAAGGCGAACGCTTGGAGTAAGAATATATATGGAGAGGTACCTTTGCGAAACAGTGTAGTCAGAATTGTTGACTTTATACTGACTAGATGGAAAGAGACAAAGATATATTAAAGGGTGTCGGATAGCCTATTAGTTACCGCCCTCACGGAATTCGGACATTTTAAATAAACATATTTGAACACATTACACAAAACAATATCAATACACCATTAAAACGTATACTATGAGAGATAAAAGAGACAAGAAAAGTCGACCCATAATATTGCAACACTTCTAAGTATGTAAGAATGTTCTCCGTCCGCGCCAACTTCACATCACCGAGTCGCATAACTTACGTCGACGGATTTTGAGGATATTTACCATATTTATGTTCATAAAAATACTTGCAGTGGTTTTACTAATAAATCAAACATGAAGGTGATATGTGCTATGCGTGAATGTTCAAATAAGACCAAACAGATTATAAAACATCACTTTTCAGAGGTATTTCAACAGTTTTAAATATTTTTCAATGAACCTTAGAATTTTTCACATTTTGAATTATATAAAGACATAAAATCAACAAAAAGTCTTCCATCATTATTTAGGCAAACCTTCTATTATTCGTGTTTGTGTGACATTTTGACTTTATAAATCATTTTAATGGTGTATCGATATTGCTTTGTTTAATGTGTTCAAATATGTTTACCAAAAATGCCCGAATTCCGTGTGGGCGGTAACTAATAGGCTATCCGACATCCTTTAATATATCTTTGGCTCTTTCTATCGAGTCAGTTTACAGTCAACAATACTGACTACACTGTTGCGCAAAGGTACCTCCCCATGATCTCCAAGACTCTACTCTACTGTTAGTCAAAGCCGTAGTTCCGAAAAGTGATAATATCGAAATAATTTCAGAGAATTTTCCGCTTCATTCCACGTACAAGTACGGCGTCCGCTGTAATAGATTTTCCAGAAGTGGCGTTTTACTTGGAAATCCTTACGGCCTGAAAATTGGGTTTTCCTCGAAAATGGGTCTATGTAGTTATGAATGAATATGGAACTGTTACAAGGAATTTATGATTTATCTCCGAAGTCTCTATTTAGCTACCAAGAACCAAATAATGACCCGCTAACTCCCGGATTACGGGCTGCCCACGTTAATTCACAGTCCTGGCATTTGAAAGAGGCGATACGAAATCACTGTGTGATATAGATGTGATCAATGAATCCTTGGAACAAGTGGATGGGGTGAGTTTGTGTATTTGGGAAGTATTTTCGTTATAGACGGGAAGGTTAGTCTGGAACAAACGGACCTTAAAAACCAAATTGTTTTAAAAATCCCACATATAAAACATAATTATACGTTCGTGGACAAAAATTAAAAGCCATATTTCTGTCCTCAATTTGCCGATCACATTTTGAATACCTAGATAATGTCATGGATAAACTATCCATTTTAATGGATATATATTTTAACGGTCTCCGTGGTCGTGTGGTTAAGACCCTAACACATTTAATTCATATAAAATAACTAACTGACCACCACTTCGTTTCTCTGCAGGGGTAGGCAGAGAAAACGGACCGCCATACATTTCTGTCTTGGCACACAATCCTTGCTTTATTCACATTCACACATCGTCTCATACATGCACTTCTATTATTTTGACTCTTCACATAGCCCGATTTAAGTATTTGATTCACTTGATGCCATGTCTTCTTCGGGCGTCCCCGACTCCTACCATTAACTTTCGAATCATATATTATTTTCATACTCCTTTCTTCATTTATTCGCGTGAGTTAGTTTTTTTTACATCTAAACATTAATAAGATTTTTTGAACATAGGTAAATTTTCGGTAAATATATCAAAATATATACATGATTTATTTAATAGAATTATACCTATTGTCATGCTAAGCTGTGCCAAAACATTTGTCCGACTATAGGGTATGCTAAACATGGCATGATTTTTCATAACACTTACTTAATTTTAGTATAATTACTTAGTTTTATGAAAATAATTTTAGTCAGTAAAAATAAAAATTGTTACTGAACCTGGAAAGCGTTAGTAAATTAACAAAAGGCTTTGATTTCAAACGCCGAGATCCTTTCATTCTCCATTTCCTTTATTCCTCGCTTCTGTAAAATAATAGCTCCTTTCTCCCTGTTGTAGTCATCAGCCTGATCTGCCGAGGTTCAAAAGAAAATTGAAAAATACAATTTTAGCGATTTAATTTAAATAAAACAAAGAGGTCACGATTTTAGCCCAGGTTTTATATATATGAAGAGTATAGAGTTGTATTTTTTTTTGTTATGTAAATACTACAAAAGACTCCCAACTGCTCCCTACGGTCGGAAGCCAGAAGGACTATGGCATCTCTATATTTATACATATTGTATAGGTAATACCGCAGAGTTCCAACTGCTCCCAACTGCTCCCAACTTGCTAGATCTATAGCGTCCCCAATTGGGGTGTTTTGTAAGGATGAAGGTAGTGGGAAAGGAAAGGATATGAGGAAGAGGAAGGTTGGGAAGTATCTAACTATTCAGATCTGGTCACCAAACACGGCTAAATCCATTTCAAACAACGTTTTAATTCAGAATGGTAATCTTTCACCAGGGCGACACTTGGAGTATCTACCACTCTGGAACGTGCCGCAAATAAACTATAAATTATTTTGTATCAATTAAATGTGTTATGATACATTTAAATCAAATAAAATGTATTTTCGCACGTCGGGTTCGAGCCCGCGACCTCTCGGTTCGTAGTCGAGCGTCTTACCACTCGACCATGCAGGCCGCCAAACATTTAAAAAAATCCCACAATACTATCTATTTAAATGAGGATGCCGTGCTCCACTGGTTCCGGAAAGATAAATATCTTGCGCAGTATGGAGTAAAAAATTAATTAAAATTTGTTTTTTTTCAGTATCTTGAAAATCGTTTCCAGCGTTTATTTATTTCAAATTTTTCGTGAAAATTCCGGAAAAATATTTCAGTTTTCCAGCAAAAATAAAAATAATCAATTCTAAGAAATGAAACCTGCCCAACCCTAGCTGTAGACAATTCCGAGAACCTCAATAGCAACCTGTTTTTGGAATCCCTAAGAAAAAGCTGATCAAAGGGATGTTTTTCCAAGAATCAATATGCTCCTTGTTCAACTGGAAAAGTCCAATTTGCATAATAACGTAATAACATATTCCAGTAGACTAGATATTATTATTAACTAGCGGTTTGTGCCCGACGTTGACCGGGTTTAAGAATGTCCTGTAGCGATATGGACATCCTCAGAAATTGGGAAAAAAAAATCAAATAAATTATTACTTTGACACGAAGCATTCACTTTGTGGTAAGACATGATTAAATTTTAAATAAAAGTAACTTTGTTTTGACACCGCTTTATTAGATACATATACCAACCGGTTTCGGCTCGCCCTAAACCTTCTTCAGGGTTGAACTAATACATATTTGTTTAACCCTGAAGAAGGTTCAGGTAGAGCCGAAACCGGTTCGTATATGTATCTAATAAAAGGGTGTCAAAACAAAGTTACTTTTTATTTAAAAAATAAATTATTACTCATATGAATATAAAATGTGAAATGGTGACAATAAAAAATTAATTATCTATGTATGAGAGCAAATTCTACTAAATTTACATTGGTGTATTAATAAATTGAATGTATAATATATTTTTTTTTTGATTTTTGTATTCATTTTGTAGAATTCCATATTTAAAAAAAAATATTTTATACCAATTTAATCAAATTTAATATTATTATTATTTGGTTTTGTTAGTTTAAGCTTTACTTTTTAATCTATCCTAACCTAACCATCTTGATAAACCGCCATGCAACTCTGTCTTGGCACATCCTTCTTACTTCATTCACATTCATACATCGTCTCATACAAACTCTTCTGTTACTCCGACATTTTGACACGGCCCAAGTATTTGATTCGATTGATTGTGCCATGTCTTTCTCGGGCGTCCCCGACTTCTTTTTCCATTACTTTCGGGTCATGTATTCTTTTCATACTTCTTTTTTCGTTCATTTTTTCGTTCATCGACGGCCTCCATGGTCGAGTGGTAATCCAAAGGTCGCGGGTTCAAACCCGGCGTGCGCCAATAACTTTTATTGAATTAATATGTGTCATAACACATTTCATTCATATAAAAACAATAAAAAGTATATTTGCGGCACGTTCCAGAGTGGTAGATACTCTAAGTATCGACCTGGTGAAAGACCACCATTCAGAATTGAAAAGTTGCTTGAAATGGCTTTAGCCGTGTTTGGTGACCAGATCTGAATAGCCAGGTACTTCCCAACCTTCCTCTTCCCCATATCCTTCCTCTCGCTACTACTTTCAGCCTAACATACCCTATTTGGGGATTCCATAGTCTCACTGGCTCTAGACGGTTGGGAGCAGTTGAGACTCGTGTGCGGTATTCATATAAAAAATAATAAAAAAATCCGCTGTACATGCCCAAACCGTCTAAGCGTCCCTTTCTTGATCCTATTCATTTGGCTTACATCTGCTTTGCATTATTTCCAGATATCCACATTTTTGATACGGCCATACAGAGTTTTACCGCACATACGCCTCAGGGATCTCATTTCTACAGCATTCAGTCTACTTTCATCCTTCCTCTGCCAGTTTCATGCCTCACTGCCATACAACAGGACGTTATAAGCACTGCATTGTGGTCTGCTAGTTTCACTTTTTTGGACATTATTTTTTTGTTTGCGCCAACAGCGTTTAGTCCTCCATTAATTATGTAACAAGGCTTTGTTCAAAGGAATGACGATGTATGCAATTTTTTGTGTAAGCAGGGAGATTAGACTTGTTCTAGAGGATGAGAAAGGTAGTTTAATAAAAAAATTCTTATAATCCTAGAGTGCAAGTTTGCAAAGTTGGATCAAATGTAAATTTTCAAGAGGCTCACATAGACCGTGAGGAGGGTAGCTGTCTTTGCGAAGGGTTTAAGGATAAGGCTAAACTGACATAACCGTAACTTCCACGCAATGGTAGATCGAGAGGAAAAAACCTTTAAAAAAAATCTTCGTTCATTTTTAAAATTATGACAATATCTGATTTAAGCATGCAATTCACTTTATACTGCCAAATCTTTACTAGGTGTCACCGGCTTCTTATTTCATCCCCTAGAATCTTTCATGATTTATTTTAACGATTTTCATTTGCAAACATATCTGATACATATCGTCGCCGGAAAGGCAAAAAGGCTGAAGCGCCATTTTGGGAAGTTTACACCAAAGCACTTAAAGGTATTTTTTTTACAATAGAATTCATTATTGATCTTCAGTACCTGGTATGATTTTAAAAAAAAACGTTAACTCAGGTAACTCAATGCTTTGGACAAAAAGCTAAAAAAGTCCCTAACTTGTGTCGCGTAAGTCACGCCTTCTCCCAAATGGTAAATATATTTTAGATGGCTGAAGGGCCACAAAAGTCTTCAGAATCAAACGAGAGTCAGAGCATTCGATGCAGAGAACAGAACTGATCAAAACTGCATTATTAACTCATTTTCGACCAGAATTTCGCTAAAGCCTCTTTGTCTTTCTCGCGACAATATTATTTTATCATTATTACATTAGGTTAGGTTATTCAGCGCAAAGCGCACTTGAGGTGAACTACTACAAAACTGCGCTGTATAAATTTATTGTTATTATTTTTTTCTGACACCTTCTTCTCCGTCTATCCACTCTATCCAGACAACACAGCGTCCCTCTCTTAATATTGTAGCAGTAAAGATAAATTGTGCAATATATTGGCATAGGTTGGTTTTGGATTGTATAGAACAGCATGAACAAAAATTAATACGACATTATTTATATATATTTTTAAAAATACTTGTCTAGCTACCCAAAAAGAAGGCGCGACTCAAAACTAATTGGCTTTTCATCCAAACAAAGTCCTCTATACATCATGAGCGTGTTTTACTAATTCAATAACTTATAATATACGAGTATAATATTTTCTTTAAGCATGTAGTTTGATGAAAATTTTGTAACATTATTCGGTGATTTTAATAATACCATTTTTTATACTTTATTCCACCATTATTTATTTAAGACCTGACCGGTTTCACCTTATGCGGGTCATCTTCAGATTGGTACTATTTTAAGTCTCTCAAAAGGTAATAAAACTACCTGAAGGTATTTTTAAATGTTATTGTAAAGCCGCCTCTGTCAGCAATAAAACAAAATCCAAAGTCACAGATGTTCACTGTGTCCATTACGGACATTAATAGTATATATGCCATAGATTTACTTAAAATTGTATCAGTCTGAAGATGCCTGTCATAAAGTGAAACCGGTTAGTTCTTAAATAAATAAAATAGTGGAATAAAGTTAAAATTTGGTATTGTTGAAATCATTAAAATGGAGTTTCACCACGAATTATCAGTTTCAAAATAAGACATTATTCATTACAATATAAGAATATAAATGGAATACACTTTATGTGAAAATCATTTCAGCGAAGATGTAACCTCAGAGAAAACTTCAATTAATACAAGCTACCTTAATTAATTTTATAAAGGCTTTAGTTTTCCATTCCACGAGTTATGACCCAAACTCCAACCTTGTGGTACTCCGGCCGCTGTGTGGCGAGCAGGTAAACTGGCACAGTGCCCCACACCAGCGGACTGAATGGGGAAGGGAATTGGGATTGGGAGTGGGAAGGAGTGTGAGACGCGTGTGACACGAAAACTAAAACATATCTCCGACAGGAAGAGCGATCGTGTCTCGCATTCGGAATGTTTTCGGATCTCAAAATTAATGAAAAAGTACGAACAAAATAAGTAATTATGTAAATATCCATTAGCCACTTCTATTTTGTATTCTAATGCAGATTCAAAGCAACTAAAACCAGATGTATTAAAATGGACAGGTGCCACAGATATTCTCAAAACAGAAATATATAGATTAAATCAGAAGGCTTTTCAAAATGGATTTGGTCGGAGTAAGTTGGGAGGTTGCGATTTAGAACCCCTTATTCTTAGATAACTAACTAAATCGTCATTCTTCGCAGTGGCAGGCAGAGACGATGGAGCGCTACACACCTTATATATACTAAAGGAAATCAACTTGTTTGCCCCAAGTAAGTACACTCGTGCGAGGTATCATCTGACGTTTTACACACCGAATGTCAGAACTTCTTCATACAAAAAACGCGCCAATATATAAAGCGATGGAACTTTTCAATGAAGCTGCATCTACCTTAGATATATTTAGATGTACATAAATAGAGTTCTGCCACTATCTCTTGATGTACGCACAATAGTGACCGCTAGGTACATAACGATCTACATACTCTTAAATAAAATAAAAAATACACATTTTTACACTTAAATCATATATAATGCGTCACACTACTTCAGTTAATGTAGGTTTTCGTCCTTGGAGTATGAATATATATGGAGAGGGAGCTAAATATTTGTACCCAACCTATACAAATTTGCGACAAATCACTTTCTCCGGGTTTTTACGTCGTATATACCATGAGAAAGTCGTCACACAGTATTGCAACACTTCTAAGTATGTGAGAATGATTTATATAATATCAGTTCGCGGTAACTTCACATCATCAAGTCGTATAACTTATGGATTTTGAGGTTATTTCCTATATCTGTGTTGATTAAAAAAAATGCAGTGGTTATACAAATAAATCAAACATGATGGTGATATGTGGTGAATGTTTAAATAAGACCAAAGAAAGATTATAAAACATCACTTTTCAGAGGTATTTCAGCAGTTTTAAATATTTTTGACCGAACTTTAGAATTTTCACATTTTTAATGATATAAAGACACGAAAACAACAAAAAGCTTCCATCATTATTTAGGCAAACCTTCTGTTATTAGTGTTTGTGTGATATTTTGACTTAATAAATCATTTTAATGGTGTATTGATTTGTTTTGTTTAATGTATTCGAAGAATTCCATGTGGGCCGTAACTAATAGGCTATCCAACATCCTTTGACCTATCTTCGTCTCTTTCTACCATGTCAGTATAAAGTCAAACAATCCTGTATACACTGTAATATATATTCTTACTCCAAGTTATCTTTCCGATGTAAGTAATTGATTCACTTGATCATGCCATGTCTCCGTGGGAGGTTTACGACGCTTGTCCGCTGTACGTGTCGCAACTGCCGATCTGTCTGTGTCTTATTATTATTCAAAACGTTTACATTGGCCTGCTATTTTTAGGATTTTTCCAATTGTCATTCTGTCATACAGAGTTTTACACGCTTACTATTTAGGAATCTAATTTCTATTGCATTCAGTCTACCCCTTGTTCAAACCCTTAGATGAATGAAATAATGTAGATACCTCTGACGGCCTCCATAGTCGAGTGGTATGACGCTCGACTACGAATCCAAAGGTCGCGGGTTCAAACCCGGCGTGCGCCAATAACTTTTATTTAATTATTATGTGTCATAACACATTTAATTCGTATAAAAATAATAAGAAAAGTATATTTGCGGCACGTTCCAGAGTGGTAGATACTCTAAGTATCGCCCTGGTGAAAGACCACCATTCAGAATTGAAACGTTGCTTGAAATGGCTTTAGCCGTGTTTGGTGACCAGATCTGAATAGCCAGGTACTTCCCAACCTTCCTCTTCCCAATCTCCTTCCCCTCCCCAGTACCTTCAGCCTCACAACATACCCTATTTAGGGATGCCATAGTCTCACTGGCTCTAAACGGTTGAGAGCAGTTGAGACTCTTGTGCGGTATTTATATTAAAAAAAACCTTACTGAGACAACGCACGTGAATGTACTAAACTGAGTCTGAGAGACACACCTGAGATTTAATGCGTTCAGTATCACACAAACAGCCGTTCGACAGACAAGCTGTTACGGGAAAACGGGAGCTCTTCAACCGAAATAATGTGAGATAGCGAATGCAGATATACTCGTACATAGGTGTGTGGAAGACAACCGTTTCCGTACGTCGTACGTTACTTGGCTAGTCGCTCAGTAAGTTCGTCGGGGAAGAGAGATTATTACAGTAACTCGGGACGTTCATATGGCTATCTCATCCGTACACACACATTCTGTTTAGTATTGCTATCCTTTTCATAAGCGCTATGAGCTTCGAAACTTAAATCAAGACCGTGCCACATTTGTCGTTCGATTTGTATGAATATGACGTGTCTTGTATTTTATGTCTATGTTCAAAGCCTTACAATTTCGTGCCAAACTGCAATTAAAACTCCATTATCAACCGCAATCCTGGTTTCATGTCTTCCTCTATAAAAATACCTTTATCTGAATTAACTAAATTTTATAAACATTTTTTAATTTGCTCTTTTGAAAAGGTAGTCGCAGAGTCAGAGCACCTGAATTCAGGCATACGTGGAATAGTGCATTATGCAACAAGCTGAATGTGTTTCTTGCGAAATAACACTGAATAGCACCCGGCACGGCGTGCCAGTGTCGGCTTTAAGTGCTATTAACACTTTGAGTCCGGCTGATACCATTACCTGTTGTACGGGAGCGCTGGTGTTATCTCTATTGATCCTCCCCCCTTCCCCAACTTGTATCTCCCCCCTTATCTCATAAAGATGGGGGAAGTGGTCAAAGAGAGTAAGGGGGCGAAGGAATTGCGGTTAGACAGAGCGAAGAACCATCCTCCGGGAACTTCAGGTGGAAATTCTGCAAAGTTTTTTTTGTTTCCGAAGTGTAAATATAACTAGTTAATCGGATTCAAACCATCAAAGGTAATTATACCTTTTTGTATAGTTTGATAATGGTCTTGAACACCAGAAAAACTTTCACTAAATACATCAGAAAGTAATAATCATAAGATTAAATTAAAAAAAATATTGAATTATAAAAATTAATTATCTATGAATCCTTGAGACGTATGTGCGGTAAAACCATGTATGACCCTATTAAAAATGTGGATATCCGGAGAGAATGCAAGGCTGATGTGAGCGTAATAAATAGGATCAAGAAAGGGACGCTTAGATGGTTTGGGCATGTAGAGCGAATGAACGAAGAAAGGAGTGTGAAAAGAATATATGATGTGAAAGTGAATGGAAGAAGAAGTCGAGGACGCCCGAGAAAGACATGGCACGATCAAGTAAATCAAATACTTGAATCGGGTCATGTGAAGAGTCAGAATAACAGAAGAGTTTGTATGAGACGATATATGAATGTGAACGAAGCAAGGAGTGTGTGCCAAGACAGAGTTATATGGCGGTACGTCCTTTCTGCCTACCCCTGCGGAGAAACGGCGTGATGGTTAGTTAGTTAGTTAGTTAATTATCTATGAAAAATATTAATGAAACCATTCACGTTGTTTTCTTCGGAAATCGTTAACATTATTGATAACATTTTATCATTACTATTTTTAATATTGCATTTTGTATTTACCACTGATTATATATTTAATTTGATTTTTTATTTTTTTAAAGAATTCTATTTACTTTTTGTTTTATTTTACCATGTACTATCAAAACATAATGCTCCACCTTTGTCAACATACTCGTAACTATATTGCACACATTTTTTATAGAAACCGACTAGGTTAAGACGCTCGACTACGAATCTAAAGGTCGTGGGTTCAAAACCAGCGTGCGCCAATAACTTTCATTTAATTAATATGTATCATAGAGCATTTAATTCATACTAAATAATTAATAGTATGTTTGCGACATATTCCAGAGTGGTAAATACTCTATGTATCGCCCTGGTAAAAGACCACCATTCAAAATCGAAATGTTGCTTGAAATAGCAGTGTTTGGTGACCAGAACCGAATATCTAGGTACTTCTCAAGCTTCCTCTTCCCCATCTCCTTCCCCTCCCCACTACCTTCAGCCTCACAGCATACCCCAATTGGGATGCCATAGTCTCATTGGCTCTAGACAGTGAGTAGCAGTTGTGACTCTTGTGCGGTATTCATTATAAAAAAGAGCATTCATAAATGATAAAAAAATACAAGTTATGTAAGAGTGAAAAGTTCTGTTCCAAAATTTTTTTGTTTAAAGCTAATTTTTAAACAAGTTAATTTGCAGTGGAAAAAAAGTAAATCTTTGTCTCGATTTAATCTAATGAATATAAGGTCATTAACTCAATAATGTTGGTGTATTCAAATGCACATAAATGATTTATATAATTAATGTGTAAATAATTTTCATTTTTCTAAAATGCTTTCTTCGTAAGCACATTTTAAAGGAAACTGATATGGTAATACGAAATGTTAATTTTCAAAAAAAAATTTTTTCTTTACTAACCTTTTTAATTTTTAAGCTAATGCGAATGTGTTTAAATAATTTTAAATTGAAATATCGCTGTGCTAGTTCAATACACAAGTCATTTTTTGTTCGGTTTGTTGTTGTTCTTCAAATAATATTAAATGAAGTATTTTTGTTGTGATTCGTTGTGTGAAAAAATAACCAAGAACTTAAATATCAACTTCATCGGTGAGTGAATTGGTTTCCTTACTTCCTTTACTTCATAATCTCTCCACATCCATAATTGGTCACTTCCATCAAGTAGTTTAGTTTTTGTCGTTTTAAAGTCCACTATTTTCAAAATTCATCTGAAGCTGAAAACATATTCAGTGTTTTATCGCAGCCTCGGATTCAAGAACAGGTTAATTATAAAAAAATACTACACTGTGTTGTAAAATCATAATAAAAATATTCAAATTAGTCGTAATATTTTACCCCGGGGATGGTAAATGGGGGTTGACATTTTCAACCACCTCGAGTCATGTTCCCGTTGTTACCGAAAATAAATATTTTCCAATTATTGTTAAATTAACCGTAAAAATGATTTATGAATAAATCCGAACTCATTAAAAGCAAGGGTAGGGTGTGGGCACTTGAGCCTAATGTATGTAAAACACTCAACATGATTTAAAACTTTGTAAAAGATTGATGAGCCTAACTCACCATAGACAATAACTCATCATGACTCGTTCGAAAATTTGAAGCTTTAAAAAATATATTTTTATAATATCTCCTTTTTCGTTAGTGAAATACAAAAAAAATTAACTGACGCTTTAAAAAATATTCTTTAAATCGCTGACAGAACTTCCTTTAGTATTGAGATTCTAAATTGCCAGTGCGAGAGTAATTATTTTTTGTGGGTATCTGTTGAAAATTACAAATTTTAGTGTGGAACATAAAAACAAATTAATTTTTGACACGTTTCGGACACAATCTTGCCTTCTTCAGGGTAGAATAACAAGTGTATACCATGAGCAACGTTAGCATATTAATTAACTGATTTAATTACCCAGCTGCGCACGAGATTAAACCGCTATTTTGATAAATATTATCGAAGAAATGAAAATATGGAACAATTTGATATCACATTTTCTAACAGCGAAATACAAAATACCAAGTGGCAATATTAAGTCCATAGCTTCAAATTGTAACCTTGCGACATTCCAGCCCTAAACAAACTTGCAAATTCAATTTCGCCATAGCTCACCATTCTTTATTTTTATATGAATAACGGACAAAAGTCTTAACTGCTCCCAACCGTCTAGAGCCAGTGAGTCTATGGCATCTCCAAATAGGGTATGTTGTGAAGCTGAAGGTTGTGGGGAGGGGAAGAAGACTGAGAAGAGGCAGGTTGGGAAGTACCTGGCTATTCAAATCTGGTCACCAATCTCGGCTAAAGTCATTTTAAGCAACGTTTCGATTTTAAATGGTGGTCTTTCACCAGGGCGATACTTAGAGTATCTACCACTCTGGAACGTGCCGCAAATATTTTTATTTTTATTTTTATATGAATTAAATGTGTTATGACACATGTTAATTGAATAAAAGTTGTTGGCGAACGCCGGGTTTGAACCCGCGACCTTTGGATTCGTAGTGGAGCGTCTTACCACTCGACCATGGAGGCCGTCAGAGTTATAGAGTTTTTACTGTTACATTCACACATTCTCCGCTTTATATTAAAACAAATTGTCCGAAGAAGGGAAGCTAGCAGTTCACAATGAAGTGCTTATACCAACCGTGATGTGAGGCATAGAACTGGCGGAAAAAGGATGAAACAAGATTGAATGCTGTAGAAATGAGATCCCTGAGGCGTATGGGCGTAAAACCATGTAAAAAAGAACAGAAAGAATGCGAGGCTGATGTAAGCGTAGTGAATAGGATCAAGAAAGGGGCGCTTAGATGGTTTGGGCATGTAGAGCAAATGAACGAAGAAAGGAGTGTAAAAAGAATATAAATGACGCGTAAGTGAATGAAAGAAGAAGTCAGGGATGCCCGAGGAAGATAACGTGGCACGATCAAATGAATCAAATACTTGAATCGGGCCCTGTGAAGAGTCAGAATAAAAGAAGAGTATGTATGAGCCGATGTATGAATGTGAATGAAGCAAAGAGTGTGTGCCAAGACAAAATTGTACGGCGGTCCGTCCTCTCCCCTACCCCTGTGACGACGTGATAGTTAGTTAGTTAGTTATAAAAAAATCTTAGCGAATCTACCAAAACTTCGACTTGACCTTGGCTTTGACTTGAATGTTCTTTCTGATGTATATTTTGTCCTATTTTTTGTTATTGCTTCATTATGATATTATGTATGTGCTATTTTTTCTTTGTTGCTCTTTTTTGCCGTTTAGTGTCAGGTTTTTTTGTGATTGGACTATAGTACGAACCTCCACTTTTTTGTAATTTTTTTAAAATTTAGGTTATTCTGTTTTGCCTGTTGACAGTCAATGTAACTATCTCACTAGTCCTAGGCCTATAATCTAGATTCCATAGCTTATAGTCTATAGTCTATAGCCAATAGTCTGCAGCTTAAAGACTATAGAGGGCTCTGAAAAGCAGGCGGTAGGCAGTTACCGAGGGTCAACACCCACACGCTCTGATAATTGGTCGTTTGTCAGAGCGTTCGGGTTCCAGCTCGGGGGAGGGGAGGGTGGCTGCCCAGGTGGGTGGAATGGGGGGATGGGGGTGAGCTGAAACTTAATGGACCCGAAAGGGGAATCAAAGGTAATTTCGTAATGAAGACCCCCGTGGTATAGCTGTAAGATACTTGCCCCTTGCCCTAGGTCTCTGGTCTAACGCACGAAGAAGAGCAAATATTTTGGCATTTACGATAGAGTCTCAACTGCTTTCAACCTCCTAGAGCCAGTGAGACTATGACGTCCCTAATCGGGATATGTTGTGGGGTTGAAGGTAGTAGGTAGGGGAAGGAGATGGAGAAGAGGAAGGTTGTGAAGTATGTTTTATTTTAATGTAAGTAAGTTTTTATTTATTTTATTGTGAATACCGTTCCCAAAAGTCTGGAGCCAGTAAGACTATGGCATCTCTTATTGGGATATGTTTTAAAGGGGAGGAATGGAGAAGTGAAAGGAGAAGGTTGGGAAGTACCTAGCTATTCAGATCTGATTACCAAACATGGCTAAAGCCATTTTAACAATAATAATATTTTAATGATTTGTAAAGCGCTGTTTTTATGAAAAATCACCTCAAGGGCGCTGTACAGATCTCATTTTTTATTATTAGACATTAATACCTAGTTTAAATAAGAAAATATACAGGAATATACTTACCTGGCAGGTCCCATCAAATGGATACACTTATTAACTTAAAATTATAATTACTGTTATTTTATTTTTATTTATTTTTTTCGATTTCGGGCATGGGAGCGAAATAAAAAAATGGACTTTCTGAATTTGTCGTACAGTGCAGGATTTGGTTAAAATTTGTAAATCTAAAGGTGATTCGTCGAAAGACAGATCATGTTGAGATTCTTCTTTAAGCAACGTTTCGATTCTGAATATAATACTAGAGTATCTACCACTTTCGTTTCGCAAATATACTATATATTATTTTATATGAATTAAATGTGTTATGACACATATAAATTAAATAAAAATTATTTGCGCACGCCGGGTTTGAGCTCGCGTCTTCTGGATTCGTAGACAGGCGTCTTACCACTCGACCATGGAGACCGTCAAATAAAATTCATTCAAAAACACATTTTTTACTCTTTTGTGAGAGACAACCATTCAAAAATTGATACGAGATGACAGGAGATCGAATAACATGCCTGTCTGGGCCCCATCGTGAAAGCGAACCAGAGACAGACCAGCGAAGAGGTGAAGTAAATATATAGAACAAGATTGTAGCACGATAGGAAGGTCGAAGAATTGGAGAAGAATTACTAGAGATCGAAGTTGGTGGAAGAATATCTGTGGATCAGGTCAAACCCCACCCTGAGATATAGCACCAAATTATGATGATTAGTTTGGAATCTTGGAGTAACAATGTATGGAAAGAGAGCTAATTATTTACCCTAACCTATACAAACTTGCGACAAATCACTTTCTCTGGGTTTTTACGTCGTACACTATGAGAGAGAAAGAGACAACAGATATAATACACCGCTTCTATGTACTGTCACGATGATCTTGGGGTCCTGGGTCACCGCGGGACTTCGCCCACATTTTTTATCATGCCACTAAACTTGACACAACTAAACGGTTTTTAGATCATATGATATATTTATGTTGATAACGAAACTGTGAAAAAGTGGTTATACAAATAAACAAAAACATTATGTTGATATGTGCCATGAATGGATGTATAAATACCCTAGCCTTAGTCTTAGCCACGCCCAGGTCCGCCGAGTCCGGTAAAAATCATCAAAAACTGACTACAAGGCAGTGTACCAGATACTCTATATACTCTTAAGTTTGGAATACTGTGCCTTTATTAAAATAAGGTCAAGAAAAAATTTAAGAAAAACGAATCGTTGGAAAAGTAATGGATAATTATCAAAGAGGTAGTAGGTACTATTCTTATTCTGATACCCTCTTCTATCGGAAGTTGGCTATCATCAAGGAAATCTTCATTCTGAAGGCTGCATCATCAGAGCAATAATACACCAGGAGAGATAGCTTTGCGAAACAGTTTAGTCAGGATTGTTGATTTTTTCCTGACTCGGTCGTGGCTAAGGTTTTCATGGACACTCCTTTTTACATCCATTCATAGCACATGTCGACATAGCGTTTTGTTTATTTGTATAACCACTCTTTCACAGTATTGTTTTCAACAAAAATATAGGATACAACCTTAAAAACCGTTGAGTTACGTCGCATAACAAAACGTAGTGGGCGGAGTCGCCGGAGACGCGGCAGACGGAAAACAAGCTAACATGTCTTAAAGTGGTGCGATATTATGTGAGAACTTGTCTTGTCTCTTTCCCTCTCACGGTTTACGACGTTAACACCCGGTGTTGGATTTCAAATGAGACAACTTGCTAGGTTCTTACCTTTTGCCTATTATTATTCTTATCCTTTCCGTCCCGCCATTTGTTCTCTGATTGTCAAATGTGAACAGCCATAAACACACTGGCGACAGTGTCGCTATCAACCGGCAAAAAAACACACAACCCGGCACCTCACGAGGCGGCCGGTATATACACTGCCATTCGTCTTCAATCGTTCGTCGCAGTAAGCGCCTCCAGGGACATCGCCTCTTCTCGTCTTTCGTCACTCGCATCGCATCCGTCTCTGGAGGACACATCAAAATTCACCTGCCATCGCTCGTCGCAGCCAGCCGTTTCATCCAAGGCACATCAGGTGAGCAAATTGGCTTAAATCCTCATTCTATCTACGATATACAATCGAATCTTCCATCAAGTAGTATTCGTTTTGCAGTCCACTCTAATTTCACAATTCATCCGAAACTGAAACGCATTCGGCGTTTGTCGCAGTTTCTGGATCGAACACCCGGAGAAAGTGATTTATCGTAAATTTGTATAGGTTGGGTTAAAATATTTAGCTCTCTCTCTCTCTCTCTCCATATATATTCTTTCAACAAGGTTGCAGCCCAAAACAACTCTATCGGTAAGAAGTATTTCATTATTATTTATTCCTTGAAAGTAAATAAAACTAACTAACTAACTAACTAACCATCACGCCGTTTCCCCGCAGGGGTAGGCAGAGATGACGCCACATAACTCTGTCTTGGCACACACTCCTTGCTTCATTCACATTCATACGTCGTCTTATACATACTCTTCTGTTATTCTGACTCTTCACATGGCCCGATTCAAGTATTTGATTTACTTGATCGTGCCATGTCTTTCTCGGGCGTCCTCGACTTCTTCTTCCATTCACTTTCGCATCATATATTATTTTCACACTCCTTTCTTCGTTCATTCCCTCTACATGCCCAAACCATCTAAGCGCCCCTTTCTTGATCCTATTCATTATGCTCACATCAGCCTTGCATTCTTTCCGGATATCTACATTTTTAATACGGTCATACATGGTTTTACCGCACATACGTCTCAAAGATCTCATTTCCACAGCATTCAGTCTACTTTCATCCTTCCTTTGCCAGTTCCATGCCTCACTGCCATACATCAAGGTTGGTATAAGCACTCCATTGTGGACTACTATCTTCGCTTATTTGGACAAATTCTTATTTGCGCCAACAGTAAATAATTTAAACAAAAATTAGATGTGACGGAAAGCGTACATAACTAAAACAATACCTTCCCCAAAACTTGAAAGCAGTTAGACGTAGGCACAAAAAAGCCTCAACATCTGCGGCATCTCATTATTTTGAAAAAGCTGAGGAAGGGATGTTCTGAATCGCTAAGAAAAAAGCTCCTACACGAAATACAAGCACCCCATTTGCAGTCATACGAGAATTAACATGGCTCATGTGAGCAGAATAATACAGTTAAAAAAATTGTACACCATACCCGTTCGCTGTAAATATAGAATTATACCAATTGGATAATTGAGAAAGATAATCAAAGAAGAATATTACATCATTATTTTTAATTTTCCATTATAACTGTTTAATATTATTTTAAACTTTATTCCACTGTATTTTTTTTAGTCCGGAAAGGTTTCACATTATAACGGGCATCTTCAGAACAGTGCGATTGGACGTAGTTGTGCAGAAAGCATTAAATCCACTATCTGCCAAAATCGAGGTTAACATGTTTTCCTATAGATAGATACGAGATTTGAAAACATCCAAGCTCCAAACAAAATAAATTTTTGGTAATGCATTTTTTTACTGACCCACATCGAATATGTTTGACTTAAATTTAAGTTTACAAACATTAAAATGTAGGAAACATAGAAAATACTCCGTGTTATCATAAGATTTAAGAATGGCAGATACTCTAAGTATCGCCCTGGTGAAAGACCACAATTCAGAATCGAAACATAGCTTGATTTGGCTTTGCCGTGTTTGGTGACCAGATCTGAATAGCCAGGTACTTCATAACCCTACTCTTCCCCATCTCCTTCCCTTCCCCACTACCGTTAGACTCACGACATACCCCATTTGGGGATGCCATAGTCTCACTGGCTCTAGACGGTTGGGAGCAGTTGAGACTATTGAAACTACAAAGAATATTTGCTCTTCTTCGTGCGTTAGACACGTGACCCGGGGCAAGGGCCAAGTATCTCACCGTATACCTATAACCTTCCTCTTCCCCATCTCATTCTCCTTCCCACTACATTCAGACTCACAACATACCCCATTTGGGGATGTCATAGTCTCACTGGCTCTAGACGGTTGGGAGCAGTTGAGACTCTTGTGCGGTATTCACTTTAAAAATGCGTTGTAAACATCCCTTTGTTATAGGTTGAAGTCAATCAGGTAGAGGCTAGTGAATGACAACATAACCTAATTGGGGAAGCAATAGTTCTACTAGCTCTAAGCGGTTGGAACTCTTGTGCAATATCGTTCTAACTAACGTTCCTTATTCAAGATGCATACACATAATAAGAAAGTTGAAAGATAACATTTTAGTACAGCGTATTAATAAACTAATTTAAAAATGAATGCACTCATATACACATCAGTTAATAAGGAAGCCAGGATTAATTGGCAGATCCTCGAAAATGTTCTTGCAGGATCGATAGAGCATCAATCATCCGGGACACCTCGAGGTACGGCGGCCCACCCCCGCCGCCGTCTCCGCCGTCGCGACGCCGACGCCTCTGGCCCACTCGCCGCCCGCTCCTAGGCAGCCTGAATAAATTTACCCGAGTATTACCAACTGCGTGAGTTTTGTATTACGAGAGGCTTATAGGAAGGAAATTATCGCTTAATGTATATCCTTTCGGAGAAGGATTATAAGGTTACTTGTTTATGTACGAATGTTTTTGCAGACGTTAGCGCCACACACGGCGATTGATCGAACCGTGTACAACAGACGTTTTAGGGTATTAATACCATCAGAATAATTTGAACAGGTTCTGAAGAATGTGACGGTTTAACAGAAGATCGAAAATTAGATTAACGATTTTTCAAATATTTTAATGGTTTACTTATTTACATAAACTTTTGATCATCAGATGAATCATTACATTAAAGAATTTAATGAAAGAATTACTATGGATATTGGCTATTAATATAAGAAATGGGTAAAAAATAATATATTAGGCTTAAGCGACACTTTGATCGAAAATGAGTTAAATATGTAGTTTTTTTCTGCAGCGAATGCTCTGACTCTCGTTTGATTCTGAAGACTTTTGCGGCCCTTCAGTCATCTAAAATATATTTACCATTTGGGAGAAGGCTTGCCTCAAGCGACACAAGTTTGAGACTTCTTAAAACTTTTTGTCGCTTCGGGTAATTTTGTGAAAGCATTGAGTTACCTTTTTTAAAAAATACAACCAGGTACTGAAGACTTGTGAATTTTTTTGTAAAACAAAAAAAAAACTTTAAAGTGCTCTGGTGTACACTTTCCAAAATGGCTATTGTAGTAAATAATTGTGTTACAATGAAATTGAAAAATTCAAATTTGATTATGCATCCCGGTAAGAAAAGGTTGACGGCCTCCGTGGTCGAGTGGTTAAGACGCTCAACTACCAATCTTTTTTCAACTTTTCATTGAAATACAAACTTTAGAAGACTGCAATCGACTTCAGTCAGACATAGATAGAATTGTTGACTGGAGTAAAAAGAATAAGATTGAGTTCAATATATCTAAATGTTTAATTTTGTCATTCACTAGGGCGTTTCATACCTGGTACTACCGGTATACGATGGACAACCTATGTTTAAAACGTGTCTCCACTATGAAGGATCTCGGAATCATGTTTGATAGTAGGCTGACATTTCATGCTCACATTGAGATGGCTTGTGGCAATTCATTGAGAATGCTGGGTTTTGTCTTACGCACCGCAAGGAAGTTCAGAGACACCCGGGTTCTCAACATTTTATATGACTCATTAGTAAGGAGTAGACTTGAGAGTGGGTCGATCGTTTGGAGTCCACACGAGGTCAAGTACTCCCTCATGTTGGAGAAGGTTCAGAAGAAATTTCTGAGATTTCTTTACTTGAGGGAGTACACATTTCTTCAGATTGATTCGTGGATGGTCTGAAAACTCAGCTATCATGGAGAGCATTCATTTCTATGTTCCAGATGGTTATCTTCGCCATCGGCAGCATAGGTTGTTTTATCTCCCGGCCTGCAGGACCAACTTGCCAATGGTCATGCCAGTGGGGAGGGCAATCATGTTGTTGAATCGAATCGCTTCGGATGTCGATATATTTTGCATAAATGAAGCTTCGTTCAAACGACAAGCATTCCTGCTATTTGTATAATTATTCCTTGTTTTTATTTTATTTTATTTTTTTTTTTATACATCATTTGGATGAAAAATTATGTTTAAATTGTCTAATTTTTTATTGTTTTATTTTTTACTGTCTTTACTTTGCATTCATTGCAATTTATATTTTTTAGAATTAATTGTTTTATATTTATGAATATTGTGTATTAATACACTTACTCGCTCTATTTAAAAACGCCTTAAAATAAAAATTTTGTAATGTTTTTAAATTAATAAATAACTGAATAACTGCAAAAGGTGAATTTTGAATTTTCGCGGGCTGTGTACATTTGTTTACTTTGTCTCAAAAAAGTGTTTATAAGTGGTACAAGCGCTTTACAGAAGGCCGAGAAGATGTTAATGACGATGAGCGTCCTGGAGTTGTGGAAAAACAAACCACTAATCCAAAATGGCTGATAATGCTAACATATGATAAACATATGTGTACAAACATAACAACAAAAAAAACGATGGTCGAATGTACACAGCCCGCGAAAATTAAAAATTCACCTTTTCTTTTGAACAGTCCTCGTTTGTGGTGCGTTGCAGAGTGGTAGATACTCTTAGTATTGCCCTGGTGAAAGAGCATTACTCGCTGCTTGAAATGGCTAAAGCCGTGTTTAGTGATCAGATCTAAATAGCCAGGTACTTTTCAACCTTCCTCTTCCCCATCTCCCTCCCCTTTCCACTACCTTAGAAAATACCCTAATATTGAGGATGCCATAGTTCTATTGGTTCCAGACTTTTGGGAGTAGTACGGACTCTTGTGGTAGAGTGGCTGTAAGTAGCCAATTGTTTTTAGATATGTTTTTTGATCAGATCTGAATAGCCAGGTGCCTCTTGACAATTGGGACTATTATGGGGTATCACTTTCAAAAATAGCTATTTTTTTGTTTTCCATTGCAAACAACTGTTACGCACTCGAAGTTGGATAGGAGACAAGAAAATCTTTTAGAAAACACAACGTATCTAGGCTTTACGAAGAAGAAAAGAGTTTTACATTGCATGGCACATAGGGAAAGAATACCTATTTCCCAAACAATCAAGAAGTTTATATTCCCTACCGAGATACACTATGGCATGTTGGTAGATTACGGCTTATGCGTATCTTACGAACACTCTTTATTATTTGTGCAATTTTAATTAAAAACCTTCTGAACCCAGTTTGTATGCAGAATGAGTTGATGATGAATGTAAGTAAGTCTAAAGTCATGGTGTTTGAAAGAGAGAGTACGAGAACAGCGTGCAATATAGTTTTGAATGATGAATACTTGGAGCTAGTGGATGAGTTTGTTTATTTAGGAAGTATGTTCTAATGAGATGGAAAGGCCGATAAAGATATTGAAAGAAGGGTGAATGCAGGAAACTCCATTGATGAAGGACTGAACGCTGTTGGCGCTGATAACAAACTGTCCACAGAAGCGAAGATAGCAGTCCATAATGGAGTGCTTATACCAACCCTGATGTATGGCAGTGAGGCACGAAACTGGCAGAGGAAAGATGAAAGTAGACTGAATGCTGTGGAAATGAGATCCCTGAGACGTGTGTGCGGAAAAACCACGTATGACCGTGTTAAGAATGTGGATATCCGGAAAGAATGTAAGGCTGATGTAAGCGCAGTGAATAGGATCAAGAAAAGAACGCTTAGATGATTTGGGTATGTATATATGATAATGAAAAGAATATGTGATGAAAAAGTGAATGGAAGAAGAAGTCGGGGACGCCCGAGGAAGACACTGCACGATCAAGTGAATCAAATAATTGAATCGGGCCACGTAAAGAGTCAGAATAGCAGAAGAGTATGTATGAGACGATGTATGAATGTGAACGAAGCAAGGAGTGTGTGCCAAGACAGAGTTATATGGCGGTCCGTCCTCTCTGCATACCCCTGCGGAGAAACGACGTGATGGTTAGTTAGTTAATTCAAAACTTGAAAATAATGACGTGAAAAAAGTACATATTAAATTTACTAACCATCACGCCGTTTCCCCGCAGAGGTGGAGGAGAGGGAATGGACCAACATGCGACTCTGTCTTGCAACACACTCCTTGCTTCATTTACATTCATACATCGTCTCATATATTCTCTTTTGTTATTTTGAATCTTGACATGGCCCGACTCAAGTATTTGATTAAATTGATCGTACCATGCCTTCCTCGAGCGTCTCTGACTTCTTCTACCATTCATTTTTCGGTCATATATTCATATCCCACTCCCCTCTTCGTTCATCTTCTCTACATGCCCAAACCATTTAAGCTTCTTTTTCTTAATCCTATTCATTTGACTTACATCAGCCTTGCATTCTTTCCGGTTCCCACATTTTTAACTCGGTCATACATGGTTTTACCGCACATACACCTCAGAGATCTCATTTCTACAGCATTCACTCTAATTTAATCATTTCTCTGCTAGTTCCATGCCTCGCTGCCATAAATCAGGGTTGGTATAAGCACTCCGTTGTGGACTGCTAGCTTCGTTTCTTTTGTCAATTTTTTATCTGTTCTGTTCTCATTTTCCAATTTTACAGCATTTTTTATTTACATTGTACTTATCTATTCACAACTCGTTAAATCGAAATCTACTTGTCATACTTTTGACAAATAAATAAAATTGAAATTTGTTTTATTTGGGTAATCGTGCAGGGTTATATTAAAGCGTATGTTTCTTTATTGTGTTATTAATAGGTTCGTCGCTAAAAAAACGACATTTAGAAAAAAAGAGTTACAAAGTTTTACTTCAACAATACAAAATTACAACATTACAACACCTTTATATGTGTCCATAATAAAAGAAGACAAAATAATAAAACGAAACAAATTTATAAATAGAACACATATACTTTGTTTTTAACCACTTTTTTATTTAATATTTTGTCTACCGGTTTGTTTCGTCAGGACAATATTAAATTAATCTTTAGATATGCTTCATCTCTTCTGGAAGAAACATATGTGGAATAAATTCTGTACACGATCAAAAAATGTATGTTTTGAAGTATCTGGAGAATGTATATTAGAATATATATTTATATTCTCCAGATACTTCAAAACATACATTTTTTGATCGTGTACAGAATTTATCTCCACATATGTTTCTTCCAGAAGAGACGAAGTTATTATCTAAAGATTGTCCTGATGATGGAAGGGTACTCCGAAACCGAATTAAATAAAAAAAAAAGTGGTTAAAACAAAGTATATGTGTTCTATTTATAAATATGGCAAGCCACAAAGTTAATGCTTTTTACGAATATACGAAACAAATTTATTTAATTATTATTTATCACTGGAAAAACAGCTGCTCTAATCCACCCATTTCAAGTATAGAATAGTGTCTGCTAATATAAATTATGGGTAGGTACTTTATTAGGTAGGTAGGTATTTGAAAATATTATTTTGAAAGTTAGATTATTCCAATTAATCAATTCAACAAATTTGAAAAGCTCACACTCCTACGGTCGTAAGTACTCACAAAGCAATTATTCATAGTTAATTTCTTCGCGTGAATAATTTATTAATATTCTGTGTTTGAAATCTGATTTTGCAAGGGCGTGTGTTTTTTAAACGAATTTAATTTTTACACACGTGGATTATTATAACGGTATTGATTGAAACTTTATAAATTACTCAACCCTGAAATGTGACGAATTGTGGATTTTGTATTCATTATAATGCTATAAGAAACATACCCCTATCTCTTTATATATTTAACAGGGAGGTTTTGTAGGAGGCTATATAGAGTAACCCTTATTGTACTGTCGGCCACTTCAAGAGGCTCTGAACTGAAGGCTCCAGCGCCCCTATCCGATGTATCTTTCATCCCCGTTCTTAACCCTTCCAAACTTT
This sequence comes from Drusus annulatus, assembly GCA_022651775.1. NCBI lineage: Eukaryota > Metazoa > Arthropoda > Insecta > Trichoptera > Limnephilidae > Drusus > Drusus annulatus. The sequence continues at coordinate 234,614 of JAGWCC010000115.1, forward strand.
GAAATCTTAGCCCGTTCAAGGAGATCACAGCCTAAGTATTGCATTGATTCACTGCCTCCACTATGTATGGAAATTAGAATAACTAACAGTTTTTGATGGTTTCTTCTATTGACATGATCAGTATTGTAACTTGATCAAATTATATGAAGTTTGAAAATGATTGAAAGCTTTTGTAATACACATCAATGTAATATTACATTCCCAGAAGACAAATATTTCAAAAACTCCTACTACGAGGACTTACCCAGCAGAGGAGTTGAACGTGTTTATCCACTCAGCTACCGACCGTGTACAATAATGCTGAAGGTAGTGGAAAGAGGAAGGAGATGGTGAAGAAGAAGGTTGGGAAGTACCTAGCTATTCAGATCTGGCAATCAAACATGTCTGATGCCATTTTGAGCAACATGACGATTTTAAATGGTGGTCTTTCACCGGGGCGATACTTAGAATATTCAACACTCTAGAGCGTGCCGTAAATGTACAATATGTTAATTTATATGTATTAAATATGTATATGGGTACGTTTCAGAGTGGTAGATACTCTAAATATCGCCCTGGTGAAAGACCACCATTCAGAATCTCGAAATGTTCCTTGGTGACCAGATCTGGCCGTAATAGCCAATCATCACTCTGCTAATTATAGGTATCATTTTCCACTGTCCAGAATGTCGAGACTTATAACTCAAGCCATGGTCTTGTAATTTTTGGTACCAGTCTAAATGATTTTTGTCAATCTTTACGACTCTACCAACACTTTGACTTGACCTCGGCTGTGATTTGAATGTTCTTTGTTGGATTTCAAGGGATAATTTGTTAGGTTTTTACCTTCTTGTTTTTCATACAGTTCCTACCTATTCCGCCATTTCGCTATTGATTTTTTCCTCGACAACACTGTGTTAAAAAAACAATTGACATTCTATTTCTTTAGAAGAGTTATGTGCAAAATGGGTTGCTCGTTGGTCTTGATTTGATCTTCTAATATAAAATTAATGTGTTTCGTTCATTGGTGTCTCGCTTGGTCGTTGTTTATTGGTTGTTCTTCAAGTAAAAATAAGTGAAGTGTTGTGATTCGCTGTGTAAGAAGAATCAAGAGCTTACCATAAACATCAACCTTATCAGTGAGTGAATTGGTTTCCTTACTTCCTTCATTCCATAATCTCTCCACATCCATAATTAGACACTTCCGTCATAAAGTAGTAGTTTACCGTTTTACAGCGCACTATTTTTAAAATTCATCTTAAGCGGAAAACATCGCAGTTTCGGATTCAACATTCTTTCTAATGAATATTTTTGTCATTGATTCATTACAATATTATATATGTGCTATTCTTTGCCTGTTGCTCTTTGTTCTCATTTCGAGTTATGTATTTTTTGTAATTGGACAATGGTCCGTTAGAAAACAATTGACAATCAAGAAACAGGAGTTATGTAAAAAACGTGCTTTTTGTTCGTTCGTTGGTGTCTCGCTTAGTTGTCGTTTAGTTGTTTGTTCTTCAAGTAAAAATAAGTCAAGTGTTGTGATTCGCCGTGTAAGAAGAATCGTGAGCTTAAAAACATCAACTTCATCGGTGAGTGAATTGGTTTACTTACTTCCTTCGTTCTATTTTCTCTATCCACATCCATAATTAGACACTTCCATCAAATAGTAGTAGCTAACCGTTTTACGGTCCACTATTTTTAAAATTCATGTCCTATTTTTGTCATTGCTTCATTACAATATTATGTATGTTCTACTCTTTGTCTGTTGCTCTTTTTTTTCTATGTCCGTTAGTTAATAAGTAAATAAATAAATAAAACAGATTCACAAATAAAGCGCGTTTCAATATTTGGAGTTTGCGAAGTATCCAGTCGGCACAGAGGTACAGGCCGTATCGCAAACCTACGTGTATTAATATTTCAATCCGGCATCTACTTCAAAGCGGAATTAAGCACTCTCTGAAAGTATGCCAGAATCAGATTTAAGTGCCCGGATGTGCACGCAACATTCTTCGGTCATATAAAATTGATGAATACGCGAATATTTTTGATGTGGATGAAAGGTTATTATTGGGTTGCGTTCTCTTAGAGGTGTGAAGTGGGCGGGCCCGTGTGCCCGAAGAAAGCACCTTTTTTTTCGTATTTCTGGTATAAATTATACATTTTCGAATAGCGAAATTTTTCATTATAAGAAAAATCAATATTATTGGCCTGTGTGGGGCTTAGGATTCTAAATGTCTCATGTAAATTGACAACATCAGTTTTATTTCGAATCGTTAAGGATCACACATCGTGTTTGTGACTCTCTAACGGTGAGCTTTGGCGTCATGAAATTTGCACAGATTTTCACTATGGGATTTGTAGGCCAGTAAAATTATTTTCAGCTGGCAAAGTTATTTCAATCATGAGCTATGTAGCTGTTCGGCTCACCGCGGGACTCCGCCCACGTTTTTTATTTTGCCACTAAACTTGACACAACTTAACGGTTTTTTAGGTTAGATGCTATATTTTTGTTGAAATCAATACTGTGAAAAAGTGGTTATACGAATAAACAAAAACATTATGTCGATATGTGATATTAATGGATGTATAAATACCTTAGTAAATACTTAGCCACGCCCAGGTCCGCCGAGTCAGGTAAAAATCATCAAAAACTGACTACACTGCCTTGGATAGATACCACTCTATATACTCTAAGATTTTTATTAACTATTAGAAGGTAATAAAACGAAAAAAAAATTTATAACTCATTAAGAATAGATGAAAATGAAGTTGAAAATCCTTGCCTATTTTTTTACTCGGTTTTGGGAAAAAGAGTTTAAAAGAAAAATGGTTTCATAAATGACCGTTGGGACACGAGAGAAAGTTTTTCTATATCAGACTGGCCCAATATGTAATACCTATTACCTGGGTCCAGTAGGAACTCAGCCTTCTCAGATCCTGGCCAGGAATAAAAGGTGCTATCATAAATCTTATAGAAAAACGATCACCTGGAGGTGGGAGGTTTCGAGAAGAGAAAGGGCTAGATAATATAGCAGTGGCGAATAGGAACAAAGGTGTCAGTGTTGGTTAAATTATCATCACATCATTTCCTCGGTAGTTTGAAAGAAGAGGACATGATGCGTCACAACTTATTGTTAGTACACCTTATTTCAATCAAGGCCTCCGTGGTCGAGTGGTAAGACGTTCGGCTACGAATCCAGGGGTCGCGGGCTTAAGCCCGGCGCGCGCGTTAACATGTGTCATAACACATTAAATTCCTATAAAAATAATGTATGGTGTGCTTGCGGCACGTTCCAGAGTGGAAGATATTCTAAATTTCTCCCTAATAGTGTGTGGTGACCAGATCTGAATAGCCAGGTACTCCCCAACCTTTTTCTTCCACATCTTCAACCCTACCCCACTGCCTTAAGCCTCACAACATACCCTATTGGGGATGCCATAGTCTCACTGGCTCCAGACGGTTGCGAGCATTTAGGACTCTTTTGCGGTATTCAGTATAAGCGTAATGAATAGGATTTAGAAAGAGACATTTGGATGGTTTGGGCATGTAGAGCGGATGAACGAAGAGGGGATTGTTTATAAATATATGACGGCAAAGTGAATAGTAGAAGAAGTCGGGAACGCCCGAGGAAGATATGGCATGATTAAACGAATCAAATACTTGAGACATGCCATGTCAAGGGTCAGAATAACAGAACAGTGTGTGTGAGACGATGTATTAATGAAAGCGTGTGCCAAGACAGCCCATCTTCTCTGCCTACCGCTGTGGAGAAACCGGCTTGATGGTTAGTTAGTTAGTTGATACTGGGACGTCTTCGACTTTTGTTTCCATTCATAGGCGCATCATATACTTCTTTCTACGTTAATTCGTTTCCTATGCGCAAACCATCTAAGCGACATCTTCTAAAGCATTTCTAGTTCCTCTCGTTTTTAAATCTCTACCGACTAGCACGTGATTTTTGTGGCGAGGAACCGGTTCCAGTGCTTTTCATTTTAAAAATCTATACCGACTCGTATGTGCTTTTTGGCGAGGAACCAGTTCCAGTTTTTTGGTCTTCAAATCTCTACCGACTAGTACTTTTTTTATTTTGGCAAGGAACCGGTTCCAGTTTTCTTTCTACTTATAAATCTCTACCGACTAGTACGTGCTTTTTCGGCGAGGAACCGGTTCCAAAAAGAACTGAACAAATAAGCGGATAAATTTAAATCTCTTTTTTGCGAGTTCGACGAATTGAAGTGTTTACTTCGAAGGGATTATTTTAAAGAACTAATAATTCGTGAAGCTTTCACAAAACATTGAAGTTTTTCCTAACGCTAATAAATACATATCGCGGTTGGTATCGGAAATTAGTAACCAAACAATATACTAAATCAGATAAATCAGGGGTTTTTGTGTGGCCTAAACACATCGACATAGTGACCTTGAACGCTGTTAGTTAATAGCTGTTACTAAGCGCCCTTGAGGTGATTTTTCACAAAAACGGCGCTATACAAATTATCCAAATATTAAAACTACAAGGACTTAATTATTATAATATTAAATTTGATAAAACAAAATTTATAAAAAAGTACAACATTCTCTTCAATTATTGTTCTTCTCTCATTGTGACAAGGAGCTTTTAGTCCCATTGGATGTGACAGTTCAGCTTCATTTATTTTTTCGTATTTCTTGCCCCAGAGCAAGAATTCCTTCGTAAAAGTTTTAATTCAGAGTTTGACCGTAAAACGATTGATATCAAAGTCATTTAAAATAGTCATGGTCAATTTCCACAGCAGAAAAACGTCTGCTACTTTTTTTTACAGTGATTAGAAAAATAACTTAGATTTTCTTACAAATCTCTTCGCGATTGCTTGAAAAGAGACAAGGTTTTTTTTTACGATGAACTATATAAAGGGGTGTAATTCTACAAAAAATGCATACATCATACATAAAATTAAATGAGTGTTTGTGTCTGCTTTATATACATTCATATACCTACACGCTTTTGTCATTATAAATTAAATTTAATTCAATTATTTACTATGCTTTAAATTACATACATAAAAGATTGTTTAAAATTTTCCCCACTGGGATTTCCTGTGTGGTAATTAAATTTTACACTATGCATTTATAATCCCTCTCTGTGCAGAGTTTTTTCAGAATAAACTGACAGTTAAATAACTAACTAACCACTATGCTGTTTTCCCGTAGAGGTAAGCAGAGAAGATGGACCGCCATCTAACTCTGTCTTGGCACAAACTCCTTGCTTCATTCAAATTCATACATCATCTTATACACACTCTTCTGTTTTTTTAAATTTTGATATGGCACGACTCAAGTATTTGATTCGCTTGATCGTGCCATGTCTTACTCGGGCGTCCCCGACTTCTTCTTCAATTCACTTTTGCGTCACATATTCTTTTCACACTACTTTCTTCGTTAATTCGCTCTACTTGCCCAAACCATCTTAAGTGTCCCTTTTTTAATCCTATTCATTACGCTTACATCAACCTTGCATTCTTTCCAGATATCCACATTTTTTAACACGGTCATCCATGGTTTTACCGCACATACGCCTCAGGAATCTCATTTTTATAATCTTCAGTCTACCGTCATCTTTTCTCTGCCAGTTTTATGTCTCACTGTAATATACTAGGGTTGGTATAAGCACTCCATTGTAGACTGCTAGTGTCGCTTTTTGGATATTTTTTTTTTGCGTTAGTGGAGTTTCCTGCATTAATCCCTTCCTTTTAATATCCTTATCAGCCTTTCCGCCTCTCGTGAAAATACTTCCTAAATACACAAACTCAACCACTGGCTTCATGTATTCATCGTTTAACAACTATATTACACGCTGTTCTCGTATTCTTTCTTTCAAACACCATGCCTTTGGACTTACTTACACTCATCATTAACTCGTTCTGCATACATGCTTGGTTCATCCTAGACACGATAAACTGATAAAATTATTATTTTCAGCATCTTAAAAGCTTCAGTACAAAAGTAAAGTTTAGTATACAGGTTTCCGTACTATACAGAAAGTATAAAAAATTATTTAAAATTAATTGTACGAGCGGTCCAAAGGGTCGGGTTTCCACCCAGGCGCCGCGGATTCAGTTCTATGCCTAGCTAAGTCCTTCATTTATAAGTCATAATTTCACAAGTGACGTATTCGCTCGTTATGGTGGTAGTAGACGAAAAAACACTATCAGGCCCGGCCCTGAGCCAAACGGCGCCGGGCGCAGGTTATTTTTTTGGCGTCCTTTATCAAAACACATTTTCAAAGTACTTTTTTTAACGTAATATAAAAGCTTATTGTATTAATAGGTACCTTCGATATTTTCCACGTGGACTCACGAACATACAAAAACCATCGCTTTTACAAAAAATGTCATCACTGTTAACCACTTGTTTTTGGCAGGTTTCCCCTCTAAAAAAAAATAGTTCAATTTAAACTAACAGATCGAAAGAATTACATTTTTTAAATGTAATTGTTCTGTTGAATATTACGATTCGTGTACTGTTGAAAAAATAAATCGGCCCCTTTGCCATTCGCCACCTGGAGCTGGCTGCTCCAATTGCACCTGCACAGGGCCGGCCCTGTCAGCTATTGTCAAGTTATTCGCAACCTGGAAATGCTTTAATTTTTTTTTTCAAAAAGAAAGAAATTTAAACCTGAAACTACTCTCTTACCCATATGACCTACGTTTCACCTCAAACTATTTCGTACACAACGCGCTTAAAAACAAAAAAGACAAAAAGAAAAAGTCCAGCTCTTCAGAAATAATAAACTACAAAAGTTCGCATTTATACGCAATCCATTTGAAATATTAAAACTACCGGCAAGTGTTTGTGAAGGCTCTGGAGCAACGCCGGGAGAGGCGGGGGAGGTCCTTTAATATCCCCGACAGATACAGCGGGAGCAGGAAGCCTGATCATTGTTTATTGTCCGGTGACCTTCGTCCTAGATACGGGTCCAGTTCGCAGGCCGTAGGTGGGCGGCGGGTGGTGGGTGGTACGAGCACCGCCCACCCTTTCTTTCTGTGTTCTTACCTTAGCAGATCGATAGCCAACTCGGGAACGTCTCGGAAAAGAGTGGGGTAGTTACCTGCAACAATAAGCACAACGAATCATTAGGATAATATTTTTATATGCATTTTGTAAAAAAGTCAATGAAGGTAAAAAAGATTAAACTTTAACTGAAGCGACAAAAAGCTTAAAAAGTTCCAAACTTGTATCACTTGAGTCAAGCTGGTTAATATATTTTATTAAATAAAAATACACTTTGTTTGAATCCACTTTATTTATATATACTCGTATATATAACTAAAGTGGATTATATATATATGCATCCATTTTTTTCAAAAGTAAAAAATCGAAGAACACACAAAAACGTGACTAACCTTTCCAGTTGTCAAAAACAAACCACTAATCCAAAATGGCTGATAATATTAACATATGATAAAAATATGTGTACCAACATAACAACAACAAAAAAACGATTATCGAATGTACACAGACCGCGAAAATTCAAAATTCACCTTTTCTTTTGAGCAGGCCTCGTATAGATATGCATAATAAAGTGGATTCAAACAAAGTGTATTATTATTTAATTCATCATGTCAATCCACAAAGCGTTTGCTTATTGTGAAAAGGTCAATTTATTTTAGATGGCTTAAATCCATAAAAACGTATTCAGAATCTAACGAGAGTCAGCGCATTCGATGCAGAAAAAGAAACTGATCAAAAGTGCATATTTAACTCACTTAATCCCATTTGCCTTCCCTGTGACGATATATTACTTGAAGATGCTGGAGACTTGGGGAAAGAGTATTTTAATGAGAGGTTTAATAGAATATGGGTCTTGAAAATAAAAAAGTTGAAGGTAGGATTTAATAAAACAAATACATAACTTTATTCCACTTTTATTTTATGACTGGACCGGTTTCAGCCTATGACGGCCATCTTCAGACTAGTACATGTTGTTGTTAACCTACGGCTTATATACTATTTTTGGGGATGTCAGGGGTAGTAAAATAAAAGTGGAATAAAGTTATATATTTGTTTTATTGAATCATTAAAATGGAATTCCACCACGAATTAACAGTTTCAAAATTAGAAATAATAAAAAGTTGAAGGTAGGAATAAACACAAAAGCTTGCGAATCATTCGAGCACAGTCGAGCTGCCATACATCAGGGTTGGTATAAGCACTCCATCGTAGACTGTTAGCTTCGCTTCTTTGGACACATTCTTCTTTGCGCCAACAGCGTTCAGTCCTCCATTAATAGAGTTCCTGCATTCACCCTTCTTCCTTCAAGTTTATCCAAATACAATATAATTGGTTCCCTACGATACAATAATGAAGACAATAATAATAACTGAGTTAGCTTTCAGATACCTATGTTACGTAGAGCTGAAGGCTGTAGCTAAAGCTAGGGTATAGATTGATAGCCTTCTCCGGTGTACTCGTACATTGTATAACACCTCTGTAAAGCTGGCTGTTGTCAAAGGATAAGGTACTAGTTTATAATTAACATAGCGCTTAAAGCTTTTTCTATCCAAGCCTTTGTTCGTCCCCGACTCACCTTCCCCAAGTTTTCCTTTCACGTTTTTAAAAACATTTTTTTCTTATTTGTTTTGCGGTATTTTTTTATTATTCAAGCGTTGTTTATTGTTTCCGTAATGACATTATTTTTTGACGAGTTCGCAACAGAGTGGACAGCCTGGGGCGCTCGGGCTGTGCGGAACTTGTGGTCGTTGGTTTAAAACATGGCAAATGGAAATACTATAAACGAGTAAATACAACAAATTAGTACTTTATTTTAATATTTTCGTAGAAAACAATCACTGTGTGGTTTGACATATTCAAAGAAATGAAAAAAAAAACTTTGTATAAGACCACGAATATTATTTTAAATTTTATGAATGACCGGCTTCGCTTAGCCTAAGCATCACCAGGGTACAAAATTAAACATTAATACTAACTAACTAACTAACCATCACGCCGTTTCCCCGCAGGGGTAGGCAGAGAGGAAGGACCGCCATATAACTCTGTCTTGGCACACACTCCTTGCTTCATTTACATTCATACATCGTCTCATACATACTCTTCTGTTATTCTGACTCTTCACCTGACCCGATTCAAGTATTTGATTTACTTGATCGTGCCATGTCTTTCTCGGGCGTCCTCAACTTCTTTTTCCATTCACTTTCGCATCATATATTCTTTTCATAATCCTTCTATTTCTTCGTTCATTCGCGATCGATCATAAAAAATAAAAACATGCGTGGTTTTATACTTATTTTTATTTATTTTTTATTTCAGTTTTTTAATTTTGTATCTTGATCACCGATTGTGGAATGTTGTGAGGTTGATGGTAGGAAGATAAGGAGATGGGTAAGAGGAAGGTTGTGAATTACCTGGCTACTCAGATCTGGTCACCAAACACGGCTAAAACCATTCAAAGCAAAGTTTTGATTATAAATGCTGGTCTTTCACCAGGGCGATACTTTGAGTATCTACCACTCTGGAACGTGCCGCAAATATACTATTTATTATTTTATGTGAATTAAATGTGCTATGACACATAAAGATAAAAGTTATTGGTGCACACCGGGTTTGAACCTGCGACCTTTGGATTCATAGTCGAGCGTCTTACCACTCGACCATGGAGGCAGTCAAACTGCTCTCAACCGTCGGGATCCAGTGAGACTATGGCAACCCCGATTGGGGTATGTTGTGAGGATGAAAGTAATAAGGAGGGGAAGGAGATGAGAAAGAGGAAGGTGTAGAGTTAACTACCTGGCTATTCAGTTCTGGTGACCAAACACGGTTAATTCCATTTTAAGCATCTTTTCGATTCTGAATGTTAGTCTTTCACGAGGTTTTTTTTCAGTTTCATATTTCGTTTAGGTTATTGATATTATTACTATCGTAGACTCAAAAAAAAATGAATCGCTGTTCCTCGATCATCACTCTACTAATTATGGGTATCATTCTCCTCTGTCCAATATGTCGAGACTTGTTAACTCAAACCATGGTCTTGAAATTTTTGGTACCAATCTAAATGATTTTTGTCATTCTTTACGACTCGACCAAAACTTCGACTTGACCTTGGCTTTGATTTGAATGTTCTTTCCTATGTATATTTTGTCCTGCTTTTGTCATTGCTTCATTTAATATTATGTATGTGCTGTTCTTTCTCTGTTGCTCTTTTTTCCCATTCGTGTTTTGTATTTTTTTCGTAATTTGACTTTAGTCCGTTTGTTTATAAGTAAATAAATAAATAATTTCAAAATTTAAAAAAAAGAGTCTCCAGAAATAAACGCATGTTGTTTACCATAAAGTTCTCAAATAAATTATTCTTACAGCCCAAAGAAAGAAAACATCGAGAAACACTCCAGCAGAAAAAAGAAGTTAGCAAGCTTAGATGAATTAAATAATGTAGATATGTTACTGAGACAACGCGCGTGCCTGCGCGAAACTAAGCCAACGTGGCATACCTGAGATTTACTGCGTTTAGTCTCGCACAAACATTCGTTTGACAAATAAGCTGTCACCAGCTACCAGAAACGCATCGCTGTAAGCTCTTTTCTGAGATAAAATGCCTTCCTGTGCTTTTGACAAGTGTAAAAATCATTCGGGAACAAAAAACAAATCTCGTGGAGTTTCTTTTCATGCAAAGTACACACAAATCACTTATTATTTCAATTAATACAATTATTCACATACAAATGGTATAAGTGAGATAGCGAATGCAGAAATACATAAGTGTGTGGAAGACAACCTAGCGACAGTACACGAGTACGTCGCATGCTACTTCACTCGTAAGTTTGTTAGGAAAGAGAAGGCTTGTAACGCGGAGAATGTAACGCGGGACGTTCATATAGTTATCTCATTCATAGACACATATTCTGCTTGGTATGGCTATCCTTTTCATGGGTTACAAGTTTTCAAACAGATATCAGAGCGTGCCAAATTTATCGTTCAATTTGTATGAATATGGCGTGTCTTGTATTTTATGTCTATGTTAGCAAGACGACAATGTCGCAGTTGAAGATATGAAGATAAAATTGCAAGTTCTGATTTTCAAGAGCGACTTGAATTCAGTCGTGTCACATTTTGACGGCAGTCTTCGCTCCTCCATTTTGTTTTAAGGGCGCCCGCCCCGGTCCCGGCCAAATAATAATGCTGACGCAACAAATAATTGTAAAATTGCACGACGGCCAAAGTTCAGAAAGAACTCTCCAGGCAAGATGGCGCCCGAGATCCAAAAGGCGCCCGAGGGCACTTCACGGCACGCCGCCGTGGGGCGCCATCTTTAAATCTGTACCGACGTGAGGGCTTGCCTAGTGCCACTTGTGACGTCACCGCCGATGACAATTATCAGAGATTATTTCGAAAATTTGTTTGGATTGTTTATTCCGTGCAGCAAGAAAAGGTTCAATTTTAATAATTTAATGTTTAATGATTTAATAAAACAAATTAATACCTTTATTTCACTTTTTTTATTTTTTGACTGGACCGGTTTCAGCCTATAACGGTCGAAGATGGCCGTTATAGGCTGAAACCGGTCCAGTCAAAAAATAATAAAAAAGTGGAATAAAGGTATAAATTTGTTTTATTAAATCATTTAAATGGGATTCCACCAGGAATTAACAGTTACAAAATTAGAAATAATTTAATGTTTTATTATTTAGTTTTGGCAGTTTGTATTTTTTTTAATTTTTAGCGACTCCTTTTTGGCGGGGGTTTTTCTTTAGGGGTATAAACTAATATCAAATCATATGATTAGACAATTAAGAAAAACCTAACAAACTAACCGACTAACTAACCAGGCGTAGCCACAGACGATGAACCGTCATACAACTCTGTCTTGGCACACACTCCTTGCTTCATTCACATTCATACATACTCTTCTGTTATTCTGGCTCTTGAAATGGACCTAGAATTTGATTCACTTAATCGTGCCATGTCTTCCTCGGGCGTCCCCGACTTTTCCTTCCGTTCACTTTCGTGTCATATTTTATTTTCACACCATTTCTTCGTTCGTTCGCTCTACATGCCCAAACCATCTAAGCGTCCCTTTCATAATCCTATTCATTACGCTTACATCAGCCTTGCAATCTTTCCGGATATCCACATTTTCAAAAGTCATGCATGGTTTTACGCACAAACGCCTAAGTTATCTCATATATTTAACATAACATAATATATAGTATATTTGCGGTACGTTTCGAAGTGGTAGATATCGCCCTGGTGAACAACCACCGTTCAGAATCGAGATTTTGCTTAAAATGGCAACTTATTTGTTTGAATAGAAATTAATCTATCCATATTTAATCAATCACTACCCACAATAGTGTAAATACATCAATACAGGGTTGTGCAGACCTTGAAAGCTGACTTTTGGCTTCCAATCAATCAGCCATCAACTCACCTCAACTATAAACAACCCTCACACCTCTCGCCTCATATACAGCCCTTAACAGGCTCTCATCTATACGCTAAACTACACATAGGGTTTCTAACCTCTTTCGGAATTCTATGGGCTCACTTTTATTTTATCGTTATTATGATTATATGAAAAAAATACATAAAATGACTACTAATTAAAAAAAATATTACAAATACACTCGTAAAATTCATATTAAGAAGTTGTTGTTAGAGGTTTTTGTGTAGATCCCTGAGGCGTGTGTGCGGTAAAACCATATACGACCGGGTTAAAAATGTTGATATCCGGAAAGAATGCAAGACTGATGTAAGCGTAATGAATAGGACCAGGAAAGGGACGCTTAGACGGTTAAGGCATGTAGAGCAAATGAACGAAGAAAGGAGTTTGAAAAGAAAATATGACGCAAAAGCGAATGGAAGAAGAAGTCGGGGACGTCCGAGGAAGACATGGCACGAAGTAAATGAATCAAATAGATGTAAAAAGTCAGAAAAACAGAACAGTGTGTATGAGACGATGTTTGAATGTGACTAAAGCAAGAAGTGTGTGCCAAGACAGAGTCGTACGGCGGTCCGTTATCTCTGCCCACCTCTGCGGATAAACGGCGCGATGGTTAGTTAGTTACTTTGAAAAAGTTCACATTTTATAATTCATTTTTCAAGTCAGACATTTTTTTCTATGCCATCTCTCGGATATCTCACCGAGGGTGTTGACACCCCTACCACGACACTTTCAGGGCTGGGACGGAGGCACGCAGTTCCTTCTCCACCCACCCTTGTTGGCGGATAAACTAAATAATACCATGTCATTAATCAAGCCTCTGCTTAGATCGGCTGACAATGATAACAAAATGTTCCTGGGAAATTCTAAACAAAGTACTTAGTTTTTATTGATAGAGGTACGATTAAAGGGTTAGAATGGACGTGTGTATTGCTATACATTTCTTCAGATTGATTTGTGGATGAGTGCATATATGCACCGGCATAATAGCGTTCTTTTAAAGTTACATCTTTTTAATTTTGAACCATTTTGGTGTTGCCACTTGAAGCTGTTTAAAAAATTGCAGCCCCCTTCAGTTATTTCTAGACAGTTGGGTTAATGAATGCCTGCGTAAAGTAATGGTCTATGTACTTTACTTTGATTCGATGATTTTGGGTTCAATTGACGCTGCAGCACAATGAGAAAAAAGGCTTTTATATACAACAAAAAGCTTTTTTTTTTTTCTGAAGAAAGACAAACATTCCCTGGCTACGAATAACCTGACGGTATTTGAAAAACTCCTACTACCATCATAATAAGCAGAAAATGTTGCTTTTGAAATGATGGAGAACTTAGCCTGCAAAATAATAGAACTCACGACGCCCGGGTGGAGATCCGACGTCTTCGTCCACTCAGCTACCGACCGGTCATATTATTTGATTTATCGGCATCATTATTTTCATACGTGTATCCAATTTAAGTATAAAGAATCCATTTAAAAATATACATCGCGCAGATCTCTTTGAAGAAAAATCACAACAATACGTACATTTGAAATTTTTCGCTAATGGTACAACGAACATCTCAAAAAAAAAATTTCGAAACTAGACTACATTTTTTGTATGATCAAAATGTGGTTACGAATATAATAAGGCTTTGTTTTCAAAAAGCTTTTGTATTCAACCGATCGGACGAAGGAATAAATAAAAGCGGAAAGTTTCCATCTCGGAGAGGAAAGCCGATAGTTTCGGTTTATTCTGCATGCATTATTTTTATATTCATATTCTAGTGAAGGGTACTTTGGCGTGTGAAGCTGGAAGGTAACACGAGGGAGATTGGATAAATACATATTATATCTAGGAGGCAGTGAGGTGTACTTCATTTTCTCTAAAAGAATAGCAATATTTAAGTAAAAATAGATTAACATTATCATATTAATAACACCTCCCTGGCGATGGTCATGCCGTAGAGTAGCTTCTAATGCAGCGGCTAGCATTGTAGAATAGCACGCTGCATATGACGGAGAATAATCCCAATCATCTTGTTATTCCCGGCTATATTGTCGGTGAATTCAAGCGCCTAAGTCATCAGCTTTATTTTAGAAAAAGTGTTTTTTCTCTTCTTAGATTTTTTCTAAGAAATTTAGGGTTTCTGATCCCCTGAATAAAACCCGTTGATTCTCCTCCCTCACCTCTGCAAGTTTGTCGGCAGTCGATTCTTAACTATCCATGACGCCGTTTCCCCGCCGCGATAAATCACTTTCTTCATATTTTTACGTCGTATACCACGAGAGAGAAAGAGACAAGAAAAATCGTCACATAATATCGCAGCACTTCTAAGTATGCAAGGATGTTCTCCGTCCGCGCTAACTTCACATCATCGAGTCGTATAACTTACGTCAACGGATTTTGCGGTTATTTCCTGTATTTTTGTTGATTAAAAAATTGCAGTGGTTATACAAATAAATCAAACATGACGGTGATTTATGTGCTATGCGTGAATGTTCAAATAAGACCAAACAAAGATTATAAAACATTATTTTTGAGAGGTATTTCAACAGTTTTAAATATTTTCAATCGAACTTTAGAAATTTCACATTTTTAATGACATAAAGATATAAAATCAACAAAAAGCTTCCATCATTATGTAGGCAAACCATCTGTTATTAGTGTTTGTGCAATATTTTGACTTTATAAATCATTTTAATGGTGATTTTGTTTTGTTTAATGTGTTCAAATATATTTATTAAAAATGAACGAATTTTATGTGGGCGGTAACTAATAGGCTATCCGACAGCCTTTAATATATATTTTTTCTCTTTCTATCGAGTCAGTTTAAAGTCAACAATCCTGACTACACTGTTTTGCAATGGTACCTCTCCATATCCACCAAGGTAAGAACGTAGAACGGTAATACGGGTCTATGTGGTATTAGGTCTTTTGCCTCGGGTTCCACGGACCTTGTGAAGGTTCCTAGGAGTCTAATGAATTCAGCAGACCTTTACATTAGGGAGCCCTTCTATACACTAGAAATATTTTTATTCACCTGCCTTAAGGGAAAATTTACTAAACGACTGTTGAACGATTTTAATACAGAAAGCATGTTTCCAGAATAGAAGATACTCTCAGTATTTCCCTGGTGTAAAGCCTCCATTAAGAAATTGAAAAGGTTTCTTAGAATGGCGTTTGCTATTTTCAGCAGAGCCGGACTCGGGCATTCTGGCACCAGGAGTAATAAATAACGATAAATATTAATAGCTTCAAGTTTGTGAATTATTCCCCCGAGGGCCAACGTATTGAAAAAAAGGAGCAAAAACAAATAAGTATCCTTAGGTTATTCGTTGCCAAAAAATACTTGTGTTACTTTTAAAAAAAAACTTAAGACGAGATACCACTGAAAAAGTGGTGGGTTTTTCCGAGATTCACATTTGAATTAATTCTGATGATTTTGAATGAGAGTAATTGACATTTGAGATTAATAAAAACCCACGATGATTGAAATGGCTTTGGCCGTGCTTGGTGATTAGATCTGATTAGCCAGGTACTTCCCAACCTTCCTCTTCTCCATCTCTTTTCCTTCTCCACTGTCTTCAGCCTCACAATATACCCCAATTGGACGTAGTTATGCAGAAAGCGTCCAACCCACAAGTAGCAAAAACTCGAATAGATAAATACGAGATTTATATCTGCTGAAAACATGCAAGCTTTCAATGCAATATATTTTTGGTATTTTTTTTTACTAAACCGCATTGATTATATTATATTTGACTTAAGTTGAAGTTTAAAAACATTAAAATGTAGAATAACATAAAAATACAAGTACTTTTTTTAATAAATACATTGATAGATTATAAATGACTTATTTATAATAATTCTCATAAAGAAAAAACACTGATATTCACTTTAAAAATGCCGATTTCGCATATTAATGCTTTTGTATCGTCATATTTTCAAACGCCTTTTAATCGGTTTATTTTTTTGGCGTTGGATGGTTTCTTCATTACTACGTTCGATTGGGGATGCCAAAGTCTCACTGGCTCCAGACAGTTAGGACTCTTGTGCAGTATTAAAAAAAACGTTATTTTCCTTATTTGCGGTGATTTTTTTATCGCCTGAAATATTACTCTTGAAGACAGTTTAAAAAAAAACAGAATCATTTGCAATTTATTTATAAATTAACGGAATAAAGTTCAATTACAAAAAAAACATGAAACACGAAATGGGAAAAAAAGCAACAGAGAAAGAACAGCACATACATAATAATAAATGCAGCGATGACAAAAATAGGACAAAATAAACATAAGAGAGAACATTCAAGCCATGGTCTAGTTAAAGTTTTGGTAGAGTCGTAAAGAATGACAAAAATCATTTAGACTGCTACCAAAAATTTCAAGACCATGGCTTGAGTTAACAAATCTTGAAATTCTGGACATGGAGAATGATACCCATTATTAGTATAATGATGATTGAGGAACAGCAATTCATTGTTTCTGAGTCTACGGCAAGAAATGTTGAACTGTATAAGTTGCAACAGAGAAGGTGAGTCTTAAAACAAATAATAATTTTGTAAATTCAAATTAAATCAAAGTCTTTCCTGCGCTTTTCTAATGAAGACATTAAATTAAATTTTGATTATCTGAATTCTTTTAATTGCGATTTGGTAGCGCATTCTCACAGCGATGTCAAAGTCATTTTCCTTAAATATCTAACATTAACACAGAATAATGGATCTGGGTTCAATATTTATTAATAATAAAATTCAGTCAGATGGTTGGTTGGCTGTAGACTAGAAAAATGATTGGCATTATGTCGGAAAAGTGATAATATTAAAGGCGTTAAATATTAATGTTGGTATCAGTGGCACGGAGTTATTATTTAATGGAGGTCGTTAGTGGAGGATATGGGCATGCCAAATGGTGTACTTGTGTATTATAGGTCCAGCAAGGAGACGATCGTCGCAATCTCAGGCATAGGGAACAGCGGATCTTCCATAACTGTATCACCTGTCCATGGGCGGACGTATCAGATATGAAAATGCCTGCCTTTACCTCATGACCCTACATAAAATCTGACCTCAAAATATTTGCCATCTTTTTTAATTTTTTTTTTTAATATGAATACCGCATAAGAGTCTGAACTGCTCTCAACCGTCTAGAGCCAGTGAGACTATGGATATATACCCCCAAATAGGGTATGTTGTGAGGCTGAAGGTACTGAGGAGGGGAAGGAGATTGAGAAGAGGAAGGTTGGGAAGTACCTGGCTATTCAGATCTGGTCACCGAACACGGCTAAAGCCATTTCAAGCAACGTTTCAATTCTAAATGGTGGTCTTTCACCAGGGCGATACTTAGAGTATCTACCACTCTGGAACGTGCCGCAAATATACTTTTTATTATTTTTATATGAATTAAATGTGTTATGACACATATTAATTAAATAAACCCGCGACCTTTGGATTCGTAGTCGAGCGTCTTACCACTCGACTATGGAGGACGCCATAGTTAGAAACAAAAATGATTGCATTCTCATCCAAAGGAAGATTTGAAACGTATCGTATCGAAAATAAAATGCATCTGAGCCATAAGTGGGTAATTCTTTCGCTGAAAAAGTAGATATATTCAACTGCACTGAATCTAGTTACAAGAAGGCTGTAATAGCATACCTCTTTCAAAGTAATTAATGTTAATTTATTGCATTATAATATTTTTATAAACTTACTTATGTTTTTGGGTGCTAATCATTTACTCCATGTTATTTTTATGTCACTATTATTTTATATTATGTATTACCATAGAATACACAGAGTGGTACCTATCCAAGGCAGTGTGGTCATTTTCTGATGATTTTTGCCGGACTCGGCAGATCTGGGCGTGGCTAGGACTAGGGCTAGGGTATTTATACATCCATTTATAGCACGTGTCGACATAATGTTTTAATTTATTCGTATAACCACTTTTTCTCAGTATTGTTATCAACAAAAATATAGCATATAACCTTAAAAACCGTTTAGTTGTGTCGAGTTTAGTCGCATATGAAAAAATGTGGGCGAAGTTCTCGGAGACGCGGAAGACCAGGATCATCCTTACAGTACATAAAAGCGGTGTGTTATTTTTGCTGTCTCTTTCTATCTCATGGTGTACGACGTAAAAACCGGGAGAAAGTGATTTATCGCAAGTTTGTATAGGTTGGGTAAAAATAATCAGCTCTTTCTCCATACATTGTTACTCCAAGTGTATTACACAGTTATGTAAAAGTCCATAAGGGCGTATTTAATTAATCAAATAATTAATGTAAGCAAATCACATTGACCAAAAATGTCACTCTATCGTCCACAATTATCACATCGGCAATTATTACTTGAAACGCGCATATGGTATCAGAGATTTGGGTCTACTCTTTGACTCATAACTTCACTTTAACATGCTTGTTGAAAACATTGTAAAAAAGGCTTATTTCGTGCTAGGCTTTGTTTTCAGAAATAGCAAAGCATTTCGAATCCATCTTTTCCTTTACTACGCGCTGATCCGTCCACAACTTGAATATGGCACCCCCGTATGGGCTTCGATCTACGACACCTGTTAAGAAAATATTGAAAGAATACAAAGGAAATTTCTGCGCTGCCACAGTTATAGAATGAGCGCACCTAAACGAACATAATATTATGTAAACATGCTCTCTGACTATAATTTACCCGCTCTTTCTACCCGAAGAACCTACCGTGACCTTACGACCCTATATAAAGTCTGCAATAATATAATTGAGTGCCCTAATTTGCTAATGTACTAATAAATATAAAAAAAACACTTAGACCAATTAAGTCTAACGACTTATTCCACATTAGCCGGATACGCACAAATGCTGGTTTCAGAGACTTAATTAAAGAACGTGCGAATAGAGAAGTTGAGTGAAAAATATTATGACTTTAAAAAAATATGTGCATGTAGATCGAAAAACACAGATTCTGAATATATATGTATATTTCCATATTATTATTCCCAGAATTAATAAACCCTTCTTGAAAATTAGTTAAAACGCCATAAAATAGAAACGCTTCATATTAGTCGAACGTCAAATGTACCGTTTTCGTACGATGCGATGCCGCGAAGTAAATGGCGGTGAACCATTTTTTACGTAAAATTTCATTTCTTGGAATGATTGTAAATTGCAGTAATGCTTGTATTTTTACACATTAGTACGATGCAATAGCAAGACGTATTATCTCCTGACATTTTATAAGGTTTTGTTAAATTAAAAGCGGTAAAATTGAAGAAAAAACACAAAATAACAAATATGCAACTGACAGCTGGATAACGACAATGTGCGATGTCAAATATAAGTACCGTGTGGTGCCCCTTCTGAAGGTACAAAACGCGTCACGCACCCACCCCGCTCCTTACCTCTGAGATATTGCCGTTTTGGCGGCGTGTACAAAATTCAAACTTTGAGAATTAATTTAACTATAAAAACTAACTTAAAAAAAAAAATAAAAAATACCTATATTTAAGTTTGAAGGTGGATATTGATAAAAAAATATAAAAAAAATGGACTCAACTTCCTTATTGTTTAATCAAACTTTCAAGGATTTTGACATTTTATTTGATTCATTTATTACATTCAGTAAAAAAAAATTTAAAATCTGTAAATGACAAATTTGATTTAAAAATTGTTTATTTTTTTTCCAGTTTTTCCTTAAATCTATTTTTATGTGGGTACTGTATTTAAATTTACCCCTTGATTCATTCCTCATTTTAACTAGATATGAAAGCTTTAATTCTGTTAAGGACATGATAATGACATGAGATTTACTGTTTATTGTATTTAAACAACGTTTACCATCGCTTTTAAATGTATAAGATTTTTTTTGCATGTAGGTATTATTATTAGAATCTTCAAATAATTTAAAATAACTGTGGTGTTTTGTGAATAAGAAGACTTGAATCAGTGTGTTGTATTCGTTTCGTTAATAAAACAATTGTGTAAGAAAAAATTGAGAACTTTCGACTTCAACTACATCGGTGATTGAGTGGTTTCCCATTGTTCCTTCGTTGACACTTCCATCAAATAGTATAGTTTATCGTTTACAGTCCACTATTTTCCAAATTCATCTGAAGCTGAAAACACATCCGGGGTTTTATCGCAGCTTCGGATCCAAGAACGTCATTTCAATTTGAACTTATGAACCTTCGCAATAATAATTTAACCGTAAAAAAATAAGACGATTCACTATTTTATGAGAATACGAACTCATGAATAAAAAAAAATCCATTTGAAACAGCATTATAAGTACTATTTCATGTACTTGTATATCCCGGATATAAATTTATTATAAAAAACTAAATAGTGCAAAATCGCAATAATAATATAAAACGTTTTTTTTTGCATTTAGGTACCTACTTAAATTCTTCAAAAATTAAGTTTACGTAAAAAAATTGTAATTTATTCAAAGCTGCGAAATAACTACTAGAGATCATTTTAATACAACGTTAGGTATATTAAAAACACAATTTATATTTAAGGTCACGTTATTCACTTTCAAAACATCCTTTGATTAGCGGTTATAAACATTAATCCATAATCGTTTGAGTAAGAATAAAAAAAAAAAGTTTTGTGTTCTCAATTAATAGTTGTTTTTGAATATCAAAGATGGCAGCAGTTTCGCTGATAGCTAGCATGTGGATGCTTCAATGCGAGTGTACGACAGACGTTTTACGGTATTAATATATTAGATGGGTTAGTAATAAAGAGTCTACCAGGACCGCGAGGGGAAAAGTTATGAGTGAGGAAAATGGATTCACAATAAAGACGGACGTAAATAATATAATTGTAAGTTATTAGTAATAATAATTAACACAATGTTGAAGGTTGCCCCTTGTGCGCATTTGGTATCAGTATGTTTAAGGCAGCGCTACTCAAATGCTGATCTGCGGTCAATGAAGTAAATAGATAATTAAAAATAAGAAGAAAGTGCGGATGGTTGATATCGGAAATTAAGTGTCACTGCGGTTCCAGCTGCCGGTGACTGGCGAGGAACCGGTTATTAATCCAGTTATTTTTGGAACCGACTCCTGGTGCCAGAAGAGTTCTACGAAGAAGATTTAAATATTAAGAAGTAATTTTTATATAATATAATATTAAGAACGGGTTCCTTTTGATTTCATGAAGGCGCGGAGGAGGGGGGTTGCTAGCGATATTTGGAGAGAACAGAAAGCACTGAAACTGTGAAACCAGTTCTTCATTTATCACCCGCCATTTTTTATTTGCGAAAAACAGGAACCTATTCCTAAAATAACCGGTTCTTTGACGGTTCCAGTGACCGGCTTGGAACCAGTTCCTTATAACCGGGTCAGGAATATCAACCATCTCTAAAAGAAACACTCCGTCAGAAGACCTTTTACTCTTTCAAAATTATTGTTTTATTTACTTACTTACCCCCATAACTTTGACTTTAAATATTGCAAACAATGTATGCTATCCATACGTTTTCCACTACCCTTAATTTTCATATGAGCAAATAATTTACACTTGTCTCAGTGAAAAATGTACCTTTATATATAAAAGCCCACTTGGGCCTCTACTCAGAGCTATAATATACAAGAGGGAGCGCTTCTGTAGTCAGTATTGATGATTTTCGCCTGACTCCAGCGTGGCTAGAACTAGGACTAGGGTATTTATACATCCATTTATAGTACATGTCGAGATGATCTTTTTGTTTATTTGTATGACCACTTTTTGACAGTATTGTTTTAAACAAAAATATAGGATATAACCTAAAAACCGTTGAGTTATGTCCTGTTATGTTGCATAACAAAACGTAGTGAGCGGAGTCACCGGAGACGCGAGAGACGGAAAACATGCTTACATACCGAATGGTGGTGCTATATTATGTGAGAACTTGTCTTGTCTCTTTCTCTCTCACGGTTCACGACGTAAAAACCTAGAGAAAATGATTTATCGTAAATTTGTATGGGTTGGGTAAAAATATGTAGCTCTCGATGGAGGGCGTATAAAATTAAATAAATTATCTGTGCAGCTTTGAAATAACCGTTTACTATCAATAAACAAGACAAATGCCATATTTTTTTAACTGTTCAATTAGAACGACAAGTTTCATTTAAACCAGTGTCTACATCCATAATATCAGACTATATCCTTGACAGTGGACTTAGACCGGGTTCACATAATGTACGAATGATATGGTTAGCTAGATAGGTACATAGGCTTCCGTGTCCTATGTCCCTCTGCTGAAAGGATTCATTATGCTAATATATGCAGTCGGCATTAGTCACGGTCGTATGCTAACTACTATCCACCGTGTGACCAACCAAAGTCTCGTTTGAGGATTGTGTAACGGAGACTCTGGTATTCGACACGTTAGTATAATATTTATTTATAAATTAACGGACTTAAGTCCAATTACAAAAAAGGCATATAAAACACGAAATGAAAAAAAGAGCAACAGAGAAAGAATAGCACATACATAATAATAAATGAAGCGATGACAAAAATAGGACAAAATAAACATAAGAGAGAACATTCAAGCCATGGTCTAGTCAAAGTTTTGGTAGAGTAGTAAAGAATGTCAAAAATCATTTAGACTGCTACCAAAAATTTCAAGAGCACGACTTGAGTTAACAAGTCTTGACATTCTAGACATTTGAGGATTATACCCATAATTAGTATAGTGATGATTGAGAAACAGCAATTCATTGTTTCTGAGTCTATGGCAAGGAATGTTGAGCTGGATAAGTTGCAACAGAGAAGGTGAGTCAATTAAACAATTAATAATTTTGTAAATGAAAATTAAATCAAATTCTTTACTGTGCTTTTATAATGAAGATATTAACAATAATTGTTCAATTTCATCATATGAATAATCGCCTCTTTCTCGCCCTAATCTCCATGCAATACCGCTAGTATGATTACATGTCATGTACAATGTACATAATGTCCGAGCAGGTGGACATTTTTTTAGTGGGGCGTGTTGCAAATATGATTACGTGTTAGTGCGTGCTTAGTTAATACGCGATTAAGAGAGGGACGCTTGGATGGTTTGGGTATGAAGAAACGAGTGCAAGGAGAATATATGACGTGAAAGTAAATAGTCAAAAAGGAAAAATATGGACTTCCACACATCTGCGTCTAGGAACACACTCCTTGCTTCATCCACGTTGGTACGTACTATTCTGTTGTTCCGGAGCTTTAAATGACCCGACTCACGCTTTTGATTCGCTTGAACAATGTATGCTATCCTGTAACATCGCCGGCTTCTTATCTCATGATAATATCTAAATCAAAATTATTTTTTTAATAGAAATGCAAAATTTGTCGTAAAAAGCCAAGTTGATTCAATTAAACTAATGACCATGCCTTTCCCTTTTTCTAGAAGCTAGCAGTCCACAATGTCTACCTTGTCTAGTTGTGAATGATGAATACTTGGAGTAAGTGGATGAGTTTCTGTATTTGGGAAGTATGTTTACGAGAGATGGAAAGGCTGATATTAAAATAAGGATGAATGCAGGAAACTCCATTAATAGAGGACTGAACGCTGTTGGCGCAAATAAAAATAGTCCGAAGAAGCGAAGCTAGCAGTCCACAATGGAGTGCCTATACCAACCCTGATGTATGGCAGTGAGGCATGGAACTGGCAGAGAAAGGATGAAAGTAGACTGAATGTTGTAGAAATGAGATCCCTGAGGCGTCTGTGCGGTAAAGCTATGACCGTGTTAAAAATGTGGAGATACGGAAAAAAATACAAGGCAATGTAAGCGTAATGACTAGGATCAAGAAATGGACGCTTATATGGTTTGGGCGTGTAGAGCGAATGAACGAAGAAAGAAGTGTGAAAATAATGTATGAGGCGGAATTGAATGGATGAGAAAGAAGTCGGGGACGCCCGTGAAAGACTATCAAATACGGGACTCGAGCCATGTCAAGAGGAAAAATAACAGAAGAGTATGTATAAGATGATGATGAATGTTAATGAAGCAAGGAGTGTATATCAAGATAGGGTTGTATGGCGGTCCATCCTTTCTGTTTAGCCACCCCTCCCTGCTCACAACTAGAGCCAATGAGACTATGGCATCCTTAATTCCTTAATTGGGGTGTGTTGTGAGGATCAAGGTAGTGGGGAGGGGTAGTAGTAGGGGAAGAAGAAGGTCGGGAAGTACCTGGCTATTCAGATCTGGTCACCAAACACGACTATTCCATTTTTAAGCAACATTTCGATTCTGAATGGTGGTCTTTCACCAGGGTGATACTTGGAGTATCTACCACTCTGGAGCGTGCCGCAAATATACTTTATATTATTTTATGTGAATTAAATGTGTTTTGACACATTTTGATTAAATAAAAGTTATACGCACGCCGGGTTTGAACCCGCGAACTTGCGGATTCGTAGTCGAGCGTCTTACCACTCGACCATGGAGGCGGTCATTCTGAATGGCGATCTTTCACCAGGGCGATACTTGGAGTGTCTACCACTCTGGAACGTGCCGCAAATATACTATATATTATTTTGTATTATTTACACGTGAATTAACAAAATATAATAATTTATTTGAGCGTGCCGGAATTCAAGCCCGCGACCTCTGGATACGTATGGTAGTCAAGCGTCCTAGCCACTCGGCCACGGAGGCCGTCCGCTTATAACGTATTTTAGCAGACATTATTTTACATACGTAATGGGTGGATTAAAGCAACTAAAATATCGACCACCATGCAGAATCGAAACGTAGTTTGAGACGGCTTTAACCGTGTTTGGTGACCAGATATCCAGGTACTCCCAACTTCCTCTTTTTACCGGTCGGTAGCTGAGTGGACAAACGCGTCGGATTCCCACCCGGGCGTCGAATTGCGTTCAATTCCGCTGCTGGCTAAGTCCTCCATCATCGCACAAGCAACATCTTCCGCTTCTTATGGTGGCAGTAAGAGTTTTCAAATATTGTCAGGTTATTCGTAACCCGGGAATGTTTGTCTTTTTAATTAAAAAAAAAAAATCCCCATCTCCTTCCTCTCCTCACTACCTTCAGCCTCACATCATGAAGAACTCTGATTAGGGATACCATATAGAGATGGTCGATATCAGAATCAGGTTTACCTGCGGTTCCAGTTACCGGTGACCGGCGAGGAACCAGTTATTTATAAAGTTCTTTTTGGAACCCGTTCCTGGTGCTAGAAGAGTTCCACGATGGAAA
The DNA here is from genome assembly GCA_022651775.1 of Drusus annulatus. NCBI lineage: Eukaryota > Metazoa > Arthropoda > Insecta > Trichoptera > Limnephilidae > Drusus > Drusus annulatus. The sequence goes on from JAGWCC010000115.1 coordinate 260,198, forward strand.
TTTTTATATTCAAATCGAAAAGTACTAACGAATCGACAAAATTTCCTTCCGAGAAAAAAAGTACTAGTCGGTAGAGATTTGAAATCGAAAAATACAGCAAATCGAAAAAAAAAATCTTCCCCAAAAAAAGTACTAGCAAATCAACAAAAAAAAATCGGTTCCTTGGCCAAATGATATCGATTTTTATTTGCCAAAAAGGAACTGGTTCCTCAGAGAAATAATATCGACGGTTCCAGTGACCGCCTTGGAACCGGTTCCTTTTAACTGGGACAGGAATATCGACCATCTCTAATGCCATAGTCTCACTGGCTCTAGACGGTTGGGAACAGTTGGGACACCTGTGTGGTATTTATTCACTGTAAAAAAAAAATGATAACTTTCTAGGCAAGTCCGTTTTTTTCTCAAACCGATTTTGATTACACTTCTAAGGATATTCTGTTCAGCGGTTTTACCCATTAAAGTCGCCATTAAAATGATTTTTACTTGAATGCGACACGTTTTTTTCAGTACATATTTCATTCCAGCAACGCGTTAATCATAATTATTATGTCATACCGTTTACATAGAATAATGTACAAATTACCTACATTGTCCGCAGGTAAATCGTCTCGCTGATTATCAATAAATAATTGCCAACGAACCGGCGTCCATCACTTTTATAGCGTGGTTTTCCTTGTGCCCGACAGCAACATCCCATCCAATTAACTTCTGAGCGATATTTCATTCACACATTTCTCGATGACAGCTTATCAAATTTATTGGTCTTAAACGTTGATAAGAACGCCATTGTAACCGGTATGTGGATTGCCCAGTGTAAATTTAACGAACTGCGTATTAAAAAAAGCCTACGTTTTCCGTCGAGTTGGTTTTTTAACCTTTATGTGACTGAAAGGGTGCCCGGGTACCCTTTTCGGTTTTCAACATAGATTTTTTTGATGTTCCAGTAAGTTTGACCGACTGAAACTTCTTGACTTTTCCACAATAGTGAAAATGAACAATTGAACATAACCGTTTGATATGTGGAGGATGGTATGTCAGCGGAAAATGTACAATTTCTAATGACTGAAAGAGTACCCTCATGTGTTTTATATGGAATTTGAAGATTTTCCGTATTTATCAATCATTTTATCTTTTTTTAATGTTAAATGTGATGTACTGTTGTATTCAAAGGACATCATCACCTGTATCCTTAATTCTATTTTTAATCACCTAACTAACTAACCATCATGCCGTTTCCCCGCAGGCATAGGAAGAGAGAAAGGACCGCCATATAAATCTGTCTTGGCACACACTCCTTGCTTCATTCAAATTCATACATCGTTTAATACATAATTTTCTGTTATTCTGACTCTTCACATGACCCGACTCAAGTATTTGGTTTACTTGATCGTGCGTCCTCGACTTCTTCCTTTTCGTATCATATATTCTTTTTACACTTCTTTCTTCGTTCATTCGCTCTAGATGCCCAAACCATATAAGCTTCCCAATCTTGATCCTATTCATAACGCTCACATCAGACTTTAATTAAAAACCCCCAAAAAAGATAGTACTGGGTGAAATTCCTATCCACTTCCCCAAGTATTGAACCGAGTAGAAATATATTACGTCATAAAAGTGGTCCAGCAAACTTTAGCAAATGATATACTGTAAAAGAAACCTTCATATCAATTTTAAAAAGGAGTAGTTTTCTTTAGTTCACAAGAGTTATGCTGATCTATTTGAAAATTTTGAAAATCAATTTAACTCTACTAATTATGGATGTCATTCTTCACTGCCCAAAGTGTCGAGACTTGTTAATTCAAGCCAAGGTCTTGACATTTTTGGTTCCATTCTATATGATTTTTGACAATCTTTATGACTCTACCAAAACTTTGACTTGACCTTGGCTTTGACTTGAATGTTCTTTCTAGTGTACATATTGTCCTATTTTTGTCATTGCTTCATTATAAGATTGTGTTTGTGCTGTTTCTTTTTCTGTTGCTCTTTTTCTCATTTCATGTTGTGTATTTTTTTGTAATTGGACAATAGTCCGTTAGTTTATAAATAAATAAAATGAGTGGTATCGCCCTGGTGAGAGACCACAATTCAGAATCGAAACGTTGCTTGGAATGGCTTCAACCGCGTTTGGCAACCAGATCTGAATATCCAGGTAATTCCCAGCCCTTCTTTTTTTCCATCCACACTGACTTCAGCCTCACAACATACCCCAACTGGGGATGCCATCCCACTGGCTCCAGACGGTTGGGAGCAGTTGGGACTCCTGGGCGGTATTCACTATTAAATAATATATAAAAAAAATAATGATGTAATAGGCGGTCCGTTTGATAGATTCTCCCATCTTAGCAAACGGATTGCAAGCTTTGGAGCACACACGTCAGGTGGGAATGCTGCCCTTGTTCTACAGTTATTTCAATGGAAGATGCTCCGATGAACTTGCGTCATTGAACCCTTCGGCACCGGTGCATGGTCGGGAAACTCGCCGAACGCGCACTCAACATTTGTACACGGTTGACATTCATTACATGAGAACGGGTCGCTTTTACGATTCGTTCTTATGCTCAACAGCTCGGCTGTGGAATGATTTGCCGGCCTCTATGTTTCCTCTCTCCTTCACTATGGGTCTCTTCAAGACCCAAGTTCACTCCTTCCTTTCCTCAAAAAGACCCTCCACATAGTATTCCCAAAGATGACTTAGGCCCGGAAAGAAATTATTTCCCTCAAGGCCTCCTGAGTGGATTTAATGTTAAAAAAAGCGTTATTGTAAAAAAAAGCCAATAAGCTTCCAGTCCGGAAATAATTAGTGTATCGATGCTGGAAACACAAATAGGCTTAAGCGACACTTTGCTCAAAAATGAGTTAAATATGCAGTTCCCGTCTACCTTCAACCTCGCAACATTACCCCAACTGGGGATGCCATCCAGAAGGTTGGCAGCAGTTAAAACTCTTGTGCGGTATTCACTATAAACAAAATGACCCGTGAAAAATCACGCAATGTAATTGGGAACGCCAAAAAAAAATAATTGTTTCTTCAATGCTCCCATTTCAAAGATAGAATTTCCTGCTAAAATGCATTACAGGTAGGTTCTTTATTAGGTAGGTAGAGATTTGAAAAGATTATTTTATAAATTAAACAATTTCAATTAACACCGGTACACAGCGTACGTGCTCACAAAGGAAATTATTTATATTTAATAACAGTACCTATTTGTGAACATGTAATAAACATTGTGTCAATTGTGTACATCTATTTGTATCTGCTATTTAATTTATCTCTGACTAAACCTACGTAATGTATTTTATAGTTTATAGAATTTTAAATGATTTATTTAGTTAGGTTAGGTTTTTTGTTTCACCTATCAAATTTTTCTCTTACTAAACCTACGTGATGTATTTTAAAATGTGTAGAATTTTTAATTACTTATATAGTTAGGCATGCGCAAATGGCTGACGAAGGAAAAAAATAGACTAAATGTAGTAGAAATGAAACCACGTAGCATCCTTGAGGAATTCCATTATTCTGCTCAAGCATTGAAATAGGTCGATAGATGTAATTTGACGGCCTCCATGGTCGAGTGGTAAAACGCTCGACTACGAATCCAAAGGTCGCGGGTTCAAATCCGGCGTGCGCCAATAACTTTTATTTTATTAATATGTCTCATAACACATTTAATTCATATGAAAAGAATAAAAAGTATATTTGCGGCACGTTCCAGAGTGGTAGATACTCTAAGTATCGCCCTGGTGAAAGGCCACAATTCAGAATCGAAACGTTACTTGAAATGGCTTTAGCCGTGTTCGGTGACCAGATCTGAATAGCCAGGTACTTCCCAACCTTCTTCTTCCCAATCTCCTTTCCCTCCCCACTACCTTCAGCCTCACAACATATCCTGTTTAGGGATGCCATAGTCTCACTGGCTCTAGACGGTTGGAAGCAGATGAGACTTTTGTGCGGTATTCATTTAAAAAAGGTCAACTGCGTACAGTAGCTGAAGAATCGTAACACTTGATGGCTGTTTTCTTCGGACAACTGTGTAGATGTGACTAGAATGAGCTTCTCATAATGATTTTAGAGGCGATGATCTTTTGTAGAAGATCACCAGGAAGAAAACAAAGAAAGCAGATGAATGAGATTAAGAAATGAATCTGCACACTAACAGAGAGACGCAGATGACGGAAATAATTTCAAAATACTTATCACCCAAATTCAGAATGAAAATAACATGGCAGACATTCCCGGGTTACGAATAACATGAAAATATTTTAAAAACTCCTACCGCCATCATAATAAACGGAAGATGTTGCTTGTGCAATGATGGAGGACTTAGCTAACGGTGGAATTAAATCCACGACGCCCGGATAGGAATCCGACGCGTTTGTACACTCAGCTACTAACCAATCAATTTCATACTGATGATGCTTTTGCTTTTGGTATTTGGAGGTTTAGTGTAGTTAGAATAAAATAACTAACTAACTAACCATCACGCCGTTTCCCTGCAGGGGTAGACAGAGAGGACGGACCGCTATATAACTCCGTCTTGGCACACACTCCTTGCTTCATTCACATTCATACATCGTCTCACATATACTCTTCTGTTATTCTGACTCTTCACATTACCCGATTCAAGTATTTGATTTACTTGATCGTGCCATGTCTTTCTCGGGCGTCCTCGACTTCTTCTTCCATTCACTTTCGCATAATATTATATTTTCTTTTCACACTCGTTTCTTCGTTCATTCGCTTTACATGCCGAAACCATCTAAGCGTCCCTTTCTTGATCCTATTCATTACGCTCACATCAGCCTTGCATTCTTTCCGGATATCCACATTTTTAATACGGTCATACATGGTTTTACCGAACATGCGTTTTAAGGATCTCATTTCTACAGCATTCAGTCTACTTTCATCCTTCCTCTGCCAGTTCCATGCCTCACTGCCATACGTTGTGGACTGCTTGCTTCGCTTCTTTGGACAATTTTTTAATTGCGCTAACAGCGTTTAGTCTTCCATTAATGGAGTTTCCTGCATTCACCTTTCTTTCAATATCCTCATCAGCCTTTCCATCACTCGTAAACATACTTCCTAAATACACAAACTCATCTACGTGCTCCAAGTATTCATCATGTACAACTGTACTGCACGCTGTTCTCGCACTCTCTCTTTCAAACACCATTTCTTCGGACTTATTTACATTCATCATCAACTCATTTTGCATATATACTTGGTGAATATAATACACCTATGTAATAGGTGTACAACTTTGCTTCCGCCGTTTTCCTATAGATGGCTATAGCGGTAAGTTGTGGTCGAAATAAATAGACCATAGACGTCATGCAATAAACTTAGGCATCTGTCAACATAACCTCATAGAAACATTAGTCGATTTGTGTCTGCATCATTAAGATATTCTCGATTGAAAATGTCAGTTTATTAGACAAATTCTCGTCATTTGCGGGAGGTTGCTCATAATAATGCTCGACCCCATGTTGCGAAAGTGGTCAAGACATACTTGGAAACGTTGAAATGGGAAATTCTACTCCACCCGCCATGTTCTCAGACGTTGTTCCTTCTAACTATCACTCGTTTTCGTGACAAGGTTGTTTATGACGATGCTCGACCCCATATTGCGAAAGTGGTCAAGACATACTTGGAAACGTTGAAATGGGAAATTCTACTCCACCCGCCGTGTTCTCAGACGTTGTTCCTTCTAACTATCACTCGTTTTCGTGACAAGGTTGTTTATGACGATGCTCGACCCCATATTGCGAAAGTGGTCAAGACATACTTGGAAACGTTGAATAGGGAAATTCTACCTCACCCGCCGTGTTCTCAGACGTTGTTCCTACTAACTATCACTCGTTTTCGTGACAAGGTAGTTCATGACGATGCTCGACCCCATATTGCGAAAGTGGTCAAGACATACTTGGAAACGTTGAAATGGGAGATTTTACTCCACCCGACTTATCACTTGTTTCGATCAATGGCACACGACCTGGCTGATCAACACTTCCGGTATTATGAAGAAGTAAAAAAATGGATCGATTCATGGATCGCTTCAAAAGATGACCATTTTTTTCAACGCGGGATTCGTACGCTGCCCGGAAGATGGGAGAAAGTAGTGGCCAGCGATGGATAATAGTTTGAATCATAAATTTTAAACCTATTTTTTACAATAAAGCCTCAAATTTCGAGAAAAAACGGCGGTTGCAAAGTTGTACATCTAATATTAAGTGAAAGGAAGGTCCTCAGTGCAATACATCGAGATATTTAAATGTGCATTTTCATTGAGCAGAATCAAATTCAACTCGAGTACTCACTCTTAAACTTTAACTGGGGCATTTCAGAATCCAATGGCCGAGATTAAAGCAATGTTTTATGTTGAAAATAAACCATGGAAAATCAATTACTCTTGCATTAAGGAAAATAAGTCGTAAACAGAGAAGTGCATTGGCGGATTGAAACGCGGAGTGAACCATCTGCGCAGTATTGGCACCAGGATGTCATAAAGGCCAGGAGATGCTGCGGTATCATTTGGCTTTAATGCATTCTCAAGGAACTTATTACTGCAGTGTGCCTTAGTGCTCGGATCATCTTTATAGATTTCCTTTCACCCGCTGGGAGACGAGATGAAATATGAGATGACGGTAGGCGCCGGGAGATGGCGCCACTGTCGCTGAAAATGGGTTTTGTGCAACTCAAAACGAATTTGAATGCACTTAGTTGTATTTTGAAAGTTGCATTTAATGGGCTCAGAAGGAATGCTTTCTCGCGTTATTTTTAGAATTTTGAACACGAAAAGCAAAAGGGTGAAAACATGTTTTAAACTGGAGAATAAACAAAAAAGACACAGAAAGGATAATGGAAATGTGGAATAGAGCACGTACGAAGCACTCGCTGCAGCTTTGTTCCTGTCACAAATCTTAGCTCCTTGAAAACGATTTAAATCCTGTGTGGATTGCAACAAAAATGAGCTAAAATTCTAAAGTTTACGTTATAAGAATACTAATGCTCGGTATGACGCTCTATGACGTCAACACCTGGAAAATAGTCGGGGCATAGTCGGGAAACTCGACAAACGCGTGCCCAACATTTGTACACAGTTGACATTCGATACACGAGAACGGGTCGCTTCTACGACTCGTTCTTGTGTCGAACAGCTCGGCTGTGAAACGATTTTCCGGCCTCTGTGTTTCCTCCCTCTTATAAAATGAGTCTCTTCAAGACCAAGGTTCACTCCTTCATTTCTTAAAAAATACCCCCCACACAGCATCCCCAAAGATGACGTAGGCCCCGAAAAAAAATATTTCTCTCACGACCTCCTGTGTGGAGTTAAAAATGGTAAAAGGGTGTGTGTTAAATTACTTTTAATTTTTAATATCTGCTTACTATGCATAGCTAAAGCCACTTCGAGCAATATCCCGAATCTATGTGGTGGTCTTTCACCAGGTGATATGATATTCTAAGCGAAGTGCACATACATTTTTAAAATTAATTTAATTAAAACAATTTAAATAATATTCAAACGACATGGCCTAGAAAAATATACATAAAAGGAAAACGGTTTGCGCCGAACTCAGAACCTACTGTTTGCCGGATGGACGCTTTACCACTATGCTACCGAACTGCCTTTTTTTGCGGTCATATTATTTCATTGTGTCATAATGGAGCGATAAGTTTAATAAAATATATTTTTAATTTGAAAATATTTATTGCAATTTCATAAAACTAAGAATTCTACAACTCTACAACTCTACAATGAAGGTTTTATTTACAAGTAATTACTAGAAAAGCAATGAGGAATTGTTTTAAGGATATAAATTCTTCCTTTGTAGTTAAAACGTAAATATAAAATAAGAAATAGGAATTGATATGAAATAAGATTTATCTTCAGATGTGATAAGAAAGACATGCATAAATTATCTTTTTTAATGTGCTAAAAACACGAAGGATTGGTATTTATAGTTTTCGTGTTCAAATTGTATTTTTCTATAATTCAATTGAATTACATTAATTAATTAATACAATTCAAGATAGTTTGCTTTACACCGTAATTAGTAACTAAACAAGGAACCAAAATCATATCAATACGTCGTTACCATGTGGCCTAATCATAGTTTGATAGTGGCCCTAAACGCCGAAACAGCTGTCACTAAAAATGAAAACTAAAACTAATAGCAGAACTATTTAATAATAATATTAAATTTAAATCAATTCAACTTAATATCGGCTTAGGATGGTAACAGTAATTATGTTTTTATCACAACATCAAAAGAATACAATAGGAAAATGTTTATAAAATGTAAGTTACACACATTTGTACAGTTATTTGACGTTAACAATTTTTTCAAACAATCAAGGAATAGTTTTTTGAAACTGACATTGAACAATGTAATCAAAACATCGGTAGTTCTCTTAGGGTTATTAAAAAAATCAAACAAGAGTGCATTGAAATATACATTATATGGAAGCTGTGATGTTTAACGAAGCTTTCCTTAATATTAATGCTATCAAAATATAATAACTAGTCCCGTCTTAATCACATGCTTATAATACTTGCAGCAAGTGGATGAGAAGGAAAGGCCGATAAGGATATTGAAAGAAGGGTGAATGCAGGAAACTCCATTTGGAGGACTTAACGCTGTTGGCGCAAATCCAAAATAGTCCAAATAAGTGAAGCTAACAGTCCACAATACAGTGCTTATATCAACCCTGATGTATGTCAGTGAGACATGGAAATGGCAGAGGAAGGATGAAATCAGACTACTCGTAAATGCTGTAGAGACGAGATTCCTGAGGCGTATATGCGGTAAAATCACGTATGACCGTGTTAAAAATGTGGATATCCGGAAAGAACACAATGCTGATGTAAGCGTAATGAAAAGAATCAAGAAAGTGACGCTTAGATGGTTTGGGTCACGTAGAGCGAATGGACGAATAAAGGAGTGCGAAATAAATATATCGCGCGAAAGTGAATGTAAGAAGAGTGAGGGACGCCCTAAGAAGACATGGCACGATCAAGTCAATCAAATATTTGAGTCGGGCCTTGTAAAGACTCAAAATAATAAAAAAGTATGTATGAGACGATGTGTAAATGTGAATGAAGCAAGGAGTGTGTGCCAAGACAGAGTTGTATGGCGGTCCGTCCTATCTGCTTACCCCTGCGGGGAAACGGCGTGATGGTTAGTTAGTTAGTTAGTTAGTTAGTTCATGGTATATCATTTGATGATTAAAGGTATAAACATGATTTAACGGCAAGAAAGTAATCACACTATCTGATTGACTGTCATTTATACATTGTTTGAAATAGAAATCCTTCACACGTTGAATCATTTCACGTGGAAGTATTGATTGCCAAAATAAATACGTTTTATTCGTAATGCCGAGCTTTTCCGGGAAAAGCATAGTATTAAATTCGCATTGTTATGAAAGCGTGGATGGCAGCGAAGCTTAGATATTGCCACGCGAGTAATATATCATATCTACAGAGTAATATATTATATTTTGACATGAAGCACTCACTTTGTGGTGAGACATAATTAAATTTTAAATAAAAGTAATAAATATTTGTTCAAACCTGAAGAAGGTTAAGGTAGATCCGAAACTGGTTGGTATATGTATCTAATAAAGTGGTGTCAAAACAAAGTTATTTTATTTAAAAATGTATTAAATTATATCTTAACAGCGCCCTTGAGGTGATTTTTCACAAAAACGGCGCTATACTAATAATCCGAATATTATTAACTAAATATAAAACATGAATATCATTGTTGCATAACTTGTGTGTGTTTTTCAAGGTGACTTTTTTTAGTAAACCAATCGAGAATCTACGCTGCATGTTTATCAATTATGCAAAATTTGATTAATTAATGCGTAGCTGCAAGAAACTGTTCGAGAAATGTCGAAGGAAAATTAAATGCAATACAATTTCGACAGGTTTGTAGGAGAGTGGACAAACGCGTCGGATTTCCATCCGGGCGTCGTGGGTTTAATTCCTCTGCTAGCTAAGTCCTCAATCATTGCACAAGCAACATCTTCCGCTTATTATGATGGTAGTAGGAGTTTTTCAAATATTGTCAGGTTATTCGTAACCCGGGAATATTTGTCTTTAAAAAAAATATATGTAGTTGATTCCTGAAGTAAATTTGTGGTAAACCAATGCATGACCGTATTAAGAAAGTGTGTGAAAGGTTGATATCAAAGTGATGAACAATATGATAAGAAAGGGATACTGCGATGGTTTGGACATGTAGAGCGGATGGACTGACAAAGGTTGAGTAAAATATTTGATGCACAATTATATAGAAGAAGAAATCTACTAACTAACTAACTATTATGACGTTTCTCCGCAGGGATAGGCAGAGATGACGAACCGCCATACACTCCTTCCTTCATTCACATTCATTATTTTTGGTTATTTTTTGTATTCTTGGACATCGCCATCTTCTTATCTCGTAATAATATCTAAATCAAAATTATTTTCTAATTTAAATGCAAAATGCAATGAAACTGATGACCGTGTCTTTCAAAATCTTTTTCTTCTACTAGATTCATTCTAGAAGCTAGCAGTCCGCAATGTAGTGTTTATACCAACCCTGACGAATGGCAGAAGAAGAATAAAAGTGGACTGAATGCTGTGGAAATGAGATCCTTGAGGCGTACGTGGTAAAACCAAGAAATCCACTGTGTTAAAAATGTGGATATCCGGAAAAATGCAAGGCTGATGTAAGCGTGATGAATAGATTCACGAAAGGGACGCTTAGATGGTTTAAGCATGTAGAGCGAATGAACGAAGAAAGGAGTGTGAAAAGAATATATGATGCGAAAGTGAATGGAAGAAGAAGTCGAGGCCGCCCGAGAAAGACATGGCACGATCAAGTAAATCAAATACTTGAATCGGGGCATGTGAAGAGTCAGAATAACAGAAGAGTATGTATGTAGACGGCCTGCGTGGTCGAGTGGTAAGACGCTCGACTACGAATCCAGAGATCGCGGGACCGAACCCGGCGTGCGCAAATAAATTTTATTTATTAAATAAAAGAATACTTTGTTTTAAAACCAAAGAATTTATTATGATGAAGGCCAACCGGTTTCGCTTTGATCAAGCTTCGTCAGGGCACATATAATAACTAAACTCAGTTAAGTTATTATGTGCCCTGACGAAGCTTGATCCAAGCGAAACCGGTTGGCCTTCATCATAATAAATTCTGTGGTTTTAAAACAAAGTATTCTTTTATTTAATATAATGTCCAACCACCATGTGATCGCTTCTTACGAAAAAAAATTATTTAACTAATATGTGTCATAACACATTTAATTAATATAAAATAAAATATAGTATATTTGCAACACGTTCCTGAGTGGCAGATGCTCTAAGTATCGCCCTGGTGAAAGACCACCATTCAGAATTGAATCGTTGCTTAAAATGGCTTTAACCGTGTTTGGTGACCAGATCTGAATAGCCAGGCACTTCCCAACCTTCCTCTTCCCCATCTCCTTCCCCTCCCCACTACCTTCAGCCTCACAAAATACCCCTATTTAGGAATGCCATAGTCTCACTGGCTCTAGACAGTTGGGAGCAGTTGAGAATAAAAAAAATCACGTAAAAAATGAATATATATATACCTAATATTGGACTACTGGACAAATTTAACTGATTATTAAGAATGTGACTGTTAATTTTAGTGGCCTTCCTTTAGTGCTTCTTAATTATTTAACGATGACGCTTAGGCTGAGCGAAACCGGTCGATCATAACAATTAAAATAAAATCTGTGGTCTTATGCAAAGTTATTATTTCCTTTTCATCAACTCCAATTAAATTCTGTGGCTGGTGTTTCAGTGTGAAAATGTTCAAGCTTGCAAAGGGACTTCAGAAAGAAAGAACGAAAAATCCCCTTTAAGGCCCGCTTGAATACGCCCCATGAGAAGAAAACTGTTGATGAAAGTGGTTAGGAAATGAGCAAAAATGTGTTTTCTCAATTCGACAAATTGTCGCGAGGCGTCATCTTTGTCCGCGTTCACTGGGCTGCTTTATTCAAACGAAAGCCTGCGCAGCTTGAACACGGTGAACACGATGAACACGATGAACACGGTGAACAGTGAACCGCGAACACTAACTTCGGATCTGCCGGGAAATAGCTCATAACCGGCTCACGTGATTTGAGCACTTAGCTTCTTTGTTGCCACCACTTCTGGCCGCAGTTCGCAGTCCAGTGGGACAGACACTGGATACTACGAGTAGCTAGATCAGGGTTTCTCAACGCAGAGTCGATCACTCTACCAGGGCACGACTTCTGGACCCTGTGCAAATCGCAGAACGCGCCATTGTTGGATTCGGCAGCCGTTTCTGGTCTGAAGCCCCTCGATACATGGGAATGTATACAATTAACTTAAAGATTTTGTTCTTTAGTTTGAAATCTTTATTCTTTTGTTTTAAAGATTCATTATTTAGTCTGAAAGATTTATTATTTAGTTTGAAAGGTTCGTTCTTTCGTTCGAAGATTCATTCTTTGGTTTTAAAGATTCATTATTTAGTTTGAAATATTTATTCTTTAGTTTGAAATATGTATTCTTTAGTTTGAAATATTTATTCTTTGGTTTGAAATAATTATTCTTTAGTTTGAAATAATTATTTTTTAGTTTGAAAGATTCATTCCTTAGTTTGAAAGATTCATTCTTTGGTTTGAAATATGTATTCTTTAGTTTCATAGATTCATTATTTAGTTTGAAAGATTCGTTCGTTAGTTTAAGAGATTCATTATTTAGGTGGAAAGATTTATCATTAAGTTGATAAGATTTATTCATTAGTTTGAAATATTTTATTGTTTAGTTTGAAATATTTATTGTTTACTTTGAAAGATTTACGCCTCAGTTTGAAAATTTCATTCTTTATAACATAGACAACCGCTATTTCAATAGAAGATGCTCTAATATAAGGTAGCGTTATTGATTCGTTGGGTACCGTCAAGGAAAAATGCCAAACGCACGGTTGTCCAAATTCAAAACAATACAAATGACAAAACAACAGTCTGTTCAGGAAACACAATCTAAAGTTTTTGTTCACAATTTAAGTTGTCTCCTTTCACCCCTAACCCCTTTCTTTTTGCGCAAGCCGGTACTTGAACCCGCGACCTCAGGATTCGCAGTTGAGCGTCTTAATCACTCGACCACCGAGGCCGTCAAAAAGTTTGATCAATTTCACCGGAGGTGGAGAAATGGAGCTCACTTCGGGCACGCGGACGCGCTCACAAAACACTTCTACCAGTTCATCTCTTCAGTGGTTTTAATCGACTGCAATAAGTCCCCGGACCCACAACTGTTTGAGAGCCTTTGAGCTAGATGCTAGGCGAGTGCACTATCTACATGCATATACATTATTCTGTACTGCACACTCGTTGCTATCATAAAACAATGCCGGGTGTAGCAGGCCGTGCTTCACTAATAAGTATGTTGATCAGACAAAATGGACCTTTCGTTACGGTCTTCGGTTTCAAGTAATTAGTTCGCTTTGCCACTTAGTAAATACGTGCGGAATATTCAATATACATATTCGTGTGTCGTTTTACCAGTCAATCTCATTTTGTGAATTATTTATATTTTTATCTTATCTGAACCGCTTCCATTCGGCGCAGGATGCGGATTGTCAATATTATTCTAACAATAATTGGGATATTTCTATTTTAAAAGCTTTGCACACTCGAGCTTTTCGTGCTACTATAAAAAAGATTTATTGCTTATTAAATAAATATCCAAAAAGCTTACCTATTGGCCACGAAGGTTGTCAGAGTTAGCTTTAGGTTTTTTTGAACATTAAATCCACTCAGGAGGCCCCGAGGGAAATTATTTGCCTCAAGGCCTGTGTTGTCTTTTGGAATGCTGTGTGAAGGGTCTTTTTAAAGAAAAGAAGACGTGAACCTGGGTCTTGCAGAGGCCCGTGTTGTAGGAGGGAGGAAACACAAAGGCCGACAAATCATTCCACAGCCGAGCTGTTGAACACAAGAACAAGTCCTAGAAGAGATCCGCTTTTTTTTTTACGTGATTACCGCACAAGAGTCTCAACTGCTCCCAACCGTTTAGAGCTAGTGAGACTATGGCATCCCCAATAGGGGTATGTTATGAGGCTGAAGGTAGAGGGGAGAGGAAAGAGATGAGGAAGGGGAAGGTTGGGAAGTACCTGGCTATTCAGATCTAGTGACCAAACACGGCTAAAGCCATTTCAAGCTACGTTTGAATTCTGAATGGTGGTCTTTCACCAGGGCGATACTTAATCTACCACTCTGGAACGTGCCGCAAATATACTTTATTTTATTTTATAACGATTAAATGTGTTATGACACGTATTAATTAAATGAAAATTATTTGCGCACGCCTGGTTCGAATCCGCGACCTCTGGATTCGTAGTCGAGCGTCTTACCACTCGACCATGCAGGCCGTCATTATGTATCAAGTTTCAACCGTGTACAAATGTTGAGCGCGCGTTTGGCGAGTTTTTCGGCTATGCACCGCGGTCTAAGGGAGAAATGACGAAAGTTCCTCGGAGCATCTTCCATTGAAATACCGGTAGAACAAGGACAGCATTCCCACCTGACAGTTTAGCCGTAGCAGGCCCCACAGCTTGGAATAACCTCCTTTTATATTTGCGAAAGATCGACAGCTCAACTGAGTTCAGAGAAAAACTAAAGACTCATCTTTTTAAATTATCATACCCACAATAACGTCAACTTGCTTTACTAGAGTTTAGATCACTCAGTCCGAGTGCTATACATAGTTTATATTTATATTTTACTATTGCTTACTCCATTTTTTTCCTACCCTAAGTCCGACAGCACGAGCAACAACCATTATTTGTATTTGTTAATGTAAATATGTTAGTTGTAAGTGACTAGTTATAAGTATTAGGCATAAGGTAATATTAAGTCTTAGTTTTAATAATATGTTAATTATGCTGTAAAGCGCCCTTGCGGTGATATTTCTGCCACAAAAACGGCGCTATGTAAGTCAGACGATTATTATTATATAAACATACACAGGTAGAATACAATATAAAACAAAATAAGAGAACAGTATTATTGACTTCTACGAAAAAAAAACAGTAAAATATTTATTTATGTCTAAATTGTATTATTGTAAGTGAGAAGCAACAACATTTACATATCACAAAATAGACGCCACTCGTGGTATTTTAAACACATTTAAAGATGTGGTAATGTTCCACAATACGAATACAAAATTGCATTCATATCGTGGAAATTCGCTTTGAACTTCGGGGGATACTAAAGCAGAATTGCATCGAAACTGCTCTCAAAGGAACGGTAGAACCTGGCACACTCACTCGCCCGCCCACTTTCCTCCCCGCCTGCTCCCATGCTCACTCACTCAGGTGTGAAAAGTATTCTTGGAATTCGGAGAGGATTCGTGGAAGATTGCCGAAGGGAACAGAATATACATAGCCTGTTCAAAAGAAAAGGTGAATTTTGAATTTTCGCGGGCTGTGTACATTCGATTATCGCTTTTTGTTGTTGTTATATTGGTACACGTATGTTTATCATATGTTAGCATTATCAGCCATTTTGGATTAGTGGTTTGTTTTTGACAACTGGAAAGGTTAGTCACGTTTTGGTGTGTTCTTCAATTTTTTACGTAAATAAATAAATTAATTACAATACCTAAATAAAGTGTATGAAATCATTTGTGGCCATAACAGTATATTCTAGAATTTCCAATAATGCTAGACTCTTGGAGTAAGAATATGTATGGAGAGAGAGCTAATTTTTTTACCCAACCTATACAAACTTGCGATAAATGACTTTCTCCGGGTTTTAACACCGTATACCATGAGAGAGAAAGAGACAGAAAAAGTTTTTCACATAATATTGCAGCACTTCTAAGTGTGTAAAAATGTTCTCCGTCCGCGCTAACTTCACATCATCGAGTCGCATAACTTACGTTAACGG
Organism: Drusus annulatus; assembly: GCA_022651775.1. Lineage (NCBI taxonomy): Eukaryota > Metazoa > Arthropoda > Insecta > Trichoptera > Limnephilidae > Drusus > Drusus annulatus. Next base: position 276,147 of record JAGWCC010000115.1, read on the forward strand.
ATTTTGAGGTTATTTCCTATATTTGTGTTGATTAAAAAACTTGCAGTGATTATACAAATAAATCAAACATTATGGTGATATGTGCTATGCGCGAATGTTCAAATAAGACCAAACAAAGATTTTAAAACATCACTTTTAAGAGGTATTTCAACAGTTTTTAATGTTTTTGAACGAACTTGAGAATTTTAACATTTTTGATGATATGGTATAAAAACATAAAATCGACAAAGATTCAATTATTATTTAGGCAAACCTTCTGTTATTAGTGTTCGTGTGATATTTTGACTTTGTAAATCATTTTGATGGTGTATTGATATTGTTTTGTTTAATGTGTTCAAATGTTTTTATTAAAAATGTTCGAATTCCATGTGTCAGACAGCCTTTAATATATCTTTGTCTCTTTCTATCGAGTCAGTATAAAGTCAACATATCTGACTACACTGTTTCGCAAAGGTACCTCTTCATGTCCTCCAAGGCTCAACTATTGTTTCATACTTGTTCACACTTGTCTGGCTCATGAGACACATGCCGCGCGCTGTCTGGACGAAGCTAAATAAGTGAGACGTATATTTACTGCGAGATTATAAATTCAACGTCCTTTAAATTGCATCGTTCATCATTCAATATTTGATCGAGGTAACCGCAATGCTTTTTAAAATATATTAAAATATTATTTATGTGGCCAATTGATTAAAAAATAAATAATACAGGTTTATATTTACAGTTTATGGCCAGAACCACCTATAAAATTAACAGCACTATAAAAGCTTTTGCAGTTGGCCTACACGACGGATTTACTCACGAGAATTAATTCTGCATAATGCACGGTGTCTGGAAATACGTGGGGTATGTAATACTGCTTTGATAACCATTTAATAAAAGATTGCTTTAAGCACAAAATTTTACTATCACTATAAGCTTTGTGTATAAAAAGGCAGCCCACTCACCGGGTAGAAAAAAAATATCTCTTCAAGGTGGAGAAATATTTTCTGGCATTGTTTAAAATTTCTACAATACGATATATTTTAGAGCCCTATTTGTATCTGATATCTAGTAAGATAGAAATTGCTATACCATGGGAAAGATGGACTGGAAAATCGAGGGATCGGAGCGAACCGCGTTTAAGAAGGTGTGTTCAATGAGTTGACGATCAAACTCGAACTAAGTATTGAGAAGGTCGAAATTTGTTACGAGGATATTTGGGTTGCTTGTGGTCATTGAATCAATAGGATTTGAGCAGATTTTCTTTAGCTGAGGGGTGGCGATAGATTGTTGAATAGATTGTCCAGATGGTAGAATTTACATACGCCATTCATTTTACGTTAATAACCCCTTTCCAGCACAAAAATAATCAAAAGATAAGTGTTGGATCCGAAGCTGCGATAAAACACCGAATGTGTTTTCAGCTTTAAATGAATTTGGAAAATAGTGGACTAACGTGTCTAATTATGGATGTGGACAGATTGTGGAGTGAAGTAGCGTTGTGACCGCTCTGAAAGAACTGCTTCAAAGAACTACTTCTTTCGGCAGCAGTTCCTATTTTTTTCATTGTTCGTTGAATAAATACTTCTCTTTCTTTTCACTTTCAAAGTTCTACCGACTAGTTTGTGTTTTTTTGTGGCGAGGAACCAGTTCCAGTTCTTTTCGTTTTAAAATCCCTACTTTTACTTAATATTACCCTTTTTGGCAAGGAGCCGGTTCGAGTTCTTTTCATTTACAAATCTCTACTGACTAGTACGTGTATTTTTTGGCGAGGAACCAGTTCCAGTTCCTTTCATTTTTAAATCTCTACCGACTAGTACTTTTAACCGGATATTAGTAAATAACCGGATAAATTCAAATCTCTTTTTTGCGAGTTCAATTTCAATTGAAGTGTTCTTTTTAAAGTACTAGGAATTCGTGAAGCATTCACAAAACATTGACGTTTTTCCCAACGCTAGAGTGAAGGAAGTAAGAAAACCAATTCACTCACAGAAGAAGTAAATTTTTTAAGCTCTTGATTCTTCTTACACAACGAATCACAACACTTACTCAATTTAACTTGAAGAACAAACAACTAAACGACAACCAAGCGAGACACCAACGAACGAACGAAAAACACGTTTTTCACATAACTCCTGTTTCTCGATTGTCTATTGTTTTTCAACACAGTGTTGTTGAGTAAGGAAATTGAAAAGCGAAACGGCGGGATAGGTAGGAACTGGGTGAAAGACAAGAAGGTAAAAACCTATCAAATTTTCATTTTGAAATCCAACAATAAGATCAATAATTCTCTATCAAATATTATTATGAGCTATCAGAGGAATCGCACACACCAAGCCTCTGTAAAAACTTGACGTTTTCGTCAACTCGGCTACTGACCAGTCAATAATAACGTTTATATATGTTTTAATCATAATTTGATTAATGTTATCATTTGACGTATTTGATGGGCTGAATTAGGTGTAATCTAAAAGTGAGGCTTTGCGCTGCTACCAGAATCGACAATAGCCGCGAGAAGGGTAAATTAATGAAGCCTCTGAAGCCTGAAATAATTGATATCTCTTTGGTGGAACAATTCAGATAATTTTAACGCAAAAGCCAGTGAACAGGAATTATTCTACGGGGCTGGATAAGTGTTTCATATATTCCTATTTACATTTGTATGATGAAATCAGTAGCAAACTGTGATTTTTTATTGGTCTTGTGCAATTTTCCAAAGCAAATATTTTAAAGGTTGTTTTATGCTTTTGAATGATTTATGGTTTTTTTATGTTATTCAATTTCTAAACTAGAAAAAGGCAATTCATTAAATACATAACACCGAGATTACAAATACAGCGTTTGATATAACACTAGCTCTAGATTTTTTCTAATTTCGAAACCATCCAAAGAAACGAAGCTAGCAGCCCACAATGGAGTGCTTATACCAACCCTGATGTATGGTAGTGAGGCATGGATCTGGCAGAGGAAGGATGGAAGTCGACTGAATGTTGTGGAAATGAGATCCCTGAGGTGTATGTTCGGCTAAACCATGAATGGCAGTATTACAAATGTGGATATCCGGAAAGAATGCAATGCTGATGTAAGCGTAATGAATAGGATCAAGAAAGGGACGTTTAGGTGGTTTGGGCATGTAAAACGAACGAACGAAGAAGGACATGGCACAATCAAGTTAATCAAATAATTGAATCGGGTTATGTGAAGAGTCAGAATAAAAGAAGAATATGTATGAATGTGAATGAATCAAGGAGTGTGTGCTTAATTAAAAAAAAAATAGAAAAATAATATTCGTGGTCTTAAAGAAAGTTATTTTTTCATTTCTTAAAAATATGTCAAACCCCAAAGTGATAGCTTTATTAGAATTTCAATAATTTTGCACTTGGCCGGGATTCGAACTCTCGGCCAAAAAGTTCATCCAAAAAAATAAGTCGTATCTGATGAAACACACCAGCTTCCGAATCGCAGGGTCGAACGAGATCAAAGTTGATCTGTAACCGTTTTGTTTGCTTTCCAGTTCTGGGAAACAGATCTCCGGGTGTGCCAAGAATCTCAATGGAGCTGATAAGGTTTCATAGTCCGCCGTAGATGCAGTAGATTCCATGTTTATCATTCGCACTCGTAAATACGCAGTTAAAATAATAACTGCTCGAAGGGAGTCGAAATACATTCAGAGTGCTTTCTGGCAAATGGGTTTTTTACAATGATGCAAATGTAGAGTGAATGTGGCAAACAACATGCGTGGAAAATCGTCTTATACTATTTACAATATTTTTCATAGGTTGTATTTTTATCCACCTTACTGGTGTGATGTACTCAGAGATGTTTTTTTTTGCATATTCTTAAAAAGCATTTACTTTGTTGCTTGCCATATTTATGAATGAAATAGATCAACTTTGTTTATAACCACTTTTTTTATGCAATATTATTTCGACTGGTTTCGGAGGCACCCTTCCAACATCAGGAAAAAATTAAAATTTTACATATTCGTAAAAAGCATTTACTTTGTGGCTTGCCATATTTATAAATAAAATAGATTAACTTTGTTTATAACCACTTTATTATTCAATATATTATGTCTACCGGTTTCGGAAGTACCCTTCCATCATCAGGACAATATTAAAATTTTAATATCGTCCTGATGATGGAAGGGTGCTTCCGAAACCGGTCGACATAATATTGAATAATAAAACTGGTTATCAGCAAAGTTTATCTGTTTTATTTATGTTTTTGTGAATTTATAATAGTATATTTGCCGGACGTTCCAAAATGGTAGATACTCTAAGTATCGCCCTGGTGAAAGACCACCATTCAGAATTGAAACGTTGCTTTTTTATATTTTTTTGATATGAATACCGCACAAGAGTCTCAACTGCTCCCAACCGTCTAGAGCCAGTGAGTCTATGGCATCCCCAAATAGGGTATGTTCTGAGGCTGAAAGTAGTGGGGAGGGGAAGGAGATTGAGAAGAGGAAGGTTGGGAAGTACCTGGCTATTCAGATCTGGTCACCAAACACGGCTTAAGCCATTTCAAGAAACGAAATGGGTATAGCCTTGTTTGGTGACCAGGTCTGAATAGACAGGTACGTCTCAACCTTCCTCTTCCCCATCTCCTTCCCCACCGCACTACCTTCAGCCTCATAACATACCCCAGTTAGGGATGACATAGTCTCACTGGCTCTAGACGGTTGGGAGCAGTGAGTCGTGACTCTTGTGAGGTATTCATTATAAAACAAAAAAATTATTAAAAAATCGGTTGTTAATTTGTAGTACAAAACAACTGTTTTCATCTTAAATTGTGGTTTCTACATTGAGTTATTGTTCTTTAAAGGATCTGATAGTGACAGTTAGTACATACAATTAATAAAAACAAAAACCTTTTTTTTAAGTCTACGTTTTAAAGAAAATGTTCAACAAAAAAATTGCAAATTGGTTACACCTTATAAAAATAACTACAAATATAGTGAAACCTTGGTTTGACAGTGTTTCGCAAGACGAGCAATGCATTTTAACTACATGAACGATCGATTTCTTGCCGTACGAGGTTTTTATCTGTAAAATGTGGAAAGCAATACAAAATTTCCTAAAAATTAACCACCCGATTAAGCATGAATGAGTACGACGAACCTGTTGAACGACGATGAACCTGTTCTACCGGTTAGTGGCCGAATGGACAAACGGGTCGGATTCCCACCCGGGCGTCGTGAGTTGAATTTCTCTGCTAGCTAAGTCCTTCATCATTGGACGAGCAACATCTTTCGCTTATTACGATGGCAGTAAGAGTTAGTCAAATATTGTCAGGTTATTCGTAACCCAGGAATGTGTTTCTTTCTTTAAATCAAAGAAAAAAATGTTCTTTCCAGCCAGCATGTCTTCCTAATTTTCTCTTTCCAGTATGTTATATTTTTTATATTTTTATTTTATTTATATATTTTTTTCAACGATTAAATCTTTGCAATATTCTTTCTCTTTCATTTATATGCCGGCAATACGGGCGTTTATAGATATATATTTGACAGCCTGCATGGTCGAGTTGTAAGACGCTCGACTGCGAATCCACAGGTGGCGGGTTCGAACCCGGCGTGCGCAAATAAATTTTATTTAATTAATACGTGTCATAACACATATAATTGATATCAAATAAAACAGTATATTTGCGGCACGTTCCAGAGTGGTAGATACTCCAAGTATCGCCCTGGTGAAAGGCCACCATTCAGAATTGAAACGTTGCTAATAATAAAATAGTTAAGTCGTGTTTGGTGACCAGATCTGAATAGTTAGGTATTTCCTTACCTTCCTCTCCCTCATCTCTTTTCTCTCCCCACTACCTTCAGCTTCACAACATACCCCTATTGCGGATGTCATAGTCTCACTGACTTTAGACGGTTGGGAGCAGTTGAGACTCTTGTGCGGTATTCACGTAAAAAAAAAACATGTATATATTTATTTTTTCTTTATTTAGAATACCGGTCAAGAGTCTCAACTGCTCCCAACCGAATAGAGAGACTATGGCATCCCCGATGGGAAGAGGAAGGTTAAGAAGTACCTGGCTATTCAGATCTGGTCACCAAACACGACATAAACTATTTCAAGCAACGTTTCGATTCTGAATGGTGGTCTTTCACCAGGGCGATACTAGGAGTATCTAGCACTCGGGAACGTGCCGCAAATATACTATACCATCGCTGGAAAGTCAAAAGGGCTAAAGCGCCATTTCAGCAATCTTACACCAGAGCACATTAAAGTGTGTTTTGTTTTACAATAATATTCATTAGTCCTGGTATGCTCTCTCGATGCCCGGGTGGGAATCCGACGCGTTTGTCTACTCAGCTACTAACCGGTCAAATCGTCGATCATTTGAATAAGAACTTACTAAAAATAATAAATTTCAGAAAAGATATTATTTTTGTTAAAACAATTTTTTTTATTCGAAGCAATACATCTTCTTAAAACTCTGCTGCACATTAATTGAAGCGAGTGATTTATACACTGGCGGTAGACTTCACCGCATTCCCAAGGATGGGCGCTAGTTCGACAGTGTTTCGAATATCTGCAGCATTTACAGAACAGGAGATAAATGTTGGATCGCTTCCAAATATTTCTCGATAAACAAATATGATTTAACGACGAGCAATACTTTAAAATACCTCAAATTTATTTCAGGGACTTTATGGCTTTGCAATACTCAAAAGTCTGAAGTATTTGCGGCGTGGATTTAGAATAAAAAATAAAGGTAAAATATGCATAAAGAGGATGTGTACTATCAAGGCGATCTTGAAAACCATGTTTGTTAGTTTGGAAACTTTATAAGTGGTATCGCTCTGGTAAAAGACCACCATTCGCAATCGAAACATTGCTTTAAATGGCTTTAGCCGTGTTTGGTGACCAGATCTGAGTAGCCAGGTGCTTACCAACCTTCCTCTTTTCCATCCTTTCCCTCCCCACTCCTTTCTATCGCGTGAAATACCCTAATTGGGGATGCCATAGTCACATTATTTTACGGTACTGTTAGGTACTACAATATGTTTTTGTTTTCATTGCCACACTGAACATTTAATTAATTAAGAATTAAATAAAAATGTTTGTATTTTTTATAAATTGTATTTTAAAATGTATCTTATTTATTTTGTTGTATTCAAAGGTTCTTGTGCCGTAAACCGTATAATCTAAGAATCGCCCTGGTGAAAGGCCACCATTCAGAATCGAAACGTTGCATGAAATGGCTTTAACCGCGTTTGGTGACCAGATCTGAATAGTCAGGTACTTTGTGACCTTCATCTTTCCTATCTCATCCCCCTCCCCACTACCTTCAATCTCACACCATACCCCAATTAGGGATGCCATAGTCTCACTGGATCTAAATAGAAGAGGTAGAAACTCTTGTGCGGTTTCACTATTAAAAAAAAAAAATCTTTTGAGGACTCTCCGATCTCCGGTTAACATCCTCAGCTATGCATTTGGAGGTCACGGGCTCGAGGCCCAGCGTGCGTGAATAAATAAAATAATATTTAATTGTATCATTTCACATATTGATTGTATCATTTCACAAATTGATTGTATCATTTCACATATTGATTGTATCATTTCACATATTGATTGTATCATTTCACATATTGATTGTATCATTTCACATATTGATTGTATCATTTCACATATTGATTGTATCATTTTACATATTGATTGTATCATTTCACATATTGATTGTATCATTTCACATATTGATTGTATCATTTCACAAATTGATTGTATCATTTCACATATTGATTGTATCATTTCACATATTGATTGTATCATTTCACATATTGATTGTATCATTTCACATATTGATTGTATCATTTTACATATTATTCCAGTAGTGGATACTCTCAGTATTGCCCCGGTGAAAGACCGCCATTTAGAATCGAAACAATTATTATAATGGCAATAGCTGTGTTTACTGACCAGATCTGAATATCCAGGTGTTTCCCAACTTTCTCTAACCGTCTTCTCCGCCCTTTCTACTGACTTCAGCCTCACGACATATCCCGATTAGGGATGCCATAGTCTCACTGACTCCGGATATCTGACTCTTGTGAGGTATTCACAAAAATAAAAAGCGTATCAGGGCTATGAAAACGTTTTGAAGTGTCAAAGTTTCTACTTACGAACCATATTACTGATAAGTTTACTTGTATAATATGGCTAAATAAGTTTTTTAGAATGATAATAAAAACAAATTAGAAAATTTTTTATTTTGACTGGACCGGTTTCAGCCTATGACGGCCATCTTCAGACTAGTACGGCTTATAGATGTTTTTCCAAACGGTAAACAATGATTTATTTAATTATATTCATCAGTATTGTTGCATGATTTTTGAGGTTACTTTTTTTTACAAAATTTTATATATCTATAGAAATTTATTTCATTTTATTTGATATTTAAGGACAAATTTCATAAATATGAATTGACAATGTTTGAAAGGTTGGTGGTTTGAGTTTACTTTAGGTTTTCCATCTCAATTGCGTCAGATGTACAACATAATTTTTTTTTTCCCAGCATTATGGTATAATGATTCTATTCATTATGCACTGTTTAGATTACTTCTATTATTATAATTTCTCGGTATCAAGGAATTTTTGAGTGCTATGCACTTTGGTAATGACTTATTTGTTATTACCTATTGATTGTTTGGGATTTTTAAGTGCATTTACATTATGATATGTTTTTAGTTAGAATATACATTATTACATTGGATCGGATGATAAAATTATAATGGGTATAACCAAATGATTCTAGTTGTTTATTCATGACAAATTGTGGGTCAACTTTATTAGTTGGACGGGTTATTTCCATTGATTCTAGTCTGTCTAATTTTTGTCCTTTCACGCACGTGTTTTTTTTAGAATGATCAGAAAACATTAGAAAATTTTTGCCAGAGCTTCATAAAATAAAAGTTAAGATGTAATTCCAAATACAAACAGCGCCCTTGAGGTGGTTTTTCACAAAAACGGCGCTATAGAAATTATTCATTCTTTGCTTTAACAAATTTGTTAATATGAATGCATACGTTTCATCAAGATTTTTAGACCCGTAGCTTCTAGTATTTTTTTTTTAATGTGTTGATGTACACATGCACTGTTATACCCATATCTGAACCTTTTCTGTCATGATTTATGATAGCGATCATGATTTTAGATAGTTTTTTTTGTATGCATTACATATATTATTTTCTCCTTGTTACTTAGTCTTATTGGTTTAATTAATTTATTATGAAGCGCACTTGAGGGAAAAAATCACAAAACTGCGCTATATAAGTTCTCTAACTAACTAACTAACCATCACGCCGTTTCCCTGCAGGACGGAACGCCATAAAACTCTGTCTTGGCACACACTCCTTACTTCATTCACATTCATACATCGTCTCATACATACTCTTCTGTTATTCTGACTCTTCACATGACCCGATTCAAGTATTTGATTTACTTGATCGTTGCACGTCTTTCTCGAGCGTCATCGACTTCTTCTTCCATTCACTTTCGCATCATATATTCTTTTCACACTCCTTCCTTCGCTCTACATGCCCAAACCATCTAACCGTCTCTTTCTTGATCCTATTCATTACGCTCACATCAGCCTTGCATTCTTTCCTTTCCAGTTCAGTCAGTCCTATCCTTTGTTCACAGTTCTCAGTTCAGTCCTTTGCAGTTCTCTGTTATTATTATACTATCCAAATATTATTTTTATATCGCAACCACTTCAAGGATTTATTTTGTATTCCAAGATCATTAAGGAGGTGATTCGTTTAAAAACATACTGATTTGAACCCATTAATTAAAACCCAACTTATATTACTATTTTCTTTTCAAAATCGTTGGTCAAATTGTTATTGGCAACCCCGATTTAATGAGAACAATCGCATTCCAGATTCCCAAGAGAATTACACCGTCTAAATAATTGTTTTATTGTAAAAACAACTGACTCATTCAGAAATTCAACTGATGACGTTGCTTACAAATACGCATGGGTGGGAGGTGTATTAAAATAATCACAATGCATGTTAATTTGTAGGAATACTACATCCTTGGTATCATTACAAGAGCATCTATAACAATCCATCTCTGTTATGTAATTTTGTATAAATATAAGGAATTAACAAATATTTGATATTGATTTTATTGGTCTGGAGCCAGTGGATAGTCCCACTGGGCAGCCTCTATTTGGTTATTTTGTGAGGCTAAAGGTGAAAACGAGATGAGGAAAATAGGCGTTTGAAAAAAAGTGAATACCTCGCAAGAGTCTTAAATGTCTAAAGCCAATGGGACTATGGCATCCCTAATTGGGCGCAGTAGTAGAAAAAAAAGGAGATGTGGAAGATGAAAGTCGGGAAGTACCTGGCTATTTAGATCTAGTCACCAAACACGGTTAAAGCCGTTTCAAGCAACGCCTCCATTCTGAATGGTGGTCGTTAACCAGGGCGATACTGAGAGTATCGTACTGAGTCGAACTATGCGAAGAGCCTTTTTAGAGATTTTTTCATTTCTATTTTACATATGGAACCTTGGAGTAACAATGTATGGAGAGAGAGAGCTAATTATTTTTACCCAACCTACACAAACTTGCGATAAATCACTTTCTCCGGGTTTTCACGTCGTACACCATGAGAGAGAAAGAGACAAAAAATATAATACACCGCTTCTATGTACTGTCGCGATGATCTTGGGCCCCTGGGTCACCGCGGGACTCCGCCCACATTTTTTATTATGCCACTAAACTTGACACAAATAAACGGTTTTTAAGATTATATGCTTTACTTTTGTTGATAACAATACTTTGAAAAAGTGGTTATACGAATAAACAAAAACATTATGTCGACATGTGCTGTGAATAGATGTATAAATATCCTAACCTTAGTCTTAGCCACGCCCAGGTTCACCGAGTCATGTAAAAATCATCAAAAACTGACTACACTGCCTTGGATAGATACCACTCTATATACTCTAAGTATGAAACAATTCAAATTTATTTTATTTTTTTTTTTTATTTATTAACTTTTTGTTTCTTACATTATTTTTTTACATTACTTACCTCACTAGGTCATAAGAACCTATTCTTAAGTAAGTGACAATATGTACAAGTAGAATAATAAAAAAAAAATATCTGTTACACAATGTTCTAGTTTGTCATGGTGAAGAATTTCAAGTGCTATTTTAGGAGGTCTTCAATTTCCTTGCGGTCCTTACTCATTAGCCATTTAGTAATGTTTTAATTAAAGGAATACATATTGGTGATGGCTACAGTCTGCGGTGGGAATTTGTTGTAAGTGTGAGGCGCGATGTACATATGGTGTCTTTGTGCAAAAGCTGTATGGTATTTAGGTACTGAAAGTCTTTCTTGTTGTTTGGCCCTTGTATTTTTTATTATGTGTGATATACATTAAAGATTTTGAAGAATGAGTTATTTTGAACACTATTTTAAGATATAACTGTCTGATATTGAGGATTCCTAAAAGTTGAAAGAGTGGCGTTGTTGGGTGCCTTAAGGGCTTTCTAAATATAATTCGTAAAATTACTTTTTTGTATTTTTATAAGATGACGTAGCAAGGTAATAGCAACTCCCCCCTAATTACCTGAAGATTTAAGGTCACATTGGTTGTGAGAGTGGTAGTTTAGGTCAGGAGGAGCGCTTGTAGGCTGTAGTATATTTGTAGTTTGTTTGTAGTGGCAAACAGGTACCTGCCAGTGTTCTCCAGTAAAGCAAGATTTGCATATTCCTCTGAGATTATTCCTAGTTCGCTATAGTAAATGTATGGCAGCGGGAGAAATACTAGGTAGGGAGGCTGTACTCTGTACCCAGGGCCGCCGCTGGTAGTAATATATCGCTCGTAAATAGTTTACTAACAATAATGCATATTTTACTGGAAAAATATTGCGCCTCAATGAGTGACGGCCTCCATGGTCGAGCGGTAAGACGCTTGACTACGAATCCAGAGGTCGCGGGTTCACACCCGGCGTGCGCCAATAAGTTTTATTTAATGAATATGTGTCATAACACATTTAATTCTTTTTTTTTTAGAGAAAGACAAACATTCCCGGGTTACAAATTACCTGACAATATTTGAAAAACTCCTACTGCCACCATAAGAAGCGGAAGATGTTGCTTGTGCAATGATGGGGGACTTATCCAGCAGAGAAATTGAACGATCCGACGCGTTTGTCCACTCAGCTACCGACCGGTCATATATTTGCGGCATATTCCAGAGTGGTAGATACTATGAGGCTAAATGTAGTGGGAAGGAGAAGGTGATGGGGAAGAGGAAGGTTGGGAAGTACCTGACTATTCAGATCTGGTCACCAAACACGGGTAAAGCCATTTCAAGCAACGTTTCGATTCTGAATGGTGGTATTTCAACAGGGCGATACTTAGAGTATATACCACTCTGGAACGTGCCGCAAATATACCTTATATTATTTTATATGAACTGAATGTGTTATGACACAATTTATTTTATTAAAAGTTATTTGCGCATGCCGGGTTTGAACCCGCGACCTCTGGATTCGTAGTCGAGCGTCTTACCATTCGGTCGTGGAGGGCGTCTAGGAATTAAGAGTTGTACAGCGTCCTAAAGGTGATTTTTCACAAAAGAGGAGCTATATACGCAAATACGTATATGTAAATTAGGCAAATTTTATTATTATTAATATATTATGACTGAATCAGTCTTGGAAATCTCCGAACTGAGTGCGCAGACGCATATTTAGTTCGGCCGCCCCGCGGTTGTTGCGCCCGTGTGCGCCGCACACATTGCACATAAGGGTGCGGCGCACCTGTCAGTAACTGCACTATGTGCTTTACCATGTGTAGTGTTACTGTGTTCACTGTTCCCGTGACTTCCACCGTGCGGCACTAAGTGACAGCTCCGGGACTCCGCTGTACAATATTATTACATTTCGGGGAAATGCAGGCTGCATTACTATCAGCTGTTAACTTGTATTTAAACTAAACAAAACAATTGAGGTTATGAAACATGGATGATTGAATACAGAGCTATTCAGATCTTGTCTTATTTAAGCAATAGCTGTTTTAATCAACGTTTAAATGCCAAATGGTGGTCCCTCAGCAGTGTAATGTGAAAATTATCAACTATTTGATAACTAACTATTCATCACGTGGTTTCTCTAAATGGGTGGGCAGAACGGATGGACCGCCATACAACTCTGTCTTGGCACAAACTCCTTGCTTCGTACGAATACTTACCACTCTGGAACGTGCCGCAAATATACTACATAATATATTTCATATTAATGAAATGTTTAATGACACATATTTGTTAAATAAAATGTTAAAATAGGAATTAACTTTAAAGCATAAATGCCTATTACTTATTGAATATTTTAATAACATTAATAATCTAAAACGCAAATATGAAACAGGAAAAAAGCCAGAAACTAAAAAAAAAAAACAATCGAACCGAGACTCAAGAGAACTAACTCAGTGGTTCCGAGTTCGAGTCTCAGTTATGACCATTGTTCTTTTTAGTTTCTGACTTTTTTCTGTTTCATATTTGGGTTTAAGATTATCAATATTATTTAATAAATAAAATTAATTTACGCACGCCAGCGTCAAAGTCAAGCGTCTCATCACTGGAGCATGGAGGTCGTCGGCGCGTCGTTTCAAAAAATATTTTGGTAGTTCAATTGCTAGAGACGTCACTCCCGGATAGAGTAAAAGTTCCGAGTTCGAGTCTCGGTTTTTTTTCTGTTTCATATTTCTTTGAAAATCACTGATATTATTTCAGTAATTACGATTGATCTTCTTATTTACAAATAAAAGAAAAAAAACTAGTCTCAACATTGAAAAATTGCGTATCATAGATTAGAGGAGAGATTTTCTTTATTTTCTCACGCTTTTCCGTTTGACGCGCAACTACTGCGGCTAATTTACACTCTTTAAGTAAACAATATCGTGATGGTATATCACACGGCTGCATATTGGTGAGCCCCGGGGCCGCAGAGAAAACAAACCGGCTCACAGCTCGCAGCCCCGCTATAAATACGCAATCCAAGTGCCGGGAGGGCATCATGGTATCAGGGCATGGCATTGCAAACAAACTCGGGCGCCAAAGTCTTTGGAATAAGATACATCAGCAGAGGATTTACTATTTAGAATTTGAGAGCCTACATAAAAAAATAATATTAATTGGCTCATTTCTCTCTCTTCATACTTGAAATTTTGGGTTTCTGATCCTCTCGATCGAACCCATTGATTCTCCTCCCTCACCTCAGCGAGTTTATCGGCAGTCGATTCTAAACTAACCATCACGTTGTTTCCCCGCAGGAAAAGGCAGAGAGGACGAACCGTGTTCAATGTTGGCATACACTCCTTGCTTCATTCACACTCATACATTGTCTCATACATACTCTTCTGTTATTCTGATTCTTCACATGGCCCAAGTATTTGATTCACTTGATCGTGCCATGTCTTCCTCGGGCGTCTTCGACTTCTTCTTCCATTCACTTTAGCATCATATATTCTTTAAACAATCCTTTCTTCGTTCATTCTCTACATGGCCAAATCATCTAAGCGTCTCTTTCTTGTTCCTTTTCATTACGCCTACATCGGCCTTGCATTCTTTGCGGATATTCACATTTTTAACACGCTCATACATGATTTTACCGCAAATACTTCTCAGGGATCTCATTTCTACAGCATTCAGTCTACTTTCATCAAAATTGTTAATAATACTTAATTAACAGAGTGGTAGTTACTCTAAGTATCGTTCTGGCGAAAGACCACCATTCAGAATCGAAACGTAGCTTGAAATGGCTTTAGCTGTGTTTGGTAACCAGATCTGAATAGCCAGCTACTTCCCAACCTTCCTCTTCCCAACACACCTCAATTATGGACGCCATAGTCTCACTGGCTGTAGACGAGCAGTTGGAACTTATTGAATTGAATGGGTTTATGGAATTTGAGAAAATTTCAATGTTGTGATGTTTACTTATTTTACTGTTTAATCTTGACCTTGTTGGTATAAAATTATAACACCCTGTTTTATTCAGGTGTATGTTTGTCGAGAACAAATCAAAATTTCTCGTTCATCGCGTAATAATGTAAAGTCTGATCTTACTCAATAGAGTATTATTTTTATAGTAAATACCGCACAAGAGTCCCAACTGCTCCCAATCATCAGTGAGACTATGCTCAACTAGGGTATGTTGTGAAGTTAAATGCAGTAGGGAGAGGTAGGAGATGGGAAGATGGAAGTTGGGAAGTACACGGCTATTCAAATATAGTCACCAAACACAGCTTAACCAATTTCAAACTACGTTTCAATTCTGGATGGTGGTCTTTCACCAGGGCGATACTACGAGTATCTCTCACCTGCAGAGGATTGAACCCGCGACGCCTGGATAAGAACCCAAGGCTTTGGAAACTCGACAAATAATCGAATTATTTCGAATGAATTCAGTTACTTTCAATTTGATATATTAATCGATGCTTTAAATTCGCAAGAGTTTTAAGCAATCGCGTTAACAATGGTGCCACAGTTGACGCACTAACATATAAATAGCCAGTGACGTAACGGGATCGTGGTGATCGCCTGTGGACCACCAGAGGCTGGAGATCTGGAAGAGTCACGTTACGCAAACTGATCATTGTTCCGACATGACACCCACGCTCATCTGGACGGTGGCGATTGCAGAAATTAAACGCAATGGTAGTTGGGATTTCGAGATCAATGTCAGGCGAGTTTTATGTCGAGAAATTCATTGCAATGAATAAACCTTGAAGAAGATATTATTTACATACAAGTGAGAGATATTATGTTGCATGGCAGTAAATTCTTGGGTGCAGAACATTAAATTAAGGACAACTCAGTGAAGTAGTGGTAAAATTCCGAAATCCGAAGCAACATTTTTTTACAAAATACTTTGTGATTATTTGTACCTGCTTCGTGATATGTACCTGATTAGTTTTGACACATACCTCAAATATGACATGGTGAGTTCATCGTGCAGTAGCGTGATAGGAAACCATTTTGTCATTTTTTGTTGTAGAACGAGCAGGCCATTGGCCCAGTGATCTAGAATCACTGGTTTAATAAAAAAAAATCACATTGACTCCACATAAGAGGGCCTTGAAGTAAATAATTTTCCTCGGAGCCTATGACATCTTTGGAAATAATGTGTTGAAGGTCTTTTTGAGGAGAGGAAGGATCGAACCTGGCTGTTAAAGAGGCCTATGTTGAATGAGGAAGGAAACACAGAGGCCGGAAAATCGTTCCACAGCTGAGCTGTTGGACATAAGAACGAGTCGTAAAAGCAACCCGTTCTCATGTATGTTCTCTAAAATGAGCTGGACTGATCAATATCACATCTAAGTATCGCCCTGGTGAAAGACCACCATTCAGAATCGAAAAGTTGCTTGAAATTCGTGTTTGGTGACCAGATCTGAATAGCCGTGCACTTCCCAACCTTCTTCTTCCCCATCTCTTACCCCTCCCCGCTAACTTTAGCTTCACAACATACCCCGATTGGGGATGTCAAAGTCTCACTGGCTACCGACAGTTGGGACTCTCGTGTGGTATTTACTATTAAAAAAATCTTTGAAATTAATTTATTTACGGTTTTAAAGTTAACTGTGAATAAACTTAACTTTACTGTGATAAACTTAACTGTGATGAATGCAATGCTGTATACATTGGACAAACCGGCCGGTCCTTTAAAATAAGATATAAAGAACATATAAGAGCATTTAAAAACAAAAATAAAATAGCTTCACAATTTGCCAAACATCTTTTAAACGAAAATCATACGCTTAAAAATAATAACAAGATAACTCCTCTGCATTTAGAAAACAAAGGCCGAAAATTAAATCATTAAGAGCAATTGGAAATAAATAAAAATTCAAATGATCCAAACTTTAAGTTAATAAATGAACAAAAGAATATGATCCATTCACCACTACTAGATGTGGTCAAACCGAAAATTAAGAAAAATAATTCAGATATAATTATCCCCCAAATTAATAAAAATAAAAACCCCGTTTCTTAAAACGAATTAGGAAACACCAATGCCCCACCTTAATGAACTTTTGTCAAATCTAAACAATAGTATACCCTTAGGTAGGGAAACTCCCCATATTAAAGACATCAACAATAATTACAATTTATCAGAAAAACCTAATGTGGACATTAGTAATTAAAAATAAAAATAATAATAACATTAAACATGATATAAATAGTCCGTCTGTATGTGGCTTCTCCACAGTTTGATAATGCCCTCAGAAGGCGAAACAGCTGTCACGCGTAAAAATAATTACATCGCAGAGCTTTTAACTTAAAATTGTTTTTTAAAAATATTAAAATAATAATAATTATTGTTTAATTAAAATTTAAAAAACTAAAAATTAAAAACTTTAAAATTCATTCAAATATAGAGCTATGTGTATTTTTTAAACGTCCTTAATTTAATTATTTTCGGTTTTCTCCTTTCTTGTATCCTTGCAACTCAATGCCTTCTTGCAGTGAAGTAAAAAGCTACACACAAACTTAGATACATTACGCACTCGATTTGTGTTTACCTTTTTCGAGTACGATATTAAATTTTGATGTTTGCGTAAATAAATGCTTACACGCTTTCTTGTGAGAAACTCATATAATTTCCACGTCTAGTTAATGATCACGAAGTAAGTTTTTCATGGTGAAAAAAAAAAGAGTTCCGAGAAATTATGTACTCTAACTATATATAAAATGTCTAGCCAAAAGGCAGAATTTGAACTGATATTAAAAATAACCTTGATATTTATATTTTTATGGCTATAAGTTTGTTTTTCTTTGAACCTCAATACCTTTTATGTTTTTAAAAAAATATTTACACTGTTTGCGTTTTTAGAATTACTTAATTGATGTTTTTAAGTATCAACTTTTTAACCGTTTTCAATATTATTTCCTTTCTCTGCTTTTTCAAATCTGTTTATATGTATACATGCCGTACTTCTTAATTGTTTGCACTCTTAGCTTCTAGTAAATTGTTTTTTAATCTTTTGATGTAAACATGCATTTGTTTTTTTTTAATAGTGAACTCCGAACTAGAGTCCCAACTTCGAAGTAACAATATATGGAGAGAAAGAGCTAATTCTTTTTACCCAACCTTTACAAATTTGGGATAAATCACTTTCTCCGGGTTTTTACGTCGTACACCATGAGAAAGAAAGAGACAGCAAAATTTCTCAAATTATCACACTGCTTAAAAGCATTTTAAGGATGGTCTTCGTGTCCCGCGTCTCCGTTGACTCCGCCCACACGTTTTGATATGCGACATAAATGGACGTAAGTCAACGGTTTTCTTAGGTTATGTGCTATATTTTTGTTTATAACAATACTGTAAAAAAGTGGTTATACGAATAAACAAAAACATTATGTCGACATGTGCCATGAATGGATGCATAAATACCCTAACTCTAGTCCTAGCCACGCCCAAGTCTATCCGAGTTCGGAAAAACACACCAAAACTGACTACAGCAGCGCTCTCTCTTGTATATTATTGCTCTGAGGTAACTCTGAGGTAGCTAACTGCTCCCAACCGTCTAGAGCCAGTGAAACTATGGCATCCTCAATTGAGGTATTTTTTGGGGCTGAAGTTTGTGGGGAGGGAAAGGATACGAGGAAGATGAAGGTTGGGAGTACCTGGGTCTTCAGACCTGGTCACCAAACACGGTAAAAGCTATTACAATCAAGCAATGTTTCGATTCTGAATGGTGGTCCTTCACCAGGGCGATATTAAGTGTATCTACAACTCTGGAACGTGCCGCAAATATACTTTATAGAATTTTATATTTTTCATATAAATTAAATTAAAGTTATTTGCGCACGCCGGGTTTGAACCCGCGACTTTGGGATTCGAAGTCGAGCGTCTTACCACTCGAGAAGATGAAATATAATCTAGGTTATGCAATATAAAAGTTAGTACCAGACACCGCAAGCAACGTTAATCAACATGGTTGGATCCACTGAACAGAAAGTGCCTAGAAAAGTGATGTAGGTATACCGATTGGAAAGAAAACTGATATCGCCAATTTAAATTAGACTTTTCGGTGTCAGAGAGGCCAATTAAATTCATCCGCTCAAGAAAGAATTTAAATATTTGAAAACGTTTCTAACAGGTTATCTCTTCGGTAGCTGGATTAGATTCCTAGAACTAATTTCCTGTTAATGAATAATGTATGGATATCGAGCCTTCCTTCCTGGCGCTACCCTCGAGGGATTACGCGTTAGGCAGCCTCCGCCATGAGATTCATCTCGCTCTTGTGAGAGGTTTAACTTTAAAACGCTAAACTTCAGAGAGCACAACTTCTCTGAGACTTATTTCTAGCTCCCCGGGAGTTATAAATTCAAAGCTCTTTAAATTCTCATTCCTGTCAAAGCACAGAGAACATAACCTAACTTTTATATGCTGCTTTTCCAAATTGTTTTTCATACTTGCTTTATTATTTTGTGAGCATTTGCAATGCACGTTCAAAATTCTTTGTGATTCTTTGTATCTAATTCAATATATGTAACTGATTAGCGTTGACACATACGTCAAATAGGACATGGTGAGTTCATCGTGCAGTAGCGTGATAGAAAATCATTCTGATATTTTTTGCAGAAATAGCAGCTCCTTGGCCCAGTGACCTAGAAGTGACTGGTTTAAAAGAATTCTTTAATATCAACTCCACACAGGAGACCTCGAGAAAATAATTTCCCCCAGGTCCTACGTCATCTTTGGGGATGCTGTGTAGAGGGTCTTTATGAGGAAAGGAAGAAGTGTGCCTGGGTCTAGGTCGCGGTTGTAGGAAGGAGGAGACACAGAGGCCGGCAAATAATTCCACAGCCGAGCTGTTGCACACAAGAACGAGTCGCAAAAGCGACCCGTTCTCATGTGTCGAATGTTGACCTCGTACAAATGTTGGGCGCGCGGTTAGCGAGTTTTTCGGCTGTGCACCGGTGCCGAAGGAATCCACGACGCAAGTTCCTCGGAGCATCTTACATTGAAATAGCAGTTGAATAAGGACAGCATTCCCCCCTGACGTCTGTGCGTCTTGTGGGCAAGTAAGCATTAAAAATTCGTATGTGTTATTTAAACATATCTAAATATAAAGGGTAAGATTTTCGCAGTATCACCACAAATCGAAAGCGAAATATTGCTGGAAATGGTTTTATCAAGGTGAAGTATCAAAAGTTTTCGAGTAAATAGAGGGTTCTGGCATCATGAAATTAGCACAGCTATATAATTCTGTAAATTTTAGGTCGTAACGTCAAATCGTTCTCGAGTAATGTATAAAGCTTTGAAAAGTTGTTTAATTATATTATCGAAGAAAAAAACAATATGTTCTATTTTTCGAATCTCGGACGAACCCAGGTTGTAAAGATGTAAAAGCTAAACATGCGACTATACAGAAAGAATGTACGGCTGATGTAAGCCTAATGAATAGGATCAAGAAAGGGACGCTTAGATGGTTTGGTCATGTAGAGCGAATGAACGAATAAAGGAGTGTGGAAAGAATATATGATGCGAAAGTGAATGGAAGAAGAAGTCGAGGACGCGCGCACAATCAAGTAAATCAAATACTTGAATCGGGTCATGTGAAGAGTCAGAATCACAGAAAAGTATGTTGTGAGACGGTGTTCAAATGTGAATAAAGCAAGGAGTGTGTGCCGAGACGGAGTTGTATAGCGGTCCGTCCTCTCTGCCTACCCCATGTTTTTTCTTTATTATTGTGTATTTTTTTTTAAATAAGTATACCGCACAAGAGTCTCAACTGCTCCCAACCGTCTAGAGCCAGTAAGACTATGGCATCCCCAAATAGGGTATGTTGTGAAGCTGAAGGTAGTGGGAAGGGGAAGGAGGTTGGGAAGTGGAAGGTTGGGAAGTACCTGGCTATTCAGATCTGGTCGCCAAACACGGCTAAAGCCATTTCAAGCAACGTTTCGATTCTGAATGGTGGTCTTTCACCAGGGCAATACTGATAGTATCTACCACTATGGAACGTTCCGCAAATATACTTTTTATTATTTTTATATGAATTGAATGCGTTATGACACCTTTTAATTAAATAAAGGTTATTGGTGCACGCCGGTGCCGGGTTTGAAACCGCGACCTTTGGATTCGTAGTCGAGCGTCTTACCACTTGACCATGAAGGCCGTTAAAGGCCGTGTAAATATGTATAACAACTTTTATTTTATGTATTATTCTCAATTATAGAATTTATTCGGAATATACGTTAATAAATGCGCGTGCACTGCATTGCCATTGAAACATTTATTTTCATCTAAAAAAGAAACATTAAAGCAGGAAATATTTGAATTTAAAAGATGTTGCTTGTGCAAACCGCAGTCTACGAATGCAATATCCTTGGCAAAAATAGTTCTCATTTTAATTCATATAAACTAACATAACGCCTCAGTGTTTATTATTTCTAAATATCGCCCCGCTCGATGTAATCAAGTAAAACGGTGCTTGGAATGTGTACGAAGTTTAGTGCGAATCTTTCATTCAAAAGCTCATCTTTAATAAAAAGCTCAAAAAATGTTCGTTCTGTTTGATCTCAGATCGCAGGCAGCTTGAGTGTGTGGTAATACTTGGCTAATTTATAGAGCGCCATTTTTGGTGAAATTTTCCCTGAAATGCGCGTGCACTGAATTGCCATTGAAACGAAGTTTATTTTTATTTAAAAAAAAATACAAACATTCCCGGGTTTTGAATTTTCCTCAAATGCGCCTGGAAATATTTGAAAAACTCCTACTGCATCGTAGAAAGCGGAAGATGTTGCTTGTGCAATTGTCGGCCTGCATGGTCGAGCGGTAAGACGCTCGACTACGAATCCAGAGATCGCGAGTTCAAACCCAGCGTTGGCAAATAAATTTCATTCAATTAATATGGGTCATAATACATTTAATTCATATAAAATAACATAAAATATATTTGCGGCACGTTCTAGAGTCGTAGATACTCTAAATATCGCCCCGGTGAAAGACCACCATTTAGAATTAAAACGGTGCTTGAAATGGCTTTAGCCAAGTTTAGTGACCAGATCTGAATAGTCAAACTTTTCCCAACCTTACTCTTTCTCATCTACTTATGTAACGGCTAGTTTGATAATTGTAATGATAACTGTGTAACAACTTGTATTATTTATATTTGTCTGCCCTTGGCTTTATAAAACTAGGTATCTGTGCCAGGTCTACCCGGAGGCGTGCACTTCATAAAGGCACATAAGCACTGCCTACCCCACCGTACTCACATAAAGATCTGTATAATATTGAAAAAAAAGTATAAAATTTAAGCAAAAAATCGTGTCTATAATTACAAAAATACGTTG
Organism: Drusus annulatus; assembly: GCA_022651775.1. Taxonomy (NCBI): domain Eukaryota; kingdom Metazoa; phylum Arthropoda; class Insecta; order Trichoptera; family Limnephilidae; genus Drusus; species Drusus annulatus. The sequence continues at coordinate 298,468 of JAGWCC010000115.1, forward strand.
TTTCAGCCAATCGCACCGCCACGAGCGCCCCACCGAAATCCTACACTAACGTGTCAAAAGGAGTAACTACATATGCCCAAATGCCGCCAACGACAGAGTAGATTATTATGTGTTCACTAGACTACACAAAATATTTATGCTGTCAGCTTTATGCTTGTTCAAGTGGATCGTTTGTTTTAGTACCTTTTTTACTGTATAGGCAGTGATTTTACGGAAAAATCCGATAGCTCAGTGACATTTGTTGGTAACTATCTCTATTATCAATTGATCCGTTGTTTTTACTACTGCCCACCCTGTTCAAAAACTCCATGCACGCTACTGGCTCTACCTGTGACCTATATGAATTTTTATGAACGTTTTAAATTATGTTATTCATGTTTTTTCTCTTTTTTAAAGGATAGTGCAGTTCCATTATAAAGTTGTGTGCATGGAGTTTTTTGTTCAACCCGAGATCTAGCGATTGTATTGTGTGAGTTGATTGGTATTTCAAATGTTTTTAGACAAAAACTGTTTTCCAAAATGTAGTCGTGATGTTAAGATTACAATAAAGTTGGACAGTGCTTTTCTGATGGAGTAATATACATTTATTACTTGTATTATATACGCCCTTATAGGCTTTTACATAACTGTGCAATAGATAATGTAAAATAATAGTCACACAGAAATAACATGAAGTAAATGATTCGCACACAAAAACATAAACATCTTAATTAGAGATACTACAATGGAAAAATTTAACATTAGTATTTTTGAAAGAGGTATGCTATTATAGCCTTCTTGTAGCTACATTAAGTGCAGTTGAATATATCTACTATTTCTGCGAAGAAATTACTCACTGCCATATTAACATTGTTTTCGTGTTCTAGATGAAAGTTATTATATTTTTGTAGATAGCAATCACTTTGTGGTTTTACAAATTTAACGAAAATGAAATAATAACTTTGAATAAGCCCACAAATTTTATTTTTTTGACCGACCGGTTCCGCTTAACCCCATCAGGGTACAAAATTAAACTAAAAAAAATGTATAGTGTGTGGTTATATATACTCGTACATACAGAGGGAGAACACAATAAAAATAAAATAAGAGAACAGTAATAAAACAAAAATAATAAAATTTAAATTACAACAAAAGAACAGAGAGAAAGAGCAAGATAATTTGAGATGAAAGAAGCAAAACGTCAACTGAGAAGGTGATTAAAGATTAATGAGAAATTTTATGAGTTTACGGGAAATATACCTAATGTTGGACTACTGGACAAAATTTGACTGATTATTAAGAAAATGACCATTCATTTTAACGGCTTTTATCTGTTGCCATGACTAAAATCTGTGGTTTTTTACAAAGTTATTATTTGATTTTCATTATTATCATTTACGTGCCCCATTCAATAATCCAATAATCCCATAGTGTAATATTGTTGATCATTCGGTCATGTCAGTTACGAAAGATTCTCTTAATCAAAAACTAAACTATTTTGTTCATCTTTCCATTTTCTGGTGACTTTTCGTATCGCGGGTTTGCTATCATCAAGATAATATTTGCCCTGGAGACTGCATTCTTGAAGTCACGTAAGTCACGATGTATCGTGTTCTTAGTATAAATATTGACATCCCCAAAAGTGGTATATAAGCCGTAGGTTAACAACAACATGTACTAGTCTGAAGATGGCCGTCATAGGCTGAAACCGGTCCAGTCATAAAATAAAAGTGGAATAAAGTTATAAATTTGTTTTATTAAATCATTAAAATGGAATTCCACCACGAATTAACAGTTTCAAAATTAGAAATAATAAATCTTTATCATATACATAATTTATTTCTTTTCATTATAAAAATATAGTTTAAAGGCTTTACAGCAACAGAGAACAAAAATCACATCACTGGATTTCCTGATCCAATTACTTTCTGAATGTCCTATTAACCTGTCTGTTTCATGCTAAATAAACCAAAAGACAATGAAATTTGAATTCACAAATCGGCACCTGAGCGGTGTATGCAGTATATTATGTATGGTAGTGCATGCAAAACAGAGAACGGTTCATTTGCGTTGCAGAAATCGGATACATAGATTCAGTATTGAGATGTTGATATATTATAGTTGATCTATAGCGCAGGGCCGGGTTAGATATTTGGGCAAATAAAGCACTAACAGTGACACCCACAGTGACACCCACAGTGACACCCACATTTACACCCACAGTGATTCCCATATAAATACAATGAGCCTTTTAATATTTATTTTTTATGGTGAATGCCCCACAAGAGTCCCAACTGCTCCCAACCGTCTAGAACCAGACTATGGTATTCCCAAATGGGGTATGTTGTGAGGCTGAAGGTAGCAGGGAGGGGAAGGAGATGGAGAAGAGGAAGGTTGGGAAGTACCTGGCTATTCAGATGATCACCAAACACGGTTAAAGACATTTCAAGCAACATTTTGATTCTGAATGGTGGTCATTCACCAGAGCGATACTATCAGTATCCACCACCCTGGAACGTGCCGCAAATAAATTCTACATTATTTTATGTGTATTAAATGTGTTATGACACATATTAATTAAATAAAAGTCATTGGCGCACGCCGGGTTTGAACCCGCGACCTTTGGATTCGTAGTCGAGCGTCTTACTGCTCGACCATGCAGGCCGACAATTGTACAAGCAACATCTTCCGCTTACTACGATGCAGTAGGAGTTTTTCAAATATTTCCAGGTTATTCGTAACCCGGGAATGCTTGTATTTTTTTTCAAATAAAAATAAACTTCGTTTTAATGGCAATGCAGTGCACGCGCATTTGAGGTGAAATTTCACCAAAAATGGCGCTCTATAAATTAATGGCGACCATTGAGGCCGTCAAATGTATTGATATATCCGTTTTAGATATGCGCCCGAGTGCAGCAGCCCGAAATCCCCGCCACAGTCCGGCCCCGCTGCAGGCTCGAGCCATTCCGAGAATTGATTGGGCACAATTGACAGATTGGAATACATTCACGTTTGGCTTTAGATTTATTGCTTTATCAGCCTGCGGCTACCTGCCTCCCATTAGCCATTGTCCGAGATATGAGCCTGCGCGAGAACAGCGTGCTCGTTTGATCTCATTGCATTCAAGCATTGAATGCATTTGCACAAAGCATGAAATACGATATTTGTTTTGTAGTGAATACCGCACAAGAGTCCCAACTGCTCCCGTCCGTCTAGAGGCAGTGAGACCATTGCATCCCCAATCGGGGTATGTTGGGAGGCTTAAGGTAGTGGGGAAGGTACTTCCCAACCTTCCTCTTCCCCATATCCTTCCCCTCCCTGCTGCTTTCAGCCTCACAACATACCCCATTTGGGGATGCCATAGTCTGGTTCTAGACGGTTGGGAGCAGTTGGGACTCTTGTGCGGTATTCACTATAAAATATAAAAACACCTTTCATTGAAATATGGGTAGAACAAACACGTGTATGTTCCAAAGATTGTAAATCAATCCGTTTTAGACGTAAGTTATACTCAGTAGTTAGTTACTGGCCATAAGCCCCAATTGTAAGTCACTAGTTGAAAATATTAGTTGTAAGCCATTAGTAATAAATCTTAACTGCAAGTTATAATAATAATAATTTTCCTGTAAAATTATATCTGACAATTTTGATTTGATAATCGGTATCGACTTTACTTTTATTTTTAAAATTGTTAATGGTATTATAGACAGCCCTGATTTACTTAGCCTAATTACCTTCTATGTACCTAACAGATCCACTCGATCCAAAATTCTTTTTAAATGTAACAACAATATCAGGACTGAGTCATTTAAATACTCGCTTGTACCTAGATTGCATACAGTGAGTAATTCTATCGCTGAAATAGTAGATATATTCAACTGCACTGAATCTAGTTACAAGAAGGCTATAATAGCATACCTCTTTCAAAAATACTAGTGTTAATTTGCATTATAATATTTTTATCAACTTGATCATGTTTTTGGATGCTAATCATTGTTATCTTTTATGTCACTGTTATTTTATGTTTTATATCATATTTTATGTAAAAGCCCGTGAGGGCGTATATAATTAAATAAATAAATAAATAATTATTGTTGTTGTCATATCTTTAGGAAGGTATCCACTCTTTAGGATGACAGTAAACAACGTTGCGAGTAGTTGCGAAATCGCTCCTCCTGCGTGTTTGACGTGTTCGATGCTCAGTCCATCGTGCCCTGCTGATGTCCCAGCTTTCATGTTTCTGATGGCCGTGTTGGCCATGTTCGCTGTGACCTAGAGTTCGATGTCATCGTATTCTGTCAGTGGGGTTTCGTTTAAAGAGACGGTAGCGGAAGGGGTTTTAGTCGCGATGTGCAATTTGTAAATGTTGGCGATGTTTTCCGGATTCGTTTCTCCATTGAGTTATAAGTTTAAGTGATAAGTTAAAGGTTAGACAAATTAATTTGTAAAGCGCCCTTGATGTGATTTTCCCACGAAAACGGCGCTATAAATTATTATTTATTGTATTTTTTTTTTTTAAATTATTTATTAACTTTTTTGTTTTTTATATTATTTTTTACATTACCTACCTCACCGTCATAAGAACCTGTTCTGAGGTAAGTGACAATGAGTACAAGTAGAATAATTTTTAAAAATTTATGATATTTTTTACATAATGTTATAGTTTGTCATGGTGAAGAATTTCAATTGCTATTTTTAGGGGGTCTTCAATTTCCTTGCGGTCCTTACTCATTAGCCATTTAGTTATGTTTTGATTAAAGGAATTCAAAGTGGTGATGGCTACAGTCTGTGGTGGGAGTTTGTTGTAAGTGTGAGGCGCGATGTACATATGGTGTCTTTGTGCAAAAGCTGTATTGTATTTAGGTACTAAAAATTCTTTCTTGTTGTTTGGCCCTTGTGTTTTTATTATGTGTGATATACATTAAAGATTTTGAAAAATGAGTTATTTTTAACACTATTTTAAGATATAACTGTCTGATATTGAGGATTCCTAAAAGTTGAAAGAGTGGCGTTGTTGGGTGCCTAAATTATAATATTAAGACAGAAAAATCAATAAAACGGACTGTTTGTTTTTTGCTTTGGACCCAAGAGTTCTGTGAATAAAAGACGCAATTCTTAGATTTGAGAGAGTTTTTTTCTTCTCCCTTTTAACAATCGGCTAAGTCTAGTAATTTAGTACAAAGTCTAAGACATTGGCTACTGTTGGTTATAATAACAAGAGCATGATTGACTCGTAATGATGATTGACATTCTCAACTGAATGATTTGATCCAACAGATGACATCAAACTTAAATTATCCGAGCCGAATAAACATTACATAGACCTACAAAGACCATTTTTATCCCAATGAAGTGGTTCGTTGGACGGAAAAAAAATACACTAATATAGCAGTAATTTTCAGTCAAGAACTAAAACAAGTACACGGTATATGGTATACTTATGGTATTTAGTTCTTTTTATTCTGGATCGTCGCCATGGTGAAAGACCACGTTTCAGAATCAAAAAGTTGCTTGAGAAAAAGCTATGACCTTATTTTGTGACCAGATCTGAATATCATATATTCTTTTCACACTTCTTTCTTAAAAAAAGAATATACGTTGCGAAAGTGAATGGAAGAAGAAGTCGAGGACGCCCGAGAAAGACATGACACGATCGAGGGAATCAAATTCTTGAATCGGGTCATGTGAAGAGTAAGAATAACAAAAGAGTATGTATGAGACGATGAATGAATGTGAATGAAGCAAGGAGTGTGTGCTAAGACAGAGTTATATGGCGGTCTGTCCTCTCTACCAACCCCTGCGGGGAAACAGCGTGATGGTTAGTTATCTGAATATCCATATATACCGGTGCATAGTCGGGAATCTTGCCGAACGCGCGCCCAAAATTTGTAGATGGTTGACATTCAATACATGAGAACGGGTCACTTTTGCGACCCTTTTTTAATGTTGTTGAACATTTGGCAACCTCTCTGGTCTGGAACCCCTAAAAATACCTTAAAAACCGTGGACTCTGTGCAGAAACGGGTGGTCCGTTTGATATTTTTTCCTATCTTAACAAATGAATTGCAATCTTTGGAGCACAGGCGTCAGGTGGGAATGCTGTCCTTGTTCTACCGGTATTTCAATGGAAGATGCTCCGAAAAACCGGCGTCATTGATTCCTTTGGCACCGTTGCATAGTCGGGAAACTCCCCTAACGCGCGGGTTAAATGGTAAAAGGGTCCCCAACGGGTCACTTTTACGACCCTTTTTATGTTGAACAGCCCGGCTTCTGTGTTTCCTCCTTCCTTCAACATTGGTCTCTTCAAGACCCAGATTCACTCCTTTCGTTCTTCAAAAAACCCTTTACACAGCATCTCAGAAGATGATATAGGCCCCAAGGGAAATTATTTCCCTCGAGGCCTCCTGTGTGAAGAAAATGACAAAAATAATCCAGGAATTTTCCGACTTTCTCAATCCCCATCTCTCCTTTCCTACTACATTCAGTTTAACAGCATACCTCGGAGGATACCATAGTCCCATTGGCTTCATAGTTTTTATTCTTGCGCAATATTCACAATAAAATAAAAGTCATTTAACTTTTGCTAGGTAGGTACTTTAACTTATGTAATATATCTTTTTAACAAATATTTCGCCCTAATCATAGTGTTTTTTTTGTTATAGTGAATACCGTACCCAACTGTCTCCAACCGTCTGGAGCCAATGGGACTATGGCATTCACAACCGGGGTATGTTGTGAGGCTGGAGGTAGTAAGGAGGAATAGGAGGTGGGGAAGATGAATGTTAGAAAGTACCTGTCTATTCAGATCTGGTCGCCAAACACGCCTAAAACCATTTCAAGCTACGTTTCGATTCTAAATAATGGTCTTTCACCAAGGCGGTACTAAGAGTATCTATCACTCTGGAACGCGCCGCAAATGTACCTTATATTGATTAAATGTGTTATGACACATCGACCTTTTGGAATAACAAAATTCCATCTGACACAGTAATGTCATGCGATAATAGGCTCTATAGAAAGCTATCAGAGTTTATTATCGCATAACCATGCGGTGTCAGATGGAACCTTTCATTCTAAGGTTTCGACATGTTAATTAAATCAAATGTATTTACGCACGCCGGGTTTGAACCCGCGACTCTGGATTCGTAGTCGAGCGTCTTACCACTCGACTACGGAGGTCTTCACCTCGCGTCCGTTCATCTGTTTCTGTATTCGATCAAATTATGATCGGGTGTCAAGCATAAACAGCATGATCGTTATGTCATCACTAAGGGTTAAATTTCCTTGCAAAAATGTGGAATAATGCCTTTCGCCTAAACACAGTCGATATGATCATGGGTAATTTTATATTTATTGTATGAGTTTTTTGTAAGAAACGTAATTTATTATTAAAAAAATAGTATTGTCTACCTTGAAATATCTCTTGAAAAAGTATTCATAGAAAGATGATCCAAGTGAAGGCCTTTATAGCAGTAGCCTTACATATAAACCTTATTTACAGCATACGTTTGATAGGGTGAACTTACCTCGCGTGTGCTTTGGTAAACTTCAGTTCAAAAGTTTGTCGGCATGAGTGAATGGAGAACGTAGTGCATAGTCGTGATTAAATACCTGTAACAAGAAAAACAAATAGTTACAACATTGTTGAGAACATTCAAAGCAAGAAATTAAATAATTGGCAACAGGAACTTATTTAATTATTGGCTTACGGTACAAGTACCTTTGTATACACGAAATGTGTCAGTTGAAAACTGTTGGATTTCAAAGTGATAGTTTGTAAGGTTGGGTTAGGTTACACCTTCATGTTTTTCACTCAAGTCCCTACCTATCCAACCATTTCGCCATATCAAATCCCGTATTCAACAAAACCGTATTCTAAACAATTGAATATCAAACAGAAGAGTTATAAATAAATATAAAATAAGTGTGGTGTTTTTGTAATCAAATTAGTATTGTGAATTTTTGTTTATTTGATGAAAACGATGGCGATTTTTGAATGGCTTTTAAGAAAATAGATGAAATGCTATAAAAGAGATAATTAAATACAATATGCACATTTTGCAAATAGTGAAGTCTGCAAATAGTCAAACGAGTAAGTGAACGGAAGAAGAAGTCGGGGATACCCGAGGAAGATACGGCACGTTCAAGTGAATCGAATACTTGAGTCGGATGTCAAGAGCCAGAATAACAGAAGAGACGTTGTATGAATGCGAATGAAGCAAAAGTTTTATGGCGGTCCAACCCTCTCTCCGTGGTGGTTAGTTAGTTGGACGTGTTGATAAGTTTAAAAAATGCTGGAAATTAAATATATGTTTTTTTAAAGCTCCCAACTCCTCTAGAGAGACTATGGCACCCCCGATCGAGGAATTTCATGAGGTTTAAGGTGGAAGGGAGGGAAAGAAGATAGAAAAGAGGAAGGTTGTCAAGTGCCTGGCTATGCAGATCTAGTCACATCTAATCACATCTGGCTAAAGCCATTTCAAGCAACGTTTCGATTCTCAATGGTGGTATTTCACGAGGGCGATACTTGACGCATCTACCGCTCACGAACGTGCCGCAAATATACTAAATATTATTTTATAAATATATAAATTGAATAAAATTTATTTGCGCACACCGAGACTTAAGCCTGCCACCTTTGGATTCGAAGTCGGACGTCTTAACCGCTCGCCAACAGAGACCATCATATAAAGTGTTAATAACTACAGTAAATAGGGTTTGATGCTCGCGGGCAGTGAATAAAGAGTCGTTGTAAAAATATATTGGCAAGTTGAGTGCAAAAAGCTTCATCTCTTATTGTTGGATCCTAAAATCAACAATTTGATAGGTCTTAACCTGATGTCTTCTGTCCAGGCAATCGCCTGTAACAAATGAACCCCACCCCCGGCAACGAAACGTCGGGTCTTCCGGATCGCCAACGTTGGACTCGCCCTCGGTTGGGCGAACACACGGAAAAGGTGCACAGAACATTTCCCAAATAGATCAAATCATCAACCAAGTATCTCATCGTTTGACAGTCCATTTAATTCATTCAAGTCTTTCCAAAACCGATTCGCGGTTTCTGGATCGAACACTTATGATTTCGAAAGTGACAGAACATTTATTTTCGAATCTCAAAATATGTTTCTGAAAATATAATTAAATCAGCGAACAATATAGCTAAATTAATTTTCAGTTGTACCTCCAACTGCAACAAACTACCTCATATAGTATAGGAGGCATGGTGCTGCAGTGGGAGTGATTGGGTGACATAAGGGAGTACAAGGGGGGGGTACGCGAGGGGTTGGGACAGACATAGGTCATGGAAACATGAAACAACATTTTCATTTCAGTTCCCAGGTACTATGTCAATGGATGCGGTCATAAAGTTATAGCGTTTTGTGCCCGAAAGTTTTCCAACAAAATTTGGTGGAACTTTGGAAAATTTATGACCTCGATTTGGTTAAAGGTTAGTTATATATGGGTAGATAAATTATAAGATAATCAGGTACGTATGCTTGTTTATTTCTTATTTAATCTATTTCTGAGAATCATAGATAAGAAAAGAAGCTACGAAAGATTTATCTCTACACTAATGGGAAAATGAAGGCAGCTTTTTTTAAAATACACTGTGTTGTAGGAGGTGATTATATACGATATTCTAAGAAAATATCCTAATTAAGTTTGGGAACAGAGCAATTCTCCTTACAATTTTTTATTTTGTTTGAAAATTGTCGAAAATGTATTGTGGTCGTAACTTTACAATATATAATTATAATAATACTTAAATAATTTGTATAGCGCCATTTTTGTGAAAGAAAGATACAGTTCTGCACTCAAAGCACATGAAATTGGCTAAATTATAGTTGGTATTATTTTGTTAAAAATTATGTATTTTATTGTTCGATTTTTGGGCAAAAGAAAATTTGTAGAACAGTACAGAGATTCGATGAAAATGTATTTCTCTAAAGGTGATACCTCCCTCAATAAAATGCAAATTATGGAGAAAAGCTTTCACAGATATTACCCATAGGTCGGTAGAATGTTTGCACTTTAAATTTCACATAATAAAGGGATGATGTGTTGAACGCTCGATCTATTGTAAAGCTACGTTCACAGTACAAGTTTTCAGCAACTTTCAAAAGCTCTGCTTGAAAACCTTTGTAAGGATTTTTTAAATTTCATTGCCGGCAACCCGGGCGCTTATGGGCATTAAATCGGTTGTTTTTAACACATGTACTTATCCCATCTCACTAGACGATGTCTGTTCTGAGATGAGTATTTGAAAAATATACATATTAAAGAAAGACAAACATTCCCGAGTTGACCTGACAATATTTGAAAAACTCCCACTGCCATCGTAAGAAGCGGAAGATGTTGCTTGTGTAATGATGGAGGACTTAGCCAGCAGAGGAATTGAACATACGACGCCCGGGTGGGAATCCGAGGCATTTGTCCACTCAGCTACCGACCGGTATTATCCACAATCCTAATGTAAAAACTAATTAAACGTAGTTTTCAGGAGATATTCTTGAATTTGATGAATTTGACATAATTACCAGATCTACTAACAAGAAAAAAAAACTAACTAACCATCACGCCGTTTTTCCTCGGGGGAAGGCAGAGAGGACGGACTGCTATACAACTCTGTCTTAACACACACTCCTTGCTTCGTTCATATTCATACATCGTCTCATTCATACTATTCTGTTATTCTGACTTTTCACATGACCCGATTCAAGTATTTGATTTACTTGATCGTGCCATGTCTTTCTCAGGCGTCCTCAACTTCTTCCATTGACATTTTCTTTCACACTCCTTTCTTTGTTCATTCGCTCTACATGCTCAAACCATCTAAGCGTCCCTTTCTTGTTCCTATTCGTTAAGCTTACGTCAGCCTTGCATTCTTTCCGAATATCCACATTTTTAACACAGTCAAACATGGTTTTACTCACATACGTCTCAGGGATCTCATTTCCATAGCATTCAGTCTACTTTCATCCTTCCTCTGCCAGTTCCATGCCTCACTGCCATATATAAGGGTTGGTATAAGTATTCCAATGACTGTATCGCCCTGGTGAAAGAACACCACTCAGAATTGAAACGTTGCCTGAAATGACTTTAGCCGTGTTTGGTGACCAGATCTGAATATCCAGGAAAAAACTTCCTAACCTTCCTTTATCCTATCTCCTTCCCCTCCCCTCTACCTTAAAACCTGGCACATACCCCGATTGGGGATTCCACGTTTCACTGGCTCTAGACGGTAGGGAGCATGTGGGACTCTTTGCGGTATTCACCATTAAAAAAAATCAATGCTATGAGAATTATTTTCCCACGAAGACCGTGTCGGAGAACGAGTTTTAAAGATTCAAATCATTTATTTCACCAGGACTCATAAATACTCGAAACAGCTGTCGGTCAAAAACGCAAAAAATAAATGCTCTGCCTTAAAATTGAGGCTGCACCCCCACCATTGATGCCGGTTGTTCTTAATATGGCGAAACAGGTTTATTATTACGGTTACTCGTTTCGATCGTTGTCATGCCAGTTTCTGGAAGTCAGTTAATTATTGATGTATCTGTAACTGAAACAGTTTAAATTAATTTATACGATTTTAAAAGATCTATTGATAAGTTATTTACTTAATCATATACACCCTCATGGGCTTTTACATAACCGTGTGATATATAACATAAAACAATAGTGACATAAAAATAACATAGAGTAAATGATAAGCACCCAAAAACATAAGTAAGTTAATATGAATATTATAATGCAAATTAACAGTAATATTTTTGAAAGAGGTATGCTATTATAGCCTTCTTGTAATTAGATTCAGTGCAGTTGAATATATCTACTATTTCAGCGAAAGAATTACCCACTGTATGCTATCTTAATACAAGCGAGTATTTAAATGACTCAGTACCGATATTATTGTTACACTTAAAAAGAATTTTGGATCGACTAGATCTGTTAGGTACATGGAAGGTAATTAAGCTGAGTTATGAATGGTTTCTAGAGCCAGGTGAGACTTTGGCATCCTCAATTGGGGTATGTTGTGAGGTTGAAGGTAGTGGGGAGGGGAAGGAGATGGTAAAGAGTAAGGTTGGAAAGCACCTGGCTATTCAGATCTTTGGATCGAGGAGTTTTCGTTGGTATGTGAAAGGAAATAAGGTTCGTCAACTCAGGGCTGTCTATAATACCGTTGACAATTTTATAAATAAAAGTAAAGTCAAAAATAATTCTTCGATCTGAAAGTTTTCATAAACGTAATTCTTTCATCAAGTAGTTATACTTAATATTTACAATGGTAAGATTAAGTTTATAGTTTATTTATCTAAGAAATTTATGTTCATTTTTTTCGATGGAGTCGGAATAAATTTTATAATTAGGGGACCAGATAGGAGAATTATATTCCACTTGACTACGAACTAAAGATGCATACAATATTTTGAGTGTGGAAATATTCTAATGAATGGTTTCTTGAGCCAGTGAGACTGTAGCATCCCCAATTGGGGTATGTTGTAAGAATGAAGGTATTGGGAAGGGGAGAAGAAGAAGGTATTGAAGTATCTGGCTATTCAGTTCTAGTAAAAAAACACAGCTAAAGCCATTTCAAGCAACGTATCAATTCAGAATGGTGGTCTTTCACCAGGGCGATACTTGGAGTATCTACCATTCTGGAATGTGCCGTAAATATACTAAATATTATTTTAGATAGACATAATATTGTTATATTAATTAATTATAAATAATTTCCTTTGTGAGTACGTACGACCGTCCAAGTGTGGGCTTTTCAAATTTGGAACTGATATTAATTGAAATTTAAAAAAATAATCTTTTCAAATCCCCACCTACATGGCCTGTTGAAAAGAAAAGGTGAATTTTGAATTTTCGCGGGCTGTGTACATTCGATTATCGATTTTTTCTGTTATGTTGGTACACATGTGTTAATCATATGTTAGCATTATCAGCCATTTTGGATTAGTGGTTTGTTTTTGGCAACTGGAAATGTTAGTCACGTTTTTGTGAGTTCTTCGATGTTTTACTTTTGAAAAAAATGGATCAAAATAAAATTCATGATTTGTTTTTCCACAACTCAAGGACGTTCATCGTCATTAACATCTTCTCGGCCTTCTGTAAAGCGCTTGTACCACTTATAAACACTTTTTTGAGACAAAGTAGACTCGCCGAATGCCACAGTCAACATTTTAAGTGCGTTGGAGCACTTTATTCCATTTTTAACGAAAAATTTAATACATATATTCTTTGATCCATTTTTTTCAAAAGTAAAAAATCGAAGAACACACCAAAACGTGACTAACCTTTCCAGTTGTCAAAAACAAACCACTAATCCAAAATGGCGGATAATGCTAAAAAAGATGAGTGTAAATATTTCAAATTAATGTGATCACAGCATACATTATAATATTGTAATTAACAAAGTATAATACACAAAGGCTGCACTACGCGCAACATTGTGCCTAGGTAATTGACACCTGATGCACACAACAATAATGACATGGTGGCCAAACAAATAAAATATAATTGTCCAAAACAATGTTGCAGGCAAATGACACAAAATTATTTTTAATTATGTTATATTTTTTAAGTTAATCAATTTTATTATGCATATTATATTTATGTAAAAAAGTCATCTGATGTAGCTGTTTGTATCATATTTTTAAAGGAATTTAGTGAATTTGAGAAGATATCGATGTTGGGAAATTTGCCAATAATTATTGGATAAAACTTTTTGATTTAGAAGTAATACATATATGATAAACATATGTATACCAACATAACAAAAAAAAATCGATAATTAAATGTACACAGCCCGCGAAAATTCTGAATTCACCTTTTCTTTTGAACAGGTCTCGTACCTAATAAAGTACCTATGATGTATTTCAGCAGACATAATTTAATATTTGAAATGGGTGGACTAGCAGATGACGTCGTTTCTTGGCAAGTGTAATTAGATCCCGCGATGCTCTCGGGTAACGCCTTGTAGATTTAATATATAAATATTATTTTAGTATGCAAATCCGATGAAATTATACATTCGCCAACAACCAGAATTGATGATTAATTATCGATGCTTTCGAAAAGATTCTCGAGAGCCTCGTTTGAATTATTAATTAATTAATGCAAAGTGTATCAAAATAATATTTGATGAGCCCGCTGGTATGAATATTATTTTAGAGTCGAAATAACACGGTTCGTGATTGCGCCTAGTAAGGGATAGTTACGTTTTATTATGTAATTAATTTGGTACCGGCCTTGCACGTGTTTTGTTCCCAGACACATCGTATCCTTCAACACATGACGATAAACAAAGATTTTTTATGAATTATTGTCAACTGCCAGCACGTGTGGAAGTTTTGGACGCTCGTTACGTGTTGGATTTCAAAGTGAGAATTTATCAGGTTCTTACCTTTCTAACTATTTCGCAATGTCGAATCTCGTATTCAACAACATCGCGTTCGAAACGAGTGAATATCAAATAGAAGAGTTTTGATGAGAAATAACGCGTTGCTCGTTGGTTTTTCGCTTGTTCGTCGGTTTGTTGTTTTGTTCTCCAAATGACAAAAAATAAATGTGGTGTTTTGTGAATAAGAATACTTAAATCAGTGTGGTGTATTTGTTTTGTTAATAATACAATTGTTTAAGAAGACTTTAAGAACTTTCAACTTCAACTTCATCAGTGAGTGAATGGTTTTCCATTTTCCCCTTCATTCCATAATTTTTCCACGAGCTACAATCAGACATATTGGTGGATACTCTAAGTATCGCCCTGGTGAAAGACCACCATTCGGAATCGAAACGTTGCTTGAAATGGCTTTAGCCGTGTTTAGTGATTAGATTTGAATAGTCAAGTAATTCCCAACCTTCTTCTTACCCATCTCCTTTCCACTACCTTCAACCTCACAAAAACCCCTATTGGGGATGCCATAGTCCTACTGGCTCGTGACGGTTAGGACTTTTGTGCGGTATTATTTATTAAAAAAATATATTAAAAAAACACAACTCCAAGCTTTTGAATTAAATTGTGAAGATATTTAAAACTGGTTTCCGGAGACTGTTGGAAACCAACTGGGATGATGACACTCCTCAAAGCTACTTTCCACGCTATGAAAGCTATTGGATAAAATTGTGAAGATATTTAAAACGGGTTTCCGGAAACTGTTGGAAACCAACTGGGATGATGACACTCCTCAAAGCTACTTTCTACGCTATGAAAGTCCTGACCCGGATCATTTTTGGAAGTCCCTTTTGAGTAAGACTCGTTTTCAATACCATGTTTCCTAGAATGTCACAGCTTTGATGGCAAACTGAAGTAGAGAAGGGACTAGAAAATTACAAATCTGTCATCGTTAAGATAAAATCTAGGGAAAAGGGTTTTATCATAAAGTATTGCAAACACTGTCACATTTAGACGCAGGTATAAGGGATGAATCGCCCTTGAAAGGAAGGATGCCAACGTATCCTTAGAATAAACAAGTCGGAATAGTTAGGATTCTACAGCCTCTTTATACTCGAGAGGTTTTCCCTCAAGCATATCTTATCTGTGATAAACTATTGAAATAATTTGCCTCCCTTTCAAACACGTGTGCAGGAATTAATTTATAATTTGAAATTAATGAAGACTGAATGCTGTGGAAATGAAATCCCTGAGGCGTATGTACGGTAAAACCACGTATAACCCGTGTAAAAAATGTAGATATCCAGAAAGAATGCAAGGCTGATGTAAGCGTAATTAATAAAATGTAATGATTGTGTTGTATTATTAAACATTATTATTCTTGTACCTAGATTGCATACAGCGGGTAATTCTTTCCCAGAGATAGTTAATATATTCAACTGCACTGAATCTAGTTACGAGAAGGCTATAAAAGCATACCTCTTTCAAAAATATTACTGTCAATTTATTGCATTTTGATATTTCTATTAACTTATCGTGTTATTTTTGTGTCACTATTATTTCATATTTATGTATAATACAGTTATGTTAAAGCTCATGAGAGCGTATATAATTAATTAAATAAATAGGATCAAGAAAGGGACACTTAGGAAGTGTGAAAAGAATATATGATGCGAAAGTGAATGGAAGAAGAAGTTGGGGACGCCCAATAAAAATATGGCAGTCAAGAGAATCAAATACTTGAATCGGGCCACGTGAAGAGTCAAACAACAGTATGTATGAATGTGAATGAAGCAAATAGTGTGCCAAAACAGAGTTGTATGGCGGCCTGTCCTCTCTGTCTACCCCTGCGGGAGAAACGGCGTGACGGTTAGTTAATTAATTAACGTAATGTCAGGTTTTAGACATTTTATAATTTTGTTGTGAAAATAAAGTCAAAATAAAATACTTGAGGCCTTGAGAATCTCAAATAAGACCTTTATTAAAATCGATATAATTTTTCGAAGGTCAGTATATACGGAAATTTGCACAAAACAATAATACGTACACTCATAAATTGCTCGAAATAATTAATTGGCTTTTAAGTGCCAATTTGATATTTTCATTTAGTGCGATTCATTGGTGTGAAACTAATTTTTAGCGATTATACAAAATGCACTCGCGTTTTCATATTACCAATAAAGACAACATTTGTAAAGCGCAGTTTTTTTATAGTTTTCCTTAAGTGCGCTTTACACTAAATTAAGTTAACTAATATATAAACTAGGAATTAATATTTACTAGATCTTAAGATTTGTACAGCGCCCTTGAGGTGATTTTTCACAAAAACGGCGTTGTACAAATTATCCAAATATTATTAATATATCAAGGAGAAAATAACACTTAACAGATATGTACGGAAATTGGAACTATCTAAAATTATGATTGTTTAAAAACACGATTTTTAAAATGGCATTAGTTGTGCTTGCAATTGACTGCTTGGACCCTTTGAATGATATCCAGAAAAAAACTTAACCTAACAAATAAATATGCAAACAAACTAATGGCTTAGCAATGGGCAGTCCGATTCCCCCAACTCTAGCGGAATTCTTTATGGGAAAAACAATTCAGATGCATCCAACTCGTCACTATGTAACCCGTTTCTCAGAAGGTAATAAAACTACCCGAAGGTATATAGTATATATTATATAATTAATATAGAGTAATAACTTTGTAAAATAAGAGAACGGTGAGAAAACAATAACAATTAAAATCATAACAAGGGAAAAGAAAGAAAGGGACAGAAAATACAGTCAACTGAGAAGGTTATTAAAGAAAATTTTGTAATCTCTCTCTCTTTTCCATTGTTTTAATTTTAAATGTTATAGTTTTCTCACTGTTCTCTTATTTTATTTTATATTGTGGTCTCCCTCTGTATGTATATATAACCGCACACTTTGTATTTTTGGTTAAGTATTATTTCGTACCCTGATAATGCGTAGGCTAAGCAAAACCTGTCAGTCATAAAAATAAAATCTGTGGTTTTATTTTCATTAAATATGTCAAACCACAAAGTGATTGCTTTCTACGAAAAAACGTTTAATTTAGATTTACTTTGAATTGTACCAGTCTGAAGATGCCCGTTACAAGGTAATAATAATAATAAATCTTTATTTAAATACAGTTTACAGTAATAACAGCAAAATAATAAAAATAAAAGCAGAATAATCATACAAAATACACAAGGTGTATAGAGGTGTAGGTACATTTATACATTTTAACAAGAGATCTATACATTGTAAACAGTAAATATATACATATTACATAAACATTGATTAAATATAAATATAGATCATTATTCGTTTTTTTTTTTATTTTTTTTATTTTTTTTTATATATATTTTTTATATAATTCAATTGAATTAAATTTCATATTATTATTATTACAGTTTGACAATGGCCTTAAACGCCGAAACAGCTGTCACTAAAAACTAAAATAAAAAACTTAAAATAGCAGAACTCAATAATAATAATATGAAATTTAATTCAATTGAATTATATAAAAATTAAAATGGAGTTCTACAAATTAAACACAAAAACTATAAATATATAAATAATCATTATTCGTATTTGCTTAAATACATATAAACTTATTTTTCGTATATTTGTATACAGTTATTACTTTTGTTTTCTCGTAATCTGCCTCACTAGGCAAGCCTGTGTTGAGGCAGTAATTTTTGCCGATTGTTTTGGTTACTTCAAATTAAATTAATCTATGGTTAATGTTATTTAAAAGTGTGAATTTAATATAGGAATAGTAACATAAAATTATACATATATGAATAAGTAATTATTTGTTCTGTGATTGGTTTATTCAATGATTTCGGTGGGGGGTGATTAGGGTGAGTGCGCCGGTAAATGCTCTGTCTTTGCTATTAATCCAAATTTTTATGTTATGTTTGAAATTATTTAATGTTTGACTTTGTTTTAAATTTTCTGGAAGAATATTGAAGATTCTTGTCGCAATGTAGCCAAAACTCCGTTGACCAAATGTGGTAGAGATAACAGGATATTGGAGTAAATCTTTGTTAGTGTTACGAGTAAATCGAGTGTATGGTCTTTTTTCATAATATTTATGTTTGTTTGTAAAAAGATGGGTGAGAATTGATTTTACATATATTTGTCGAACGTCAAAGACTTTTATTATGTGATAAATTGAGAACTTGCAATTAGGGGTAGCTTGAGGATAATTTTTATAATTGTTTTTTGTGCTTTTATGACAGGGTCTATGGCAGATGAAGTTCCACCTCCCCAAGCTATGCTACCATACTTAATAAAAGATTGACATATCGCAAAGTAAATAATTTTTAAGTGAAACCAGTCCGGTCTTAATAAAAAAATAATGGCATTATTAAACCATCCAACTTGATTTTAGAACGAGTATTTTACTTTACTTTATTGCGGAGGAAAATGGAGTCCGTGGGAAATAGTGCAGTAAGTCTAGGGAAATTCATTGAGGCACGTTTTGAATATCTCTGGGAGTAAGATATTCCAGAAGATGTTGATTTAGCCAGATATGCTAGTTCCCATAGCCTGACGGCTGGTACCTAACGTCTGCTGTATAACGCCATATAAATAGTGTTATAAATCTCGTGGAAAACTAGGAAAATATCTTACTTTTTCGAGTTTTTTTATTTATTATATTTTTTATAATGAATACCACACATGAGTCTCAACTCCTCTCGACAGTCGGAAGCCAGTGGGACTGTGGCATTACCAATTGGGGTATGTTGTGAGGAAGAAGGTAGTGTGGCGGGGAAGGAGATGGGGAAGAAGAAGGTTGGAAAGTGCCTGGTTATTCATATCTTGTCAACAAACACGGTTAAATACATTTCACGCACCGATTGGATTCTGAATAGTGGTTTTTTACCAGGGTGATACTCAGAGTATCATTCCCATTGAAACAAATTAAAGATTGTTGAGGTTTGTAGGTTTGTTATTCGGTGATAATAATAACAGTTGACTTATATAGCGCAGTTTTGTGCTATTTCACCTCAAGTGCGCTTCATACTAAATGAATTATGCTAATAAGACTAACTAACAAGGAAAAAATTATATATATTGTGTATTCAAACTAAAACTATCTAAAATCGTGATCTGAAAAGGTTCAGATATAATAATAACAATTGGCTGATTTATATAGCGCCGTTTTCGTGAAATAGATATCACCTCAAGGGCGCTTAAATGGATATGGGTGTAACAGTGCATATGTACATCAACAAATTAAAAAAAAACAAATTACCAGAAGCTAAGGGTATAAAAATCAGATGAAACGTATGCATTCATATTAAAATATTTGTCAAATCAAAGAAAAGGAAATTAGATTGAGGACAGTTAGTATGTTGGTTACATCAATATTCAAGTATTATAAGTAAACGATTCTAAAAATGCAAACAGTGTAAATATAACAAGCAACAAAAGAATAATAAATATTTTATGACAATGAGTATATGGTTTTCAGTAGATAGTGAGGACATTGAGTTATAATGATAGAAGTAAGGAGAAAACCGAAACAAAGCAAATTAGGGACGTTTTTAAAGAAATTAAATTTTAATAATTTACGTTTCGTTTGTAGGATTTTTAAACAATTTGGTTTTTAAGACCCGTTTGAACTCTGCTAGGTTCTGTATGTTGGCAAGTTTTGGTATCACATGATTGTGGGTTGAATGGAATACAGCATTACCGATCAACTTATAAACATACAAATTCCACAAAATACACATCTGGCTTGATGGATGGATGCGGCGAGGTTGTCCGAAACGTTGGCATAAAAAAAGGAGAGCAATCTAAAAATACGCAATAAATTAACCGGTTAGTAGCTGAGTGAAAAAACGCGTCGGATTCCCACCTCGGCGTCGTGGGTTTAATGCCTCTGCTAGCTAAGTCTTCCATCATTGCACAAGCAACATCTTCCATTTATTATGATGGCAGTAGGAGTTTTTCAAATATTGTCAGGTTATTCGTAGCCCGGGAATGTTTGTCTTTCTTTAAAAATAAATAAAAAATAACGGTGTAGATAATTTAACAATATGTTTCTACCTGCTTGAAGATTAATGCCACTCCGTTGGATTAATAATAAATATTTTATAGTGTTTTTATTGACTTATAATTATTATGTTAATTGGATGTTATCACACTTTGTTTGAAGCAAGTAATTGAAAAGTAATTTTAGTTTTCCCGTTGTAATAACTCTTGCCTTATCTAAAAATATGTATTTGTTTGTTTATCACTGCAGTGAAATAATATCTTAATTAAATCCAAGGTTCAAATATTGGAGTAACATTGTATGGAGAGATAGCTAATTTGTTTTACCCAACCTATACAAACTTGCGATAAATCACTTTCTCCGGGTTTTTACGTCGTACACCATGAGAGAGAAAGAGACAACAAATATAATACACCGCTTCTATGTACTGTCACAATGATATTGGGCTCCTGGGTCACTGCGGGACTCCACCCACATTTTTTATTATGTCACTAAACCTGACACAACCAAACGTTTTTTTAGGTTATATGCTGTATTTTTGTTGATAACAATACCGTGAAATAGTGGTTATACGAATAAACAAAAACATTATGCCGATATGTGATATGAATGGATGTATAAATACCCTAACCTTAGTCTTAGCCACGCCCAGGTCCGCCGAGTCAGTTAAAAATCATCAAAAACTGACTACACTGCCTTGGATAAAAACCACTCTATATACTCTAAGGTTCAAATCCTTTACGGTTGATAAAGGGATATTGCGGTGAGAGTAAACCTCTCACTTCCTACGAAACTTTGAGGAATTGTAGAGTAAATCATCCTCCATCATTGCACAAGAAACATTTTTTGCTTATAATGATGGCAGTAGGAGTTTTCAAATATTGTCAGGTTATTCATAACGCGGGGATGTTTGTATTTCTTTAAAAAAAAGAATAAACGAAAAAAATCCTTTTCACGAAAAAAACTCGACAGAGCCTGAATTAGAATCTGGAATTTTTTACTAACCAAGTTATTGCTTTACCAATTGAACGTATCCGCCCATCTGTCATACCTCATACCATCAAATTATTTCATTAAGTTTTGCATTTCTCGCTGTTAGAGCTAAATTATTAACCAGATGTCGTTTAGTTCGTTGGAGGATTCACTTCCACAACCACTGGGTTCGGATTTGACGGCCTGCGTGGCTGAGCAGTAAGACGCTCGACGATTCCAGAGGTCGCGGGTTCAAACCCAAAATCATTTAAATTTTTAAACAAACTTTGTTTAAATTAGTATGTGTTGACACATTTAATTCATAGAAAATAGTAAAATATTATTTGCGACACGTTCCAGAGTAGTAGATACTCAAAGTATTGCCCTGGTGAAAGACCGACATTTAGAACCGAAACGTTGCTTGAAATGGCTTAAGCCGTGTTTGGTGACCAGATCTGAATAGTCAGGTACTTCCCAACTTCGCTCATCCCCGTGACTGAATTCAACTCGCTCTTGACAATTTCAACTTTATTGCCGTTTTATCATATCTTCAACTATGACATTGTCATCTTGCTAACTATTTTTTTATGTTGGAGTGTTTTCTAGGTGTTTTCTTTCTTTGGGCTGTAAGAGTGATTACTTTGGAAACTTTATGGTGAACTACGTGTGCTTTTTTCTGAACACTGCTTTTTTTAAATTTTGAAATAATATCAATAACTTATAACACAAAAAAAAACAGATGAAAGACTATTATTCAAAATCGAAACGTTGCTTGAAATGGCTTAAGCCGCGTCTAGCGACCAGTTCTGAATGGTCAGGTACTTTACAACCTTCCCCTTCCCCATTTCTTTCCCTTCCCCACTACCTTCAACCTCACAACATACCCCAGTTAGGGATGCCATAGTCTCAGTGGCATTAGACTAGTCGGGAGCTGTTGGGACTCTTGTGCGGTATTCACTTTAAACAAAAAAATACGAAATTTGATGTGTTGTTTAATTGTTTTTGTGAATAGGTAAAACGTTAAGCGTAGAAAAACAGCGTGCTACGGTTTGTGAAATTTCCAGGAAATGCAGGTGGAGTTTTCCCCTGTGAACATAGACAGTGTTTGCCGCTGCGGTCGTTGCCAGCTGCAGGGTCGGAACCGTTCTGGGAACGATGTTTGCGAGGCGTGTTTAACTAAGGGGCAAAAATCACACAGGGAACCGTAAAGTAACGCTTCCTCGTTCGAGACAGAATAATACAATGTGCTATTTCACAAAGGTCGTACGAAATGCAGAAACCGTTTTGTATTTTCGTAAGTCAATTAGTCAAACACCACATGTAAGAATATACATGAAGGGATAGCTAAATATTTTTACCCAACCAATACAAACTTGCAATAAATCACTTTCTCCGGGTTTTTACATCGTATACCATGAGAGAAAAAGAGTGAAGAAATGTCTTCACATAATATTGCAGAACTTTTAAGTATGTAAGAATGTTCTCCATCCGCGCTAACTTCACATCATCGAATCGTATAACTTACGTCAACGGATTTTGAGGTTATTGACTATATTTGAGTTGATTAAAAAACTTGCTGTGGTTATACAAATAAATCGAACGTGATGGTGATATGTGCTATGCGTAAATTGTCAAATGAGATTGAACAAAGATTATAAAACATCACTTTTCAGATGTATTTCAACAGCTTTAAATATTTTTGACCGAACTTTAAAATTTTTCTCATTTTTAATGAAATAGAGAAATAAAATCAACAAATAGCTTCCATCATTATTTAGGCAAACATTCCGTTATTAGTGTTTGTGTGATATTTTGACTTTATAAATCATTTTAATGGTGTATTGATATTGTTTTGTTTAAATACAGATATTTTATTAGACTACAGAGAAATTATATTGCTTAATAAGCAATTTAATTTGTGTAAAACGATATGTGTAATATGTACAATCATTTTTTTCCAGTTTTACATCCCGTGAGTGTTCTCCTGGTCTCCGGGTACAGAAGAAAGTTTTTTTTTTTTTTAAGTTATGAATTTGTTAAGTTGAAAAATTGCCATTTCAAATGGCAATTTTTAAGGAGATTCTTGCAGTTCAGTTAGAAATATTTTCTCGTTTTATGACTATAACATGACAGTCAATTGCTTTTAAAATCGTGCTGTTTATTTTATGTATAAATATAATATATTGTTTCAAACAGTTTGTAACAATGTAACCAAATTAGGCTCTCAACAGATCTCTTACAAGCATAACATATGTGGCGTTTGAGTAAAAATCGCTTTGATTTATTTTCAGTCTTACACAAAAGAGACTATCTCAATGCAAAATCAACTTGTGGAAGTTATTCAGCTGTGCAGTTATTGTGAGCTTTCTGCCCACCTGCATATTGCATAAATCTCAAGCCTACTTTGGCATAAACCAAAGCTTTGCAGGATGCAAATAAGGTACTGTTTAGGAGCTATATTTCGTGGCATTCTTCGCCTTTGTGGAAATAAGGCGTATCTATATAATTCCAGCATAGGAATTCAGGCTGATGCATTGTAACAGTGATTACGATTCAAACGTCCTTTCAATATATGAGTATTTATATTTACATTGGCTCCATACAACAGGCCCTGAGAGAAATAATTTCCCTCAGGGCCTATGTCATCTTTGGAGATGCTGTGCGGAGATTCTTTTTGAGGAAAGCAAAGAGTTACCCTGGGTCTTGAAGAGGTTTACGTTGTAGGAGGGACGAAATACAGAGGTAAATCGTTTCACAGCCGAGCTGTTGTGATACTACACGACCGCCGGCCCGGTAACCGGCAGGCGACCTTTTTTCGTCAATGCAATACAATACAATGAATACAATCCTCAGTTCTTCTTTTTGCCTGCGCATATAACCTGTTAGAAATGTCGTGGCGCTTTTGCAGCTGCCTGATGTGTTTTAGTCTGGATATTTCACAAATCACTTAAAAAAAAAATATATATATAAATAAAAAAATAAAAAATAAACTTAAAAATAAATAAATTAATTAATAATTAAAATAATAATCATAATTTTAATTTAAAAATTGTGTCTATCTGATGGGACCTGCCAGGTAAGTATGTTCCTGTATATTTTCTTATCTAAACTAGGAATTAATATGTAATGATATAAAGTAAGATCTGTACAGCGCCCTTGAGGTGATTTTTCACAAAAACGGCGCTATACAAATCGTCCAAATATTATTATTATTATTATACTAGAACGAATCGTCGAAGCGGCTCGTTCTCATCTATCGAATGTCAACCGTGTACAAATGTTGAGCACTCGTTTGGCGAGTTTCCTGGCTATGCACCAGTGCCGAAGGGATCAATGATGCAAGTTCCACGGAGCATCTTCCATTGAAATACCAGTAGAATATGGAAAGCATGCAATCTGAGCTCTAGAGGCAAGGGTTACCTAACTGCCCAACAAAATTTCGGTCCAAACTGAAAACTTACCTTTTCAGACTCTCATATCCTTAAATTCCTTAAAAGAATCTCAACATAATCTGTCTCTCGACTAATCACCTTTAGATATACAAATTTTAACCAAATCCTGTACTGTACGAAAAATTCAGAAAGTCCATTTTTTAATTTCGCTCCCATGCCGTAAGTCGGAAAATAAGATCTGTACAGCGCCTTTGCGGTGATTTTTCACAAAAACGGCGCTATACAAATCATCCAAATATTATTATTGTTATGTTGGACATTGTACACATTGTAATATTTGCCCAAGTGCAATTACACAGCAGGTTACAGTTTGCGATTCAGAAAATGCATTATATCATCCCTCGTGAACATGGTAACTACGTAATTATGTTTTGCTCCAACCGTAAAATGTTGATTAATTCACCCGAGGGATATGCCCGCTGCTAATAGAGTCCCAAAATAATAAACTAACAAGCCGTAACATCTCATAGAGGTGGACATAAAAGATTAAAAGTACTACATATAATTTAGTTTAATCTTCTTCTATGTGGTCTCGTTTCCTTTCAAACACTTTTATTCTTAATCACTGAACTGAGTTTTATTGCTTGTAATTGCACTAGCATTTTTTCTGTGTTGTAAATAAACGTGCATTTGTAGAATATTCGATTACTCTGCTAGCTAAGTCCTCCATCATTACACAAGCAATATCTTCCGTTTATTATTATGGCAGTAGAACTATTTCAAAATTATTATTATTATAATTTTATTGTCAGGTTATTTGCTACCCGATAATGTTTTTCTTTCTTCAAAAACAAATAAAAATCCAAAAGAATTTAAAAAACTTAATGAATATTTTCGTAGGAAGCAATCACTTCGTGATTTGACATATGTAATGAAAATTAAATAATAACTAGGCATAAGACTCAAAAAAGCGTGGCATTCGTTTGAACTGTAAATCAATACTAAATATTGTTTTCTGACTGAATGCTGTGAAAATGAGATACCTGTGACGTATGTGCGGTAAAACCATATATGACCGTATTGAAAATGTGGATATCCGGAAAGAATGCAAGGCTGATGTGAGCGTAATAAATAGGATCAAGAAAGGGACGCTTAGATGGTTTGGGCACGTAGAGCGAATGAACGAAGAAAGGAGTGTGAAAAGAATATATGATGCGAAAGTGAATGGAAGAAGAAGTCGAGAGGACGCCTGAGAAAGACGTTTGTGAAATCAATTACTTGAATCGGATCATGTGAAGAGTCAGAATAACAGAAGAGTATGTATGAGACGATGTATGAATGTGAATGAAGCAACGAGTGTGTGCCAAGACAGAGTTATATGGCGGCCCGACCTCTCTGCCGTGAATGAAAACGGCGTGATGGTTAGTTAGTAAGGGAATAATATTAGTTTATACATTTACTGTTGATACGAAAAACAGCGAAAAATTTGCAATTTATATTCAAGGGTAGTTTTAAATTTATTGTTAAAAAAAATATTTAAAAAGGGGGGAAATTTTTCTGAAAACAAACGAATGGTGAATTCCATTGCCACTTAAAATACGAAAAACTCGGAGGGAGCTATTCCATTCGGCTGAAGTGTACGTTAATATTTTCCATTACTTTGATTCAAATAAGAAAAGTAATATGCATAATTAATATACAGTTAGTATAATTTATGGAAGACTTAAGGCTTTCATTTGAGCGACAAATTGTCACGTCTATTACTTTGATATTTCTCGCAATTAATATATTTTTTTAAATATTACGATTATTAATGTTTAGATTTAAAAAAATATATATATTGTAATAACACTTGTATAACACTACTATGTATTATGTTTGATAATAATAAAAATAAAAAATTATAAGCGTGGGGTTGTCATAAATTATTAAAAATCTACACAATGAATGTGCATCAAAAAAAAAAAAAAAAAATTGAATAAATTATCTGATTAAACTCTGTGAGATATAAACCACCGAGTGCATCTTCGCCATTGAACAAAATTTGAATAACCCCCAAAAAACAAGAGGCATGTTTATTGCGTACCTTTGTTTTAACATAACTCGTATGTGTTATTGACTCGCCTTCTTTGTTGCAACTCATCAAGTTCAACATTTCTTGCCGTAGACTCAGAAACAATGAATTGCTGTTCCTCAATCATCCCTCTATTAATTATGGGTATCATTCTCCACTGTCCAGAATGAC
Organism: Drusus annulatus; assembly: GCA_022651775.1. Taxonomy (NCBI): domain Eukaryota; kingdom Metazoa; phylum Arthropoda; class Insecta; order Trichoptera; family Limnephilidae; genus Drusus; species Drusus annulatus. Next base: position 325,481 of record JAGWCC010000115.1, read on the forward strand.
GAGACTTGTTAACTCAAGCCATGGTCTTGAAACTTTTGGTACCAGTTTAAATGGTTTTCGTCATTCTTTACGACTGTACCAAAACTTTGATATGACCTTGGCTTTGATTTGAATGTTCTTTCTTCTGTATATTTTAACCTATTTTTGTCATTGCATCATTTAATATAATGTATGTGTTGTTCTTTCTCTGTTGTTTTTTTTTACCATTTCGTGTTTTGTGTTTTTTTTGTAATTGGACAATAGTCCGTTAGTTTATAAATAAATGAATGTCTGATAACGAAGTAATTTACTCAGTTGACTAGGTTAAGTTAGGTGCATTGTCAGTTCCTTTGTGCAGATGTATCTTTTAATATTAAAAATTTCAGCTGCCATTTAGTTCGATATAACAATAGTTAGGTATTATGTGGGAAACGTCTTTATTAGGGGAATTAATTACTTTAATGATATATCAAAGAAGCCGTTCATGGAATATATCGATTATGTTAAAACAATACCTCGTATCCTACCCATTTGTCAAAAGTAACTTTTCAATGAATTTTGGTACAATTTTTTTTTTCAAATAATCATTTACAAGGTTTTTTTTTCATTTGAAGTACTTCCTTGTAAAACCTTAACATCAGTTATTTCTCCCGATTGTCCACCATTCCTTCCCCACGATTAGAAAATAAGAAAAGGGAACGTTAGAATTTAATATGCACATCTTTTTGTAACTGTTAAAGTAAGGGGCATATAAATTTTTAATTAATTTTATTAATAATTCAGAATTTTAGACAGTTTTTTGTATCCCCTGTAAAATTTGTTTTATGTGAGATACAAGGTATTATAATGTCGTGTGTGATATATAAGAATCAGAATCGAAACGTTGTTTGAAATGGCAGATTTATCAGTGACCAGATCTGAATGGCCAGGTACTCTCAACCTTCCTGTTACCAATCCCCCCCCTCCTAAGTACCTTCAGTCTCACAATATACCCCAGTTGGGGATGCCATAGTCTGACTGGCTCTAGACGGTAGGGGGCAGTTGAGACTCTTGTGCAGTATTAACTATAAATAAACAATTTTCATTTAATACGTGTGATTCTAAAGGAAAAAAAAGTTGTATTTTGACTAAATGAATCGTGAAGATTAATTTCCCGAAGTTAATGCATCTCGCCTCGGGACACCTTACAAAATATAATCATAATCTTGTTAAAAATATATAAATAATGGAAAGGTTTTACGTGCATTTATAATTTAACAAGGTGGTCAAAGATGCTTATCCCCTTTTTAACAGCCTAGTTTGCAGGGTCTCGAATCTGTTAAAACTCGTTCTCTGAGAATTTTATTCGCATATTTGTATAATTTTTAGATTCACATTAATAAGAAAAAAAACAACTTCGTATAAATAAAAGCTTTAGCAGACCGCTCAATGACCCGCCGTGGACAAAAAGCTTCGTGGGTTTCATAAGCTCTGACATTTGACTGAAATTCCGGTTCTTGAAAATAGCATCATGATTTCATATTTAACTTTAAGTATATCAACATCTGCTTCCTTCAACGCTAAGGTCAGTAAAAACTTTGTCAAATTGAATCACTCCACTTGCACAAAAAAGCTACAACCCATGGATTATGTTGATACTATTTTTAGCACAAACTCAGCTAATATGCAGAAATAATCAAAATGTGTTTTTATGAAAACAACTTTGTCTGATCAACTTAGCCCAAGCCATGGAAACAGTGGCGATTGAAAGGTCACAACCTTAAACAAAACTTTATAAATTCTACAGCGTATATTTTTAAACGCAATTCTTTAAATTGTATTGAATTTTTTAAACACATTACTGCCAAATGTGGCCTCTATTGTGGAAGGGAAGTAATAGGTTTAAATAAACATATTATAATTTTGAGTTAGCCATTAAAAGATTTTTCTATCTTAACAAACAGATTGCTATCTACTGAGCCCAGTTTTCAGGCGGGAATGCTATTCTTGTTATACCAGTATTTCAATGGGAGATGCTCCGAGGAACTTCCGTCATTGATCCCTTCGGCACCGGTGCATAGTCGGGAAATTCGCTAAAAACGCGCCCAACATTTTTTACACGGTCGACATTCGATACGTGAAAACGGGTCGCTTCTACGAATTGTGTTTGACAGCTCGGCTGTGGAACGATTTACCGGCCTCTGTGTTTCCTTCCTCCTGCAACATGGGCCTCTTGAAGACTCAGGTTAACTTATTCCTCAAAAAAACTTCACATAACATCCATAAAAATGACAGGCTCTGAGGGAAATGATTTTCCTCGAGGCCAAAAAAAAATATTACCATATAAAAAACGTGTACATTTGAGAGCATTTTGCAACGTTAATTCAAATACGCAGGTAAGCGATTTTTATTAAAGGTGAGGATATATTCCAGGTGTACTCGCAGAACAACACGATGCACTCAGGTAATATTGCAACTAAAGTGCAGCCTGGCGGTACAGCCTGCGCCATATTTCCACCCACAATGAGTTGGGCGGTTTATTAACCGAGATAAACAAAGGAAATACATAACAGAATAATTTAACTGGACGGAGTCATACATTTTAAAGTTCCTTCAGTAACAATTGAATTATGATTTGCATTCTGCCGTTTACGTTGCTTTTATACACTTCGGTTAATTATGAAAGAAAATAATACACACAATTCATTCGTGGGAATTTAATTTAATGAACAATTTCGTCGTAGGTTCTATTCCGCTGCTGGTTAAGTCCTCATCATTGCACAAGCAACATCTTCCGCTTATAGTAGGAGTTTTCAAAATATTGTTATGTTATTCGTAACCCGGGAATGTTTATCTTTCTTAAAAAAATATATATATATACAGTGAAACCTCTATCTATCGTTTTTAAAGGGACCTATTGAAATAAACGATGAATGCGGGAAAACAATGAATGCGGAATTAAGAGGACAAAACACAAGGAGATACGATCCAGTAAAGATACCATCCTCCCAATCTGCATAACCATTGGTAGATTAAAATTATAAGAAGAAAATAAGTTTTAGATGTAAATAAATGTATTTATTTAAAAAATACAAAGCTAAACAGAGCCAATTTAAAAAAAAAGTTTATTGCATTGTAAATACATAATCTTTCATCGACATTTATTTTTTTACTGTTTTATTTCCGCAAGTAAACAGTATATTTTCGGCTTTACAAATGATATTATTTTCGGCATCAGTTATTGAGTGTGCGTAGTAGAAAGTTTTCAATCTTTCAAAGAGTGTGCATGCTTCTGAAAATGAAGGTACAGGCAGCGGCTCCTCTTCATCAATATCTCACCTCTTTTGTTGTCTCCGTCAATCTTGCATCACACAAGCTTTCGATAGTTTCTATCCCACACGTTGGAATATTGTCATCGAAAGTAACGAAATTGTTAAAATTTGTATGAGTGTCTAATCTAAGCCAATCATCTTCAGAAACCTTAACGTGTTCTAGTTGTTCATCTAAAGATTCTGACACTCTATTGTAACCGCATTTGTTGAAACAGTTTACAACTGTTGTCTGTTTGACCTGACGCCAAGCAGCCAATGTGATATGCAACGCTTGTAGAATGTCAAATACGCGACGTAATTCGAACGATGGATGCGGTAAAATGGTGGACATAGAAACGATCGATGCGATCTATTTTTGTATGAAATGAATTCGGAATAGAAGAAATAAACGATACATCCGGGAAAACGATTATTCGAGGAACGATAGATAGGGGTTTCACTGTATATATATATAAATATATAGTTTTCTATCGTAAAAGGAATTGAAAGAAACTTTTTGTAGGATGAATATGTGCGTACGTATTATATCATTCTGAAAAAATTAGATAAGAAGATTTTTGGTTACATAACACCGGTTTTCTACAGAATTTATGTTTTTTTTTCCAAACATTCATCTTAACATAAGAATATCTTTGGCGCGGCGGTGAAATATACACCAAAAATGTACACCAATATGTGATAATTTATTTATTTTTAATAGTGAATACTGTACAAGAGTCTCAACTGTTCCCAACCGTCTGGAGCCAGTCAGACTATGGCATCCTCGATTGGGGTATGTTGTGAGGTTAAAAATAGTGGGAAAGGAAAAGAGATGAGGAAGAAGAAGTTTGAGAAGTACTTGGCTATTTAGATTTGATCACCAAACACGGCTAAATCTATTTCAAGCAACGTTTCAATTCTGATCAGTGGTCTTACACCAGGGCGATACTTGGAGTATTTACCACTCTGGAACGTGCTCCAAATACACTATATATTTTTTGTATGAATTAGATGTGTTATGACACATATTAATTAAATAAAATTTATTTGCGCGCACCGGGTTTGAACCCGCGACCTTAGTATTCATAGTCGAGCGTCATACCACACGACCACGCAGGCTATCATTTATTGAATACAAATTTGAAATTGGAAATAATTCTAAAGCATTAATTCTTATTCTTATTGATATTTAAATAACATCAATAATCAACAACACAAATATAAAACGGAAAAATCTAGAAAATAAAAATTTAAAGGTTATGATATCAATAATCTTCAACGAAAAGTATGAGATCGATTAAAAATGCTGAATTGGTTGAAGCGTTACTCCCGGATAGAGTAGAGGATCCGAGTTCGAGTCTCCGTTGTGACCATTGTCTTTTTGTTTTCTGTTTTATATTTGTGTTTTTGATTATTGATAATATTTAAATATTTTAAAATAAAATTATTTTAAAAAGGGCCGTTTCGGTTCTCGTACAGAACAACCCATTTTTTAAATATATAAATTACTCCGCATGATTTTAGTAACGGAATGTGTGGACACGGATTCTATCCAATCAATTACCAAAAGCAAGAATAGTTTAGGATGTGACCATCGTACGCGGCCAGGGCTCCTGAATATTAATGTTCCACCCGAACTATCTCACCTGAGACAGGTTAGGGCACAGTCTAAACACCGCATGATGTACTGGGACATGAATATTCAACAAAGAGGTTATTTGAAGCGGGTTGTCAAATATTTTCTATGCGCAGAACAAACCATTTCAAAATTATTATTTCTACCTTTGACCTTAAAGCTAGCCGGCATCAAACCCTAAGTCTAAACTTTCAAAAGCTACACCATATAGTTTAGAAATATTAATTATGTAATCATTTAGCAAAAAAAGTAGCAAAGCCCTCTAACGGTGAGCTCTGACGTCGTCTGATTTGCTACCTTTTTACTGTCTGTACTTTTTAAAACTATGCAATTATTTTTAGCTCGAAACGTGGGCTATGAAAATTTGAAAATCGCAAAATAATAATTTTGTTTTATTTTATTTAGGAAAACATAAAATTTTATAAATAAAGTAATTTATATGTTGCATTAACCAGTGAAGTTTCCGCTAAAAATGTTTAAAAAAAAATAAATAATAATAATAAAATTTTTAAAATTATAAATAAATAAGAATTATATCTATGTGTGAGGTTGAATAAAACTGTATGATAAGTAATACGTCATAAAATGTAATCCAAGATGATTAATATGAACAAGAAAAAAATAAATAAAAAGAAACACAACATACTGATTATATTACAAATTGACTAGATCCAATATTAACTGTATTTTTATAAAACTCCAATATTGGTGTTCGGCCCCTGATTTCTATGTTATCTATCGAATTAATTTTGGAAAAAATGCCAAAAGTAATGGGTTAAAAACAAACCTAAGCTTATAAAACAACTTTACTATAAAATTGATTCTTTTCAAGGTTCAGATCCAAAATATTAAGTTTATCGAATAAAAGTTACACTGCACCTATATGTAATATTATAAAATATATAGATTCCCTTTTAACCCTAATGTGCCCGAAAGGGTACCCGGGTACCCTCTTCGGTTATCAACATAGATTTTTTTGATATTCTAGTAAGACTATCCGGCTAAAACTTCCTGACTTCTCCACAATAGTGAAAATGAACACTTAAACATAACCGTTGGATATGTGGAGGGTGGTATGTTAGCGGAAAACAAATGAGTGTAATTTACAACTTCTGATGACTGAAAGAGTACCCGGGTACCCGCATGTGTTTTATATGATTTTTTTAGGTAAGAGAATGTCTAAGGTTTATAGTGAATACATTTTTTTGATTAAATATTTTTTTTATATTTATGAAATACATACTAAAATGACAATAAAAGGTGGAAAGTTTGAAAATATTTTTTTAAATTTTTACCTATAATCTTAGTATTGTTTGAATTGCAACCAAACGTATGTAGTAAGGTAGAAAACGTTTTTTAAAAAGAAAAAGAAGCGAAATTTTACCCACTTCAATATTTTAGCAACATTTTTCCAGCCCTAAAGCTTAAATTAGACTAATTGGCAAAAAAGTGCGTTAAGTTGACTATTTGAAAAACCCGCTTCACCAATAGAACCCGTCAGCATTTTTCCCAACTTTTAATTTGCCCCCCCCGAAGTGGCGAGAGTGCAGGGCTTCGATAAGAAAGCACTACACCGAGTAACAGTATTAAAACTCCCTCCGCAGAAGTTTCCCTACGTTCGACGAAAGCTCGTTGTTCAGTATTCAATACGTATTGAATAGGAAAGAAAAGCTCTTTAAAAGGTAGACACAACAAGATTTTGCATATTAAGAAAGTTGGCATTGGCGAAGCGGTTATGATACTTGAATTTCTGTTTTCTTTTTTTATTGAATTATTGCGTAAGTTTGCATAAATCGTGAATAAATTGCGTGTATATAAAACCATTATTTTCAGATTTTTGTAACATTTAAAATGACAAAAAATTATTATGTTTATGCTAAATTTTGTTTGATACCACTGCTTCTTTCACGTGCCTTAGATACGCTCTAGAATTAATTTATTGAGAATATTAATGTGACAATAATTTATTCTAATTTACTACTTAGGCAAAGATATACTTATTGTCTATATACTATATAATACCTCACCTGAGTATTTGATCCGTATCTCTGTTTCCTAGCATGTAAGTACATCTGTGATTATTATTATCACTAAAAAAGACAATGTTATTTGATTTAATGTATAAATATAGATACTTTATTTTAATGCTGTTTGTATTGTACTATTTGTTTTATAGTGAAAAAAATCATAATGGCGCCAATCATCGATTTGATACAGTGTTAAATACGTGGTTCAAACCATTACGCCTATGTTTGCTTGTAAAAAATGTGGAATAACCTCAGAGCAATAATATACAAGAGAGAGCGCTGCTGTAGTCAGTTTGCCGGACTCGGATAGACCTGGGCGTGGCTAGCACTAGGGCTAGGGTGTTTATACATCCATTCATAGCACATGTCGACATTATGCTTTTGTTTATTCGTATAACCACTTTTTCACAATATTGTTATAAACAAAAACATGGCATGTAAATTAATAAACCGTTGAGTTATGTTCATTTATTTCGCGTATCAAAACGTGTGGGCGGAGTCAACGGAGACGCGGGACACGAAAAACATTCTAACAATACTTTAAAGCTGTGTGATAATTTGGGAGATTTTGTTGTCTCTTTCTTTCTCATGGTGTACGACTTAAAAAAACCCGGAGAAAGTGATTTATCCCAAATGTGTAAAGGCTGGGTAAAAAGAATTAGCTCTCTCTCCATATAATGTTACTTCAAGGGAATAACGCCTTTGACTTAAGTACAGTCGATAGCATAAAGAGTTGTGCAATGTTTTCACATCACCGTGACGCGTTACAGTAACGTGCAAATATCGAGAACAAAAACTGATCACAGTTGTCATCCATGTACCGCGGGGTGTTCTGCGGCTTAGGAATTATAATTGTACACAATATAATTTGCATTGCTAACTCCACGGCACACCGACCGGGAATTGATAACAATGCAACCCGCAGAACTAATTTCAAAGGGAATCCAGACCACGATTCAATATTTCACCATCGAATATTCCAGCTATTTATTTACAATTTCAATGAAATCGAGCCTATAATAATTACACAATAAAGCAAATAGTGGCGATATTTACGAACAGTATTATAAATCATAGACATAAAATACAAGACACGTCAAATTCATATAAACATTACGACAAATGTAGCACCACTAATGTTGCACCACTAAATGTTTCACCCGTGTATGAAAAGGATAGCCATTTAAAGAATATGTGTGTGCGGAAGAGATAGCTATATGAAGCGTGTTTCGAAGGTGTGTCTCGTTGACTTGGCTTAGTGCAACCAGGCGCGTTGTCTCAGTAACAGAAGTATTTACATTATTTAATTCATCTATGTTGTAAATACATAATTCGCCCAACAAAGTAAATAGCTGTAAAGGATGACTGTGGTCGAAAATAATGAAGAAGTAAAAAAGCCAATTAAAAAAAATGAGTAATAGGTATTGCCACAGGTCAAATTCATTTGATTTGATTTAATTTCGGTTCTTACGCATTATCTGAAAAAAAAACAATACGTAAGCATTTGACATTAATGATGTTTAGTCTATTCATAGCTGACTTGCAAGTGTTACTTCGTTAATAATAATGATAACGAATATAAACAATCAAATAACCTTTAAAACATATATTTGCGTACACCACTTTAATTCAGTTTTAACCAAATTAATAATCAAATCCAAAACATTCCATATAATGGATTTGTATTTTTTTAATAATGTAGAAGTACGGTATTCCAATTTTGATTTGTTGACGGGTGGAAGGAGGTAGAGGGAGATAGTAAAAATAGGTTATCAAGTACCTACCTATACTGATTAGAATATTAAACATAGCCAAAGCCTTACCAGAGTGATTCTTATAAAATTCACACTGTGAGATGTGGTACAAATAAACCACTTATTTCTAAACGAACGGTTAGTAGTCGAGTGGACAAACGCGTTAGATTCCCACCTGGGCGTCTTGGGTTCGATTCCTCTGCTAGCCGAGGTTGTCAAAGGTGTTCCTCAGGACTAACCTTCTACCCCACGATACCTTTACGCAGTTCAATATTTATATCAATGTGATATGACATCTGCGTGTGAATAAGGGTCGTTCTTACGATTCGTTATGATAAATTCCTCCAATTCCTCTGCTGGCCGAGTCCTTCATCATTGCACAAGCAAAATCTTCCGCTTATTATGATGGCAGTAGGAGTTTTTCGAATATTGTCAGGTTATTCGTAACCAGGGAATGTTTTTCTTTATTTAAAATATAATAAATATCTCATCTCATTTCCATCCCGTTGTCCTATTCGTATCGGGGACCCATCGCCGCGATAAGGCACCTCCGGGCGTCCCTTTCCTGCTCTACTTCGGCGACTTCCGGCCACAGTAGGCAAAACCTCTCCTCGCACAGCCTCTGGAGATGTTTCTCCCATCTTTGCCCAGAGCGGTCTTATGAACGTCTTCCCTCTGGAATTGTCAATCAACACTCAACTAATTATGGATACTCTTCTCCACTGTCACGAATGTGTAGACTGGTCAACTGGTGACTCAAGTCAAAACCTTAATTGTTTTGGTGTTTTTTGGCACACGTGATTTTTATCTGTTATTAAACTAGGTAATAAATACGTATTTTAACTGTTACGACTCTTGCTATGACCAGGTTTTGACTGTACTTGCCATTTATACTTTATAATATATACTTGGTCTTTGTTTTTAATTTATGCTTGATTCATAAACCATCGTATACTTATAATTTACATTATTCTTCTAAGTTTGCGTTACTTGTGTTGTAAGTTAGGCATTAGTCCGTTGCTCAATAAATAAATTAAAACAATAATGCAGTTAAATAAAATTAAAATTAAATTAATCTAGAATTTATTATTTTCATACGATATTCATTTTTAATCATACAAAAATAATTTCACGAAATCCATGATAGGACTCCCTCCCTAAGCACGAGAACTTTTTCAATTAGGGAGGTAATTATCATTAACTAGAAACTAGACATTGTACATTTATTCAATTTATATTATATCTACTGTTATTAAGTAAAAAAATGTTCATTTTCCACATAAAAAAATAAATAATTTAAAGGGAAAAAAAACACAAATTTTCAAAAACATTTTTAAAGCTGAAGCTATTATTCAGGGAGCAGTATATTTATAAATCGATTTTAGGTTCTAGTTGCTGGAACTTTTTTGATTTTGAATTTGATTTTGAACCAGTGACTTATGTGCGTAGATTCAAGGATCTCACCGTTCAAATAATAGATTATAATCAACAAAATATCACGCAAACAATTTGACAGCAGATAAGATACGTAATAATATTATTATACCGATATCTTCTCCGTATAAACATGGTGAATAACTGTTTATAGATATGTCATTAAAATAAATACATGTCTAATAAACCACCATATTTATTATATATTATTTATAGAAATGAGCTGATTTAAGTTGTTTTCTATTTGTAACAAATTGAACTGTCAATACAGTTGAACATTCTCTCCATTTGTCAGAACAATTCTCACTGTCAGCTAACGCCTTAAGGTAGAGTCGTATGTCCTACACACACTGAACAGAATATCCATAGAAGTGTACTCTTTACCTGCTTGAATGAAAACTCATGCCGCCATTTTAAATAAGATCTTTGCGCAAAATGTGGGATGTTGGGCAGAACACTCCTCTGGCGATGGTCATGCCGTGAAGCAGCTTTTGATGCAGCGACTGGCATTGTAGTGTGGCATACTGCAATATGATGGAGAATGATCCTAGTCGTCTTGTTGTCCCTGGCGGTGTTACCGGGCAGTTCGAGCACCTTGGCGTAGTCGCGATTTCTCAGCTGTTTTTTTTTTATAGAACACACTTTTATTTCTTCAGACTTCCTCGAGGAAATTTTGAGATTCCGATCTCCTGAATCGAACCCGTTAACATCGTTAATCACTCAATTTCCATGCCTGTGAAAAATCTCGCAAGAACGTTATCAGTGGATTTTTGACTCACTGCGCACCGACGATATACTGTCTTCTGCCTCTTTTCTCATTAGTGACCTCTGTTCATAATAGTGTTGTGCATTTAAAATTGTATAGTGCGGCAAGCACTTTCACAATTTTTGTTTAATTTATTATGTTACAAGATATTTGGTATTTGAAAAAAGCAGCTCAATTTCACAATCTGATAGTATTAATAAAATCTAAGCCGTCTTCTGCCACGTTCGATGGAAAAATTGCTCATACATGCAAAAGTTTTAAATTTTCTTCTGATTACGGTCATTCACGAGTTATTAACTATGTTCCTTTTGATTTGTCTGTCGTGACTAAACCAGTAACTAGCGTCCTTGACGTGTGTCAAAAGTAAACCGCCAGCGGCTCAGATAGATTCAAAGCCGCTATCAGAGATGGCGTTAGTCGAAAATGTTTATTTTAACATGAATTATTTTTATTTGTATCCACGCGGTGAATCACATAATAAATGCGTTTTCAAATTAAGTTGTGAACATATTAAATGCTCTAATATCATTTTTATATACTTAAATGTATTAAACAAGCATGTTATACCATGCATTGGCAAATGTCAGTCTTACAATAGGGCTTAACTCTATAAATGGTCACCAACCCTTGTTAAAGAAAAATTTAGCTTACTTCGGGCACGATAGACGCCCACAACACACTTCTACGTGTATATTTCTTCAGTGCCTTCACACAACCCCATTACGGGCAGATGATGTCCGGGAAAAGAAACCTCCATCTAATGGAACAGGAGGATTGGCGATGGGAAAGCCGGAATAATTATTCAACAATTTGCACTTGCAAATGCCTATTCCAATTCTTCCACAAGTTCCCGCAATCTGAAAGGCTTGGCACTTTCACATTGTGTAACTTACGGACTTGTTTTTTACACAATAAAATCAAGTAAGATGGTGTTTTTCGTTCCATTTTTTTGTTCCTCTTTCATTTTACATTATCTGTTTTTTTTCTATCTGTTCCTTTGTTACAATTAAAGTGTTATTCTTTTATTTTCTTACTGTTCTCTTATTTTATATTGTCTTCTCCCTCTGTATGTATGAGTATATAAATATAACCACACACTATGTATTTTTTGTTAAGTTTAATTTTGTACCCTGATGATGCTTGGGCAAAACAAAACAGGTCGGTCATAAAAAATAAAATTAAATCTGTGACTTTATGTTAAGTTATTATTTCATTTTTATTTTTTAATTTATTCTCGATAAGTTATAAGATACCAGTATTTTACTGATCACCAAAATAATTGTGATTTGTTGCATCAATATTTTTCAAATAAAATTGTTTATCTGGATATTAGTTCAATAATCCAATTACAACATCGTCGCTGGAAAGGCAAAGGGGCTTAAGCGACACTTTGGTCGAAAAAGACTTTTGTGGGCCTTAAACCATCTAAAATATATTTACCATTTGGGAGAAGGCTCGACACAAGCGACACAAGTTTGGGATTTTTTGTAGCTTTTCGTCTTTTTAGGTAACACAGTGAGAAGCATTGCGTTACTCGGGTAAACTTTTTTCAAAAATCCAACCAGGTACCAACCGGGTACTTACGAATTTAATTGTAAAAAAAACTTTTAAGTGCTCTGGTGTAAACATCTCAATATGGCGTCTCAGCCTTTTTTCTTTTCCGGCGATGATATATTATGATATCGTATACCTTGCCCATTGGCGTAGTTTTCATAAAACACACTTTATCAACTCCATTGTGAGTAAGTAGGTATATTGTAACAAGCAGACATAATTTGTTTATAGTTTTTGTGTTAAATTTATAGAACTCCGTAATATTTTATTTTAAACAGCGATTTAGTCAGATTTGATATTACTATTATGATTAAGTTCTGCTAGTTTCATTTTTTTACTATGGCAGCTATTTTGGCGCTCAATCCCATTAAAAAACTGTATTAAAAAAAATATTTGAAATTAGAATTAACTTTAAAGCTTTGTTTTTTTTTTTTTGATATTGATTATTGAAATAATATTTATAAATAATTTTCAATATAAAAACGTAAGGCTTTACAATTTATTTTACTTAAAATATCAAATCTTAACTTGTATTTCTTCATAGTGCTTTCAAAAGATCCTTCGCAAATAAAAGGCTTATCCAAGTAACCATCTAGGTATAAAATTGTACCCGATAAAACTTTGCATACAGTTACAAAGATGGCTGCCTACGAGTATATTAGTAGAAATTGGAAAAAAATAATACCAATTGTTTTTAAGGAAGTACGAGAATGATAAAAATGCCGGTTTCGAAAAAGGTTTCGGTAGCCTAATTGGCAGAGACGTTACTCCCAGATAGAGTAGGGGTTTCGAGCTCGAGTCTCGGTCGTGTCATATTTTGTTGATATTATTTAAATAATTAATTAGGGGTTTTCATTGTATCTGTCTGAAACAGTTTCTAAATCACTTTCTTTGAGATAAAAATCGCCTTCGGCGCTTATTCTACGAAAAAACGTTTTTAAATCGGTCGGAATAACGAAGTTTACTCGTTTCTCCTTCGAATAAAATGAGTTGTATTTACTTTTTGTGTGCTGAGTTTGAGTTTCATATTTAGTTGAAAATTATTGATATTATTCAAAAGACTTAATAATATGGTGTTTCAAGCATTACTTGTTTTCGTTTATTTTGAGGAAGACAAATATTCCCACATTACGAATAACCTGATAATATTTTAATCGATTCTACTACTTATAATAAGAGGAAAATGATGCTTGTGCAATTATAGAGGACTTAATTATGGAGCCAGAGACAGAGGATCGAACCCGCAACGTCTAGGCAGGAAACCGACGCTTTGGCTTGCTCGATCAACCAACCCGTTATATACGTTTTGTCACAGTTTTACAATCATTTTTTTAGAGGTCTAAACCTTTTATATGTGCATTCTTCCTGTTCTAAAATCCTAACCGTAATTCTGTGAGATTTGTAATCTATTCGGAAAATCGTTTCCATAAATAAATAATTGAGTAATTTTACAGCCTTAAGTAGCTACCTGAATGTACGTCTTGTGGAATAACCTTTAAGCAGATAAACTACTGCTAACTGAATAATTAATTAATTAATTTAAACACTTACACCTGATGAATAATACACAATCTGTTTCACTTAAATTAATCATGTCTGATGGCTCATTTCCTTGCATATGTCAAAACTATGTAGGTGGGCGGGTATGTCATTCAATTCAACTTTACGCGTATTAGCAGCCGTGTTCTCAAAATCTACATAAAAAGAAAATTAACGACAAAAATTATCTACCTGTTTACTGAATAGACACTCCCTAGAAGTGTGATTTGGGTGAAGCCTTTCGACTCCTAGACCTCAGACAGGTCAAAGAAATTGGTTTTCTGTTCAAGAAAGAATTATATTTTATCAATTTAATCAGAAGTAAGGTAAAATTGAACACACGGACACATCCACTTCTATCGTATCGGAATATTTCTTCATTAACATATGCGTATCGATGCTGGAAAGGCAAAAGGTCTTAAGCGACACTTTGGTCAAAAGTGAGTTAAATATTCAGTTCTGATCAGCTTTCTTTCCTGCATCGAATGCTCTGACTCTCGTTTGATTATGAAGACTTTTGTGGCGTTTCATTCATCTCAACTCAAACGACACGTGCTTAAAACTTAAAACTTGTTATCACTACAGAGCTGAAATAACTTTTTTTTTCAAAATCCAACCAGGTACTGAAGACTTATGAATTTCATTGTGAAACAGAAAAAACTTTAAAGTGCTCTGGGGTCAACTTCCCAAAATGGCGCTTCAGCCCTTTTGCTTTTCCGGCGACGATATGCATATCTTTAATACGTACGTCTTCCGAGTTTTTAAATATATTTTTGTATTCTCTTGTAGAAATTCACATAATCTTTATCATTTAAATAAAAAATTACAGTGTCAAGTAATTTCAAGTCAACTCCTCCCAACCTTAGAGCAATAATATACAAGAGGTAACGCTGTAGATCGATCTGTAGTCAGTTTTTACTAGGTTTTACTGACTCGGTTGGACCTGGGCGTGGCTAAGACTAGGGTTACGGTATTTATACATCCATTCATAGCACATGTCGACACAACGTTTTTGCTTATTCGTATAACCACCTTTTCACAGTATTCTTATAAAAATAAATATACCAAATAACCTAAAAAACCGTTGAGTTATGTTCAGTTTAGTTGTATACGACGTAAAAACCCGGAGAAAGTAATTTATCGCAAATTTGTTTAGGTTGGGTAAAATTAAATAGCTCTCCACAGATATTCTTACTCCGAGCTCCCAACCGTCTGAAGCCAGTTGGACTATGACATCCCCAATCGGGGTATGCTGTGAGGCTGAAGGTAGTGGGAAGGGGAAGAAGATAAGCATGAAGAACGTTGTGAAGTATCTGACTATTCAGATCTGGTCTGGTGTATGTATTTTTTTATCATACATAACACTTAGCTTAGAAAAAAAAACCACTGCATTTTAAAGTGCATTTATATTTTAACACTATAAATATTACACACTTTATTTTAGACCTCTCAGCAAATTAAGTGCTGAGTTGAGAAACTAACTATTTCAACTATGCCGACCTATATACGGCAGTCTGCTGATAGCAATATCTTATCAGGTGTCAGTAGGGAGAGGTCATGGCGATACAGCGATCGCGTGGTTCATACAGCTTCCTTAAGAAATATCATCTACCGGTAGCCTTCCACTGCCGCACATATCGATAATCATTTAATAATGGATAGAATTACACAGTATTGATCATGATAAATCAATTACGCCTGGCAATCATTATTGATGATTAAACTACTGCGATTATTGTAATGAATGATTTTTATTATCTCCTCGTTAAGAATCGTCATCTGATGCGAATGGAAATATTGCTTAGCGAATAGTTTTAAAGAGCGTGTTAAATTAGCAATGCGCAATATTAGAACACAATGATGACCTCCGTGTCAGATTGGTAAGAGCTAGGGTTAAGAGTAACAGGTCACGGACTCACAATATGTGAATAATTTGCAACGAAAACAAAAGAAGACGCAAAAAAAAAATTAATTTGCGACCCAGATTTGAACTCGGAATCTCCACTCTATCTGTAAGTAACGTACCTACCGAAAACTTTTTTATATGTTGTCATTTTTATCACTCCAGTACTTAATTTTCACTTTTCAAATTTATTTATAATTTTTTTAGTGAATACCCCACAAGAGTCAACCGTTTGGAGCCAGTAGAACTATGGCGTCCCCAATAGGGGTATGCTGTGAGGCTGAAGGTAGTGAACAGGGAAAGGAGATGGAGAAGAGGAAGGTTGGGAAGTATATGGTCACTGAACACGGCTAAAGCTGTTTAACGTAATTTAGCAACGTTTCGATTCTTAATGGTGGTCTGTCACTAGGGCGATACTAGAAGTATCTATCACTCTTAGATTTATATTTTATGAAATTATTAAATAGGGGATAAATTAAAAAAAAAAAACATAACATATAACGACCCCCTAAGCCGAGGCCTGTTCAAAAGAAAAGGTGAATTTTGAATTTTCACGGGCTGTGTACATTCGATTATCGATTTTTTTGTTTTGTTGTTATGTTGGTACACATATATTTATTAAATATAAGCATTATCAGTCATTTTGGATAAGTGGTTTGTTTTTGACAACTGGAAAGGTTAGTCACGTTTTTGTGTGTTCTTCGATTTTGTTCACTTTTGAAAAAAATGGATTATAGAGTGATGTTTTTTTACCCCAAGTAATACATTCGTGCGAGGCATCATGTGACGTTTTACACACCGAAAGTCGGAACTTCCTCATAAAAAACACGCCAATATATAAAGCGATGGAACTATCCAATGAAGCTGCATCTACCTTAGATATATTTAGATGCACATATATAGAGTTCTGTCATCATCTCTCGATATACGTACAAGAGTGACCGTTAGGTACATAACGATCTACATATTCTTGAATAAAATATTTTTTACACTTGTCAATTCAATGATTTTAATGATACCAATTTTTAAACTTTATTCCACTATTTTTTACTTAAGACCTGACCGGTTTCACCTTATGACGGGCATCTTCAGACTGGTAAGATTTAAAGTAAGTCTATGGAATATATACTATTAGGTCCGGAGCGGACGCGCACTGAGATTCATAGGGAACATCTGTGACTTCAGGTTTGTTTTGTTTCTGACAGAGGCGGCTTTACCATAAAATTCAAAAATACATTCGGGTAGTTTTATTACTTGTCAATTCAACGATTATCTCATAAAATGTGTAAAGAATGAACCTCTCTTATATCTTAACTTTTTATTATTTCTAATTTTGTAACTGTTAATTCATGGTGGAATTCCATTTTAATGATTAAATAAAAACAAATTTTTAACTTTATTCCACTTTTTTATTTTTTGACTGGACCGGTTTCAGCCTATAACAATATATAAGCCATATAATAAGAACAACTTGTACTAGTCTGAAGATGGCCGTTATAGGCTGAAACCGGTCCAGTCAAAAAATATAAAAAGTGGAATAAAAAAGTCGTATAACTCCTTCTGATATATAATAGTTTGTCTTATATGTGAGATGTACATAAATTTTTACTTTATTTTTCACACTATGCATGTATCTACAATATTTTTTATATCATTAATCTCTTAATATATTTAGAGAACAACTGTTTTTATAAGATCTTTGTTCAATAAATAAAGAAGTTTTCCATAGAGCCCATTAACCCATGGCATTCGGTGTCAGATGGATCCTTGTTTTTACAAGGGGTCGAAACGTTGAATATCTTGTGTAACCTGCGCACAGGATAACAATTTTCTCAAAAAAATTGACTAATTCATATTGTGACACGTGCACAGCTTCGCTTCGTAATCGTACGTAAACAAAAACACGTTTCAACAACTTATTTATTGTGCGTTTTACAAATTGTAAATTCAAGGACTTATTAACGCCATTAGTTTGAATTTGAATAATGGAAATTTAATTACGTTGATGCGATAGTGAATTATGCATATTACTCTACTAGAGCGATTCGCAACGTGTTCCAAGCATAAAAAATACACTCGATAATGCGCGTTTAGCCACTTGATGCCAAAACACCCAGTGGATGAATTAAATAATGTAGATACTTTACTGAGACAACGCGCGTGAATGCGCTAAACCGAGTCCGCGAGACATACCTGAGATTCACTGCGTTCAGTATCTCATAAACATTCGTTCGACAGAGAAGCTGTCACCAGCTGTCACAAACGCGTCGCTGTAGGCTCCTTTCTGAGAAAAAATGCCTTGAAAGATGGAAAATCATTCGGGTGCAAAAATCATATCTCACGGAGTTTCTTTCCATTAATAATTACCCACAAATCACTTCTTATTATTTAAATAAACACAATTATTCACAGGGTTTTTAGTTACTCGCAAACGGTGTGCGATAGAGAATGCAGAAGTACACAGGTGTGGAAGACAACCACGGCTAGTGGCGCGATACCCGATATAACAGTAGCGTGAGACGTTCATAGAGCTATCTCATCCGAACACACATATTCCTTGAATGGCTATCCTTTTCATACGTGGGTGAAACGTAAAACAAACGGTACAAGTGGTGCCACATTTTCCGAAAGATTTGTATGAATATGACGTGTCAGTATACATTACCGAATAAGATATTTTTTTACGACAAACTATTATCGCGGATTGGTAATTCATTTCAAGAATACACTATTTAAATCATTTTAAATATGAATATATTCATACTAATTATTACCCTGCAAAAATTACGGGATGTCAATCGACTTGCCAAAAAAAAAAGTTGATAATCCATCCATTTCAAAAGTTCTTTCACGTATCGGCTATAGGAAGGCTGATAGAACACAAACGCAATCCAAAGACTATGTTTCGAAATCGCGCTGCAGGCTTGGAATAAACTCCCTCCGGAACTAAGATGTATAACGAGCCCAACAGAATTCGGTCCAAACTGAACACTTACCTTTTCACACTCTCATATCCTTGAATTCATTAGAAGAATCTCAACATAATCTGTCACTCGACGAATCAACTTTAGATACACTAATTTCAACCAAATCCTGTACCATACGATAAATTCAGAAAGTCGGTTTTTAAATTTACTCTCATGCCCTAAAATCGAAAAAAAATAATGAAATTAAAATCATAATTATATTTTTAAGTCAATAAGTGTGAATATCTGATGGGACCTGCCAGGTAAGTGTGTTCCTGTATATTTTCTCTTTAAATAAATATGAATACAACTAGGAATTAATATCAACTAAAAAATAAGATCAGTACAGAGCCCTGAAGTGATTTTTCAAAAAAAACGGCGCTATACAAATTATATATTTATTTTAATAAACGCCCATTGGGCTTTTACAGTAAGAGTAAGCAAATTCAATAAATAACATATAATTTTACCAAAAATATATTAGAAGGTCAAATCAGTAATGAAAAAAATATTTTACTTTTTTAAGCGAAAGATTATGAAAAAAATTCAACAGCTAGCTAGTACATAGTGTAGCAAGTGAACAACAAAGTAACACAGCAATAATTTTAAATGAAGTTTATTATTATAAAATTGAAAAGAAAGAAACAACAAATATAACGAGAAAAAAACAGCATATCATGTATGACATACAACATGTTTAACTTGTTTAATTTACCTAATAATGCTGCTATACAACTCCGATCTGAATCTCATTATGGAATACAGAAAAATATCAACATTACTAAATTTGTTTCCAAACCTATGTAACCTTTGGACTGAGGAGTTCATTGCACAGTTAGTTCTTGATGAATCAACATGAAACAACTCGCAAAGTTTTGTGTCAGGATTAGGTACACGGAGCGTTATCAGCGTATTTAAATCAGGTGCTGGATGCACCGTTAACCCGTTTGAATAAGAGTACTAGGTCACTCATGATTCTTCTACAAGATTAGTTAGTTATGTTTAATATTTTCATTAATCTAATCATTATTGTCATGCAGCTTTAGTTTTTTTAATTAAAAAAAGAGTTGTAAATGGTGTAAGATCGTGTTTCTTTTAGTTTATACTAGATATATTTATTTATTTACGCCCGTTACAGACTTTTACATACATGTTACATACATCTTTTTTTTAAACAATAGCCTCATAAGTGCAAAAAATTATGTAAAATAAAAAAAGTGTATTGAATAGCAGATACAAAAATAATTAATAATATTCAATAAATAATAGGTTCAAAATATTGTATAAGAAAAGAAAAAAATAATACTAAGTAACTGGTCTAACTATTAGTTTAGCTCTACCAGATGATAACAACTCTACTAAACTAAACTTATTGTTTGATATTGACGTGTTAAATATATCAGCGACATCGGAGTATATGTTTCCCAAATGTTGTATTCGTCGCATAGGCGTGTTGAAATGTGAGGTTGAAGCAGAATTGCTACAATAGTACGGTAGGTACTGCCTTGTAACAGTCCTGCTTGGAACATGAAACGAAATCAAGTTTAATAATTCAGGGCTGTCAATCATTGAATTTATAATTTTGTATAAGCAAATCAAGTCGGTAATTATTCTCCGTTCAGACAATCTCAATAAATTAAGGTGACAAAGAAGATAATCGCAATTGATAAATTCCCCTAAAATGCCCATTCTGAAGTTAATGAATCTTAAGAATTTATTTTGAACTCTTTCTATTGCAAGGAAATGAAAAACATAACTTGGTGCCCACACTGTTGAGTTGTATTCAATTTTTAATAGAATAATATAATATTATAATAGAGACAATTTATTGAGAAAGAATACAATCTGACCACTCGCTTATAAGAGTAGAAGATTAACATTTCTGCAGTACATCATCATTCTGGTAATTCTAGAGCGAATTTGATTTCAATAATTGTTACATAGCTAGTGAGTTATTCAGCATTCCGTATGCAGGGAACAGGAAACAGCAGAGAACGTGGAAACACAGAGGGGGCTCAAACGACCGGATCGCAGCAGATAACAGAGGTTTAGCGTTTAATCTTCAAAGCGCAGCGAGCGGTAGAAGCTGGCGCCCGAGTGCTGATCCGTGCAGGAATAGCATCTGCTATGGCCTGTTACCAGCAGTGTGCTGTCTACGTTGCTGTGCTCCTGGTAAGCAGCTATAGAACCGACGTTATGGTAACATGCAACGCTGTCAGAGGATTATAGGGAAGGATTTAAGATCGAGTCCTTGACGTAATGGAGGAATGTAAATA
Organism: Drusus annulatus; assembly: GCA_022651775.1. Classification (NCBI taxonomy): domain Eukaryota; kingdom Metazoa; phylum Arthropoda; class Insecta; order Trichoptera; family Limnephilidae; genus Drusus; species Drusus annulatus. The sequence continues at coordinate 346,605 of JAGWCC010000115.1, forward strand.
TAATGAAAACGTACGAAAGGAGATTGGCAAGTGTTTAGTAGAGATGGTCGATGTCAGAATCGGGTCAGTTACCGGTGACCGGGGAGGAACCGGTTATTTATCCAGTTCTTTTCGTAACCGGTTCCTGCTGCCATAAAAGTTCCACGAAAGAGATTTTTATATTCCAATCGAAAAGTACTAGCAAATCGACAAAAGTTCCTCCCGAAAGAAAGTACTAGTCGGCAGAGATATGAAATCAATAATAATATCGACGGTTCCAGTGACCGGCTTAGAACCGGTTCCTTTTTACCGGGACAGGAATATCGACCATTTCTAGTGTTAATTAAGTACAGGTTAATGTTTTTTAAATATTTTGTAGAAAAGTACGGCTTTGTAACTAACTAATCATTAATTAAGGTAGGCAGAGAGGGCGTGCCGCCATTTAACTCTGTCTTGGCACACACTCCTTGCTTCATTCACATTTATACATCGTCTCATACATACTTTTCTGTTATTCTGACTCATCGCATGGCCCGACTTAAGTGTTTGATTCACTTGATCGTGCCATGTCTTCCTTGGGCGTCTCCGACTTCTTCTTCCATTCTTTTTCGCGTCATATATTCTTTTCACACTCCTTTTTTTTATTCATTCGCTCTACGTTCCCAAACCATCTAAGCGTCCCTTTCTTAATCCTGTTCATTACGCTTACATCAGCATTGCATTTTTTCCGGATATCTAAGTTTTTAACACGGTCATACATGGATTTAAAAAAGTAGCAAACAGAACGGATCCGGCTATAATGCGTGTAATATAATAAATTGTTTTAACTAGAAGTACTTACCGCAGTATACTTTTATATGCACAACTCTATTTGCGCATGGACGTCATTTATAAGAACGGCGCAGAAGACAGAATCTGGGCGGCGGAGAGCCCACCGAAAAAACAACTGACAACGGCCGAGGGATTCACGAAGGTGAGCAAGGTGTTGTTAACGGGTTCGATTCAGAAGATCAGAACCCCTAAATTTCCTAGAGTAATTAATTCCGAGTTCGAGTCACGGTCGCGACCTAATTCTTTTTATTTCATATTTCATTGAGGATTATTAATATAATTTCAAAAATATATACTAATGTTTGAAACGTCTGGGCGTCTGATCCAACGCGATTTAACAGCATCTTCGGCTCCAAGCGGGAGATGAATTGGGTTTATTGTCAGATTGATGGCCGGCGGTGCATCGCCTCGAAGAAGTGCTCTCGATCGAGCGACCGTTTTATAGAATCGTTTTGGCGATTTATGCTAGACCATGAGTAACCCAAAGCGCAGATAATACTCGCCGCCAGTGAAAGTGAAATATAACGATGAATTAAAATGGATTTATTACTTTCATAGTGGTGAAGAACGTGCGTCCTTTTCAGTCGGAAAAATCATATTTTTTAAATTACCCATTATTATTGGATACATGACGACTTCCGTGGCCGAGCGGTTAGGATCCTCGATGAATATATCGGATCGATAGTTAAAAAAAACATAATTATTTAACTATACTCGTATATACATCACCTGTTCAAAAGAAAAGGTGAATTTTGAATTTTCGCGGGCTGTGTATATTCGATTATCGTTTTTTTTGTTATGTTGGTGCACATATGTTTATCGTATGTTAGCATTGTCAGCCATTTTGGATTAGTGATTTGTTTTTGGCAACTGGAAAGGTTAGTCACGTTTTTGAGTGTTTTCGATTTTTTTACTTTTGAATAAAATGCATCAAGTCATCAAGTTGAGTAGATCAGGATACTCAATGATCCCGTTTGTATTATATAAAATAAAATTACAAAACAATGAGAAAACAAAATAATAACAAAGAAACAAGACAATTCAAAGAGAGAAGAAAACAGATAATATGAATTGAAAGAGACAAAACGTCCACTAAGAAGGTAATTGAAAATAATGATACATTTTAAGAGTTTACAGGAAACATACCTAATATTGGACTACTGGACAAATTTACCTGATTATTAAGAATATGACTATTATTTTTTATGGCTTTCTTTATTTCTAGTGCTTCTAAATTATTTAATCTGATGCCATAATCATTTTTGTGAAAATTGAGAGCACCGCTGCTTTTATTTTTAAATATCAAAATTAAAATAATATCCGTGGTCTCATACAATTTTATTTTTTCATTTCTTTAAATATGTCAAACCACAAAGTAATTGCTTTTTACAAAAATATTTTAAAAAATGACGTCAAAAAATACTAGTCTATTTATGAGCTCGGTTGTGAAACAAATATTTTGTCTAAAACTTGGAGTAAGAATTTACATGGAGAGGAACCTTTCCGAAACAGTGTACTAAGTATTGTTGATTTTATACTGACTCGATAGAAAGATACAAAGATATGTTAAAGGATATTGAATAGCCTATTAGTTACCGCCCACATGGAATTCGGACATTTTTAATAAACGTATTTAAACACATTAAACAAAACGATATCAATACACCATTAAAATGATTTATAAAATCCAAATATCATACGAACACTAATAGCAGAAGGCTTGCCTAAATAACGAAGGAAGCTTTTTGTTGATTTTATGTCTTTATATCAATAAAATTTTAAATTTCGGTCAAAAATATTTAAAACTGTTGAAATACCTTTAAAAAGTGATGTTGTATAATCTTTTGTTTTTGTCATATTTGAACATTCACGCATAGCATATGTCACCATCATGTTTGATTTATTTTGTATAACCACTGCAAGTTTTTTAATAAACACAAATATAGGAAATAACCGCAAAATCAGTTGACGTATGTTATACGACTCAATGATGTGAAGTTAGCGCGGGAGGAGAAAATTCTGACATACCTAGAAGTGTTGCAATATTATGTGAAAACTTTTCTTGTCTCTTTCTTTCTCATGGACGTGAAAACCAGGAGAAAGTGATTTATCGCAAATTTGTTTTGGTTGGGTGAAAATATTTAGCTATCTCTCCATGTTTATTCTTATTCCCAGGTCTAAACAGAAATCGTTTTAAATTTTGCTAATCACGTAGATGTTTTACGAAGGCTTTGAAATGAACATAAAAACCGGAGCACGATTAAAAACTGCACGACATTTCGGGCCGCAAGCAACCGATACATGTTTTATGTATCCGTGTAAATTTGTCGAGTATTTGGCCATTGACCTTGGCCTGATTAAAGTTGTCGAGTTCGTTGGATCTGCACCCAATTAGTGATATAAAAGGCTCCACCACCAGCGACGCAGCATCCGCAAGAGCTACAGCAGTCACTTCAGATGAAATCGAGAAGAATAACGATAGTAATCAACGATAATTGGGACTCGTACCAACGCGAGCATAAATCTTAATGATGAAAGTTTCTCGGAATTATGCGTGCAAAGATACCGGTCTGTTTAATATGCAAGTAGTTTGATTTGGTTGGATCCGGCAATGTTAAGATCTTAGACTACAGAGAGTAGTATCTATCCAAGGCAGTGAAGTCATTTTTGATGATCTTAACCTGACTCGGCGCACCTGGGTGTAGCTAAGACTAAGGCTACGGTATTTATACATATCACATATCGACATAATGTTTTTGTTTATATGTGTATGGCCACTTTTACACAGTATTTTTAACAACAAAAATATAGCATATAACCTAAAAAACCGTTTAGTTGTGTCAAGTTTAGTGGCATAGTAAAAAATGTGGGCGGAGTCCCGCGGTGACCCAGAAGCTTAAGATCATTACGACAGTATATAGAAGCGGTCTATGAAATGTTGTCTCTTTCTCTCCAATGGTGTACGACGTGAAAACCCGGAGAAAGTGATTTATCGCAAGGTTGTGTGGGTTGGGTAAAAATAATTAGCTCTCCCTCTATATATATATATTTTTTACATGAATACGGCACAAGAGTCTCAACTGCTCCCAACCGTCTAGGGCCAGTGAGACTATGGCATCCCCAATAGGGGTATGTTGTGAGGCTGAAGGTAGTAGAGAGAGGAAGGAGATGAGGAAGGGCAAGGTAGGAAATTACCTGGCTATTCAGATCTGGTCACCAAACACGGCTAAAGCCATTTCAAGCAACGTTTCAATTCTGAATGGTGGTCTTTTACCAGGGCGATACTTAGAGTATCTACCACTTTGATATATTGTTACTTCAAGGTTAAGATCGTTATTTTACGCACACAATATTATCATTCAGTACTTTGATGACTCAAAATATGGAGCGGACTTTGATCAAGCCAGTCTAAGCAATTTCTTTGATTTAATTTTTTTGAAACCCTTTAAAATCGCCTCACTCAAAATATTAAAGCATACAAAATTAGACACACCTTTGCATTCTCCACTTAAAATGTAACTGATTTCGGAAAAGAAGCTGTGACACCGCGCGTCGCGTGTTGACAGACATGTGACCGGTATGCGCACAACGCGCCACACCCAAGAGGTGACTCTTCGCTTTGAATCGATCTAAAACAGACGGAGCCATGTGGTGTGGAGTTTTTCCACAGGGCGCAGGGAAAACCGTCACTGTTCGTCAGTTTGAATTGATCCGTCATTCATATGGCATTAAATACGAACTTTAGTTAGCAATTAACTTTTTGAGGCAATCATAATAAGTGCTATCATTCCACAAGTTTCTAAGTGTTTGCGAAAACCCCTTGTTTAAAATAATAAAAAAAAATAGCAGGATTAGATAGAAAGTTCGGCTTGTACCACATGGTACGCACCGTCTCCTTTCCCGCAGCATTGGCCAGTCACAGATAGTGCAGGGGCGGGCGTTTTGTCAGCTGGATGAATTCTCTATTCAGTCTGCGGCGTCGTCTGGTTGGCCTCTCCGTGGATGAATTCAGAGATCGTAGGTTCAGAATCCCGGCACGCGCAAATTAATTGTATTAAATTAAAGATTTGCGGCACGCTCCACAGTGGTAGATACTCCAAGTATCGTCCTAGTGAAAAACCATAATACAAAATCTTGACGTTGCTTTGAATAGCTTTAGTCGTATTCGGTGACCAGATCTGAATGGCCACGCACTTCTCAACCTTCTTATTCCCCATCTCTTTTTCCTCCCCGCCACCTCCAGCCTCACAATATACCCTAGTTGGGGATTCCATAGTGTCACTGGTTTCAGAAGATTGGGAGCAGTTAGGACTCTTGTGCGTAGTTCACTATAGCAAAATTGAATACCTTTTTTACTACAAATAAGCTTAGAAATTGTTGGATATTCTGTCGAGTACTTACGTCCTGTTGACACTCGATATATTATTCTAAGAGTTAATTTTTTGGCAATTGTGCTTGGGGCTTAGAAGTAAAAGCAGCAGTACAAAAACGGTTTTGTAGCTTTGTCAACTTTTGAATGATTACTACAAAGAAACAAATAATTTTGCGCATTTAATGTTTGTGTACATCAAACACAAAGCAATTTAAATCAATGTATGTGAAGCAATGTATGTGAAGCAATGTATCAACCTTGGAGTAACGATATAACCAGGTATAGCTAATATTTTTACCCAACCTATACAAATTTGCGACACTTTCTCCGGGTTTTTACGTCGTATACCGTGAGAGAGAAAGAGACAAGAAAAGTCGTCACATAATATCGCAGCACTTCTAAGTACGTAAGGATATTCTCCGTCCGCGCTAACTTCACATCATCGAGTAGTATAACTTACGTCAACAGATTTTGAGGTTATTTCCTATATTTTTGTTGATTGAAAAACTTGCGGTGGTTATACAAATAAATTGAACATGATGGTGATATGTGCTATGGGTGAATTTTAAAATGAGACCAAACAAAGATTATAAAACATCACTTTTCAGAGGTATTTCAACAGTTTTAAATATTTTTAACCTAACTTTAGATTTTTCACATTTTTAATGATATAGAGACATAAAATCAACAAAAATCTTCCATCGTCATTTATGCAAACCTTCTGTCATTAGTGTTCGAATGATATTTTGACTTTATAAATCATTTTAATGGTGTATTGATTTTGTATTGTTTCATGTGTTCAAATAATTATTAAAATGTCCGAATTCCATGTTAATAACATGGAATTGGACATTTTAATATTTTCATAACTAATAGGCTATCCAACATATTTTAACATATCTTTGTCTCTTTTCTATCGAGTCAGTATAAAATCAACAATACTAACTACACTGTTTTGCATAGGTACCTCTCCATGTATATTCTTACTCTCTTCTGTTATTAGTGTTTGTGTGATATTTTCACTTTATAAATCATTTAAATGGCGTATTAATATAGTTTTGTTTAATGTGTTCAAATGTTTATTAAAATATCCGAATTCCATGTGGGAGGTAAGTAATAGGCTATCCAACATCCTTTAATATATATTGGTCTCTTTCTATCGAGTCAGTATAAAGTCAACAATCCTGACTACACTGTTTCGCAAAGGTGCCTCTCCATGTCCTCCAAGGTATCAACATATTCACGAAAGAAACGTGTATAAAACGCATGATCAACTTAAGAAATACTTTAGGATGAAAAAGATTGCTGCCTTTGCTTCTATACCCCTCCATTAGGCAGTTTCGGTTTTTGATAAGGTCAACGTGTTTTTGATTGTCAGTGTTGTTATTATGATTTTATTTGAGACAACATCACGATAGGAAAGTATTATTCGAAATTTTTGGTAAAGACTTACTTACGGGAAAACCCAAAACCAGGTCACAAACACCGCGTGATTTTGATTTAAGAAAATATGCTAATCAAACGACTTCGTCAATAGTAAACGATTTCAAAACACGAGATTAATAATATTGCCGATTAATTTTTATATGTTTACTCTTTTAACTTCGCGGAACGGTTGTTTAAAAAAAGCCAATCAAATAGCGGAGAATTACGAAAGAATTTATTGTGCCATTAAAGTTTCAAATAATTTACGTCGATTGTGTATGGCTGTTTGTTTACAACGTATTTCACGAGTTAACTTGAATCGTCGATGGAAATATTACATTGCGCTCATAAGTGTTTCAACATAACAAAATTTGAGCATCAAGGGTCAGCACTCACACTAAACGTTACTTTCTAGCATTCTAATACAAGCAATACTACAAACGATGTATATGATTTTATTCTATGGGTATTCAAAAAAAGGCCTGAGGTTTCCAGTGAATACAATTTTATAACTGTAATCCTTTAAATTTCACGAAAAAAAAAATTTAAATGTCGATAAAAATTAAAATAAATAAATTAAGGAACTCAATAATAAAAGATATTAAATTTGATAAAATACAACCATAAAAAGATCAAACAAACATACGTAATAAAATATTTGTAATAATTACTTAACTTGCTTGAGTATCCTTTTTTGTAATCAACGATCCATCATTATAATATGTTCCAAATGACAACAAAAGTTGCCTCTCCTTGGCTATACGACAAACTGTTAATAATTATTTTTTATGCGAATACCGCCCAAGAATCACGACTGTTTGAAACCATCGGGATTATGGCATCCTCAATTGGGTGGATGTTGTGAGGCTGAAGGTAGTGAAGAAGGAGTGAGAGGGAGAAGAGGAAAGTTGAGAAGTACCTGGCTGTTTATATCGGGTCACCCAACACGACTGAAGCCATTTTGAGCAATTTTTCGATTCTGAATGGTGGTCTTCCACCAGGGTGATATTTGAGAGTACCTAAAACTCGTATTTTTGTAAATAAGACGAACTTTCACACACAGATGAAGTTTGAGTTTATTCTTGGCGTTAATTTATTGCTACAAAAGATAGAAACGAAAAAAAAACAATTGATTTGCACACATTCGTAAAATCGTACGTCTTTTTTTAATAGGAGAATTTAATTTCAATAAGTTCAAAAGCTTTTACCGTTAAAAATCCCTACCAATGTTTCCATCAATAATCTCCTGGCATCTTACCCCCCTTTCCTCTTCTGCAATTCCAGTTCCCTCGACGTAATTTTTATATGTATATTTATTATTGCCTCTCTGGGCTATAATTATTTATTATGCAGGCTCAATTAAAACAACCATCTGTATGGAATTTCAGTCGACTGCTTCAGTTTAATAAGTAAAATATGCATCAAGATTGTTTATTGTCATTATTTTTATGCGATTTGTTGAAGAAACGTGACAATGTTTATACATTGCACAGCAAGGGAAACTCAATGTTATATGTGAATACTCTGATAAAAGAAAATCTAGAACAATCTAAATTGATTTAAAAAAATTAACTAATGAAAGCTTTTACTCTTCATTGTTACATTGAAAGAATCAGATCATTGTTACTTTGAAAGAATGACACATAAAATGAAAAAAATTAGGTTGTGACCGAGACTCGAACTCACCTACACTCTATCCGGGAGAGGTGCATCTACCAAATCTACCTCTAAATGTGAGTCTTTCAAATACTCGCCTGTACCTAGATTGAATGTAGTTCGTGATACATACGCAGAGGTGGCTGATGTATTCAACTGCACGGAATGTGGATACAAGAAGGCTATAATATCATATATCCCCAATCAATATTAATCATATGTAATCAAACACATACAATGTATGGAATTATTATTTTTTTTTACGTGAATACCGCACAAGAGTCTCAACTGCTACCAACCGTCTAGAGCCAGTGAGACTATGGCATTCCTAAATAGGATATGTTGTGAGGCTGAAGGTAGTGGGGAGGGGAAGGAGATTGTGAAGGGGAAGGTTGGGAAGTACCTGGCTATTCAGATCTGGTCATCAAACACGGCTAAAGCCATTTCAAGTTATACTTTCAGGAATACTTATGTTTACTAATATTTTAACTTTTCATATTACTTGTGTTCGATCCAGAAACTGCGACAACGCCGAATACGTTTCAGTTTTGGATGAACGTGTTAAATTAGAGTGGAAAGAGACCCCGAACTGGCTGCTCCGGGCGATGGAAATCGAATGGGGCGAGTCTAAGATTGGCGATCCAGACGTCCCGATCTTGTGTTTGTTGCCGGGTAGAGGGGGTCATTATCGCCGGTTGTTTTATGGCTAAACAAAATGATACGCAGCAAAAAAGAACAAACTGACAGAAGCGAGGTAGGGACTAGACAAGAAGTATCAGGTTAGAATCTAACAAGTTGTTGATTTTAGAATCCAACAACTTGCATCACGGTCAAATGTCCTTTTTATGTAAAAGCCTAATTGGGCATAGAAACATTATAGAATAAATATTATGTATTGCATTAAATTTTGTAGAATTTTAAAGTTTTGATTTCAAATTAAAAATAAGGGACCGGCTATTTATTAATGTGCAAATAAAAAAATAAAAAATTGCCGAATCTGTTTGTACCGAAGTAGAGTAATATCTTAACATAATGTTGCCGTAAGTGGCAGGACCAAATATTGAAATATATCCCTGCAAAAGAAAAGCTAACTTTTGATGGGACAACACTAATATAAAATAAAATAAGAGAACAGTTAGAAAAACAAAAAAACAACATTTAAATTATAACAAAGGAACAGAGAGAAAGAGATATATGATATGAAATGAAGGAGGCAAAGCGTCAACAAAGAAGGCGATAAAAGAGCAATGAGAAATTTTATAAGTTTACTGGAAATATACCAAATATTGGACCACTGTATGTATGAGTATATGGTATATAAACACGCACTACGTATTTTTGTTTAGTTTAATTTTCTACCCTGATGATGCTTAGGGTAAGCGAAACCGGTCGGTCATAAAAATTAAATTTAAATCTGTGGTCTTATACAAGTTTTTTATTTCATTTTTATTAAATATGTCAAACCACAAAGTGATTGCTCTCTACGAAAATATATATTTAATAATATCGCACAAGAGTCCCAACTGCTCCCAACCGTCTGGAGCCAGTGAAACTATTGCATCCCCAAATAGGGTATGTTGTGAGGTTGAAGGTGATGGGATGGGAAGAAGATGGGAAAGAGGAAGGTGCAAAGCACCTGGCTAATCAGATCTGATATTTCAAGCAACGTTTAGATTCTGAATGGTGGTCTTTCACCAGGGCGATACTTGGAGTATCTACCTTCTCTGTAACCAACGTAACCTCACTTTTCCACTAATACGATAAAAGATACACGAAACATGTCCAATCTAAGAGTATATAGAGTGGTATCTATCCAAGGCAGTGTAGTCAGTTTTTGATGATTTTTACCGGACTCGGCGGACTTGGGCGTGGCTAAGACTAAGGCTAAGGTATTCATACATCCATTCATAGCACATATCGACATAATGTTTTTGTTTATTCGCATAACCACTTTTTCACAGTATTGTTTTCAACAAAATATAGCATATAATCTAAAAAAAACCGTTTAGTTGTGTCAAGTTTAGTGGTATCGCGAACCAGGAGCCCAAGATCACCGCGACAGTACATAGAAGCGGTATATTATATTTGTTATCTCTTTCTCTCTCATGGTGTAGGAGGTAAAAACCCGGTGAAAGTGGTTTGATCGCAAGTTTGTATAGGTTGGGTAAAAATATTTAGCTCTCTCTCCATACATTGTTACTTCAAGTGTCCAATACATGTAAAAGTTATTCAAAGCGGATTCAAATGTCGACTCTATAGCGTAGTTGTTTAGATCCCCTTTTGCGTGTAGTTTTACAAGAAAATTTTGAAGTATTGTACGAGTACATAGGCTTGCGGTCATTATACACATGGCACGGACCCATCTCGACATGATGAATCACTGGCCAAGCGACTACTCGTAAATGCATAATACGGTACCTACCCGGCCTGCTGCACTTGGTTTTGCAGCACTGGTCACTTGACATTTTTTATTATGTTTATTAATATGTAACGAGAGCACTGCAGTCGCCCAGGAGATTGTATTGCCTTCGTTAATTCAACGACTGCGTTATACGTACGTAGATGGTACAGGCGGTAGAGAATACACATGTGTATCTCGAACGTGACTCTTGGAATATCTAACCTTCCAAAAAAATCAATCGGTATCTTTTAGTACTGGGCGTTAACTATAATTCGAAAAAACGCCAACGCCGTTATCGTTGGCAATTGTTAACTGTTAAATATAACCGTTGAAAATAACGCCGACGTTGACTCTTTTTTGGTGGACTACCAATATAATACTATATTTTCTAAATTACACATAAGTAAGAAAGGAGTGTGAAAAGAATATTTGATGCGAAAGTGAATGGAAGAAGAAATCAAGGACGCCCGAGAAAGACATGGCACGATCAAGTAAATCAAATACCTGAATCGGGTCATGTGAAGAGTCAGAATAACAGAAGAGTATGTATGAGACGATGTATGAATGTGAATGAAGCAATGAGTGTGTGCCAAGACCGAGTTATATGGCGGTCCGTCCTCTCTGCCTACTCCTGCGGAGAAACGGCGTGATGGTTAGTAAGTTAGTTAGTTTACATATAAGTACACAAAGCGCCCTAGAGTGATTTTCCCACGAAAACGGCGCTATAAAAGTTATCCATTTGTTATTATTATTAAGTCTAGACGTTGGATTATATACACTAATAATGCAAATGTAATAATATATGCACTAATAATGCTACATATCGGGCGTTTTGGACAGGAAAATCCACAAAAACGTCTAGTAAGAAAGTATACGACCAAAAGATCATTCTAAATTACGCATAATATCGTTCACGAAGTGTACACTCTTACACCTTTTTGTTTACTTGGCGCTAACGCTAATACAAAGGAAGAATATAAGACGAGAGTGTGAAGACTGTTTTGAGTCGAATAATATTCGTATGTGGCAACTGATATTTTTAGTAATAATATCTAACTGTTAGCGCAAATTTTTGTCAATAGCGTTAGACGTTGATGGCGTCTAGCTGTTATTTCTAAAAGCTAGATATATTTTGATACAGTACTAGTATCTTTCCCAAAATAATTTTAAATTAATTTGATTAAATTACAAGAGATGAAAACACATCTTCAGTTAAGTCGTTCATCATTGCACAAGAAACATCTTCCGCTTATTATGATCGTAGTAGGAGTTTTTTTAAATATTGTCAGGTTATTCGTAACCGTAAATTTTTGTCCTTCATTAAAAAAAATATCGGTTTTTTAAAACTAAAGTTGATTTGTTTATTTAAAAAAAAAATTATACTGCAGATTATGATTTCAATTACTGTACAAAGAATCATTAACTCTACACTTGAAAGATATGCGGACAAACATTTCTTAAGTTTATTCAAAGATAAATCAAACACATCTATTGTTTCGATATTTGATTTTTATTTATTTTTTTGTAGTGAATACCGAACAAGAGTGCTGACTGCTCCCACCCGTCGTATGTTGTAAGGCTGAAGGTAGTGGGAAGAAGAAGGAGATGGAGAATGGTGGTCTTTCACCAGGGCAATACTTCGAGTATTTACTACTCTGGAACGTGCTGCAAATATACCATATACTATTTTATATGAATTAAATGTGTTTTGACACAAATTCATTAAATACGAGGCCCGTTCAAAAGAAAAGGTGAATTTTGAATTTTCGCGGGCTGTATACATTCGATTATCGTTTTTTTTGTTGTGTTGGTACACATATGTTTATCATATGTTAGCATTATCAGCTATTTTGGATTAGTGGTTTGTTTTTGACAACTGGAAAGGTTAGTCACGTTTTTGTGTGTTCTTTGATTTTTCACTTTTGAAAAAAATTTAATCAAAGAATAAAATCCATGATTTGTTTTTCCACAACTCCAGGACGCTCATCGTCTAACGTGACTAACCTTTCCAGTTGTCAAAAACAAACCACTAACCCGAAATGGCTGATAATGCTAACGTATGAAAAATATATGCGTACCAACATAACAAAAAAAATCGATAATCGAATGTACAAAGCCCGCGAAAATTCAAAATTCACCTTTTCTTTTGAACAGGCCATGTGAATATTTTATTTTCCTACGCTGGGCTTGAACCCGCGACCTCTGGATTCGTAGTCGAGCGTCTTACCACTTGAAGAGGGGTCTATAATATCTGCGTATTTATATTTGAATTTAAAAGGTTTTTTTTCGTATTTAAAGTAAACCGTTTTCATCTAACTATCTAAAATATTTATTGCAAAGTAGGTACTGGTAGAACGATTTAAAACGGTTATAAAATCTCTTGACAGGTTTAGCTATATCCGGTATCCCGCGAAAAGAAGAAATGGCATATCTGTTTGCTCTGCAAATAATTGACGTTTAATAATAAAGTCGTTACTCCCGAGTTCACTAGGCAATAATTTGTGTCGCTTTACATATCGCTGTGTGTTCAATACTCATTACGCCTGAGAAGTTCTGTTGACTTTTTCATTGTGTCAATTGCATATTCACATTAATTTTGTTTGCGCGATATTAAAGTGAGCCGCTAATGCTATTATTAAACAAATGCATGGGATCTGTCATATATTACGAGTTAAACATACGAGAAGGTCATTATAATTAATAATTACTTATTTTATTTTCATAGAAAGCAATCACATTGTGGTTTTACTTATTTGAAGAAATGAAAAAATAACTTTGTGTAAGACACCGAATATTATTTTATTTTTAATGACCGACCAGTTTCGCTTAGCCTAAGCATCATCAGGGTACAACATTAAACTTAACAAAAAATAAAGTGTGCGGTTATATATAAAAAACAGAGGGAAAATAAAATAACAAAACAATGAGAAAACACATAAAAATTATAGCAAAGGAACAGAGAGAAAGAAACAGTTAATATGCAGTTTACGCAGGAAAGATTTAATTTTCATTTACAAAATCATTAATTATTTTATTGACTCACCTTCTCTGTTGCAACTTATCCAGTTAAACATTCCTTTCCGTAGACTCAGAAACAATGAATTGCTGTTCCTCAATCATCACAATACTAATTATGGGTATAATTCTCCAATGTCCAGAATGTCAAGACTTGTTAACTCAAGCCATGGTCTTGAAATTTTTGGTAGCAGTCTAAATGATTTTCGTCATTCTTTAAGACTACCAAAACTTTGACTAGACCATGGCTTGAATGTTCTCTCTTATGTTTATTTTGCCTTATTTTTGTTCATCGCTTCATTTATTTTTAATGTATATGCTATTCCTTCTCTGTTACTCTTTTTTCTATTTCGTGTTTAATATGTATTTTTGTAATTGAACTTTAGTCCGTTAATTTATAAATGAATAAATAAATATGACTTGAAAGAGAAAAAACGTCAACTGAGATGGTGATTAAAGAATAATGATAATTTTTTTATGAGTTTACAGGAAATATACCTAATATTGGACTACTGGACAAATTTACCTGATTATTAAGAATATGAATATTAATTTTAATGGCTTTCTTTATTTATAGTGCTTCTAAATTATTTAATCTGATGCCATGATCATTTTGTGAAGATTATGAGCACCAGTGCTTTTATTGAAGGTATGATTTTAAGCTAATAATTGTGTCTATCTGATGGGACCAACCAGGTAAGTATGTTCCTGTATATTTTCTTATTTAAACTAGGAATTAGTCTATCAATAATGAAATCTTAGATGTAAGTTACTAGTTATAAGTTATACTCAGTAGTAAGTTACAAGCCATAAGTCCTTATTGTAAGTCACTAGTTGAAAATATTAGTTGTAAGCCATTAGTAATAAATCTTAACTGTAAGTTTTTAGTTATAAGCTTAAGTGATAAATTATAGGTTAGATAAATTAATTTGTAAAGCGCCCTTGAGGTGATTTTCCCACAAAAACGGCGCTATAAAAGTAATCCATTTATTATTATTATTATTATCTGATGGGACCAACCAGATAAGTATGTTCCTGTATATTTTCTTATTTAAACTGGGAATTAGTGTGTAATGATAGAAAGTAAGATCTGTACAGCGCCCTTGAGGTGATTTTTCACAAAAACGGCGCTATACAAATCGTCCAAATATTATTATTATTATTTATGATCTTTATCAATAAGATGATAACAATACTATTTTCTTATTGTTCTGTTTGCTGTCATGCTTACGCTAAGCGAAACCGGTCGGTTATAAAAATTAAAGTAATATGTCAGTTTGTCGGAAATAACTAGGTAAGAACTTGGTTTAGTAAAATTATAACTCATAATAATAAAATAAAAGTGTATACATATCAACTATGAAACATTTAGTGGTTTGAACCACTGTCACATTTAACACTGTCGCAAATCGATGTTTAGCGGCACTTTGAATTTTTAACCGTTACCACTTCAAATAATCACCCTCGTCAACCGCCGATTCTCGGCCCGTTTACATTTGATCAAATTGTGATCAGGAAGTATGTTTACGAGATACAGAAAGGCTGATAAGGATATTGAAAGAAGGGTGAATGCGGGAAACTCCATTAATGGAAGACTTAACGCTGTTGGCGCAAATAAGAAATTGTTCAAAGAAGCGAAGCTAGCAGTCCACAATGGAGTGCTTATACCAACCCCGATGTATGGTAGTGAGGCATGGAACTGGCAGAGGAAGGATGAAAGTAGACTGAATGCTGTGGAAATGAGATCCTTGAGACGAATGACCGTATTAAAAATGTGGATATCCGAAAAGAATGCAAGGCTGATGTGAGCGTAATGAAAATAATCAAGAAAGGGACGCTTAGATGGTTTGGGCATGTAGAGCGAATGAACGAAGAAAGGAGTGTGAAAATAATATATGATACGAAAGTGAATGGAAGAAGAAGTCCGGGACGTCCGAGGAAGACATGCACAATCAAGTAAATCAAATACTTGAATCGGTGTATGTATGAGACGATGTATGAATGTGATTGAAGCAAGGAGTGTGTGCCAAGACAGAGTTATATGGCGGTCCGTCCTCTCTGCCTACCCCTGCGGGGAAACGGCGTGATGGTTAGCTAGTTAGTTAGTTATGATCAGGTGTCAAGCATAACAGCACAAGCGTTATATTATCGCTGAGACCTAAATTTCCTTGCATAAAAATGTGAAATAACACCTTTGACCTAAATACAGTGGATATAGGTAATTTGTTTTTTACATTTGTTTAAATGGCTTTTGAGAAATAGTTTAATATTCTTATATAATTGGAGGAATAGGAATATAATCTCTTATCACATATTATTTAATTAAAAGCTGACATTTTGGAAGATTGCGTTCTGGGTACAATTTAATTAAAAAAGGCTATAACATTTACTGTTATTCAAGTCAAGGTGAAAAGAGTTAAGAAATGTTGAATAATTGTACATTTACGTTCATTGTTATTTGTGTTCACAGAATATTTAAAGGAGACCTACATATTTATTTCCTGGGGCGAGAAAACATATAAACCCATCGAATGAAAAATGTTTCCCATTCAAAACAAGTCAATTAAGTACTTTATTCATTTTTTAAAACGGTATACTAATAGCCAAAAGAATTCGATTTACAAACCTGTATTTAAAATTATTTTATTTATTAACAAAAGAAATCTGAAATTGTTCAATGATTACAATCATGGGACCAATAAATGCTTGATAAATAATTCATTGCTTCTGTGAAAGAATAGTAGCAACAACGTATTGATTCAGTAAATTATTTAAACAACAATGACTTCAAATAACAAAATGAATTATTATTAATTATAAATGATTTCCTTTGTGAGTACGTACATCCTTAGGAAAGTTTTTTTTTTTATTTAACAGATGTTAATTTAAAATTATCATTTTTATTTTATTTTTATACTTAATACCGCACAAGAGTTCCAACTGCTAACCTAACCCAACCGTCTGGAGCCAGTGAGACTATGGCATCCCCGATTGGGGTATGTTGTGAGGCTGAAGGTAGTGGGGAGAGGAAGGAGATGGGCAAGATGAAGGTTGGGAAGGAGCTGGCTATTCAGATCTGGTCAACAAACAGGGCTAAAGCCATTTCAAGAAACGTTTCGATTCTGAAAGCCGTGGTCCTAGCCACGCCCAGGTCTGCCGAGTCCGGCAAAAATCATCAAAAACTGACTACACTGCCTTGGGTAGGTACCACTCTATGCACTCTAAGATTTTATATTCGAAATGAAACAAATATCTTTTTCTTGGGAAGTCAAGTAACATCCCGTGATTATTGAATTTTTTATATGAATACCGCACAAGAGTCTCAACTGCTCCCAACCGTCTAGAGCCAGTGAGGGATGCCATACCCCAAATAAGCCATGTTGTGAGGCTTATATTCGAAATGAAACAAATATTTTTTCTTGGCAAGTCAAGTAACATCCCGTGATTTTTCACGGGTAACAACAACTGGTTATGTTGACGCGGTGGGAGTTATTAAAAGATTGGCGCCCCAGATTCCGACTTTGAACTTGGGCTAATGAAGAAGCCACTAGGAAATGAATTTAAATTAAAATCATAAATTATTAGCCGAGAGACGATAGGACACGCGCAACTTGAGACCCACATTACTAATTACTACTAACTAGCGTTGTGACCGCTTTGAAAGAACTACTTCTTTTGGCAACAGTTCCCACTTCATTCATTGTTCATTGAAACACATACCAAATACTTCAATTGAAGTCGGTAGTTCATTTTAGCGTTCATTCATTTCGTCAACTTCATTTCATGGAAAAAATTCTTCAATTGAAATTGGTAGTTCATTATAGCCCTTATTCATTGCATTAACTCCATTTCATTGAAAAAATACTACAATTGAAGTCGGTAGTTCATTTTAGCGTTCATTCATTTCATTGAAAGAACTACTTCAATTTGCAGCAGTACAGTTGCGAAGGTGAACTTTATTTTGGCGAGGAACCGGTTCCAGTTCTTTTCACTTTGAAATCTCTTTTGTACGTGCTTTTCGGCGAGGAACCAGGTCCGGTTCTTTTCGTTTTCAAATCTCTACCGACTAGTACTTTTTATTTCTTAGTTCCTTCCACTTCCAAAGCGCTACCGACTAGTACCGGTTCTAAAAAGAACTGAACAAATAACCGGATAAATTCAAATCCCTTGGTGCTATATAAATCAGAGTGGTAGATACTCATAGTATCGCCCTGGTGAAAGACCACCATTCAGAATCGAAACGTTGCTTGAAATGGCTTTAGCCGTGTTTGGTGACCAGATCTGAATAGCTAGGTACCTCCCAACCTTCCCCCTTTCCAATCTCCTTCCCCTCCCCACTACCTTCAGCCTCATAACATGCCCTATTTGGGGATGCCATAGTCTCACTGGCTCTAGACGGTTGGGAGCAGTTGAGACTCTTATGCGGTATTCATATAAAAAATAAAAAAAGTCAATTATTAGTATTAACTTATTTTTCTAAATCCAACCAGGTATTGAAGACTTGTGATTTTTTTGTAAAGCAAAAAAACTTTCAAATGCTTTGGTGTCAGCTTCCCAAAATGGTGCTTTAGCTTTTTTGCCCTTCCGATTACAATATTTTTTCGTATTATAATATTTATTTTTTTGAATTTTTATATTGCATACAATAGGTATCTGCTTTAAATATATTTATTAATGCTCGAAATCACTAAAAAATCGTAGGGTTTGTTAGATTTTACACAGTGGGTAAATAATAAGTAAAACTGGGTTCTGGATATTCAATAGAATTTATCTTCCAAAAATATTAAAATGCACGAAAAAAGGTACCGATTCAATCCACCTTGTGATGTTTATGGTTTTTATGTTCCGGGCCTCGGAAGCTCGATTCCTCAAACCGCTGTTTTTATCGGCCTTTGTGGCATATTTTTATGACGGACCGAACAATGTTATGTACAGGACTGAGGGTAGTTCCTGCGGTTAGGGTGTTTCGGCACGGGGCGCAGAGTTCAAGGCTGTTTCTCCGGAGGCTTTGCAGGACGGACGGATGGAAGAATATAAAAATAGGCTTCGCTCGGAGAGATGTGGAAATATTAACAGCCTTCTGGCGGGGAACCGTTTCCCCTAGAGCCTCCCGTAATCCGCCCGCACAGCCTCGCATCTACCCGCGATGGACCCATTTATTTAGTAAAGTACGAGAGATTATCCTTTCGGCAAGAGAAGCTGCCGGCTTTACGATATACCCCTCTCGACGGGATCTACCGCTTTAGCAGTTAATGTAGTCTCACAGATATAATGCTAAATCAATCTAAGAAGTTAACGTTACGCAAAGGGTTAATCTTTCGTAAAAAGAAGTCTCTCACATGTTTGCTTTGACAGTGATACTGTAAGGAGGCGAAGCTAGCAGTCCACAATATGGTGCTTATACCATCTCTGATGTATGACAGTGAGACATGGAACTGGCAGAAGAAGGATAAACGTAGACTGAATGTTGTAGAAATGAGATCCTTAACCACGTGATGGAAACTCGCCCTGGTGAAAGACCACCAATCAGAATTGAAACGTTGCTTGAAATGGCTATAGCCATTTTTGGTGACCAGATCTGAATAGCCAGGTACTTCCCAACCTTCCTTTCCTCATATCCTTCCCCTCCCCACCAGTGGCGGCTCGTGAGTTTTTAGTGGGCTAGAGTAGTAAGATTGAAAAAAACGTAATTATTGATGTTGTTGTAGCCGAAAATCCTTTTTTGTTTTTTCAAAATTTCAATTTTTTTAATGAAAATTTTTCAGAAATCCGTGCAGTGCACCAACTAAAACTGAAAAGTCTTGAAAATCTTCATACAAAATATAAATATTTTTTTAAAAATAAAAATCATTTTCGGCTTTAAAAATCTCTCTAACACACTAAAAATCACGAGCCGCCACTGCTCCCCATTACTTTCAGCCTCACAAAATACCCCTATTAGGTATGCCATAGTCTCACTGGCTCTAGAAGGTTGAGAACAGTTGAGACTCTTGTGCGGTATTCACGTAAAAAAAACGTATGACTGTGTTAAAAATGTGGATATCCGGAAAGAATGCAAGGCTGAAAAAATAATAATAATAGTGAACTTAAATAGGGCAGTTTTGTGATACTTCACCTCAAGTGCGCTAAGTGTAAGCTTAATGAATAGGATAAAAAAGAGAGAGAAAGAACATGTAGAGCAAATGAATGAAGAAAGGAGTGTGAAAATAATAGATGACGCTTAAGTGAATGGAAGAAGAACTCGGGGACGCCCGAGAAAGACATGGCACGATCAATTGAATCGAATACTTGAGTCGGACCTTGTGAAGAGTCAGAATAAGAGAAAAGTATATATGAGACAATGTATGAATATGAATGAAGCAAGGAGGGCGTGCAAGACAGAGCTGTATGGCGGTCCGTCCTCTCTGCGTACTCTTGCAAAAACGGCGTGATGGTTAGTTAGTTAGTTAGTAAACTGGATTATCGTTTTAACGCAGAGGCCTGTGTCAAGACAATCAACAAGTTGTATGTATTATCGCACCGTTGCTGTCAACAAGCAACTCGTTGCTAAATATGTTGTCATGTTGTTGCTGAACAGAATCCCTCCGAATATTGACATGTTTATGTGGTAGAAGCTTAAAAGGGAAATCAATGATTCTAGAAAAAAAAAAAAATGTTGAGGCCTTCTGGATACCAAAGTATATCAAATATAATCTGTAAATTACATCGTCAAATTACATTTCTAATCGTGAACCACATGTGCCCTTTGTTTCTTTTAAAATTAACGTATCACTCTAAAAGGCCTACCAACAAGCGTAAAGAATTAATTCCGCACATTTATAAAAAATATAATTCGAATTTAATATCGATCGGAAATTTTGAAACCTTAGAGTACATAGAGTGGTACCTATCCAAGGCAGTGTAGTCAGTTTTATTTTATTTTTGCCGGACTCGGCAGACCTGGGCGTCGTTAGGACTAGGGATAGGGTATTTATACATCCATTCATAGCACATGTCGACATAATGTTTTTGTTTATTCGTATAATCACATTTTCACAGTATCGTTATCAACAAAAATATAGCATATAACTTAAAAAAACTGTTTAGTTTGTGTCCAGTTTAGTCGCAAATCAAAACATGTGGGCGAAGTCCCGGAGACGCGGGAGACTAAGATCATCCGTACAGTACATAAAAGTGGTGTGATATTTTTGCTATCTCTTTCTCTCTCATGGTATACGACGTAAAAACCCGGAGAAAGTGATTTATCGCAAGTTTGTATAAGTTGGGTAAAAAGATTTAGCTCTCTCTCTCCATACATTGTTACTCCAAGGTTGAAACCTTTTGATTTTACTCATTTGTGAATATTTCAGTGAGGAGAGTGCTTATTCATTTTACTACTATTTATTTTACTAATCTTAAATTACTATATGTAATAAACTAGATTATTATATAAGATTAGAACTTATCACCGGCATATCAAAATATTACCATATTTCAGAGCACCCCAAAAATCTCCACTGGCTTAAATGTCCCGAAAGAATCCAGTTCGAGCTTTGCTGGACGGTATTTAAATCAAATAACGGAATGGCTCCGGCTTATTTATCGAAACTGCGTATTCCTGAAGATTCCAATTCGCGACAGTCGACCCTTAGATCGGCAATGTCATCGGCTATCGGAAGGTTGAAGGAACCAAAGCGCACACCAGACACTAAGTTCGGAGAGCGCGCTGCAGGAGTGTCAGGTCCTAAAGCTTGGAGTAGACTGCCACATGATCTGAGAATAATAAAAGATTCGACAGAGCTCAGAGCTAAACTCAAAACCCATATTTTCAGAAAATCAAATACATGAATATTTTAAATTGCCTCTAATTTATTTATTTTATCTTCATTATTATTATTTTTAAATATATTTTTATTTTAGCATCTCTATTATTACAATGTATTGATATCAATTATGGAAGGTATTGCATTGCATTCTGCATACCTTGCGGAATAAAACTTTATTATTATTATTATTATTAAACTCAAAACCCATATTTTCAGAAAATCATAAACATAAATAACAAAATTGCCCTAATTTACACAGCTAGGCTAACCCGTTAGCATCTAAACTCACCAGTTTCATAATATATTTTAATATGTGAATATCAATAAGGTAATTTTAGCTATAGCTTTAGGTATTGCGATAGTTTGATGGTAAATTTAGCCATAGCTTTTAAGTTTTGTAAAACGCCTTTGAGGTGGTATTTCACACAAATGACGCAATGTAAATTAACCAAGTATTAATATTATTAGTCAATTTTAAAGAAATTAACGAATTCTAAGAAACACGCTTGGTCAAACTCCTCGCTGACAATACATTGCATAAGACTAAGTCACACTGAAAAGAAAACCTTTAGTAGAATTATCTATAACGATTTAAAACAAAATGATAACACCATATTTTTAAACCTTTCTACTGCTTTGCCCCAGAACACGATCATTTGTTCATAGGATAATTATTTATTTATTTATTTAATTATATACGCCCTCATGGGCTTTTACATAACATAAGATATAAAACATTAAATAACAGTGACATAAAAAATAACAATGATTAGCACCCAAAAACATGATGAAATTGATAGAAATATTATAATGCAAATTAACACTAGTATTTTTGAAAGAGGTATGCTATTATAGCCTTCTTGTAACTAGTTCAGTGCAGTTGAATATATCTACTATTTCAGCGATAGAATTAATCACTGCATGCAATATAGGTACAAGCGAGTATTTAAATGACTCAGTCCTGAAATTATTGTTACATTTAAAAAGAATTTTGGATCGAGTGGATCTGTTAGGTACATAGAAGGTAATTAAGCTAAGTAAATCAGGGCTGTCTATAATACCATTAACAATTTAAAAAAATAAAATTATTAAATTATTAGTAAATTATAATATTTTATCAATTTCATCCAAAGTTAGATAAATTTAACCTTATTTTAGCCACACATACACGCCCACAACACCTTTCTACCGGTTTTATCTCATCAGCGTCGAGTCGAGAAGATCATATGAAAGTTGTTGGCATGATTGAGGTGACATTTTTTTACTAACCTTTCTCACAACGAGATGTAAGGTCAACTTTTTACAGGAAAATCTGTCGAGATTGGCGGGGAGAGAGGACACCATTCAGCGAAATGACGACATTGTGTTTTCTTACCGAAGGCTCGAGAATAATTCTTTCAGAAACAAAATAAAGAGAGAAAAATCCAATTTCCTTTATACAGCCCGTAATCCTAGCTTCAAGAAAACAGTACAACACGGTAAGTAAGCACTATCCAACTTACAAATGGCATTTGGGCCTGCGTGTATAGAAGCCCAAGTAAATAAACTTATTGATAAGTTTATTTTTGCGGAGGAAATCGAATATATATTGTATTCTAGCTACCCTGCTAGCTAAGTTCTCTATCATTGCACAAGCAACACCTTCCGCTTATTATGATGGCAGTAGGAAGTTTTCAACCGTTGTCAGGTCATTTGTAACCCGGGAATGTTAGTCTTTCTTTAAAAATAAATAAATTCAAGACCTCCCGCAGAAATTTATTTTCAAAGTAAGCCGACAGCTAAATTCCTTTAAGCAAGTGTATTCAATAATAATTGAACGAAAACCTGTTCACTAACTGTCGACTCATTCTGAGATATTCAGTCTTTTGTTAAAAAAAGTGTGTACCATCACAAATCCACACTTCTATTTTTCATGAATTTTATAGCTAACATACTAAATTTAAAATATAATTTATCATTTTAATGCATTTCTGCAGTACAATTTTATTATTGTAGATAACATGTTGTTGCCATTAAAAAAATGTTTACTAAATTTGCAGTTAACATATTCAATTCTTTGATTTTCCATGTTCGTCCCATTCTCATCATCTGAAAGAGTGTTCATTGGATAGAGCGTACCGGAATTATTTTGGTGAGAATACAAACTCATTTTTGTCAAAAAATGTTAGCTAACAGATTTTTGCCATGGTGTCTTCAAATATATTTTGAAAACAAGCCAAGGCCTAAATATTCCTTTAAGAAAGTGTATTCAATAATAATTGTAAACTACCGATTCTAATGTTTGGACCACAAACGTTGATTCCAAAAACGTTGTCATAAAAAATTCCATCACTAAATGCAACGTAAATAGCCATACGAATGGCGTATGTGAGATAGTTCTACACTTTACTGACTGCCAACACGTTGCCATGTTGATCATTTGGGATTTTAAAATTTGAGAATATGAGAAACTGTGAACGTACAGTTTCTCGTGTCTAGGGTGAACCAAATTTGTATGCAGAATGAACTAATGATGAATGTAAGAAGTCCAAAGTAGTGGTGTTTGAAAGAGAGAGTACGAGAACAGGGTGCAATATAGTGATGAATGATGAATACTTGGAGCAAGTGGATAAGTTTGTGTATTGAGGAAGTATGTTCTAGAGAGACGAAATGAAAGAAGGGTGAATGCAGGAAACTGCATTGATTGAGGACTGAAAGCGGTTGGCGCAAATAAAAAAAAATGTCCAAAGAAGCGACGCTAGCAGTCCACTGGAACTGGCAGAGGAAAGATGAAAGTAGAGAATTTGGCCTTGGGAAGTGCCTACGAGTTTCCGACTTTCACGAATCAGCTTTCAGGACGTAGTTTTTCTAGATATCCAGAACTCAACGAATTAAAACAACCAACTAGATCTACAAAGCAACATTATGACAACATTTGCATCGTGCTAAAAATCTCTATGAGCGAATCTTTGACCGATTAGATGAGTGGACAAACGTAACGGATTTAATTCCTCCGCTAGTCAAGTCCTCCATCATTGCGAAAGCAACATCTTCCGCTTATTATGATAGCAGTAGGAGTTGTTCAAATTTTGACATTTTATTATAAGTTTTTCTTTTAAAAGAAAAGTAAAAAAGTAATGATTATTTCTTTTTTTTTTAGAGAAAGAAAAATATTTTCAGGTTACAAATAACCAGAAAATATTTTAAAAACTCCTACTGCCATCACAATAAGCGGAAAATGTTGCTTGTGCATGATGGAGGACATAGCTAGCAGAAGAATCGAACCTACTACGCCTAGGTGGGAACCCAACACCTTTATCCACTTAGCTACTAACTTTGATTTTATACATTTTCCTAAAACTTTGGTTGTTTGTAATTCTGAATACAAGTTGGTTACAAAAAACCTTTTTATCTCTTTACGTAGTAAATTAAATCAAAATATTTTGTTTGCATCGATTGTATCACATTGAGAAAGATTTCGTGAGAAGGAATCTCTTATAAAAACCTTGAGATATTTCAACAGAGAAGGAATCTATTCCCTTAGAAGATTTTCCCATTCCTAATATATCTTTTTATCTACTCAGAAAGGAAGTTTGAGATTGATTTATGTCTTTCATTGATACAAAATTTTATTTTTAATAAAAATATAATCGCCAGTACAAACCTTTACCTACATTTTTTCTAGCTTTCACTGGAGCTTTTAATAAATAACTGTCTAAATCTTACAAGTTTTTATTTTATTTTTCTCGTTCTTCCAGCATTCTTCAGACGCATAAAAAAGTCGAAGAGCTTTTGATTTTCTTTGAAAAACAACGCTCGGTCGGATCGTATTATTTACATTGAGAAAAAAATAGAAATTCGACGAAAAGTTAACGCTACAAGTCGTTTGTTATTTGCTGAATAAAACGCCACTTTTTCGTGCCTTTCTTCAAAAGTTTCTCGAAGACGTCGCGACGCTTTAAATATGAGATGGCTACACAGCAACTTACGGAGAATAACTTTAAAGTGAGAACTACCTTCCATGGGTGTAGACATGAGACGATAGCTAAGAGTTCTACTTTTTCAAAAAAAGTTGACAACATGAGCGCACTCAATTATTACTCACACCGTACAACATGGATGATCAAATATTAAATTGACGAAATTTAAAAATAATAACTTTGTTTAAGACCCCAGATATTATGTTAATTTTTATGACCGACCGGCTTCGCTTAGCCTAAGCATCATCGGGGAACAACATCAAACTAAAAAAAAAATACACAGTGTGCGGTTTTAGTTTGCTATTCCTTTATAATAATAATAATATTGGGATGATTTGTTTATCGCCGTTTTTGTGAAAAATCCCCTCCTCGCTACCTTTAGCCTCGCAGTATACCCCAATCTGGGATACCATATGGAGCAAGTACCGCCCTGGTGAAAGACCACTATCTAGAATCGAAAAATTGCTTGAAATGGCTGTAGCCAGACCATGTGGTGACCAGATCTGAAAACCTAACTATTTCGCAATCTTTCCCTTCCCAAACTCCTTCCCCTCCGCACTGTCTTCAGCCTCACATTATCTCCCAATTGGGCATACCATAGTCTCACTTGTAGTTAAGACTCTTGTGCGGTTATTCACTATAAAAAATAGAAATAAAATTATATTGGCAGGTACGTCTCTAAATAACTATCCACCTGTGCGAGACAATAAAGGAGACACCTTCAGATGTAGGCTGTATTCACACAAAGGCGGTTTAGCGGGTACGGTTCATTCACGAGATGCGGCCGCGTCACGTTCCGCAATTCGCCGATAATTAGGTGTTATTGAGAACTGCCGAATGTAAAGATGGCGACGCCGGCCTTGGAATATTAATGGCGGCCGTTTCTCCATATTCGCGGAAAGCAGATATTCCGATATGAGCGTCTTCAATAGAGCCAATCACGCTGCCGGTACACCGGTAAGCCGGTTGATTCACTCCACTTCCCGTATGCAAACGTGCAGACCGTGAGTTTCGAATTACTTTGCGAAAAAACGAAACGGAAAAACGTTATGTTGTCATCTTATATTGAGTAAGCACAACGCAAAATCTACTTGTATCGCTGCAGAAAAGCGATGTCAAGGGCGGAATCTTTTATGTATCAGTCCGTCGAGCGAGTTGGGAGAGGATTACGTGTTGATAACCAATGGAACGTTAAAGCCTCTGGAGTACCACAGGGATCCATTTTAGGTCCGCTTTTATTCGTAAATTTGATCAACTTTTAAATGTTTTTATCAACAATAAAAATAACGCAGAGCAAGAATATGTATTTTTGTATAGAGCAAGAATATGTAATTATTAGCATTTTTTTAATACTGTACTTCTTATTATGTTATATTGTTTGATTTATTATGATTTATGTTAGTTTGATAACTCTGTATTTTGTATTTTGTTGTAACTCATGTAGTGCTTTAATTTGCCTTGTCCCAGAGTGAGTTTTTATAACTCATCGGGATTGCTATGTATGTTAGCAAGATATTTAATAATAATAAAAAATAAAATAAATATATTCGTAAAAGGCATTTACTTTGTGGCTTGCCATATTTATAAATAGAACACATACACTTTGTTTATAACCACTTTTTTATTCAATATTATGTCTACCGGTTTTGGAAGTACCCTTCCATCATCAGGACAATATTAAATTAACCTTTAGATAATAACTTCATCTCTTCTGGAAGAAACATATGTGGAGATAAATTCTGCACACGATCAAAAAATGTATGTTTTGGAGTATCTGAAGTATCTAATATACATTCTTCAGATACTCCAAAACATACATTTTTTGATCGTGTGCAGAATTTATCTCCACATATGTTTCTTCCAGAAGAGATGAAGTTATTATCTTAAGGTTAATTTAATATTGTCCTGATGATGGAAGGGTACTTCCGAAAAAGGTAGACATAATATTGAATAAAAAAGTGGTTATAAACAAAGTGTATGTGTTCTATTTATAAAAAAAATATATTAAATATTGCACAAGAGTCTCAACTGCTCTCAATCGTCTAGTCAATGAGACTATGGCATCCCTAATTGGGGTATGTTGTGAAGCTGAAAATAGTCGGGAGGGGAAGAAAATGGGGAAGAGGAAGGTTGGGAAGTGCTTAAAGAGATTTATTTGAAATTTTTTAATTCCTTTGGATGAATAATCGATAGAAAAAACCCTGTAGATGTTTTTTATAAACAAATTGTTTCTGATTACAGAAAGTATTTACCACCTTGGAACATCCCGCAAATATACAATGTAATTGTTTAAATGTGAAGTAATACAATTTAAGTTAAAAAAATGATATGCCCAGACAGGGCTTCAAACCCGTTGCCTTCGGATTTTGCCAGTAACATATCTCACTACAATAAATCAGGGTTGGTATTAGACGTCCGATGTGGACTGCTAGCCGACGACGGAGTGATCCTGTGACCACCTTTTACTAACGACTACCACATGCAGTCGTCCATCCTAGAATTAAGTGCATCGTCTACGTCACAAAAATATCATAAACCCGATGCACATTATTCGATGAAATATTTTTATATTGCGCTTTTAACGATTTCAATAAAATGTAGAATATTAATTCATAATAAACGATAAAAATACGCATAAATAGATAAAGAAGGTCAAAGACCCGTGTTGAATGTTAAATTGAATCAAGGTATAACAAATATTGACTTCTTAACGTGTTATCTGTATCTACATTGGGTCAAGGTTACTCACTTGACTTGGACCCGTATATTACTATAATCAAGGTTAATTTCTTATTAAAATAACATCGCCGCTGGAAAGGTTAAAGGGCATAAGCGACACTTTGGTAAACAATGAGTTAAATGTGCAGTTTGGATCAGTTTATTTTTTGCGTCGAATGCTCTGATTCTCGTTTGATTCTGAAGACTTTTGTGGCCCTTCAGCCATCTAAAATATAACTACCATAGAAGGCTTGACTCAAGCGACACAAGCTTGGGAACTTTTTAGCGGTTATTCGCTTCAAGTAACTCAGTGAGAGCATTGAGTTACCTGAGTTGACTTTTGGTTTCAAAATCCAACCAGGTACTGAAGACTTATGAATTTTATTGTAAAACAAAAAATAAAAGTGATTCATTTCGCGTGGTCACGTGAAGAGTCAGAATAACAGAAGATAATGAATTTGAATGAAGCAAGGAGTGTGTGCCAAGACAGAGTTGAATGGTGGTCTGTTCTATCCATCCACGATGGTAAGTTAGTTAGTTGGTTAAAAATTCCTTTCATTTCAAATTAAATGAGAGGGTAGCGTAAGACTAGTGAGATATCTAAGCTTGTTTTAGTAAAACTGTTGCGTCAGTACCTGGTTCATGGTTAATGCATGTTTCAATGGAAGTCATTGCAATACTAGGTGAGTTCTCAAGGCCCTAGTTAGAATAAGATTCACTAAAAAATCACTTAACGATTTTTACTGTTTACGGTTTCGTGAGGCAAACTAACAGTTGTCCAGGGCCGCAGGTTGAACAGGCCCGTGATAAAACAATGCCTCATTTGAGGCGGACCAATTATATGGTAGGATGGCCTCCGTGGCCTAGTGGTTAAGACGCTCGGCTACGAATCCAAAAGGTCGCGGGTTCACATCCCGGCGTGCGTAAATATTTTTTACCTAATTAATACATGTTATTTCACATTTAATTAGTATAAAACAATAATAAGTACATTTGCGGAAAGACTATTATTGAGAATTGAAACTTTGCTTGAAATGGCTATAGCCGTGTTTGGTGATCAGATCTGAATAGCAAGGTACTTTTTAACCTTCCTCTTCCCCATCTCCTTCGCCTCCCCACTATCTTCAGCCTCACAACATACTCCAATTTGAGATGCCATAGTCCTACTGGCTCCAAACGATTGGTTAACGAAAAACAAGCCGTTGGAATTCTTGTGTGGTATTCAATTTTAAACAGATAAAAAGATATTTAATTGAAAGTGCTTTTACGTAAATTAAAAAAGAGTTTAATTTATAAATTGTTTTTGTTTATTCATTATTTAAGGTCTGGAAAATCAATGTAAAGTTGAAAATATTCTTCAAGAAGTCACTCTGTTGTTGGTTTATAACCTTATATTCGGTTATATAGTAGTTGGTTATAACCTTATATTCAATAAATTTTATGAAACGCAGTAAAATTTCTTTGTGTGGCTTGCTTACAAGCATTTAATTTGAATGCCCATGTTTTATGTGTGGGTAACACGTGTAATAATTCTTAGTAAAAGCTTTTCGTTGCCAACTCCTCTAGAATTGATGGGTGCAAATCGAAAATCGTCTCATAATTCCCATTTGTGATGTTTAACAGTAGGTTTACGGCACCCGTCTAATTGTCGGATTTCCGAGTTGGTTTTCCAATTTTTCTCAACAGATTGTTTTTTTGTATTTTTTTACGACTTTTTATAATTGAACAGTGTAAATATATTTTCTGTATTTTTATTTTCGGAATTCTTATTTGTTTTAAATCTGGTCGGTATATACCTACTTCTATTGCATTCAAACTAACAACCCCTGATAGAATGAATACCGTAAAACGTCTGTCATACACATTCCTTATGGAAAAATATACGTGCTAGCTACAAACGAAAGTGCTGCCATCTTTCAGATTCAAAGAGAACTATCAATAAATATAAGACAAAATATCCAATTTATTTTGCCACCGCTTCCTGGAGGCCTATGTTTGTCTATGATTACCCATAAAAACCAAATAAGAGAATTGTGTTGTAATACACAAATGAGATAACTCTACAAAACTGACATCCAGTCACAAATCTTCCACATATACGATTACTTTTTTATTATGTTTGACCATGCGCAGGCAAAACAAGTTTATAAGAAAGGCGAATGAAATTCAAAACCATGTTCTATATTATAAAGAATATTTCGGGGGGTTTTGTCCACAGAGGGCTTTCCATAATTAGGTTGTATACCAAACTTAAACCTTACATAACTTAATTGTATTTGAATTACGTGAAAATATATACAATTCATTATGCAAAGCCGCAATAATTTGTTTACAAGAGACGGCCAGCGTCAGAAAATTAAAATAATACTTTCCGCATCTTCATTTAATTCTCATATTTATACAACATCTAACCACAAGATTTTGTAATAATTTGCTACATCAATTTCTGTTTATCATTTACATTTATTTTTTATAATGAATAAGCACAAGAGTCACAACTGCTCACAACCGTCTGGAGCCAGTGAGATGGAATTCCCAATCGGAGTACGTTGTGAGGTTGCACAGAGTAGGAAGGCGAAGCAGATGAAGAAAAGGAAGGTTTGAAAGTACCTGGCTATTCAGATCTGGTTATCAAACAAGGTTAAAGCTATTTCAAGCAACGTCTCGATTCTAAATGGTGGTCTTCCACCAAGGCTATACTTTGAGTATTTGCACTCTGGAATGTGCCCGTTTTACCGCAGGGGTAGGTAGAGAGGACGAACCGCCATACAACTCTATCTTGGCACACACTCCTTGCTACATTTACATTCATACATTGTCTCATACATACTCTTCTGTTATTCTGACTCTTGACATGGCCCGACTCAAGTATTTGATTCACTCGCTTGTGTCATGTCTTCCTCGGGCGTCCCCCACTTCTCCTTCTATTCACTTTCGCGCCATATATTATTTTCGCATTCGTTTCTTCGTTCATTCACTCTACATTCCCGAAAAATCTAAGCTTCCCTTTTATAATAATATTCATTATGCTTACATCTGCCTTGAATCAAATGTGAAATAACACATATTAAATAAATAACATTTATTTGCACTCCCCAGGAATTGAACCCGCTACCTTTGGAGAGTCGAACGTCTTAACCACTGGGTCATGGAGGAAAACAAGCAGCTTCTTGCGTCACGTTAGTAAATATGTAGCTGTTTTCAATGAGAGATAATTTGACATGTCACTGACGCGAGACATAAGGAAGCTAGGGGGCTTTGTTTTAAGGCGTCAGTAATTAGGAAGCGATTAATTTGAAGGTGATTTTTTAAAGTAGAAATTAGCAAATTGTAAACTGTAACGCTTCTTAATCTATTAAAACATTTTTATGTTTTCTATTTATATCGCAGTTTAACATGATTGTATTGCGGGATTTAACGATTCTCTGTATCATGACATTTATATTGTTACACAGTTGATAGAAATTACGAACAATAGCGGACCTAAAATGGATCCCTGTGGTACTCCGGAGGTTTTAACATTCCAGAGGATATTATCACCCAACCCTCTCCCAATCCGCTCGGCGGACTAGTACCTACTAAAGATTCCGCCCCTAATATCGCTGTTCTGCAGCGTTACACGTAGATTTCCGTAATATAACAGGTTTCGGACAAAAATATATCTCCGTAGTTTATGGTTATATTATGCAAGTATTTTTGTTAATTGAAAAATTTTCCCCTCTAGGTAACGTAAATACGTAGTTTTCCTTATCTACCAGCTCCATACATTCTTTTCACACTCCTTTCTTCGTTCATTCGATCTACTTGCCCAAACCATATAAGCCTCCCTTTCTTGATCCTGTTCATTACGACTACATCAACCTTGCATTCTTTCTGGATATCCACATTTTGAACACGGTCATACATGGTTTTACCGCACATATGCCTCAGGGATCTCATTTCTACAGCACTCAGCCTACTCTCATTGTTCCCCTGACATAAGTGCTTATATTACATTTTCTGTTCTCAAAAATGTTACATTCCCAATATACTATAACCCTCCACACAGCATCTCCAAAGATAACAAAGGCCAGAGGGAAGTTATATCTCTCAATGCCTCTTGCGTGAAGTATAGTTGCAATTGTGTCAAGCGAAAACCTATTCATAAAAATATTTTCATAAGGTTTCCGATTTTTTTTTTTTAATTTAACCAAATCGAAGGTAAGAAAAATATATGACGTGCAAGTGAATGGAAAAAAGATGTCGGAGATGCCTAAGAGAAGCATGATACGATCGAGTTGGTCGAATACTTAAAGTAGACCATGTCAAGTCGGTCAACTCTGAGAATACAAGATTATATATGAGACGATTTTTGAATGTGATCAAAGCAAAAAATGTGGGTCAAGACAGATCTATCTGGCGTTTCACTCTATCTGCTTTACCCTGCGGGGAAATGGCGTGACGGTTAGTAAAAGAGGTTTCCGTCAACCCGCGGTAACCTACTGCGTGATAGATAGTGCTGTGTACCAGCAAGCCGTTAGAATAATTTTAAAAGTTTTGTTAGTCCACCCAATTTGTCGTTAATCAGTTGAATTAACTTTTTCTAAAATTCTTTAAAAGGCTTATCGTAGCACTCACCACACAACCTAAGAAATACATTTCAATTACTTAATAAAATAAATATTCATTCCGTGAAAGCAAAAGGCCTAAAGGATCTTTCGGAATGTTTTAGTTTAATTTGATTTAAGAAGGTCCGAGGCTTTTAAAAGATCTCAGTTGAAAAGGGAACCTCCATAATTGAAAAAATGAATAAATAAAAAGAGGAAGTCGTCTCGTGTCGGTTGAACTAGAGCTGGATGTGCTAGCGGAACGAATGAACTGGCAAAGGCAGCCTTTATTTCAGGTTTAGTTCCCCCGCGTGACTCATTTGCGTCGGATTTACAAACAATAAGAATGTTGCTTTGAAAGATGGAGATATTAAACCACAACAAGGCAAATATTTTAAGATCTAAAAAAAAAACAATAATGCGCCCTGAAAAATACCTTATAATGACATGACGTAGAAATATTTCACAGGTATTTTTAATACCTTTTTATAATGAATACCGCACGAGTCCTAACTAATCGTAATCGTCTGAAGCCAGTAGGACTATGGCATCCCCAATTGGGTATCTTTTTATTTATTTATTTATTTATTTTTATACGCCCTCATGGGCTTTTACATAACATAGGTATAAAATAAAATAACAGTGACATAAAAAATAACAATGACATAAAAAATAACAATGCGCCCAAAAACATTTGATGCGACGATTTGATTACGCCCAAGAAAATTAACACTAGTATTTTAGAAAGAGGTATGTTATTATAGCCTTCTTGTAACTAGATTCAGTGCAGTTGAATATATCTACTATTTCAGCGATAGAATTACTCACTGCATGCAATCTAGGTACAAGCGAGTATTTAAATGACTCAGTCCTGATATTGTTGTTACATTTAAAAAGAATTTTGGATCGAGTGGATCTGTTAGGTACATAGAAGGTAATTAAGCTAAGTAAATCAGGGCTGTCTATAATACCATTAACAATTTTAAAAATAAAAGTCAAGTCGGAAACAAGCCTCCTGTCTGAAAGTTTTAGTAATTTTAATTCTTTCATTAAATAATTATAATTTATGGTTTCAATAGGTAGACCGAGTTTATAGTTGATGTATCTTAGAAATTTATGTTGCAATTTTTCAATGGAATCAGAGTGGATTTTAAAGTGAGGGGACCAGACAGAAGAATTATATTCGACTTGACTTCGAACTAGTGAAGAGTACAGGATTTTCAATGTAGAAATATTTTTAAATTCATTGGCATTTCGAGGAATAAAGCCTAGCAATTTTAAACCTTTACTTGTTATTATATTGATATGTGAGAGAAAATTTAATTTAGAATCGAAAGTAATGCCGAGATCATTAATTTCATTGACAGATGTAAGGGAAATATTATCAATTTTATAATCATAGTCGAGAGGGTTGAAGGAGATGGAGAAGAAGGCAAGTGGGGAGAGGGGAGTACTAGGATATTTAGATTTGGTTACCAAACACGTTTAAAGCAATTTCAAGCACCGTTTCGATTCTGAATGGTGTTCTTTCACCAGGGCGATACTTGGAGTATCTACCACTATGGAACGTGTCGAAAATAAACCGGTTATAATTTTATGACAATTAAATATGAAATAACACATTTTAATCACATACAGTGTATTTGAACGTCGAAATCGAGCGTTTTAACCGCGCGACCACGGAGGCCGTCACACGAGGGTGTGACTAAACGAAATGACTGTTTTGTGGCGAAACTTATGACCAAACAAATAACTATGTACCCTCCTACAAGAGTTTCAAAGTGAAAAAAATTGGGTATAATTCAACAATATTAATAAGAAAGCAGAAAAACGGTGCCTTTACAAAATTCTCAAATAACAACATAATAAGTGAAACACAATTATTTTCAGATCTTCGTGTATGAATTCACTCTCTTTATAAGAGCCTTAAAAAAATAAAACAGCGTAAAGAAACAAGAACATTAAATTTTTGTAGTATGCGTAATGATTTTGGAAGTTTTATTTCAGGGATACCCACGCGTTGATGTCTTTCTTAACTGAATGACAAATACACTGACACTTAAGTAATGTAAACTGATACTTGAATGCAGTACAACCACGCGTATAGGGCGCTTTTTGGTCTTCCTTGGCGATGCAGCGCCTCGCAGATGTTTGCAGAGGTAAGGGTAGACGGGTTCGCCGCTCTGATGCGTCACAGAGTGGCCGGAAGGAGACAGCGCTACTGGGAATCCGAGAACACTCTCGTCCAGGCTGCCCCCCCAGTGGCACAGTGCGCCCCTACATCACAGCATTACAGGTGAAGAATCTCCCTCAATCCATAGTACAAGTTATTTTCTCTTTTGCATATGCTCTTATCTTATTATTATCATTCTATGTTATATGTACATACTCGTATATTACTTTTTTTTTATTTTTAATGTTATCTCTATATCATTTTCTCATATGTATTGTCTTTCCTGTTATTTTTCGCCAAATAAGTAGAACTTCTTTAAAATTCCTGTACTGTATGACAAATTCAGAAAGTCCATTCTTTTAATTTCGCTCCCATGCCCTAAATCGAAAAAAAAATAAAAATAACAATAAATAAAATAAAATAATAATCATAATTTTAAGTTAATAATTGTGTCTATCTGATGGGACCTACCAGGTAAGTATGTTCCTGTATATTTTCTTATTTAAACCAGGAATTAATATGTAATGATAGAAAGTAAGATCTGTACAGCGCCCTTGAGGTGATTTTTCACAAAAACGGCGCTATACAAATCGTTCAAATATTATTATTATTATTTATATTGCCCCCACCGCTCTGTTCCGTACTATTAATACTTTTAAATAAAGTCTATTTTGGATTAGAAGGTTTTATTTGCACTAAAAGGATTTAGTCCAAATAAATTTATTTCAAAACATTGAGGTCAATAGCCAGCGTCAAGGAAAAGTGAAAATATTGAATAAAAAAAGTGTATAGTATGCTGATTATGTAATAATGAATTATTGTCAACCAAAGGTAAACAATGGAAGAGTGCGTGTGGGTAAACGCGAATTGATACACTCTTTTTATGTGGTAGGCATAATTCTGCCAACAATGGTGCGAAAACAAAAGATAAATACATATTGTATGATATTTGTAGGAAATTTTTAAAACGTTACTGGAAAAATACGTATTTATAATCATTCAATTTTCTTTACATTTTTCAAGAAAAATTTTGACATATTCTTACGTTATTTTAAGACTTATTTTGTTATTTGTTGATGCTGTTAACGTCTTATACCGGGCTAATCAACAAAATATAATGTTTCAAACAGACAATAAAAAATAAAAAAAATATATGAAAAATTAAATTATTTATCAAAAGGTATACTGCTGAGTGTCCTATTCTAACCTCTCAACTCTTATCCAAAAACATGTATCTACAGATCTTTCAATGGCAGGAATTTGGTGAAGAAACAGAGATATTAAGATTTAAAATTTAATTTAATTTAATTTATTTATGAATACCATACAAGTACTCCAATTGCTCCCAACCGTCGTGAGCTAGTGGAACCATGGTATCCCCTAGTAGATTACGTTGCGAGGTTAAGGAGAGGGATGGAGAAGAGGAAGGTTAGAAAGTACCTAACTATTCAGATCTGGCCACTAAACACTGCTACTAAAGCCGTTTCAAATAACGTTTCGATTCTAAATGGTAGTTTTTCAACGGGACGATAGTACGAGTATCTACCACTCTGGGGTATCCAATTATTTGCAACGTCACACTATAAGTCGTTTAGTAATAATAATAATATATTTTATTGAATTTTTTAGTTATTAATTTAAAACATATTAGAAATTAGATTTTTATATTTGTAAAGTAAATACAAATTGAGGTACCATATACGAGTAGATAAGCAAAACAAAAACAAAAAATTGTCATGATTTCCATGTATGACAGATATTCCCAAACATTCCTCTTCTTCGTATCTTTCCCATCTCCACTACCTTCAGCCTTACAACCTACCCCAATTGGGGACGCCATAGTCTCACTGGCTCTAAACGGTTGGGAGCAGTTGGGACTCTCGTGCGGTATTCATTATAAAAATACAGATAGAGCGTATGTGAGGATCAAATAAGTGGAGTATTAAAAAATGAGAAGAACGCTGTTGGGTTAGGTAAGGTGAAGAGAGGCATGCACGGTGCGATCTGAGGACGCCGATACAATATTTTTACGTTTTAATATCAAACTATTTTTTTAATATCAACAAAATATTTGCAACTAAATGTACGTCAAGAAAAATAAGGGTTTTATCACTAACATCAAGTCTGTAATATTTTTTAATGGTGAATACCGCACAAGAGTCCCAACTGCTCCCAACCGTCTAGAGCCAGTGAGACTATGGCATCCCCAATTGAGGTATGGTGTGAGGCTGAAGGTAGTGGGAAGGGGAAGGAGATTGGGAAGAGGAAGGTTGGGGAGTACCTGGCTATTCAGATCTGGTCAGCAAACACGGTTAAAGCCATTTAAAGCAACGTTTTGATTCTGAATGGTGGTATTTCACCAGGGTGATACTTAGTATTACCACTACCATTGGTAGGACTATAGGTGATGTGCGTTGCGGTGAGTCAACACAATAGACACGCTGGCAGAGAAATGCAGCCGTGACATGCCGTAAACGTGAACAATGAAAGTTTAACGTTTGTGTGAGATTAAATATGTTTTTCAATCACAACCAATTGTGTTGTACAATATCAATTTGTCCAATTGATTTCTCTGGCCTCATCAGATATTGATTATTTGGCGGTTATGCTTTTGTGGTGATTTTAAATTTATTTTTACGTGAATACCGCACAAGAGTCTCAAATGCTCCCAACCGTCTAGAGCCAGTGAGACTGTGGCATCCTCTATAGGCGTATGTTGTGAGGCTGAAGGTAGAGGGGAGTGGAAGTAGATGAGGTAGAGGGAGGTTGGGAAGTACCTGTCTATTCAAATCTTGTCACCAAACACGGTTAAAGCCATTTTAAGTAACGTTTCGATTCTGAGTGGTTGTCTTTCACCAGGCCGATACTTAGCCTCGCAAAATACCCCGATTAGGGATGCCATAGTCTCACTGGCTCTAGACGGTTTGCAGCATTTCTTGTAACCGTGTTTGGTGACCAGATCTGAATAGCCAAGTACCTCACAACCTTCTTATTTGTCATTTTTTTTTCTCTCTACTACCTCTAGCCTCACAACATACCTCTAGAGTGGTAGATAATCAAAGTATCACCCTGTTGAAAGACCACTATTCAGAATCGAAACGTCACTTAAAATAGTTTTAGCCGTGTTTGGTCACCAGATCTGAATAGCCAGGTCATTCCCGACCTTCCTCTTCTCCATCTATTTTCCCTCCTCACTACCTTAAGCCTCACAACATACCCCGATTGGTGATGCCATAGTCCCACTGGCTCTAGACGGTTGGGAGCAGTTTGGACTCTTGTACGGTATTCACTATAAAAAAAAACTATCTTTATTTGTCCGTTTTACCATATACTTTGCCAGTACGCACATATGTATTAGAGTACGCGCGCAACAAACATGGGAACAATTTGTCTCAACTCAAGCGGCATATAAGGTGGGCTACGAAGCAAATTCTGCGTAGAGAGGTTGTGTTATGCAAATGTGCAGAAAATTATTGAAAAGATAATATATCACATATCCAATTAAGCGCCAGCGCCGCGGCGTTGAAAACACTCATCGAATGAAACAGCTGTTCAAATTTGTGGACACAAACTTCCTATTCACTTACCATAGGTTTTGTCCTCTCATAAGGTTGTGTGGATGTTCCAGGGACGGATGCTGGCGAGGCTAAATGGGCAACTGCCCATGTTTTAGGGGCTTTATCCATCAAGCATCAATAACTTTGACGGCTAAGCGTAGTCGAGTGGTGAGCCGCACGGATTCAAACCCGGGGTGCGCAAATATTATTATTATAATGGCTTGTAAACGGTCTAAATTGGTTAATCATAGCTTACTTAAATTCCAAAAAATATATTTATTCATAAATTAACGGACTAAAGTCCAATTACAAAAAGACATATAAAACACGAAATGGAAAAAAGAGCATCAGAGAAGGAATAGCATATACATAATAATAAATGAAGCGATGGAAAAAAATAAGGCAAAATAAACATAAGAGAGAATATTCAAGCCATGGTCTAGTCAAAGTTTTGGTGGAGCCGTAAAAAATGACAAAAATCATTTAGACTGCTACCAAAAATTTCAAGACCATGGCTTAAGTTAACAAATCTTGATATTCTGGACATTGGAGAATTATACCCATAGTTAGTATTGTGATGATTGAGGAACAGCAATTCATTGTTTCTTGCGTCTACGGCAAGAAATGTTGAACTGGATAAGTTGCGACAGAGAAGGTGAGTCAATAAAACAATTAATAATTTTGTAAATGAATATTAAATCAAAGTCTTTCCTGCGTTTTTCCAATGAAGACATTTTTAATAATTGTTCAATTTCATCATATGAATAAACGCCTCTTTCTCGCCCTAATCTCCATGCAATACCGCGTAAGAAGATTGATAACTATTGATAATTTTTCTACTAAACTCCTGTCTAATGCTGTACTAACGGCCTCCGTGGTAGGGTGTTAAGACGCTCGACTACGAATCCAGAGGTTGCGGGTTCAAACCCGGCGTGCGCAAGTTAATTTTATCTAATTAATACGTTTCACAAAACATTTCATTCCTTCAAATTTAAATAAAGTATGTTTGCGGCACGTTCCAGAGTGGTAGATACATTAAGTATCGCCTTGTTAAAAGACCACCATTCTGAATTGAAAAGTTGCTTACTTTACTTCCGTACCTTTGTTTTTCCCATCTCCTTCCCCTCCTTACTACCTTCAACCTCACAAAATATGCCAATTTGAGATGCCGTAGTCTCACTGGCTCTAGACGGTTGGGCGCAGTTGGGACTCTTGCGCGGTATTAACTAATGCATTAAATAAAACATATTTCTTACGTGCAGTCAGTGGGACTATGGAATCCCGATTGGTGAAGGTTGTGAGGCTGAAGGTGCGGGTGAAGTGCAAGGAGATGGGGAAGAGGAAGATTTGGTGGTACCTGGCAATTCAGATCTCATCACCAAGCACGGCTAAAGCCATTTCTAGCAACGCTTCGATTCTGAATGGTGGTCTTTCACTAGGGCGATACTTAGAGTATCTATCACTCTGTAACGTGCTGCAAATGTGCTTTATTTTATTTTAAATTAATCAAATGTGAAATATTACATATTAATTGAATAAAATTAATTTGCTCATGCCGAGATTTTAACCCTCAACCTCTGGATTTGTAGTCGAGTTCTTAACAACTCGACCTCGGAATCAGTCACCTGTTTAAGTTTATTAATACTGACTTCCCCTTTTCTGCCACCATATAAACATTATGTCATGTTTGACAACGATTGCATAATTATATTGCAACATATTTATTGTGCCTAATTTTCCTTATTTACTTAAAATGCACATGTTATTAACGATTTTTGGAATTGAGGTATTTTTTCAACAGTTTTTTCACGTCATTTGAAGGAAATCGGTGTAAACCTCACTGGTTAGTGAGTTTATTAACTGATTTGTTGTTGTTTTTTTTAAGAATTTTGTTAGTATATACCAGTTAGAAGTTAAGTGGAAAATTGCATCGGGTTTCTACCGAGGCGTCAAGGGTTATTCTGCTAGCCTCCTTAATTGCACAAGCAACATCTTCCGCTTATAACGATGGAGTTTTTCGTAATCCGGGAATGTTTGTGTGTATCTTTTTCAAAATTAAAAGTAAATAAATCTATTATATCTGCACCTTATCAACTTCAGAATACCTCAGCGAGCAATTCGGCAAAATATACTTTTCTGCAACAATAATTTCACTACCAACTACCACATACATGCACCCATTTCTCGCCTACATACACTCGGGAATGAATACACCTCAAATTTTGACATCTTTTATATGAATTCGCCAAAATTAAAAAGACTTAAATGAAATATTCATTTGTCACTAATTTATGGGAGCTATGATAAATTATTATTATTTTGTTTTTTTTTTCCTATTCATTTCTCAAAACGTTTTACTGTATTATTTCATGTATATCATTTTTAAACTGTATTATTTTCTATACTTATGCACTGACTTATGTAAAATTATAAGCCCATCAGGGCGTTAATAAATAAATAAAAATAAATAAATATTTATTGAATATAGTTAAGTTCAAAACATTCCGTGGTCAGTGGCATTTTAGCATATGAAATAACTTTTTTTCTCAATCATTTTTCTTCGTAATGTTTGAATTTTGTGCAATTAACTATTAACGATAAGGGAATTAAAATAAAAACAGTGTTAAAAATATATATGTATGGCATACTCACACTAACTTACTAACCATAATGCCGTTTTCCCGAGGACGGACCCCCATACAACTCTGTCTTGGCACACATTCCTTGCTTCATTCACATTCACACATCGTCTCATAATGATTTTAATAATACCAAATTTTAGTTCCACCATGAATTAACAGTTTCAAAACATCGTCTCATACACACTCTTCTGTTATTCTATCTCTTCACATGGCACGACTCAAGTGTTTGATTCACTTAATCGGGCCATGTCTTTCTCAGGCGTCCCCGACTTCTTTTTCCATTTCCAAGCTCATAACGCTCACGAAAAGGATAGCAATCCTAAACAAAATCCAGCCAGCGTTACTGTTATAATCTCTCTTCCCCGACGAACTTACTGAGCGACTAGCCAAGTAGAGTACGACGTACGGAAACGGTTGTCTTCCACACATCTATGTATATCTGCATTCGCTATCTCACATTATTTCGGTTGAAGAGCTCCCGTTTTCCCGTGACAGCTTCTCAGTCGAAGGAATGTTTGTGTGATACTAAACGCAGTATATTTCAGGTTTGTCTCTTGGACTCGGTTTAGTACATGCGCGTTGTCCCAGTAACGCATCTACATTATTTAATCAAAAATTGAATTATTTTCGTTCACTTACAGACGACAAACTCAATAAACCACAACAATTAGTCACTATATTTATTACCTCATTATCCATTCGCGAATATAAATATTTCTAGTCCATTTATTTAATTGATTAAAATGATTGTATTGACAACAATAATCCGTCGGGTTTGCAATAATTGGATGTACGCGCGTACATTCCGCCCAAAATGAGTTGCATTCAAACTTTCCATCAACAATGGTCAACAATTTAACTAATGTTTGCGTCTATATGCTGACCCCGGCTGTACACTGATAATTTGCAACAATCACTGGGCACGACGAACGATGAAATAACGGCATATCATGTTTTATATCGGTTAGAAAAACTGTTTGAACTATAAAACATTTTTAAAAGAAAAACAAACATTCCTGGTTACGAATAATCTGCCAATAAAAGGAATGCTCCTACTAACATAACAATTTATTATTTTACTTGAATGTACATTTTGTATTGGTTGTTATATTGCCCATCCCATTAGGCATAAGCCTGTGTTGGGAAGGCAATTTGCAAAAGTGTTTTTTTAGCTACATAGTAACATGTTAATACCGAAAATATAGTACATACATAATAAAAATAATATAAGTAAATGACAAATTTAAAGATATAGAATCTACATAATAAGAACTAAATTAAACTTGGTTTTTAAGGTGAGTAATAATGATATTGCTTCAAAATGAGCTTTTGGTTTGTATGTATCTGATGGTGCTGGGCAGAGAATCGAATTTCTTAGTGGCGTTGTACTTAAAAATTTTTCTCCGTAAGTGGTTTTATAGGCTGGGATATTAAAGAATTTTATGTGTGACTGCCTTAAGGTTCTAGAAATTTTCCTTTCTTCAAACATTTGGACATTATTAAATTGTAAATAAGCGGAAGATGTTGCTTGTGCAATGATGGAAGGTTTATTAAGTAGAAGAATAGAACCCACAACGCCCGGGCGGGAGCCCAACACATGTGTTCACTCAGCCACTAACATGTTTCAATAATCTCTATTTTAAAGAAAGACAAGACAGGTGCCTTTGTGTTTCTTTAAATTTGACTGTTTAAAGTTTAAAGCAATGTTGTGAATTATATTTTAAGATAGATAATATGGATTCACTCCGCGAAGAATCTTCCGGCGACGAAGAAAATGAAGAGATTTCGACCATTTGTAAACTTATCCAAGAAGAGTGAGTCAGCAACAGTTTTTCTACAGTTAATAATTAAGTAGATTTGTTGTACAGTCCTGGCCAAACAAATGATTCATGTAACGCTATCATTCAATCAATTTTCATTATAATTTCTAAAAGAAATACAAACATTCTTGGGTTACGAATAACCTGACAATATTAGAAAACACTCTTACTGCCATCATAATAAGCGAAAGATGTTGCTTGTGCATAGTGAAAAACTTAGCTAGCAGTGGATTTGAACCCACGACGCCTGGGTGGGAACCCAACACATTTGTCCACTCAGCTACTAACACGTTTCAATACTTTATATGGTATTCTTGAATATTTCAATCTTTTTCAGTGGACATAGTAGACATATTTAGTTGGGAGCAGTTGGGACTCTTCTGCGGTATTCACTATAAAACAAATATATTTAAAAAAGGTCAATATGATGTAACAGAGTCGTAAACATCAAAAGCGAAATAGTATATCGACGCTGGAAAAACAAAAGGTCTTAAACGACACTTTGGTAAAAAATGAGTTAAATATGCAGTTTTCGTCAGGTTTTTTTTCTGCATCCAAAATATATGTACTATTTGAGAAGGCTTGACTCAAGCGACACAATTTTGGGACTTTTTAGCATTTTGTCGCTTCAGGTAACTCAATGTGAGCATCGAGTTACTTGAGTTAACTTTTTTTTCAAAATCCAACCAGGTTCTGATGACTCAT
The DNA here is from genome assembly GCA_022651775.1 of Drusus annulatus. Lineage (NCBI taxonomy): Eukaryota > Metazoa > Arthropoda > Insecta > Trichoptera > Limnephilidae > Drusus > Drusus annulatus. The sequence continues at coordinate 390,249 of JAGWCC010000115.1, forward strand.
GACTTTTATTGTACAAAAAAACTTTGAAGTGCTTTGGTGTCAACTTCCCAAAATGGCGCTTCGGGCCTTTTTCCTTTCCGGCGTCGATATATACTATGGATTCTTTTAAATTGTACCAGTCTGAAGATGCCCATCATAAGGTGAAACCTCGGAGTAAGAATATACATGGAGAGAGCTAAATATTTTTACCCAACCTATACGAATTAACGATAAAACGTCGTAACCGTGAGAGAGAAAGAGACAAAACAAGTTGTCACATAATATTGCACCACTTTAAGGCATGTAATAATAGACATAACTCAACGGTTTTTGAGGTTATATCCTATATTTTTGTTGAATGCAATACTGTGAAAAGGTGGTTATACAAATAAACAAAACATTATGTCGACGTGTGCTATGAATGTATGTAAAAAGGTGAGTACATGAAAACCCTAGCCACGCCCGAGTAAGGAAAAAACCAACAATCTCGACTACACTGTTTCGCAAAGCTATCCCTCCTGGTTTACTATTGCTCTGAGGATGAAATCGAATGTTGGGGTAAAGTAAATTAATTGTGTTTATTCATGCTTAAACAAATTAGACGCACAGTAGAGTATTTTATATTTGACCCATGAAACATTCGTCGTAGTTTGACAATTCTCTTTTCCGGTGAACGGGTAAGTAATCGCGGGTTGTTAGAGGTAGGCAGCAGGTACGTGCGGTATGATTAATATGTAATTTAATGAACACAAGCTCTGTATCCAGTGGAACCCACACACACATTTCCACACGCACACTGGCGAGCACACTGAGTGTTCACTACGGCAGCGAGTCGCAGGGAGCCGTTGACTTGGACTTGGATATTCTTCATATACAGAGTTCCTAAACTAAAAGTTTAATGACTCTAACATATTCATAAAAGATTTTCTAAGGATACTTTACTTGAGTTTATTTTTAATTTTTAAATGACGGGATGAATAACGAATATATATATTTATAAACATAATATTAATAATACATAAATACTTTGATAAATAAACTAATTTTATAAATAAATACATAAATGTAAGATTTTATAGACATACATACATTAGATATTATAAACAATTAATCTGCCCCTTGGACAGGATGTCTCTCCTTGCGGAGGATTATTTTCGGCCTTTTATACTTAAAGTTATCATTCTCGCTATATCTAGCGAGAGAATTTATGGTTGGGTTCTTATGTCCGGCGAGGCCGGTATAAAATTTTTCAGACAGATTTACGATAAACTCCTTTATCAGAGGAATGTTTGTGTCTTTGTGTAGAGTGTCAACCCTGATCCATCTCGGCGCACCTGACGCAAGTCGGATGGCTTTGTTTTGCAGGGTTTGCAGTTTCTTTATGAGTATGATAGCTGCGTGACCCCAAATGGGTGCAGCGTAAGTGAAGACCGGCCTTATGGTCGTCTTGTATATGAGTAGTTTATTGTCTGATGATAATCGACTTTTTCTCCCCAGCATGGGGTAGAGTGCAGCTTGGGAGCCGTTGTTCCTACCGGTGGCTAATTATACGCAGGTAGTTTTACCTCGAAGGACTACTGGAAAGCGAAAGTTTTACCTGTAACTTCGTGAAATTGATTCATTGACAATTCTGTGTCAAGGATTAGCAGTCAGGATAGGCTACACGTAAGAAAGGCAGACTCATGCTGATTGCATGCTTTAGGTATTTTGATTCATTTCTATGACGGCCTCCATGGTCGAGTGGTAAGACGCTCGACTACGAATCCAAAGGTTGCGGGTTCAAACACGGCGTGCGCCAATAACTTTTATTTAATTAAAATGTGTCATAACACATTTAATTCATATATGCAAAATAATAATAAAGTATATTTGCGGCACGTTTCAGAGTAATAGATACTCATAGTATCGCCCTGGTGAAAGACCACCATTCAGAATCGAAACGTTGCTTGAAATGGTTTTAGCTGTGTTTGATGACCATATCTGAATAGTCAGGTACTTCCCAACCTTCCTCTTCCCAATCTCCTTCCCCTCCCCACTACCTTCAGCCTCACAACATGCCCTATTTTTGGCGATGCCATAGTCTCAATAGACGGTTGAGAGCAGTTGAGACTCTTGTGCGAAATTCATATAAAAATAAAATAAAAATTGAGGTTACATCTGATACAATGACATTACAAACTTATAGACATGTTGTAGAGCTCTTAAAGTGGCACGCAAAAGAAAGGTTATTTCCATAATTTAGCGGATTCGGTGTTAAACTGTCGCGCGTCGCTAGATATAGTATACTTTATCTAAACAAATTGCATAAACAAACATAGATGAATTAAATAATGTAGATACGTTACTGAGACAACGCGCGTGAATGTACTAAACCGAGTCCGAGAGACATACCTGAGACTTACTGCGTTTAGTATCACACAAACAATTGTTCGACAGACAAGCTTCACGGGAAAATAGGAGCTCTTCAACCGAAACAACTTACTCTACTTGGCTAGTCGCTTAGTAAGTTCGTCAGGGAAGAGAGATTGTAACAGTAGCGCGGGACATTCATGTAGCTATCTCATCTGTACACATACATTCTGTTTATTATTTCTATCCTTTTCATAAGCGTTATGAGCCTTGAAACTTAAACCAAGACCGTGCCACATTTATCATTCGATTTGTGTGAATATGAGGTGTCTTGTATTTTATGTCTATGTAAACAGGTGCCTAAATGCCAACGTGTGTTTTTTTAATTTTTTTATGGTGAATACCGCAAGAGTCCCAACTGTCATTGAGACTATGGCATCTACGATTGGGGTATGTTGTGAGGCTGAAGTTAGTGGAAAGGAAAATACGAAGGTTGGGTTAAACTATGGTTAAAGCCATTTAAAGCAATGCTTCAATTCTCGTGGTCTTTCGTCAGGGTATTCAATACAGGAAGTAAATATCACTCTGGAACGTGCCGCAATGGGAATATTTATTATTTTATATCAATCAAATGTGTTATGAGTTATGATACATATTAATTAAATAAAAGTTTGAACCCGCGACCTCTGAATTCGCAGTCCACCGTTTTGCCACGACCACGGAGGCACTTAAATATGACTAAGATTAAATTGAAATATATAAGATCAATACAGCGTAAGGTTGAGTTAGTTAAACTACGGCTGAGATCGGAAGGGTTATATAAGGTTAGGTCCTTAGAGTATACAAGAGGTAGCCCAAGCCAAAGCCAGTGAAGTCAGTTTTGGACTTGTTTTTGATGATTTTAACATGACTCGGCGCAAATGGGCGTGGCTAAGACTAAGGCTACGGTGTTTATACATCCATTCATATCACATATCGACATAATGTTTTTGTATATTCGTATAGCCACTTTTTCACAGTATTTTTATCAACAAAAATATAGCATCTAACCTAAAAAACCGTTTAGTTGTGTCAAGTTTAGTGGCAAAATATAAAATGTGGGCGGAGTCCTGCCGTTAACCAGCGAAAATAACCAGCTTAAGAACATAACGACAGTACATAGAAACCGTCCAAGAAATTTGTTGTCTCTTTCTCTCTCATGGTGTACGTTGTAAAAACACGGAAACAGTGATTTATTACAATTTCGGATGGGTTGGGTAAAACAAATTAGCTATCCCTCCATATATTGTTCCTTCAAGGTTAGGTCAGACTAGAAAAGGTTGGGTAGGTTGGGTAACGTACCAACGTTAAGTGAAAACTTCAGTTGAGTAATGTTAGGCATTGATTTGAAATAAAGCACCCGTATATGCAATTGCCAATATTGAAATAAAGCACCCGTATATGCAATTGCCAATATTGAAATAAAGCACCCGTATATGCAATTGCCAATATTGAAATAAAGCACCCGTATATGCAATTGCCAATATTGAAATAAAGCACCCGTATATGCAATTGCCAATATTGAAATAAAGCACCCGTATATGCAATTGCCAATATTGAAATAAAGCACCCGTATATGCAATTGCCAATATTGAAATAAAGCACCCGTATATGCAATTGCCAATATTGAAATAAAGCACCCGTATATGCAATTGCCAATATTGAAATAAAGCACCCGTATATGCAATTGCCAATATTCTTTACGAAAAATCACATATTTGAAAGAATTACATACCTTCATTATAATATACCTTGCATTATTGACAACAGATGTTAGTTTTATCATTATTTCTCATCGGCGGATCTTTAAATTTGTCAATCAACGTCACATTTTTCTGAGAAATTTGATAACCTGACAATTACATAAAATAACCATAATTTCGAATCGAAATTTGCTACTTTGCTTTTTCATAAGGATTGCGGTGAATTGCATATCAATTATTGAAATAATTATATTCAAGCTATAACTATAAATACTTTCATTTGTGAGTACGAACGATCTTTTAAAGTTCGGAACTGACGCACAAGAGTCCCGACCTTTGAGAAACAATGTATGGAGAGAGAGCTAATTATTTTTACTCAACCTATACAAACTTGATCTTGGGCTCCTGGGTCACCGCGGGACTCCGCCCACATTTTTTATCATGCCACTAAACTTGACACAACTAAACGGTTTTTTTGGTTAGATGCTATATTTTTGTTGATATCAATACTGTAAAATAGTGGTTATACGAATAAACAAAAACATTATGTCGATATGTGATATGAACGGCTGTATAAATACCCTAGCCTTAGTCTTAGCCACGCCCAGGTCCGCCGAGTCCGGTAAAAATCATCAAAAACTGACTACACTGCCTCGGATAGATACCGCTCTATATACTCTAAGGTCCCAACTGCTTCTAACCGTTTAGAGCTAGTGAGATTATTGCATCCCCAATCGGGTTATGTTGTGAGGCTGAAGGCGATAGATAGGGAAAGAGGATGGGAAAGAGCAAGGTTGGGAAGTACAAATTATTTCTTTAAAATTACACTAAAATTACCGTTGTTGTGTATAGGTTAAGTGAATAAACTCTAAATAATTTTAAAGTGACTAGTTTCGACGCAATATCGATTTTTAAGAAAATATTTGAATCTTCAAATATCAATTTTTTTTCAAATGCAGTGCCACAGCCCGAGAATGGTCGTCACACGATGACCATTTGCCACATGTTTCGTTCCTTCGACCGCCGGCCCGGTAACCGGCAGGCGACCTTTTTTCGTCAATTCAATACAATCATCAGTTCTTCTTTTTGCCTGCGCATATAACCTGTTAGATATGTCGTGGCGCTTTTGCAGCTGCCTGACGTGTTTTAGTCTTGTTATTTTTCGCCAAATAAGTAGGATATTTCACAAATCACTTAAAAAAAATAAAAATAATAATAATAATAATAAAAAATAAAAAAATTAATTAATTAATAAATTGTCATTAAAATAATAGTCATAATTTTAATTTAAAAATTGTGTCTATCTGATGGGACCTGCCAGGTAAGTATGTTCCTGTATATTTTCTTATCTAAACTAGGAATTAATATGTAATGATAGAAAGTAAGATCTGTACAGCGCCCTTGAGGTGATTTTTCACAAAAACGGCGCTATACAAATCGTCCAAATATTATTATTATTATTATTACCTGAAAGTACGGTTAAATTACGTCACCCCCCTTCGGATAGTAAGTTTGATTTTTACTTTGAGGTACAGAAAGGTAAAATTGTTAAATGTATATATTTCAAGTTCGCGTAGAATGTTTCAACAGTGCGATATATTCCTTCTGCATTTTCACACTCGAAATGCTTATCTTAAATCTCGTTGCTGCCAACCAGTACCGCAACAACCTTGGACTAAGAATATACACGGAGGGAGGCTAAATATTTTTACCCAACCAATAAAAATTTTGCGACAAATCGCTTTCTCCGGGTTTTCACGTCGTATACCATGAGAGAGAAAGAGACAAGAAAAGACTTCATATAATATTGCAGCACTCTAAGTATGTAACAATGTTCTGCGTCCGCGCTAAATTCACATCATCGAGTCGTATGACTTACGTCTACGGATTTTAAGGTTATTTCCTATATTTGTGTTGATTAAAAAACTCGCAGAAGTTATACAAATAAATCAAACACGATGGTGATAATATATGTGCTATACGTGAATGTTCAAATAAGGCCAAACAAAAATTATAAAACATCACTTTTTAGAGTTATTTCAACAGTTTTAAATATTTTTGACCGAACTTTAGAATTTTTACATTTGTATATGACATAAAGACATTACATTATTTTAATTTTATTTTCTTTTATATTTTAAATTGTTTTATCATATAATTCGAAAAATGTCCTCCACATCACAGGTGGAGGACAATGTATAGAAAATATTGTAAATGTTTATTAAGTTAAGTAAATAAAAAAATCAACAAAAAGCTTCTATCATTATTTAGGCAAACCTTCTGTTATCAGTGTTTGTGTGATATTTTAACTCAAAACATCATTTTTATGGTGTATTGATGTTGTTTTGTTTAATGTGTTCAAAGTCAGTATAAAGTCAACAATACTGACTACACTGTTTCGCAAAGGTACCTCTCCATATATATTCTTACTCCAAGGTAGCAACGCCAACTACTGCGACCGGTAATTAAAATCATCGAAGCATTTTCCATTATTTTCTTTAAATATATTATTGGCGTATTGGATCCTGTTATTTGTTCGCTGCTGTTTGCGCCGCTCCTCTGCACGTGGTGTTTACTTAAGTGTATTGATATTGAAAACAATTGTTCACCAGAATATTAATTGAGATTTTACGGAGTTCCTACAACAATACGTATATTTCGTGCTTAAATTATGTATGTCTGTTCTAGGAATACAATTGTCGAATATATGGCGCAACACCCAAAGGTTAGGAGCTTATAACCACCTTGATGGAGTAAATACGTTTATACAATTTTACAATTTTATGTTACTATTTCTATATTAATATTAAATTCACACTTTTAAATAACATTAACCATAGATTAATTTAATTTGAAGTAACCAAAACAATCGGCAAAAATTACTGCCTCAACACAGGCTTGCCTAGTGAGGCAGATTACGAGAAAACAAGTAATAACTGTATACAAATATACGAAAACTAAGTTTATATGTATTTAAACTTTATTACTGATAGCATGAGCAATAATAAACACATATGGGTATTTTATAAATGTAATGTTAGTTATAGATTCCTAGTTCTTAAGTCTTAGATGCAAGTCAACAGTCGTAATTCTTAGTTTTAATTCATTATTTATATGTCTTATATATGTTATTTTGTTTTTGCAATTGTACACTAACTGAGTGTTTGTCACGTAAGTGAGAACATCGGTTAAAACCTATTATAAATAAATAAATATAAAAAAATATAATTAAAATATAAATATGTATTTAAGCAAATACGAATAATAATAATGATCTACTCTAAGGCGAATACGCAGACTAGTCTTTACTTCTTTTTGATCACTGTGTTTATTATATATATTATGTTTCCAATGTATCGATCTCTAGTTCAAATATATTCATCATTGTACATACACCTTTACACAACCTTATATTATGTTTATCCTTTTTTTATCGTTATTACTGTAAACTTATTATTTAAATAACTAATTATTATTAAATAAGTTAAAATATTGTAGCTCGTCCCAAAATGGATTATAATTCTTTTTTTTATTACAATAACTCCACACAGGAGGCTTTAAGGGAAATAATTTCCCTCAGGGCCTATGTCATCTTTGGGGATGCTGTGTGGAGGGTCTTTTAGAGGAAAGGAAGGAGTGAACCTGGGTCTTGAAGAGGCCCATGTTGAAGGAGGGAGGAAACACAGAGGCCGGCAAATCGTTCCACAGCCGAGCTGTTGAACAAAATAACGATTCGTAAAAGCGACTCGTTCTCATGTATTGCATGTTAACGGTTAAAAAATATTTCCCCACGCCTGGTTTTAAACCCGCGACCTCTGCATTTGTAGTCGAACGTCTTAACCACTCGACCAAGGAGGCCAAACACCAAATGCGGAAATCATAGACCCACTGGTTCTTGGCAGCTTCGAATCTTTTGCAGTAGCATATTAAAATATTATTCCAATCTAGAAAGAAGCGCACCTTTATAGATTATGTTATTAACGTAAATACATGTGAATAACCAAAAGCAACTTAATAATTTAACACCTCAATCAAAAAGTCCCAAAGCCAAGGATCATACCGATCTGCAGTGGAATATATACTTTGTCTTCTAATAAATAAATAAATCAACTGTCAATTTAATTTTTCATTCCTCAAAGTTTCGTAGAAAGTGAGAAGGTTTTACTCAACGCAAAACGCCTTTAGCAACCCAAAAGTATTTGAACCGTGGATTAAAATATGATATTATTTCATTTCAGTGACAAACAAACAAATAAATATTGATAGTGAAAGAGTTATTAATACTACCATTATTGTTTAGTTACTTGATTCGAACAAAGTTTAATGACATCCGATAAACATAATAATTACCTATCAATAAAAGATACTGTCAAATATTTATTAAAAATCCATTAGAGTGGAATTAATAATGTCCAGGGAGGTAGAATCACACTGTAACGTGTCTATCTCTTTTAAAAATAAATAAAAAATTGAAATACATAAATAAATATATATCTTTAAAAAAAGACAAACATTCCCGGGTTACGAATAACCTGAAAATATTTGAAAAACTCCTAAAACCATCATAACAAGCGGAAGATGTTGCTTGTGCAATAATGGAAGACATATCTAACGAGGAATTGAACCCACGACGCCCGGTGGGGAATCCGACGCGTTTGTCCACTCAGCTACAAACTTAGATGAATTAAATAATGTAGATACGTTACTGAGACAACGCACGTGAATGCTTTAAGCCGAGTTCGCTAGACATACCTGAGATTTACTGCGTTTAGTATCACACAAACATTCGTTCCACAGATAAGCTGTCACCAGCTGTCACAAACGCGTCGCTGAAGGCTTTTTTCTGACAAAAAATGCCTTGAGAGGTGTAAAAATCATTCGGTAGCAAAATACATATCTCATAGAGTTTCTTTCCATTCATAATTACCCACAAATCACTTATTATTTCAATTCAATAAAAACAATTATTCACAAGGTTTTTAGGTACTCGAACGGTGTGATATAGCGAATGCAGAAATACATAAGTTTGGGGAAGACAACCACGGCTAGTTGGGCGATACCCGATTTTAACAGTAGCGTGGGACGTTCTTATAGCTATCTCATCCGTACACACATATTCTTTGAATGGCTATCCTTTTCATACGTGGATGAAACGTAAAACAAACGGTACCAGTGGTGCCACATTTTCCGTAAGATTTGTATGAATATGACGTGTCAGTATACATAACCGAATAAGATATTTTTTTACGACAAACTATTACCGCGGATAACACAGTTAGTAATTCATTTCAAGAATACACTATTTAAATCATTTTAAATATTAATATATTCACACTAGTTATTATCCTGTAAAAATTACGGGATGTCAATGGACTTGCCAAAAAAAAAGTTGATTTAATCCACCCATTTCAAATATAGAATAATGTCTGCTGAAATACATTATAGGTAGGTACTTTATTAGGTAAAATTTTAAAGTTCCCACTCGTAAGATAGTACGTACTCACAAAGGAAATTATTTAAAGTCAATAATACGTACTTAAATATGTATAGACACTCATATATATTGAGATATTAAATGAATTTGTATTAATTAATTCTGATATACGAGTAGATACTGCATGTTAGTTGTTGACTGCAATATTCGAGGCAACAAATAAACACTAACATATCGGAATTAATTAATATTAATTGAATTCTTCGTACACGAAGTTTGCGTTTGAGCCAGTTTAGCTAATTTCGCAATGGCATAATACTGGTATATTACTCATGGGCCATAATATATTTCTTAAAAAACGAAATTTGATTCAATATCCATTATTAATTATTTAGAGTAGTTACTTGATTATGTAGATAGGGATTTGAACAGATTATTTTTTAAAATTGATCATTTTAACTAACACCAGTTCCAAATTTTAAAATTTCACTCTCGTACGGTCGTACGTACTCACAAAGGCCTGTATATTTAATGTGTTCCAATCTCATAGGCGCTACGTACCTATTTTTACAAAATTTGTGATTAATATAAATTTATAAGAAATTAATTGATATAATAGAGTTTAGAGTGCTTTAATTTTGATATGTTACCTAGGAATCAAATATCACTGAATTTAATATAAATAACGTTAATAAAATTGATAAAACTAATAAAGAAATGCTTTCATTGACAAATCTAATATTATATAAAAGAGGGTCTTAATTCGAAGACCAATGACTGTTGGATCTGTGGATAGAAAGATACCGGGATATTAATGGAAATTTCACCGATTGATGCATTAACTTATAAACTGCATTATGTTTGTTCAAAATACAAACAAAATATAAATCTATGATGCCAATGTATACAGTGCAAAAAGGTTTATGCGTTACTTGTACGTGAGAAAATATATATATTACCCATTTTTATTTCCTTTGTTGTTTTTATGCGGAACGCTAGATTTCCACACCCTGCAAGCTCGCCGGAAGATGTTTTTGGGTAAACATTTTTATAAGTTGATTTCAGGAGGTATTTATAGCCCATATACCATATATTTTGAAGGAGATCAACTTGTTCGCCCCAAGTAAGTAATATGTGACGTTTTACACATTGAAAATAAGAACTTCTTGCATGCCAATTTATAAAGCGATGGAACTGCATCTACCTTAGATGTATTAAGATGCACATATATAGAGTTCTGTCAATATCTCTTGGCTCACGTACAAGAGTTGACCATTAGGTACGAGTAGATAATGATCAACATACTGTTTTACACACATTTTTACACTCGCCCTGTTTAATCTTTATATATGATCTTTAATCCTTTTACATTTTTTGTTTTTACCATTGTATTGTATTATTTCGTTATGATGTTTGATTTACCTTGGGCTTATGTTTTACTTTTGCCTTTAGATATTGGAGAATAATTGCATAGGGAGATGTTTGAATGAATACAATAAATTAAATAAACGAAATAAATTAAGTAAACTAAGTAAATTAAGCTAATTAAATAAATTCAACTAATTAAATAAATTAGATAAATTAAATGTATTAAATGAATTAAATGAATTAAATGAATTAAATGAATTAAATGAATTAAATGAATTAAATGAATTAAATGAATTAAATGAATTAAATGAATTAAATTAATCAAATGAATCAAATGAATCAAATGAATCAAATGAATCAATGAATCAGTGAATCAATGAATCAGTGAATCAGTGAATCAAATGAATCAAATGAATAAAATGAATCAAATGAATCTAATGAATCAAGTGAATCAAATGAATCAAATGAATTAAATGAATAAAATAAATTGAATGAATTAAATGAATTAAATTAATTAAATAAACTAAATAAATTAATAAAAAAGTGGTTAAAAACAAAGTATATGTGTTCTATTTATAAATAAATTAAATTAATTAAGCGAATTAAATAAATTTCATGAATTAGATAAATAAAATAAATTAAATTATATACATTACATAAATGAATAAATAAATAAATTTAAAATATATGACAAAAAAACATCCTTTGCCTTGTTGAAAAGAAGACATCTAGAAATCCACTTTGTGGAACCATAAAATATCGCCAAATATATGGGCAACTGTCGGAATTTTAAAATTAAAATAATAATGTGACCCGTTAGAGGGAGCACAATATCCATGGCCTAAGTACGTAGGGAGTTATGCAAACCGTCAGCGTTTAAAAAAAGTTTATCTCTTGTCTGATTACAAAGCTTCCTTGCGGCAATTTCTCAAAATAACGGCGCAATACAAATACCACTGTTATATATTTCTTTTCAATCTAACCTGCAAAATCACGGCTGACATTGACGTGAGTAAGGTCTACATTTTTTACTCAGCTGACCTTGGAAAACTCTTTAGCGTTATGACATAATAGTGCCTCTATGCTCGTTAACGTGGCATAATCTGCCTTAGGCAAATAACGTATCTATATCACACGTAATTGATTTAATGTCAAATTTCAATGGCAAAGGCAACCGCCTATATTAATGGACATCTGCTAGGCTTTAGTTTCAATTAAAATGTAATCGAATAGGTGGAGAATTTAAAGTTCGATTGAATTAAAAGTTTTTAATAGTATAATACCTAATTTGCAATAATTACTATTTTTTGTGATAATTGACCACAATAACGTTTTACCAAGATAAATGAGTTATTATATTAATTATAATGAATACCGCACAAGAGTCCCAACTGCTCCCAACCGTCTATAACCAGTGAGACAATGGACTCCCCAGTTGGGGTATGTTGTGAGGCTTAAGGTAGTGGGGAGAGGAATGAGATGGGGAAAAGTCAATTCAAGCAACGTTTTTATTCTGAATGGTGGTCTTATTCCAATTTAGCTAAATCAAAATTTAAAAAAATCGTCTAGAGCCAGTAAGACTATGGCATCCCCAATTGGGGTATTTTGTGAGGCTGAAGGTAGTGTGGAGAGGAATGAGATGGTGAAGAGGAAGGTTGGGAAGTACCTGGATATTTAAATATGCTCACCAAACACGGCTAAAGCCATTTCAAGCAACGTTTCAATTCTGAATGATGGTCTTTTTTCAGAGGATTCTTGGAGTATTTACCACTCTGGAACGTGCCGCAAATATACTATATGTACTTTTTATATCAATTAAATGTGTTATGACCTCGGAGTAAGAATATCTATGGAGAGAGAGCTAATTTTTTTTACCCAACCTAAACAAATTTGCGATAAATTACTTTCTCCGGGTTTTTACGTCGTATACCGTGAGAGAGAAAGAGACAACAAAAATTTGGCAAAATTTCACACCACTTCAAAGTATTGTAACCATGTTCTTTAACTCGTGCGTCTCCCGGGACTTCACCCACACGCTAACTAAAAAATTTACAGTTAAGATTTATTACTAATGGCTTACAACTAATATTTTCAACTAGTGACTTACAATAAGAACTTATGGCTTGTAACTTACTACTGAGTATAACTTATAACTAGTAACTTACATCTAAGATTTTATTATTATTACTTCATCACCTCTTCATTATTGCTTCAGATTTGCATTACTGTTCAACTATTCTTTCCTTGTGTAACGACAAATAATAGAACAAGTTTCAAATTCTCAACAAAAACAAAGAGGAATGAGAATTATACATGGCAAAATAGATTTTAAAAAGTAGTAAAAATGTCAGGCGACAAACTAAATTGGCTAACAGGAAACAGATGCTAACATTAAAAACATTAATATTTACACATACAATAAAAATACAAATAAAACTTATTACGAACTTATTACTAAATTATTTACAACGTGGGTATTCACAGACATAATACAAGGAAATTAAAAGAAATCAGAATACCAGAAGGAATAAATCCAATAAACAAAAACAGTTTACTCACACTTGGCAGTTTCGGCTGCTCCCAATGTGTCGATGGGCCAACTCACGTCGCTGGTGGGACATTAGATTTTCGTGTTTCAAAGAGCAATGGCCCGCCGCTCTTAGTAGATATACATGATATAGTACTGTCGGATCATCGGCTTGTTTGCACGGATATTAATTTAACCCGCCCAAAGTACCACACAGGACAATTATATCGAGGGAACGGCGCCAATTTATCCTTAACGATTTTCTGGAAGAGCTGCAGATCTCTATTATGTACACCCAGTATTTGGAAAACAAAGACGCCAACAGAACTTGTCGGGACATACAATTCAGCACTCTGATCTCTGTTAAGTGAATATGCTCCGATGACGTCAAAAACACGTAAAGTTCGAAAGTCAGATGGCCGGTTTGACGATGAATGCCGAAACCAGAAAAGACTTATGCGGAAACTAGGGAGATCTTATAGAAAAAACTCGTGCGGTAACTTTAAGGGACGAGCGGATCCTCTCCCAAAAAGAATATTTGAGAAAAACAAACGCTAAAAGATCCGAACTCTGGAACGAAAAGATTCAGACTTAAGACTGTAATCGCTAAAGTCACTATGCCAACTAAGACAGACATCAAAAATGTCTTTCTTTAAACTCACTACGCTGGAAGAAGCAGAAAAAATTATTTCATGTACGCCAAATAAGCAGTGCAGTCCTACTCCCATACCGACATGGCTATTCAAAAAATGTTCAGTTTAGTTCCGTTCCTGGTTCACCCCTTCTACAAGTCTCTCAGCATAATACAGAAGGTTTCATTCAACGAAAACCGGACTACTCCGTATGTCGTCAAACATAGCTCCCCCACAGAGTCGGGCGAAGCCAGCACCCATCTCACTCCCAGACATGAGCGCCGCTCCCGACACGATCGATCACGACTCTCTCATCGAAAGACTAGAGATGGCTGGTATCCTACCTAAATAACCGCTTTCAAGCCATGAAGGCCGGAAACAAGCAGTCCGACTTCGCAACACTTTCCTCAGGAGTACCCCAAGGATCCGTTCCGGGTCCACCTCCCCTCATTCCCCTCACAAACGACGTCGCAAAATAATCGAGTCATTTGGTCTCTTAACACATTGCTATGCTGACGACCAACAGGTACACTTCCTCTGCAATTCAAACGAATCGGACAGTCTAAAAATCCGTATCGCCGAATGTCTAGAGGCAATAACTCTCCGGATGTCCCCAAACAAGCCGATGCCCAATCCTTCAGAAAATAAGATCTGTACGACGCCCTTGAGGTGATTTTTCACAAAAGCGGCGCTATACAAATCATCCAAATATTATTATTTATTTATTATTATTAATCAAAAACAGCCTGCAAGTACCATATAAAATACATTAGTATGTTATATCAAGCAGTATATAACATTAGTTGTGACATCCTCTCTAGAAATGGCGTGAAACTCTTAGGTGTTTATCTACATGCAGATCTCTCATTCAGGTCCCAGATAAACAAAACAGCCAGCGCAGGTCTCTTTAACCTGCGTCAAATTAAATCCAAATGTTGGTAAGCTCATACGTTGTGCCACCACTTGACCACTGCAACGGCACACACTCAAGTCTCCCAAAAAATATATACACTGACAGACTTCAGTCAGTCTTCAACGCCGCAACAAGGCCAATAACTGGCGTTTCCATGTTCTCCCATATATCGCAACATCTCAAAAACCCTCACTGACCTAAATTTTCTAAACGGATCCAACTCATACCATGCTAGATGATTTTTAAAGCGAAACATGGCATGGCGCCGCCCTACTTGTCGGAACTGTGCATTCCAAGTGATACTGATACGAGACAAGCAACTCCTCGATCAGCATTTTCATCGGCCATAGGTAGACTCACAGTACCTAAACGCAATACAAAAATCAATTTCGGAGACCGAGCCTTTGCTGTAGCAGACCCCACAGCTTGGAAAAACCTCCCTTTACCTTTGCGGAAGATTGACAGCTCAACTGAGTTCAGAGCAAAACCAAAGACTCACTCTTTTAAATTATCATACCCGCAATAACGTCAATTTGCTTCACTAGAGTTTTGATCCCTCAGTCCAAGTGCTATACTTAGTTTACTATTGCTTGTTCCATTTTTCTACCCTAGGTTCGACAGAACGGACAAAAACCATTACATATATTTGTTAATGTAAATATGTTACTTGTGAGTCACTAATTACAAGCATTAATCATAAGTTAATATTAAGTCTTAGTTTTATTATTATGTTAATAATAAGTAAAACCAAAGTAGACCCATAGCCAGTGACCTATAACCAAAACCTGTAACTGGAGTGACTTAAAACTAATGAACTAAGTAATTTCAAAAGAAGCATTCATCAGTATAAGCAGAATGGAAAATTTATGGGAATGAGTGCCTGAAAAAGTGAGTCTTTAGTTTGGATCTAAACTCTGTCGGGCTGGTTATGCGTCTCAATTCCGTAGGAAGTTTATTCCAAGCCTTAGGGCCGGATACCCCGAATGCACGGTCACCAAACTTAGTGTTCGGATTGCGTTTAGGTTCCTTTAACCTTCCGATAGCAGATGATGTCGCCGATCGAAGAGTTGCCTGCCTCAGACCAGTATTTTCTTGAACGCATAGCTCAGAGATGTAGGGCGGGGCCATTTCGTTCATAGCTTTAAACACCAACCAACATAACTTGTACTGGATCCTCTCAGGACACTTCAGCCAGTGAAGATTTTTGAGGTGTTCAGAAATGTGCGAAAACTTGGGTACCCCAGTGATCAACCTTGCTGCGGCGTTAAAGACCGACTGCAATTTATCAGTTTGGCACTTAGGAAGACTTGCGTAGATGCCATTACAGTAATCAAGACGTGACACTATATATGAGTTAACAAGCAGTTTAGTTGCCTCTGTAGAAAGATTTCTTCGAACTGACTTAAGTTGCCTAAGATAGAAGAACCCAGCGCTAACAGTCCGGTTTACTTGACTTTTTAACGAAAGGTCCCAGTCCAGATAAACGCCCAGAAGTTTCACAGTTGTTTTTGCAGTTAAGTCGCTGCCGGAAATTGAAATTGGTGAATTGTCTATTAAATGTTGGCGTCTATTCGTGGCTGCCCAGAGAAACTCGGTCTTTGAAGGATTTAACTTCAGCTTGTTTGAGGACATCCAGAGAGTGACCGCCTCCAGACACTCAGCCGTACGAATTTTAAGGCCGTCTATTTCATTTGGTTTGCAGTAGAAGTAAACCTGTTGATCATCAGCGTAACAGTGAGACAAAAGACCAAATGACTCGATAATCTTTGCGACATCATTCGTGAAGAGGATGAAAAGAAGTGGACCCAAAACGGATCCCTGTGGTACCCCCGAAGTAATCCTTGTGAAGTTGGACTGCTTGCTTCCAACCTTCACTGCCTGAGAACGATTGGATAGATAGGATTGTAGCCAATTTATGATCTTAGAATTCAAACCAAATGACACTTCCAGTCTCTTAATGAGAAAGTCGTGGTCAATTGTATCAAATGCGGCGCTCATATCTAAAAGTGAAATGAGCGCTAACTTACCCGACTCTACGGCAAGGGATATATCCGACAGGACACGAAGTAATCCGGTTTCCGTGGAGTGGAACCTTCTATATGCAGATTGATGGTCGGTAAACAATTTATTTAAGTTCAAGTGGGAGGTTATTTGAGAAGCGGCAATTTTTTCTAATATTTTTGCTACAAAGGGAAGATTTGACACAGGTCGATAATTACCCAAATCATCGGCATCCAGCTGGGGTTTCTTTATTATTGGGGTAACTACTGCAGACTTCAGTGGTTCGGGGAAGTCACCTGTGCTTAAGGACTTATTGAACACGTGAACGAAGAATGGGGCCAGCACGTTGCAACATTTCTTGAGAAGCCACGTTGGAATAGGGTCAAGAATACACTGCTTATTTGGAGAGTTTAAAACTAACTTTTTACTTCTTCCAGTGACGTGGGATTAAAAGATGACAGCGTTCCTTTGGAATTTGCTGTGAATATTGGTGGGGGGCAGAAGATGTGGAAGCGCGTATAGAGTCTATTTTGTCACTAAAAAATCTAGAAAAGGCCTCAGGAGTAATGTCTATAGTATTCTGCACAATAGTATCAGCGATGATGGTTTTCACTGAGTTCCAGAGACGTCGCGGATTTTTTCGTTCAGAGTCGATCCTGTTGATCCAATATTCAGATCTCTTAGCACTTATCTTGCTTCTATACTCCTTTTGAGCATTAATCCACTCTTCTCTGGGAGTCACATCTGAGTTTTTTCGGTACGACCTCTCCAGTCTCCGCATCAGCCTCTTCCGGGTCCGACACTCCTCGTCAAACCAGCCATCAGACTTCCGAACCTTCCGTGTTTTCGAGGTGATTGGAGCATATTTATTCATTAGATTCAAAAGAGTTGAATTGTATTCATCGACAAGCTCTGTCGATGTTTTCGTTTCCCAGTTACAACCAATGCATAAGGAAGAATTTAAAAGTTCTTCGAGAAACTTGTCAAAATCAAATTTACGCCACTCCCTCGATACTACCGTTCTGTATGGAAGTTTTGGCGGGTTGAAGTCGATTTCACTGCGGACAAGACGATGATCCGACAAACCAATGTCACAAACTTTTGCTATCAATGGTGGACCATTACGCCTTGTTACAAAAATGTCAATGATGCCGCCAGCATCATGAGTTGGTGCATCGACCCATTGACGGAGTCCAAAACTCTCCAATAAATCAAAGAATTTAACAGTGTTGGGTGACGTCTCACGCTCCAGATGGATGTTAATGTCACCCGTTATGATGAGAGTTTCGGAAAGTCCCACTGCCCATTCCAAAAAACACAAAAATTCCTTAAAAAAAAAAATCAGTTATACGAATAAACAAAAACATTGTAAATAGAACACATATACTTTGTTTTTAACCACTTTTTTATTTAATATTTTGTCTACCGGTTTCGGAAGTACCCTTCCATCATCTTTAGATAATAATAATAACTTCATCTCTTCTGGAAGAAACATATGTGGAGATAAATTCTGTACACGATCAAAAAATGTATGTTTTGAAGTATCTAAAAAAACATTGTGTCTATATGTGCTATGAATGGATGTATAAATACCGTAACCCTAGTCTTAGCCACGCCCAGGTCCAACCGAGTCAGTAAAACCTAGTAAAAACTGACTACAGATCGAACTACAGCGTAACCTCTTGTAAATTATTGCTCTAAGGTTATGGCACATGTAAATTATATAAATTTATTTGCGCACGCCGGGTTCGAACCCGCGACCTCTGGATTCGTAGTGGAGCGTCTTACCACTCGACCATGCAGGCCGTCAGAAAGTAACGTTTGATGTAATTTTTAAGTGCTGACCCTTAATTCTGTCTTTTAACAATACTGGTTTCACGTAATAATTTATCCGAGTGGTGAAACTGCGACCGTATTAAGCTGAATTAATTTGTTCTAATGACGAACGTAAGACCGACATCATTTACGTAGCACGC
Source organism: Drusus annulatus (assembly GCA_022651775.1). Lineage (NCBI taxonomy): Eukaryota > Metazoa > Arthropoda > Insecta > Trichoptera > Limnephilidae > Drusus > Drusus annulatus. The sequence goes on from JAGWCC010000115.1 coordinate 409,170, forward strand.
ACGTTTTGATATTCGTATTGAATTAATCGCCTTATTAAAAAAAGCTTTACTCCTTAACCGTAGTTTTATGTAGGAAAACTATGATAATATTTCTAATACGGATATTGAAAGATGGGTGAATGCAGGAAACTACATTAATGGAGGACAGAATGCTGTTGGCGCAAATAAGAAATTGTCCAAAGTAGCGAAGCTACCAATCCACAGTGGAGTGCTTATACCAACCTGATGTATGGCAGTGAGGCATGGAACTGGCAGAGGAAGGATGAAAGTAGACTGAACGCTGTGGAAATGAGATTCCTGAGACGTATGTGCAGTAAAATCATGTATGACCGTATTAAAAATGTGAATATCCGGAAAGAATGCAAGGCCGATGTGAGCGTTATTGTGAAAAAAATATATGATGCGAAAGTGAATGGAAGAAGAAGTCGAGGACGCCCGAGAAAGACGTGGCACGATCTAGTAAATCAAATACTTGAATCGGGTCATGTGAAGAGTCAGAATAACAGAAGAGTATGTATGAGACGATGTATGAATGTGATTGAAGCAAGGAGTGTGTGCCAAGACAGAGTTGTATGGTGGTGCGTCTGCCTTCCTCTGCGGGGAAACTGCGTCATGATTAGTTAGTTAGTTATATTTCAAGATGGACGTTATCTATTTGCATATATACGAGTATTGAATATATGGACGGTTGTACGGAAAAAACTTTTTGTATTTGTTTTTAAGGTATTAAAAATTTATGAATATCTACAACTATAAAAAGTTATCTATTTTCTCAAGAATAAACTCACGGAAGTAGAATCCAGGCAATATTAAATTCGAACAGTTTTGTCATGTCGATGAAAATATTTTCAGCACGCAACGTCATTTTTATCACGAAACATGCAGCATTAAAGCAACTGTCAAAGAACAAGATAATACGTCATTTCGTTTATCCTATATTTTGATTATTCAATAAAAGAAATTCATTAAAGCCTGGTAATAAATACTATTTTAAATCGCGGGAGATAAAATAATAACCCATTTAATTGAAAAAATATTTTGTGTTTAATTTGTACAACTTCATTTTAATTTCAAAAATTTAATCTCATTAATTTTACTATTATTAATAAGTTTACAATTACCCTGACGGAGCTTGGTCTAAGCGAAACCGGCTGCGTTAAAAAATGTGGTTTAAAACAGTGATTTGTATTCATTATATAATGTCAAACTTCGAATAACATTCAAAACTTCTTTAATATTAATATGTAATGTTGGAGTGTGCTGATGTAGACATTTTTGTCGACGATTTGTACAGTTTCAGAAAAAATATTCTGCTATTTCTTGAAATAATGTAACATTGTTTGGGGAATTGAAATTTGGTCCCAACTGAACACTTACCTTTTCAGACTCTCATATCCTTAAATTCATTAAAAGTATCTCAACATAATCTGTCTCTCGACGAATCACCTTTAGATATAAAATTTTTAATCAAATCCTGTACTGTACGACAAATTTCAATTTCAAGTCCATTTTTTAATCTCGCTCCCATGCCCTAAATCTGATATAAACAAAAAATAATTTAAAGTTAATAAGTGTGTCTATCTAATGGGACCTGCCAGGTAAGTATGTTCCTGTATATTTTCTTATTTAAACTAGGAATTAATATGTAAGAACTAGGAATTGATATGAAAATAAAATCTGTACAGCGCCCTTGAAGTGATTTTTTACAAAAACGGCGCTATACAAATCATCCAAATATTGTTATTATTAATTATATTATTATGTTGTGTATCTTTTTCGTTTCTCTTTGTGTATCTTGCTTTTGTTATCATTATTATTACTTTTATTTTTCATTATTTATCATTGATTGAGTTTTTGTTATTTTATATTTGACGTATCCTTTGTATTTGTAATTTTTTTTAACAATTACTCTACACTAACAGTTTTTATAACTGGATTGTTTTTACATTAGTGAGGAATCTGTTAAAACTCAGTATAAATAAATTCATATTAAAAATAAAATTAAAACCACCAAGTGAAAATATTTTACACCATTATTATTTAGATCTGCTAGTTTTTTAAAATTTATTTTTAGTGACAGCTGTTTCGTTCCTTTTAATCTTCACCACAGTTCAGCATTCAAGCACTACACACTAGAGCATATTGCTGTGTAAAACACAAAGAGAACAAGCTCTATTTGATCTTCTTGATTGATCTAAAAATTATTATTTGTTATGACGTTAATCAGCGTGATATAAACACATTTCTTTTATATTGCAGTAAGAAAAAACAGATTTATTTCTGTATCGAATCGTTAAAGAATCAAAATCAACATTTTTCCTTAAAATCTAGACCACGTTATAAAGCATGTGCTAGTTAAATCTATTTACTAACATGCATTACAAACGGCGTAGTAATGTAGGTATTTGTTCACGTTATTTGATTGTTTCGAAATCGAATATTCTTATTTAGACAAAAATCGTCACTAACTAACTAACTAACCATCACGCCGTTTCCCCGCAGGGGTAGGCAGAGAGGACGGACCGCCATATAACTCTGTCTTGGCACACACTCCTTGCTTCATTCACATTCATCTATCGTCTTATACACAATATTCTGTTATTCTGACTCTTTACATGACCCGATTCAAGTATTTGATTTCCATGATCGTACCATGTCTTCCTCGGGCGTCCTCGACTTCTTCTTCCATTCACTTCATATATTATCATATATTCTTTTGGCACTCCTTTCTTTGTTCATTCGAATGCCCAAACCATCTAAGCGTCCCTTTCTTGATCCTATTAATTACGCTCAGATCAGCCTTGCATTCTAACACAGCTTCACATTTTTAACACAGTCATACATGGTTTTACGCACATACGTCTCAGGGATCCTATTTCCACAATATTCAGTCTACTCGTCGCAGTGTAAAAATAAATGTTTAGATTTGTTTTATGTCTTTTAAAATGTCGAAAATAATGAGAAATAACTAAATAACCATCACGATGTTTCCACGCACGGGTAAGCAGAGAGGACAGACCGCCATTCCACACACTCCTTGCTTCATTCACATTCATATATCGTATAATACACACTCTTTATATTTCTTATATGTGTATTTCATATATCGTCGCCGGAAAGGCAAAAGGGTTGAAGCGCCATCTTGGGAAGTTTAAACCAGAGCACTTTAGTATTTTTTGTTTTACAATGATATTCAAAAGTCTTCAGTGCCTGGTTGGATTTTGAAAAAAAGATAACTCAGGTAACTCAATGCTCTCACTGAGTTACCTGAAGCGACAAGGAGCTAAAAAAGTTCCAAACTTGTGTCGCTTGAATCAAGCCTTCTCTCAAATGGTAAATATATTTTAGATGGCCACAAAAGTCTACAGAATCAAACGAGAGTCGAAGCATTCGATGCAGAAAAAAAACTGATCAAAACTGCATGTTTAACTCATTTTTTACCAAAGTTTCGCTTAAGCCCTTTTGCTTTTCCAACGACGATATATGCCTGGCTTGGAGTAATAATGTATGGAGAGAAAGCTAATTATTTTTACCCAGCCTATACAAACTTGCGATAAATCACTTTCTCCGGGTTTTTACGTCGTACACCATGAGAGAGAAAGAGGTACCAAAAATAACACACCGCTTTTATGTACTATAAGGATGATCTTGATCTCCTGCGTCACTAGAAACTTGGTTGAAAGTTTTTATATGCGACTAAACACGACACAACTAAACGGTTTTTTAGGTTATATGCTATATTTTTGTTGATAACAATACTCTGAAAAAGTGGTAATATAAACAAAAACATTATGTCGACATGTGCTATGAATGGATGTATAAATACCCTAGCTCTAGCCAAGGTCTGCCGAGTCCGGCAAAAATCATCAAAAACTGACTACACTGCCTTGGATAGGTACCTGGTAACTAGTTTTTCAGGCTAAAACAATTTACATCTAAATAGAATCAAAACACTTTTCAATAAAGTAGTTTGTAAACATACGAGTACATGGCAAGTTGATAATTATAAATTGAGATTAACGACTTTATAAACAACATGAAGATATGATTAAAAATATCGTCAATGAATAAAAACAATATTATTTTTACTATAAAACGGTAAAATCGTTATTTTGTCTCAGAATACTTTGCTATCGGTAGACTTGATTTATTTCGTAAGGAGAGTCAATAACTATAAATATGAAATCTGTTTATTTGTTTGAATCAACAAGTAATTTCGAATGCTGTCTGATCGTCATTTACATCATGAGCAATGGAAAATAACTTGGAAAATTGAGATCTCTAATCTACTGATTGACAAATGTAAGGAAGTTAACAAGGTCTATAATTTATTTTATTAACGCCTTAAAGGCTTTTACATAAAATACAGTTTAGTTAAATAAAGGAGTACAATAAATGAGTAGAATATGCCATTAACACAAGAGTTTAAAACAAAAGTTAATATATAAAATGCAAGTTTATAAATAAAGCATAGGTTTTAAAATTAGTTATAATATTATCATAGTATATTTCACAAAATAGTGTAATACGTTCGAGTATATAATACATAACTTGATAAATTTCAAAGACGTTAAGTAAATTGTAAGTATGTTATTGCAGCGTAATGTAGTTACAATTAGCTAGTTACAATTTGAAGAAAAAATACAGTACAGGAGTATATGGAGAAGGCCTCAGTGGTCGAGTGGTAAAGACCCTCAACTACGAATCCAGATGTCACGGGCTCAAGTCCCGGCGTGCGTTAGTTTGTATTATTTCACAATTAATACGTAATAATATCTAGCATGTTTATGGCACATTTTTTAATACTTAGATGAATTAAACAATGTAGATACGTTTCTGAGACAACGCGCAGATTGCACTAAACCTAGTCAATGAGACATACCTTCGAAACACGCTTCATGTAGCTATCTCTTCCGCACACACATATTCTTTGAGTGGCTATCCCTTTCGTACGCGGGTGAAACATTTAGTGGTGCAACATCTGGGTGCTACATTTGCGTAAGATTTGTATGAATATGACATGTCTTGTATTTTATGTCTATGGTGGAAGATTATCTTAGTATCGACCTGGGGCAAGAACACAATATAAGATGAAATCATTTGCTTGAAATGGCTTTAGCCGTCTTTGGTGACCAGATCTGAATAGCCAAGTACTTCTTCACCTTCCTCTTTCCCATATCCTTCCCCTAACCACAAAACATACCCTCTGGCTCCAGACTGTTGGAAGCATTAGATATATTTTTTCATAGTGAATACCGGACAAGAATCCCCACTGCTCACAACCGTTTGGAGCCAGTGGGACTACGGCATCCCCGGTTGGGGTATATTGTGAGACTGAAGGTAGTGAGTAAATAAGGAATCTGGTCGCCAAACACAGCTAAAGCTAAGCAACGTTTGGATTCTGAATTAGAGATGGTCAATATTCGAATTGGGTGTACCTGCGGTTCCAGCTACCGGTGACCGGCGAGGAACCGGTTATTTATCCAGATTTTTTGAAACCGGTTTCTGGTGTCAGAAAAGTCCCTCCAAGAAAATTAGGAAAAAAATTCTCGCAGCCAAAAATATTTTTTTCACTGGGGGGAGGGGGGGGGGGGGTTGTCAGCGATGTTCAAAACGAAAAGAACTGCAACTGTGGAACCAGTTCTTCATCAAAAGATTCTTTCCGCCAAAAAAAGGAACCGGTTCCTCGGAGAAATAATATCGACGGTTCCAGTGACCACAGGAGTATCGACCATCTCTATTCCGAATGGTGATATTTCACCAGGGCGATACTTACAGTACCTACCACTCTCGTGTCGATAAATATACAATATATTATTTTGTATGAATTAAATGCGAAATAACACATATTAATTACATAAAATTTATTTGCGCACTTCGCGTCGGAATGCGAACTCCGCGTCTTAACCACTCGACCACGGAGGCCGCAAAGGGACCAAAGAGAACCAAAATGTCATACACGTATAGATTTAAAATACACGCCGTACAATATGTCCGCAAACACAATTAAAAGCATTAGAAATAAAAATAAAATAAAAATTGCACCAACTACAGCTGACTTCTTTTACAATACGTGATTAAATGACATTATTATTATTATTTTTAATGATTATTGGCTATCCGACACGTTGTTGTTTTTGTGCAAAGCCATAAACTTTAACGGCACACGACGGGAAAACAGCCATTTTTTTTATAAAATCATTTTTTGAGGCTCTCACTGAAGATTATATTTTTACCACCGTGAAAACTAACAAACGTGGACGTTATGACCCTTTTTGATTGTAACTTTTGCAATTTAGCAGATGTGTTTGCTTTAACCGCAAATCCATAGAACCGACTCCCCCCATATTATTGCATTATAACTGGATTTAATAACCGCTATCATTTTATTAATTACGACATACTTATTTATTTATACGTGATATCGGGAATTATTTCACTCTTAATCACAAGTAGGTAGGTACTCTTCCTTACAAGTTTACACAAAATGTGATGAAGTGGTGAAATGTAATTATGATTAAAACTTTGACTAAAAAAATCATTTAAACCAATATTTGTTATTAATATCTGTTTCTGTGTTATAATTTCAGAATAATATCTAATAATAGAAAATAAGATCAGTACAGCGCCCTTGAGGTGATTTTTCACAAAAACGGCGCTATACAATTAATCCAAATTTTATAATTATTATTAATTTAGATGTTATTTTATTTTATATTTTGTTCTCCCTCTGTATAACTGCACACTTTGTATTTTTTGTTTTGTTTAATTTCGTACCCTGATGATGCTTAGAATTAAAATATTATACGTAACCTTTTACAAAGTTATTTTTCCATTTCTTTAAATATTAGTTTATTTTCAAGAGGTATCAGGAATAACTCACTTATAAAAAATATAAAATAGGTACTTTTCCTAAGTTTATTAAAAAATATTTTTGTGCAAGAAATATCTCGGATATTGCTGCTGACATATTAGCCGAAATTATTTAGATTAAGTTTATTTATTATGTAATATCTTCATTAAATGTTAAAAAATTTAAACAAAGATAATACTGATTGAAACGGAGATAAATTTAATAAACCTGAAGTTTTGTTAAATAATTTCGGATAATTCATGATGATTGAGATAAATTTTTTTTTTTTGGTTATTCGAATACATTTGACAACTTTGAAAGGATGGTTTTGACTCATTTTGGCGCCAAATTCTCGCGGCGTTGCGTCACATCGCGATATTTGTAAATTATGACTAAAACTTGCAACGGAGACAACATCACGAGATCCGTACAGATTAATTCTGATTACGAATTTGATTGTTCGGTCAATAAACAGTACGGCACGCATATTTAACTTCAGTCCGATTCGCAACGGGACGTTTTATAAGCCGAACAAGCGTCGTGCGTCGCTGCATTGCCACAATAATGCTGCACATTAACACGCAACATGTTCCCGGTTAAATTATATTGTAATTTTGTAATCTTATCTTTCGATAGCGAAGAAAACTTTTGCATGCGGTAGGTAGAAATCTTGCGATTTCAGCGGTGATAGGTAATAACTTTTCCATTAGTTTGTTTAAATAAGAAATATATAAAATGAAGTACGTTTAAATAAGATGTTAAAAAAATCAAAATAAGACACAGATAATCACTTTTTGTTTCACTTTTAAAAGCACTATTAAACTTTTCACAAACGAGACGTGATTTTTCGCGAGTTTTCACGTGCTGAAAGAAAATGACATTTGATGCGTTAGATTCAAGGGGACTCACCTGAAACTGCTGCAGGGGTGGATGACCCAGTGACCCGCCGCCTTCTGCCGGATCCTCTCCTTCATCAGCGCCTTCTTGGAGCCGAAAAGCTTCATGGCCAGCTTGTTATCCGTGGGCTGGAACAGGGCCTGCAGGTGGTTCTTGAGAAAGCTCTGCTTGGGGTCCGGGGGCCCGGGGGGCGCAGCCTCCACGGGGGTCCCGTACAGGGACACCTCGTCGAAGTGCACCTTCCCCGTGCTGCCCCCGTGATTCTTGGTGGCGGGAGTCGCCATGTCGGCGTCGCCTAGCAGCAGCGTCTCGTCATCAAGGGCTGTGACCAGGCTGTCCGTGCAGCACGTGTTGGTGTTGTCGAGGGAGACGCGCACACTGCCGCAGCCCGCGCCCGACTGAGTGGACAGCTGCTCGTCCGAGTGCGCCGCCCCCGCGCGCCCGCTCGCCCGCCGCGCCGCCCCGCCGCCGCCCCGCCGCAGCCCCTGCGACAAACAGAAAACACTCGTTATAACACAACGTATACTTGAAACATTACATTGACATTAACATCAACATTAACATTGTCACTCATTTGTCGACATGTTCCATCAACGAGTCACCCGTCACCCGGCTTTCGAGCAGAATCGCCAAACCACCAACGACAACAAATGGAACGGAGTAAAAATTCCATTAAAAACTAAACGACAATTCACATCGACTAAAAAAATGATCAATTTAGTCGATGTGAACTGTCATTTGTTCGTTGGCGATCTGCAATCGGGCTCGGGAACGATTCAACTTTGAGTAATGTTTTACATGGAGAGGTACCTTTGCTAAACAGTGCAGTCAGTATTGTTGACAATATACTGACTCGATGGAAAGAGACAAAGATATGTTAAAGGAAGTTGGATAGCCTATTAGTTACCGCCCACATAGAATTCAGACATTTTTAATAAACATATTGGAACACATTAAACAAAACAATATCAATGTACCATTAAAAAAAATTGTAAAAGCAAAATATCACACAAACACTAAAAACAGAAGGTTTGCCTACATAATGATGCAAGTTTTTTGCTGATTCAATGTCTTTATATCATTAAAAATGTGAAAATTCTAAAGTTCGGTCAAAAATATTTAAAACTGTTGAAATACCTCTGAAAATAAATGTTTTATCATTTCACCATCATGTTTAATTTAGTTGTATAACCACTGCAAGTATTTAAACAAAACAAATATAGGAGATAAACTCAAAATTCGTAAACGTAAGTTATACGACTCGATGTGAAGTTAGCGCGGACGGAGAACATTCTTACATTCTTACGTGCTGCAATATTCTGGTATTTTTCTCTCTCATGGTATACGACGTAAAAACCCAAAGAAAGTGATTTATCGCAAATTTGTATTGGTTGGGTAAAAATATTTAGCCATCTCTCCATGTTACTTCCAAACTACCAACATTGTCGATAAAATCTACATCTATGTTTCGTGATAGGGCCCCTGTATCGCCAAACCAATAACAAAAACAAACGAAACAGAGTAACAATTCCACTAACATAACCACTCATTTGTCAACTAGTTTCACCACCCGGCTTAACAAACAGGCTTAGCAGAGTAACGATTCCACTAATATAACTACTCAATTATTGACCTGTTTTATCAACGGATCACCCATCACCCGGTTCGCAGAAGCATCGCCAAAACGTAAACAGCATAAGAAACATTCATAAACAAAATTAGCAATTCCATTAATATTTTTGATCTACCAATCATCAAAGAATCACCAATCTCACGGCTCTCAGTAGCGCAGTCAGCATTGCCACTCTGTTACCTATGTGTCGACATGTTTCATCAACTAATCATCTAACACGCAGCTGCTTGCATCGCCAAAACCAATAACAACAAAATAAGAAACTGATATTAACCACATTAACAATTTCATCAACATTGCTACTCAATTATCGACCTGTTTTATCAACGGATCACCCATCACCCGCTTCCCAGGACCCAGCATCGCCAAAACATAAACAACCTAAGAAATATTCATTAACAACATTAGCGATTTCATTTATACTGTCAATCTACCATTCACCGACAAATCATCCCACTGCTTGAATTGCCAAAACCAATGACAACAAAATAAGAGATTGACATTGACCACATTGAAAAATCCACCAACAACGCAACTCTGCTAGAGATGGTCGATATTCCTATTCCGGTTAAAAGGAACCTGTTCAAAGCCGGTCACTGGAACCGTCGAAAATTATTTTCTGAGGTACCGGTTCCCTTTTTTCGCAAATATAAATCGATACCATTTGTCCAAGGAACCGGTTTTTTTGTTGATTTGCTAGTACTTTATTTGGGGAGAAACTTTTGTCGATTTGCTAGTACTTTTCGATTTGAATATAAAAAAATCCTTCGTGGAACTTTTCTGGCACCAGGAACGGGTTCCAAAAATAATTGTATAAATAACTGGTTCCTCTCCAGTCATCGGTAACTGGAACCGCAGGTACACTTGATTCTGATATCAACCATTTCTAAGCTCTGCCATTCATTTCCATCAATGATTCGACCATGATCCTGCTAAAGGCAGCATATCCAGCCCAGCATCAACGAAGCAATACAACAAACAACGCATATTAACAACAAAGAGTTAGATACATACTCTTCGTATCACCCTGGGGAGAAACCAAGATAGAAAACGTCTTCAGCCATGTTTAGTGAACTACAGCATCACCAAAACATCATCACACACAGAGACGTGCACTCCATATGGGTATATAAGCACTGCCTACCGTGCCATACTCCATTTTGTATATTTTGTCCTATTTTTATCATTCCTTCATTAAAATATTATGTATATGCTGTCCTTTCCCTGTCGCATTTTTTTCCCCTTTTCGTGTTATGTATTTTTTTTGTTGTAATTGGACAACAGTCTGTTAGTTTATAAAAAAATAAAAAATAAAGTAAATATTGGATTAAATCATATGAAATCATTGCAAACACTTTCAAAAATACGCACGAAGTTCAAATCTTTGCACGGCCGCGAGCGCTCTACCGACCGTTCTACTTTAACGTGTCAAAAGCAGATACTACATATGCCCAACCGACGGCAACGTCAGAGTAGGGGGCTATTTCACCACCTCTCAATAAACTACTATTCATTAGTTAACTCTAATCATCGGAATATTCGTTTGTTATCTCTTTCCGCAAGTTTGGCTGGCAACGTCGCTTTTTTTCAAACCTTATCCCGTCTGCTGTCACGTCTGTCAATACAATGCCGTTATTTCTAACATAAACTAACTTTCACAACACAACATTCGCGCGCGAAGCTCATTACATCCCTCTCACCAAATAGTTAAACGCGTCTCTATATTTAAATAAAACATATTTCTATTTTATAACTTTATTGTATTATTCAGGGGCTATTTCACCACTTCTCAAGAAGCTGTCAACGTAAAGTGCACCTTTTAAAATGGCGGCGTACTGTTTTGACAGCTGGCTGGTCTAGTCGGCGAGTTTTCTGTTGAAGTTGATTTTTTACTGTAATTATGGAAGTGGTTGAAGATTTAAATATCTTAGACGAACAGGACATGGCGGAAAGACGTAGACCGTGTGTTTTCAAACCAAGAGTCAATTTTTTATACGTCTTAGATGACATTGAGTTTAGGTCAAGATTTCGCTTGACAAAAAATGCCGTAAAGGAGATACAAAATATGAAATATGAATAGAAATATGTTTTATTTAAATATAGAGACGCGTTTAACTATTTGGTGACAGGGATGTAATGAGCTTCGCGCGCGAATGTTGTATTGTGAAAGTTAGTTTATGTTAGAAATAACGGCATTGTATTGACAGACGTGACAGCAGACGGGATAAGGTTTGAAAAAAAGCGACGTTGCCAGCCAAACTTGCGGAAAGAGATAACAAACGAATATTCCGATGTAATCATGTTAACTAATGAATAGTAGTTTATTGAGAGGTGGTGAAATAGCCCCTAGATCATTCTATGTTCACTACGCGGTATTGCATGGAGATTAGGGCGAGAAAGAGGCGATTATTCATATGATGAAATTGAACAATTATTGAAAATGTCTTCATTAGAAAAGCGCAGGAAAGACTTTGATTTAATTTTCATTTATAAAATCATTGATTGTTTTATTGACTCACCTTCTCTGTTGCAACTTATCCAGTTCAACATTCCTTGCCGTAGACTCAAAAACAATGAATTGCTGTTCCTCAATCATCACAATACTAATTATGGGTATAATTCTTCAACGTCCAGAATGTCAAGACTTGTTAACTCAAGCCATGGTGTTGAAATTTTTGGCAGCAGTCTAAATGATTTTTGTCATTCTTTACGACTCTACCAAAACTTTGACTAGACCATGGCTTCAATGTTCTCTCTTATGTTTATTTTGCCTTATTTTTGTCATCGTTTCATTTATTTTAATGTATATGCTGTTCCTTCTCTGTTGCTCTTTTTTCCATATCGTGTTTTATATGTATCTTTTGTAATTGAACTTTAGTCCGTAAATTTATAAATAAATAAATAAATAATGTGAAGCTAGCCAAAATCACCTTCCGCAATTTCCTCACCCCTAAGATTTCCTACGACTACCGCTTTACCACCCACCTACCCAAGGGAAACAAAGCTCTTTAGAGAGTCCCTAAACCGGGAGACGAACCACATCCACGCTAATTACTTAATTTACTCGGTTACCAACTATCTATAGTATAATACATAATAAGTCTTATTAATTAACTACTCAAAATTACAAATTTTTATTTATTTATTAACACCCTAAAGGGATTTTACATATTAAATTAATAGAAGAAGTACATGTGTACGGAGAATAATAACATAAAATATATACATTAAATAAATACAGTAAACATCTCGGAGCAAGAATATATATGGAGAGATGATAGTTAAATATTTTGACCCAGCCTTTACAAATTTACGATAAATATAACATAAATAATCTATAAAATAGCCTGTTAAAAAAAAATACTTCGAGAAAGGATTGTCTATTTGTGCGGTGGTTTAATAATATTTGGATAATTTTTATAGCGCCGTTTTTGTGAAAAATCACCTCAAGGGCGCTGGCAAATGTTCTCTGAAAAGCTTGAATTTTTTATAGTTAATACTACAGAAGACTCCCAGCTGTCCGGGGCTAGTGGGTCTGTTCACCCCCAATTCGGGTATGTTTTATTTTTATATTTTAATAGTGAATACCGCACAAGAGTTCCAACTGCTCCCAACCGCCTAGAGCCAGTGAGACTATGGCATCTCCAATCGGGGTACGTTGTGAGGCTGAAGGTCGTGGGGAGGGGAAAGAGATGGAGAAGAGGAAGGTTGGAAAGTACCTGTTTATTCAGATCTGGTCACTAAACCCGGATAAAGCCATTTCGAGCAACGTTTCGATTCTGAATGGTAGTCTTTCACCAGGGCGATAGTTGAAATATATACCACTCCGGAACTTGCCGCAGATATACTTTATATTAATTAAATGTGTTATGACACATATTAAGTAAATAAAAGTTATTGGCGCACACCGGTTTTGAACCCGCGCCCTTTGGATTCATAGTCGCGCGTCTTACCGCTCGACCGTGGAGGCCGTCATGTGTGAGGCTGAATCGAGTGGGGAAGAGAAGATTAAGGTTGGGAAACACCTGGCTATTCAGATCTGGTCACCAAATACGTATACAGCCATTTCAAACAACGTTTCGATACTGAACGGTGTTCTTTCACAAAGGCGATACTGAGAGTATCTACCACTCTGGAACGTGCCCAAAAAAATAAATAGTAACACAAGTTAATAAAAAAATAAACAAATTTATATACGCCGAGATTTTAAGCCACAACCTCTAAATTTAAAGCAGAGGATCATACCGCTATATTTAAAAAATCTTTCATCGTAACAACAAAGCAGAAAAATTGGCTTCATAAAATGATCATTTTTAGATCTTTCTTTCTGGAATGAACATACAAACGCAGTTATTTTTATTTTGGTCTCTTTTATGTATGTTACCTTGGATTAACAATGTATGGAAAGAGAGCTAATTATTTTTACCCAACCTATACAAACTTGCGATAAATCACTTTCTCCGGGTTTTTACGTCGTACACGACGAGAGAGAAAGAGACAACAAATATAATACACCGCTTTTTTGTACTGTTTCGATGATCTTGGGCTCCTGGGTCACCGCTGGACTCCGCCCACATTTTTTTTATTATGCCACTAAACTTGACACAACTAAACGGTTTTTTAGGTTAGATGCTACATTTTTGTAATAAATTTATAATAATTTTTGAAAATATATTTTAGAGAGTCTTCAGAATCAAACGAGAGTCAGCGCATTTGGTGCAGTTTTTTTTTTTATCAAATCTGCATATTCAACTCGTTTTTACCAAATTGTCGCTTAAGCCCTTTTGCTTTTCCAGCGACGGTATATGCCTGGCTTGGAGTAATAATGTATGGAGAGCGAGCTAATTCTTTTTACCCAGCCTATACAAACTTGCGAATAATCACTTTCTCCAACTTTTTACGTCGTACGCCATGAGAGAGAAAGAGACAACAAATATAATACACCGCTTCTATGTGCTGTCACGATGTTCTTGGGCTCCTAGGTCACCGCGGGGCTCCGCCCACATTCTTTATTATGCCACTAAACTTGACACAACTAAACGGTTTCTAGGTTATATGCTATATTTTTGTTGATAACAATACTGTGAAAAAGTGGTCATACGAATAAACAAAAACATCATGTTGATATGTGCTATGAATGGATGTATAAATACGCTAGCCGTAGTCCTAGCCACGCCCAGGTCCGCCGAGTCCGGTAAAAATCATCAAAAGCTGACTACACTGCCTTGGATAGATACCACTCTATTTACTCTGAGAATGTAACTATATCGTGATCTATGGATTTTGTAAATATCAACTAAAAACTTTAAACAATGGCAATGTTTAATTCTCTTTGTTTATGTACCAACAATTTTTACCAGTATCATGTCCTCTGAGTGCAAAAACGTATCTTTCTCCAAACTAGAAATAACTGAAATAATAGTATTTATCTGAAGTGACCTGCCAGGTCATGATTCTTCTGTATATTATTATCTCTGAACATAATATAAACAAATATAATTATGCCATAGATTATATGTATTTAGTAAGAAGAACGAGAAAAATTGTGATTTTTTTCGAACAGCGTTCTTTTCACAAAAAAAAATCAAAATATTATTGTTCAATTATAATCCGTTTATATACAGGGTCGTGGGTTCAATCCCGGCGTGCGCGAATAAATTGAATATAACCAATATGTGTCATAACACATTTAATTCATAAAAAATAACATAGCGCCCTTGAGGTGATTTTTCACAAAAACGGCGCTATACGAATCGTCCAAATATTATTATTATTATAGCATATTTGCGGCACGTTCCAGAGTAGATACCCTAAGTATCGTCCTGGTGAAAGACCACCATTCAGAATCGAAACGTAGCTTGGAATGGCTTTAGCTGTGTTTGGTGACTAGATTTGAATAGCCAGGTACTTTCCGACCTTCCTTTTCTCCAAATCCTTTCCCTATCCACTGCCTTCAACCTCACAACATTCCCCGATCGGGATAACATCTTTTGTTTTCTTACTGTTCTCATATTTTATTATTGTGTTCTCCCTCTGTATTTATACATAACGTAGTCGCTAAGAATAGTGTCCATAGAATCAAAGCTAGCAGTCCGCAATGGAGTGCTGATACCAACCCTGATGTATGGCAGTGAGGCATGAAGTGAGTGAGTGAAACAATATTGTACAAACACGAAAATAAATAAAAAGCATATTAATACTATCACAAACATTATTCTCCCTCGAGCATATGAGGAGCCAAAGATCGTTCCTGACACTGTCACCCACAAATATACAGCAACAACCTCAAAGCAAGAATATATATGGAGAGAGAGCTAAATATTTTTACCCAACCTATACAAATTTAGGATAAATCACTTTCTCCGTCGTTTTTACGTCGTAACCGTGAGAGAGAAAGAGATAAGACAAGTTCTCGCACGATACAGCACCGCTTTTAGAGGTATGTAAGCATGTTCTCCATATTCCGCGTCTCTGGCGACTTCACCCACTTCGTTTTGTTATGAGACATAACAGGACATAACTCAACGGGTTTCTGGGTTAAATCCTACATTTTTGTTTATAACAATACTGTGAAAAAGTGGCTTTACAAATAAATAAAAACATTATGTCGACATGTGTTATGAATGAATAAATAAATACCTTAGCCTAAGCCCTAGCCACGCCCCAGTCAGGAAAAATTCTTGTATATTATTGTTCTGAGGCAACAATTCACGAACGAAGATGACGACGATTCACAGTGTGACGTCAAAGCAAAAAAAAAATGGCGCACCCTTAATCTGATAGTATTAATACGCTAAGCCGTCTTCTGCACGTGATTCGTTGGATCGCCGTGTGGGGTACTAATTTATGCAAATACACTACTGGTAATTTTTGCTCATACGTAAAAGATTTGATATTTAATTCCGTTTACGCTACTTCACGATTTAACTCACTATGTCCCTTTTGAGGTGTGTATAAACTATTCTATTATTAATACATTAAATACGTACTTGCAAAAAAGCATAAGACTAGACAGATTAGTGTTTTGGATTTTGTGAAAAATGCTGCTATGGAAAAGATTAATATTTAATTACCATGGGGTGGTATTTTGTAAAATTAGCTACTAACTAACTGAGTAACTGAGGTAGAGAGGATGGACCACCATACAACTCTGTCTCGGAACAGACTACTTGCTTTATTCACATTCATTCATCGTTTTAAAAAAATAAAAAAAACAATGAAAGACAAACACTCTCGGGTTACGGATAACCTGGCAATATTTGAAAAAAATCCTACTACCATCATAATAAGCGAAAGATGTAGCTTCTGCAATGGTGGGGGACTTGGGTAGCAGAGGAATTAACCCACGACGCCCGGGTGGAAATTCAACGCGTTTGTCCACTCTGCTATTAACCGGTCTCATACATACATACATACTGTTATTCTAACTTATCACATGCCCCGACTCAAGTATTCGGTTCACATCATCCTATGTCTTCCTCGGGCGTCCCCGACTTCTTCTTTCCATTCACTTTCGCGTCATATATTCTTTTCTACATGTCCAAATTATCTTAAGCGTCCCTTTCTTGATCCTATTCATTACGCTTACATTAACCTTGCATTCTTTCCGGATATCCACATTTTTAACACGGTCATACACAGTTTTTCCGCACATACATCTCAGGTATCTCAATTCTACAGCGTTCAGTCTATTTTCATCCTTAATCTGCCAGTTCCATGCCTCGCTGCAATGCATCAGGGTTGGGTTAGTTTAGGTTAGGTCATACATAGTTTTTCCGCACATACGTCTCAGGCATCTCAATTCCACAGCGCTCAGTCTACTTTAATACTTAATCTGCCAGTTCCACGCCTCGCTGCCATACATCAGGGTTGGTATAAGCACTCCATTGTGGACTGCAAGCTTCGCCTCTTTGGTCAATTTTTACTTTGCGCCAATAGCGTTCAGTCCTTCATTGGAGTTTCCTGCATTCACCCTTCTTTCAATATCCATATAAGGCTTTTCCGTCTCTCTACAACATACTACAAATACGCAAACTTATCTTCTTGCTCCAAGTATTCATCATATGCAACTATATTGCACGCTGTTCTCGTAGTCTCTCTTTCAAACACCATGGAACACTTACAACGAAATATTTCCCGAACGTTATTTCTTGGTCAATGCAACGATTTCCTGGAAAGCTTGTTATTTCTATGCGGTGATCCACTGAATTTTCCGTTGGTAACAACAACTAGGAACATTCATTAATGACAAACGTTCTTGATTCATTTATTTTTCGTGAATGGATTATAATATATATCTATACAAAAAAACGCGGCCGAGAATATTAGAGCTAGTACAATAAAGTTTGTTTTTCATTTTTATTGGTGCCTAGCTCGCTCAATATTACTACTGTTGCAAGGTTTACTACACAAATAAAAGTACACTTTGTGATAAAGCATATCGAGTTATCGATTTGTTACGATCTAGTTCTATTATGTTTCAAGGTAAAAAAAAAATATAAAAAATTGAATGCATAAAATTAAATGAGCGTAAATAACATTTTTATTGCTCTCCACAATGAAATGTATATTTGTACTAACGATATTGTAAAAGTTTTTCCCAATTTCTTTCAATCGCAACCAATATCACCCAATCTCACTCACTTTCACCAAATCTCACCCAATATCACCCAATCTCTCTCAATATCACTCATTCTAACCCAATCTCAACTTATCTCATCAAATATTCATAATTTTACTCAATGTCACCCAATATCACTAAATCTCACCCAATATCACCCAATTTCACTCAACCAATCTCATTCAATCTCACCCAATCTTCTTTAATCTTACCAAATCTCACTTGATCTCATCCAATCTTAAACCACTCTTACTTAATCTCCCCCAATTTAAAAAAAAGTTAACTCTATGCTCTCACCCAAACTTGTGTCGCATGAGTCAAGCCTTCTCCCAAATGGTAAATATATTTTAATTGGCTGAAGGTCCACAAGCCTTCAGAATCAAACGAAAGTCAGAGAATTCGATGCAGAAAAAAAAAACCGATAAAAACTGCATATTTAACTAATTTTCGACCAAAGTGTTGCTTAAGCCCTTTTACCTTTCCTGCGACGATATACTATGAAAACTTCATTACAGGGCGTTCGGTGTTCAATGTGTTCATTGGGTCACATGGCTTGAGCTGGCCGAGTGAGTTATGCGGTGATAGAGTGACATTAAAGTATTCGCGAGGATATTAAGTAGCAAGAAGCTACTAGCAGTGGAGTAGTAAGGAAGGCTGTGAATGAAAAAATTAGGTCAAACAGTTGCCGTAGCGCGATGACCACGCTATACGGTGTAATGATAATTTGTCAGATTAATTAAATAATAAACTGAAATACTTGGATCACGTTTTGCGTTGACTAGGAATGCAATTTGGACCAATTACGTAAAATATCAATAGATAATATATATTATATATTTATAAAATAATACCCATAGACATAAAATACAAGACACGTCAGATTCATACAAATCGAACGATAAATGTGGCACGGTCTCGATTTAAGTTTCAAAGCTCATAACGCTTATGAAAAGGATATTAATAATAAACAGAATGTGTGTGTACGGATGAGATAGCTATATGAACGTCTGGCGTTACTGTTATAATCTCTCTTCCCCGACGAACTTAGTGAGCGACTAGCCAAGTAGAGTACGACGTACGGAAACGGTTGTCTTCCACACACCTATGTATATCTGCATTCGCTATCTCACATTTTTTCGGTTGAAGAGCTCCCGTTTTCCCGTGACAGCTTGTCTGTGGAACGAATGTTTGTGTGATACTAAACGCAGTAAATCTCAGGTATGTCTCTCGAACTCAGTTTAGTGCATTCACGCGCGTTGTCTCAGTAACGTATCTACATAATTTAATTCATCTTAGATAATACAACACATTTTTGTCTTTTTGGCCTTGATTTGAATGTTCTTTCTTATGTATATTTTGTCTATTTTTGTCATTACTTCATTTAATATAACGTATGTGCTGTTATTTCTTTGTTGCTCTTTTTTTCTTATTTCGTGTTGTGTTTTTTTAATGTAATTGAACAATAGTCCGTAAGTTTATAAATAAAGAGTGTCAACTGCTCCTAACCGTCTGGAGCCAGAGTGACTATGGCATTCCCAATGGGGGTATGTTGTGAAGCTGAAGGTAGGGAGATGAAGATACAGGAAAGATGAAGGTTAGAAAGTACCTGATTATTCAGATTAAGTCAACAAACACGGCTTACGCCATTTCAAGCAACGATTCTGAACGGTGATCTTTCACCTGGGCGATACTTAGAGTAACTACCATTCAGATAAATAAATAAACACATATTTTAAATACCTTAAATAGAGGAATACATTAGAATTGACTTTGTTTGCCAGTGTTTCGTAAGGTTAGCAAAAAAATGTTATCAATTTTAACACGATAAAAAAGCGATGTATTGCTAAACGAGCATTTATCTGTATCTGGATAACAAAATAATAGTGATACAGAAATAACATGAAGTAAGTGATAAAACATAATTAAGTTACTAAATTAGTATTTTTGGAAGAGGTATGTTATTAAAGCCTTCTTTTAACTAGTTCAGTGCAGTTGAATGTATCTACTATTTCTGCGAAGATGTTACCCACTGTATGCAATCTAGGTACAAGCGAGTGTCTAAATGACTCAGTCCTGATATTATTGTAACAATTAAAAATATTTTGGATTGAGTAGTTCTGTTAGGTACATGTAAGGTAATTAAACTAAGTCAATCAGGGTTGTCTATAATACTATGTTCAAATTTATAATGCTATACTCTTGCTATGGTGTCACACTCAGACTAAGAAAACGACATTAATCTAATTGGTGTAGTTTGTAGTGTTAGCAAATAAATATGCAGCAAATAAAGCATGGGATAACAAATCGTTTATCTTTCCGCTGAGCAAGAAAAGTCACCCATACACACTATTTGTTGCATTATATATATCGGAACTGTGTGTCCGACAAGCCTTAAATAGTAGACAGCTTACATTGAGGTCAGCAGATGTAAATATTACTGATCGATTAATTGAACCACCTCGATCAAATAAACCTATCTACCATGATCGCGCTTTTGGTGTATCTGTTCCAGTCATCTGGAATAAGCTTCCCCCAAAAATTGCCAACATACAGAACCTAGCAGAGTTCAAACGGGTCTTAAAAACCAAATTGTTCAAAAATCCTACATACAAAACGTACTTATTTTTTTTTAAAGTTATTTTTGTGTTCAACTTGTAGAACTCCATTTTAATTATTTATATAATTCAATTGAATTAAATTTAATATTATTATTATTGGGTTCTGCTATTTAAAGTTTTTTTTTAGTGACAGCTGTTTCGGTGTTTAAAGAAACCATTTGATAATGGCCTTTAACGCCGAAACAGCTGTCACTAAAAACAATTAAAAACTTAAAATAGCAGAACTCAATAATAATAATACTAAATTTAATTCAATTAAATTATATTAAAAAAACTTATCAAAATTTAATTTCTTTAAAAACGTCCCTCATTTGTTTGTGTTTTGGTTTTCTCCTTACTTCTATCATTATACCTCAATGTCCTCACTATCTACTGAAAACATAAAATATTTATTGTGCTTTTGTTACTTGTTATATTTACACTGCATTTTTAGAATCTTTTAATTTTAATACAAACATATTAACTGTCCTCAATCTAATTTCCTTTTCTTTGATTTAACAAATATTTTAATAAGAATTCATACGTTTCATCTGGACTTTATACCCTTAGTTTCTGGTAAATTGTTTTTTTTCAAATCTGTTGATGTACACTTGCACTGTTATACCCATATCTGAACCTTTTCTATTATGATTTATGAAAAGATCATGATTTTAGATAGTTTTAATTTTGTATACATATTTTATATTATTTTCTACCTGTTAGTTAGTCTTATCAGCAAAATTAATTTAGTATAAAGCGCACTTGAGGTGAAATATCACAAAACTGCGCTATATTTGTTCACTGTTATAATTATTATAAGTTTTGCATGACCCGTTAATACTTTGTTCGAACGTCACCCCAACTCGATGTCGTGTCTCGTTCTACAGAATGAAGTAACACTATTTCACGGCTGTTTCCGTGGGTAGTCGTTGTAGAATAAATTACCGAATTCCCAAGGTGACCCGACTATTTACTTGCACCTCTGTGTTGCTAGTGTTCTAACTGGGAAAATGTATGCATTTAATTTTAAGATACTTAACTGTTTTTTTTATGTTAAAAAAAAGACAAACATTCCCGGGTTACGAATAACCTGACAATATTTAAAAAAAAAAAAACTCTTACTGCCATCATAATAAGCGGAAAATGTTGCTTGTGCAATAGAGGACTTAATTCAAGAATATATCTGGTAATTATTTCTATTTTTGTAATTGATCGTGGTGGAATACCCTTTTTTTTTTTTTTACGTGAATATCGCACAAGATTCTCAACTGCTCCCAACCGTCTAAAGCCAGTGAGACTATGGCATCCCCAATATGGGTATGTTGTGAAGCTGAAATCAGTGGGGAGGGGATGGAGATGAGAAAAGGTAAGGTTGGGTAGTACCTGGCTATTCAAATCTGGTCACTAAACACGGCTAACGCCATTTCAAGCAACGTTTCCATTCTGAATGGTGGTCTTTCACCAGGGCGATACTTGGAGTATCTACCACTCTGGAACGTGGCGCCAATATACTATTTTTTATATCAATTAAATGTGTTACGACACATATTAATTTAATGAAAAATATTTGCGCACGCCGGGTTCGAACCGCGATCTCTGGACTCTTATCACTCGACCATGCAGGCCGTCGAATTTAATTATAGATTAATTAAATAATGTAGATAATTTACTGAGACAACGCGCGTAAATGCACTAAACCGAGTCCGCGAGACATACCTGAGATTCAGTGCGTTTAGTATCACACAAACATTCGTTCGACAGACAAGCTGTCACTAACTGCCACAAACCCGTCGCTGTAGGCTCCTTTCTGAGAAAGAATGTCTTGAGAGGTGTACAAATCATTCGGGAGCAAAATACATATCTCACGGAGTTTCTTTCCATTCATAATTACCCACAAATCACTTATTATTTCAATTCAATAAATGCAATTATTCACAAGGTTGAAAGGTTCATGAAAACGGGGTGAGATAGCGAATGCAGAAATACATTCGTGTGTGAAAGACAACCTGACCTAGTAGCGCAATACCCGATTATAAAAGTTGCGTGGGACGTTCATATAGCTATCTCATCCGTACACAAATATTCTTTGAATGGCTATCCTTTTCATATGCGGGTGAAACGGAATAAAATACGTTACTAGTGCTCCTACATTTGTATGAATATGACTTGTCTTGTACTTTATGTCTATAATTTTAATATGAATTTACTAACCATCTAACTAACAATCACGCCGTTTTCCCGCAAGGGTAGGAAGAGAGGATGGATTTACATACAACTACGTCTTGAGACATCCACTCTTTGCTTCATTAACAATCATACATACATAATATTCTGTTATTATGACTCTTCACATCTTCCGCTTCTTATGATGGCAGTAGGAGTTTTTCAAACGCGTCGGATTCCCACCCGGGGTTATTCTTAAGTCCTCCATCATTGCAAGCAACATCTTTCTCTTATGATGGCAGTAGGAGTTTTTCAAAAAAGATAGGCTTTTCTAGATATACACATTTTTACACGGTCTCACATGGTTTTATTGCACACACACTTCAGAGATCTATTTCTACAGCATTAAGTCTACTTTCATCTATCCCCTGCCAGTTAAATGCCTCGCTGCCATACATCAGGGTTGATATATGCACTCCATTGTGGACTGTTAACTTCGCTTCCTTGGACAATTTTTTTATTTGCGACAACAGCGTTTAGTCCTCCATTAATGGAGTTTCCTGCATTCACTCTTATTTCAATATCCTCATCAGCCTTTCCTTCTCTCATAAACATACTTCTTAATACAAAAACTCATCCACTTAACTCCATGTGTTCGTCATTCACAACCATATTGCACGCTGTTCTCGTACTCTCTCTTTCAAACACCATGGCTTTGGACCTACTTACACCAATCATTAACTCATTCTGCCCACAATCTTTGGTTCGAGAAACTGTAGATCTTCCATATTGTCAGAAATCAACACCGTCTCATCAGCACACAATAGGCAACATACTTTCAGATTGTTTTTTATGGAGTTAATCTTATAATTACAGATAACTCGCGACCTAAGCCTTGAAATCACTGCCTTAAGGAAATTCTTTCGTGAAGAACAAACGTGTAGATATTTACTACTAGTGTATGTGTGAAGATTTGAGTGGTGACATCACTTCACTAAACTTGTAATAAATGAGAATTTCGAGTGTTCCCTGTCTGCGGTGCATCGCGGCTGTTTTGTTCTGGCCACTAAAGATGCTGGGAAAGTAAATTGTTTTTATCTAAGATTAATATAAGCATGTCATCCTTGTGAAAATCCCTTCCATGTTGAAGACAGTTAATTTTTAAGAAATACTTGCATAAAAAGACACCAGACTTTTTAATATTTTTTATGACCGACCGATTTCGCTTAGCCTCAGCATGATCAATCTACAAAAAGGGTAGTTTATTTTGTATCATGGCGATGCTTAGGCCAAGTGAAACCGGTCGGTCATAAAAATCAAAATAAAATCTGTAGTCTAATACAAAGTAATTTTTTCATTTCTTTAAATATAATTTCAATCACCTTAATCTAGCGGAAATGTATAATTCCAATACAAATTTCTCGATCATGCCCATTGCTATTCGAATGAGTTAAGTATGGTTTAAAGCAATTTTGGATACTGTACATTGGAAGCAGATTTGTGGTGAATTTATAACTTTCGAGTACCGCAAATAGCATTAAATGTCCAAACCACGAGATAAACGCCTCCCTTGTTGATGATTAAACTAAATTTCCTCAGTGTGTTATAATCAATTTATCTCATAAATGAATTTACAAGAACACTTGCGTGTTTTTTTTAAATGATGATGCCCTAATGAAAGCCAACCTTCAATAGGAGAGGGCGCCATAAGAAGAGGTAATTATGGTCACTCTAGATATACCAAAGTTTGTCAAGCTTGGAGTAAAAATATACATGGAGAGATATCTTTGCGGAACAGTGTAGTAAGTATTGTTGACTTTATACTAACTCGATAGAAAGAGACAAAGATATATTGAAGGATGTCGGATAGCCTATAAGTTACCACTCACATAGAATTCCGACATTTTAATAAACATATTTGAACACATTAAACAAAACAATATAATTCTCCAATGTCCAGAATGTCAAGACTTGTTAACTCAAGCCATGGTCTTGAAATTTTTGGTAGCAGTCTAAATGATTTTCGTCATGCTTTACGACTCTACCAAAACTTTGAGTAAGACCATGGCTTGAATGTTCTCTCTTGTGTTTATTTTGCCTTATTTTTGTCATCGCTTCATTTATTTCAATTTATATGCTATTCCTTCTCTGTTACTCTTTTTTATATTTCGTGTTTTATATGTATTTTTGTAATTGGACTTTAGTCCGTTAATTTATAAATAAATAAATACACCATTAAAATGATTTATAAAGTAAAAATATCACACAAACATAAATAACAGAAGGTTTGCCTGAATAATGACGGAAACTTTTTGTTGATTTTCTGTCATTAAAAATTCTAAAGTTTGTTCAAATATATTTATAACTAATGAAATACCTTTGAAAAGTGATGTTTTATAATCTTTGTTCGGTCTTATTTATCACCATCATGTTTGATTTATTTGTATAACCAGGGCAATTTTTTCAATCAACATGAATATAGGAAATTACCTCAAAATCCGTTGTAGTAAGTTATACGACTCGAAGATGTGAAGTGAACGCGGACGGAGAACATTCTTACACACTTAGAAGTGCTGCAATATTCTATGAAGACTTTTCTTGTCTCTTTCTCTCTCATGGTATACGGAGGATGTGATTTATTGCAAGTTTGTATTGGTTGGGTTCAAATATTTAGCTTTCTCTCCATGTATATTCTTACCCGCAAGGTCCCAAGAGAAAGTCCTTCAGTAAAGACGAGGGAAATAGTAGTACAAGCGTAATAAAGTTGGAGAAAGTAAAATGAATGGAGTGATTTTTATTTCTTAGTATTATCGCAGTTGTATGTAAACATTGTAAGTATTCATTCATTCTAAATTTTTTGTGTGGGTTGTATTTTTAAATGGGTATACCGTTTTATAAAAAAAATTTCCTCTTTATATCAGCAACGAAATATGGAACCTGTTTTTCGTATTTTTTTAAATTATCTTAAGGGGGGGGGGGGGGAAAGAAAGGAGATTTTTTTTAAAACATTAGAACTCCCGTTTCGAACGAAAGTTTTAAACGATATTTTAGATTAAAATTATTAAAATATTATGAATATAATCCTCTCTAAGTATCATTAAAAAATGAATTATCTAAGATTATTTCATGAAAACCCTTTAATAAGAAATATCAATGGGGTAACTTTATCCCCCTTTTGGATCGTACGACTGATTTTTACTTTCATGTACGTAAAGGTCTATATTTTTGTTGAAAACGGTTACTTTGCATTGTAATTTGTAGTACAAAGTTTGTATTTTGTGTAGGTAGGAACAATTAATGTTTCGTTTTTTTTAGCTCAAATTTTAATGAAAATGTTGTGACCTTCTAGATTTTCGAAAAAAAAAACGTAAATTTTCATTTCTATTGATGATTGGAGCATCAAACACACTAAAGTAAATGCGCTGGTAGATGAAAATATTTTATCTAACTAAAATAAATACAAGAATTCTACACAGGAGGTCTTGAGAGAAATAATTTTCTAATTTTTTAATAAATCTCTGAAGATGCTGTGTGGAGGGTCATTTTGAAGAAAGGAAGGAGTGAACCCGGGTCTTGAAATGCCCATGTTGAAGGAGGAAGGAAACACAGAGGCCGGAAAATAGTTCACAGCCGAACTGTTTAACATAAGAATGAGTCGTAAAAGCGACCCGTTCTCATGTATTGAATATCGACCACGTAAAAATGTTGGGCGCACGTTTGGTAAGTTTTTCGACCATGCACCGATGCTGAAAGGATCAATGACGTAAGTTCCTCGGAGCATCTTCCATTGAAATACCGGTAGAACAAATACAGCATTCCCACCTGACGTCTGTGCTCCAAAGATTGTGACCCGTTTGTTATGATAGGAGAATCTGTAAGCCGGACCGCCCGTTTCTTCTCAGAGTCGAGGGTTTTTTTCAGGTATTTAGGGACTCCAGAATAGAAGTAACTAACTAACCATCACGCCGTTTCTCCGCAGGGGAAGGCAGAGATGACGGACCACCATATAACTCTGTATTGGCACACACTCCTTGCTTCATTCACATTCATACATCGTCTCATACATACTCTACTGTTATTCTGACTCAAATTTTTTATATGAATACTGCACAAGAGTCTCAACTGCTCCCAACCGTCTAGAGCCAGTGAGACTATGGCATCCCCAAGTAGGGTATGTTGTGAGGCTGAAGGTGGTGGGGAGAGGAAGGAGGTTGGGAAGAGGAAGGTTGGAAAGTACCTGGCTATTTAGATCTGGTCACCAAACACGGCTAAAGCCATTTCAAGCAACGTTTCTATTCTGAATGGTGGTTTTTCACCAGGGCTACTTAGAGTATCTACCACTCAGGAACGTGCCGTAAATATACTTTTTATTATTTTTATATGAATTAAATGTGTTATGACACATATTAATTGAATAAAAGTTATTGGCGCACGCCGGGTTTGAACCCGCGACCTTTGGATTCGTAGTTGAGCGTCTTACCACTCGACCATGGAGGCCGTCATGACCCGGGTGGGTGCCGAATTCAACAGTGGGGCGCTTTATACATTTGTACAAAGACAGCAGTTGTGTACTATTGAAGTATTAAAAAATTAAGACAGAACTTGCATTAAAAAAAAAAAAACATTATTAGTAATGTAATCAATTAACTGTTTTAGGTTTTATGTTATCATAATAATATAATTTCCTTATAAAACTTGTTTTAACAAGCTATGTACTCAACGAATTGGGCGTTTATAATTTAGAAAAATTGAGAAAGTAAATTAATGAAGACATCTTCCAATTATAAAAAGACGAGCGTATCAAGTGACATACATAAAGTGGTAATTGCATGACTTATCATCGTCACCATTAAGACCGACATAAGCTAATTAACACATGCACATTAAAGCGTATGGAACCCTTCTTTGTTTTCCCGATTTAAAAGTACGCTGAAATGAATAACAAACTAGTTATGATGTTTTACAATGGTTGCTGGAAAGGCAAAAGGGATTAAGCGACACTTTGGTCAAAAATTAGTTAAACCTGCAGTTTTGATCAGTTTTTTTTTCTGCATTGAAAGCTCTGACTCTCGTTTGATTCTGAAGGCTTTTGTGGCCTTTCAGCCATCTAAAATAAATTAACCATTTGTGAGAGGGCTTAAATTTTTAAGCTTTTTGTCACTTTAGGTAACTCAGTGAGAGCGTTGAGTTACCCGAGTTAACCCTTTCTTTCAAAATCCTCCTAGGTTCCGGAGACTTGCGAACTTTTGTAAAACAAAAAAAAATAAGCTTCCCAAAATGGTGCTTTAGCCCTTTTGCCTTTCCGGCGACGATATGCTGATACTGAATATAAAAAAAAACGAGTGAAAGAGATTGTTTAAAAAATGTAAATAGCCATCGCCAAACATTGTTTTCTTATCACGAATAAATTCATCAATGAAAACTCATTTTTTCAGAAAATCATATCCATAATCAAGATGTAACAAGCCCAATAGAACCAAGAAAACTTTTCAGACTCTCATTCCTTAAATTCATTAGAAGATTATTACCATTATCTGTTCTTCACTACGAAAAATTAAAAATACCTCCGATATACTTTATTTTAAATTTGCTCTCATGCCCTAAAAATGAAAAAATAATAATAAAGAAATAAAAAATAAAAATAAAAAATAAATAAAAATTTAAGTTATTCTAAATTTTAAGTTATTATGATATGGTGATTGAGTCCTGCCAGAAGTGACCTGCCAGGTAAGTATGTTGCTGTATATTTATATGAACTAAGAATTAATATTAAGTAGAAATTAAGATTTGTACAGCGCCCTTGAGGTGATTTTTCACAAAAACGGCGCTATAAAAATTATCCAAATATTATTATTATTATGATTATCAATTGTACATTTCCACCTTCTCTTCTTCCCCTCCCCACTACTTTCAGCCTCACAAAATACCCCGATTGGGGATGTAATAGTCCTACTGGCTCCAGACAGTCGGCACTCTTGTGTGATATTCACATAAAAATAAAAATATATATTTTTTACGTGAATACCGTACCAGTCTCAACTGCTCCCAACCGCCTAGAGCCAGTGAGACTATGGCATCCCTAACAGGGGTATATTGTGAGGCTGAAGGTAGTGCGGAGGGGAAGGAGATGAGAAAGGGAAAGGTTGGGAAGTACCTGGCTATTCAAATCCGGTCACCAAACACGGCTAAAGCCATTTCAAGCAACGTTTCAACTCTGAATGGTTGTCTTTCACCAGGGCGATACTTAGAGTATCTACCACTCTAATTTGTAAAAAGTAATCTTGATCAGGCCTTAAATATATTGTTTTTTAACTAAACGCCATCATTAGCATTTTATTTCCTTAGAAAAATTAAATAATGTAGATACGTTACTGAGACAATGCGCCTGGTTGCAGTAAACTAAGTCAACGACACATACTTTCCAAACACGCTTCATATAGCCATCTCTTCCGCACACACATATTCTTTGAATGGCTATCCTTTTCATACGCGGGTGAAACATTTAGTGGTGCAACATTAGTGGTGCTACATTTTTCGTAAGATTTGTATGAATATGACGTGTCTTATATTTTATGTCTATGCTATTTTCCAGACTTATTATTTTCTTAAGGACGATTGAGGATTCCAAAATATGGAGCTTTAAAAAATCATCAGGTAAGTAATACAATTATTGTTTGTTGGGTCAGCTAACTGTAATTCGTTGATGCTAGTATATATAACCTCATAAACAAAGTAACATAAATGTTATATAGTGCCCTTATGTTGCTGCCTGAATATTATTTTTTTATGACGAAATCGTATTATTCGGTTGTACAATTTTTATTTATTTATAATCTAGCTTTTGGGTAGATGATAAGTCTATTTTAACTCCCGCTTTAAAAAAATATATCTCATCGGATTTGTGACCACCATTCGTTAAAAATAACACGACGTCTCTGTAATGTTAATGCAATGCAGTCAAGAATGCTAATGAGTGTATTGAGTTATTTATCAACGAGTAGATAAGCAGGTAGGTATAAGAAACTGTTTATACAAACTGAGGAATTTAGCAATTATTAACAAAAACCCTCGTAGCCTTGGATCGTAGTATCAGGGCAGTAAAAAAAAGTTTCAAGGTAGTTCTAGCTAATGGAATTCGCCACGTACCTTCCACTTAATGCCATAATCTCACAGACATTAATTTAAAATTGTGGTGAGTTTATCTACGAAAGCTATTCCTTAAGGCACTTGACTAACATTTTTTGTAAAAACCTATGATATTCATAGAGTTTATATATTTTAAATAGAGTAGGCAGCTCATACAGACTGAGACTGAAAATCATGTTCTATTTAGTTTGGGAGAGGTATGTGGTGCGGAGAGGGGACTCCCGCAATCGACAGCCGAACGATGCTCACGAACCATGCCGACATTGGCCGAACGTACAAGACGTGGCTACTAACGCCATATGACACCTGTTGTATTTTTCAAACTTAATCTAAATATAACATGTGTAATGTTCGCTGACGAACTCGACAGATGCTCCTTGGGTAAGGCGCGCTTTTGTTCCGGGATGTAGAATAAAATATAATCACTTTACTTGCATATTTTTTATTGGAAGAATTTATAGAGTACAATTTTTAAACCTTTAACTGTAGATATTTATGTACCGCACGGCAGTGCGATCTGGATGGTAATGTTAGTAGAAAATGGGTTTGAGGGTAGAACAGAGCCGTAAATGGTCATAGCCCAACATGTGGTATAAGGGATAATTCATGTTCAAAGGAATTTAGAAATCGGCCCTTACAATACAATTTAAGAGACAGAAAGACATTAAAAGAAGAAATTAAGAAAAACTTAAAGGACGTTTGTATGAATGGTTTTTGACATGGGTCTAACTGCACAAGTAACGCGAATGGGTGAGTCTCTTTACACATGCAACCCATACAGACGGAGATTTAAAATCATGTTCCATTTAGTTTGGGGGAGGTATGTGGTGCGGGGAGGGAATTCCCGCTGTCGACAACCGATGATCTACAATAATTTAAAAACAGGTTTATTTGACGGCCTCTATAGTCGAGTGGTAAGACGCTCGACTAAGAATCCAAAGGTCGCGGGTTCAAACCCGTCGTGCGAAAATAATTTTTGTTTAATTAATATGTGTCATAATACATTTAATTCATATAAAGTATAATTGCGTCACGTTCCAGAGTGGTAGATACTCCAAATATCACCCTGGCGAAAGACCACCGACATCGACACGTTGCTTGATTAAATGGCTTAAGCCGTTTGTGACCAGCTCTGATTAGCCAGGTGCTTCGCAATCTTCCTTTTATCCATCTCCTTTCCCTTCCCGCTACCTTCAGCCTCACAACATACCCCAACTGGGGATGCCATAGTCCCACTGGCTCTAGACGGTTGGGAGCAGTTGGGACTCTTGTACGGTATTCACTATCAAAGAACGAGTTGTTAAATTTTTTTTTACAAACATTTTTAAAAAAAATGGTGAATTTTTTAACGCTTCGTTAGGAAGATATGTTTTTACGCAATAAAATGACATTCAAAGTCCTATGTGATTCTAATATAGAATAGATATTCATTTTTAAATTAGTCATAATTTAAAATATAAACAAAAACAAGCATTTCTATCAGAACAAAACAATTAGATCCAATGGAATTTTTCAAAGAAGTTTTTGTCCACTAGCGCAGAAAGAAGAACTGAACATTTCATAGAATTATCAAAGGTCGTCCATGCGAAACAACAAAACTTCACCTTATTATTTCTGACAGTAATTCTTTATGTTCCATACATATTACATTACCCAGCCAAACAGTGGCGCAGCCAGCAACCGGCCGCACGGGCCCGAGGGAATATTATTGACACTACCGCCCAACACCGAAAACTAAAATAGGGTTTCTTTCTGTTTTTGTAGCAGTATATGCTGGAGCCCTTCCAGATTAGACACGCCACTGCGTTATTAAATTAGTTTCGATAACAAATCGAATCGGAAAGTTTTAACGTCCGGTCAATCAATTTCATTGGCTAGTCTTTGGTACCTAGGTAAATTATTGGCGGTATCATTTTTTTTTTTAAAATATTTTAATTTATAAATTAAGCCGAATTATTATTGCATAATTCGGCTAAATTTATAAAGCACACTGGCAAAGCGTTTTGAAAGGAGCCATGCCACAAACAGTGACCAGCAGTCTGAAGATGCCTGTAGAAATAAACTGGTCTAGTATAAAAATTATAATCTTTAAAATAATTTGATTATAATGATTTTAGTAAAAACCGAATTTTTTACTTTATTATCACTAGTTTTATTTAAAACCTGACTGCTTTCACCTTATGACGGGCATCTTCAGACTGGTACAATTTTAAGGCTATGGAATGTATACTATTAGGTCCGGAATGGACAGGTATTAAGATTCACTGAGTGAGCATCTGTGACTTTAGGTTTTGTTTTATTGCTGACAGAGGTGGCTTTACAATAACATTTAAAAATACATTACATACATTCGGGTAGTTTTATTACCTTCTGGGAGACGGGTTAAGCCGATAACGATGAACGATATTAATAATATTTAACTAACCATAACAGAGAGGACAGACCGCCATACAACTCTGCCTTGGCACACACTCCTTGCTTCAATCACATTCAAACATCATTTAATACACACTCTGCTGTTATTCTGACTCTCGACGTGGCCGCACTCAAGTATTTGATTCACTTGATCGTGCCGTGTCTTCCTCGGGCTTACCCGACTTCTTTTTCCATTCATTTCGCGTCATATATTCTTTTCACACTCCTTTCTTAGTTTATTCGCTCCACATGCCCAAAAAATCTAAGCGTTCCTTTCTTGATCCTATTAAATTAGGCTTACATAAGCCTTGCATTATTTCATACACGGTTTTACCGTAAATATGTCTCAGGGATCTCATTTCTACAGTATTTAGTCTACTTTTATCCTTCCTCTGCCAGTTTCGTGCCTTGCTATCATGCATCAGGGTTTGTATAAGCATTCAATTGTGGGCTGCGCTTTTTTTAGTTGCGCCAACAGCGTTCAGTCCTCCATTAATGGAGTTTTTTGCATTCACCCTTCGTTCAATGTCCTTATCAGCCTTTCTATTTCTCGTAAACATACTTCCTAAATACACAAACTCATCCACTTGCTCAAAGTATTCATCATTCACAACCACATTGCACGCTGTTCTCGTACTCTCTCTTTCAAACACCATGACTTTGGACTTACTTACATCAATCATCAACTCAAAACTTATTAATTATAAAAAAACAAACAGAAAAAAAAACAATCCATCCAACGGAAGATTCCGAGTTCGATCCTCGGCCGCATGGTAATATTTTCAAAATTCATATTGTTTGCATATTGGTAATATTGTTCAAATAATCAATGCAGTTATAAAGTACGTAAATCACAACATTCACCTGAGTTATATCTTATAATTATTCATCAAGCCTTTAACTAAAAATAATAGATCGATGTATTTGAGTAAGCCAAACATCTTCGAAATATTCCAAGTTTATCTGTTCAATGAAAGAACTCTATTTATAAACAACTTTGTAAATCAAACGAACGTACTCCAGCGAAAATGCTTTAAATCAAAGATATTATTCATCCTCGCAAAGAAGATTGGGAAATTCGCACTCTACTTAAACTAGAGTACTAGATTTATTCTGAAACATCATATAAGATATTGTAAAAAACGAGGAAGATACGATTGTTCTTTGCCAAATAAATGAATCCGTTCTGGTCTGTTTAATATAAGACCGGGTGAAATAATATTCGTTGTAAACCTTGAATAGATTATACGCGGATGGAATCGAACTCGAACAAAATAAAACAAACCAACATCTCAATGATTCTTTTACGAGTAGCGCTCAAAATAAGCGATTCGCGTAAACACACAGAATTGTAAGACAATGCACGTGAATAAATTACAGACGTAAAAAACCTGAAGTAAGTAATTGATTATTCGGAGAGATCTGATGGGAGGGAAACAGTAAAAGGTATTTACAAAGCATTCAAAAGTTAAAAGGCATTAGAGATGGGTATACCATACAGACGAGTTAGGATGTATTGATATTATACGAGTATATTATCTACCGTGTTTTTGTGATTTGCCTTCATACAATCTGATAGCTTTTATTGCAAAGAGTATGGATGGAAAACCAACGAAGCGCGGACCCTTACAAATTTATTTAAATGACGAAATCAAATATAGAAACATTTTTACGAATTGAGAATACGGTACTGGGACATTATTTAGGAATATATGGTTTTAAACTTGGAGTAACAATGTATGGAGAGAGAGCTAATTATTCTTACCCAACCTACACAAACTTGCGATTAATCACTTTCTCCGGGTTTTCGCGTCATACACCATAAGAGAGAAAGAGACAAAAAATATAATACACCGCTTCTTTGTACTGTCACGATAATCTTGGGCTCCTGGGTCACCGCAGGTTTCCGCCCACATTTTTTTATTATGCCACTAAACTTTACACAATTAAACGATTTTGTAGATTATATGATGTATTTTTGTTGATAAAAATACTGTGAAAAAGTGGTTATACGAATAAACAAAAACATTATGTCGATATGTGCTATGAATGGATGTATAAATACCTTAGTCTTAGTCTTAACCACGCCAAGGTCCCCCGAGTCAGGTAAAAATCATCAAAACTGACTACACTGCCTTGGATAGATACCACTCTATATACTTACGGTTTTAAATGTGTTAGTTGATATTTTATCAGAAAATGAATTAACCTATGTACAATTATGTACTCTGAGGTGTATGTGCGGTAAAACCATGTATGACCGTATTTAACCCTTATGTGACTGAAGAAAAATACACCCTTTTAAAATTGATATAAATGTTTCTTTTACAGTATATCATTTGCTGAAGTTTGCTGGACCACTTTTATGACGTAATATATTTCGACTCAGTTCAATACTTGGGAAAGTGGATAGGAATTTCACCCAGTACCATCTTTTCTTGGAGTTTTTAATTAAATAGGTGATTAAAAATACTATTAAGGATACAGGTGATGTACTTTTAACATAACAGTACATCATATTTATCATTTAAAATAATATAAAATGTGTAATAAATACGGACAAGCTTCAAAAAATCATATAACACACACGAGGGTACCCGGGTACTCTTTCAGTCATCAGAAGTTGTAAATTATACTTATTCGTTTTCCGCTAACATACCACCCTCCACATATCCAACGATTATGTTTAATTTTTCATTTTCACTATTGTGGAGAAGTCAGGAAGTTTCAGCCGGTTAGACTTACTGGAACATTAAAAAAATCGTTGAAAACCGAAGAGGGTACCTTTCAGTCACATAAAAGTTTAAATGTGGATATCCGGAAATAATTCAAGGCTGATCAGTAAGCGTAATGATTAGTATCGAGGGACGTTTTCATTTTTTGAGCATGTAGAGCGAATGGACAAAGAAAGGAGGTAACTTATCGGTTTTTAGGTTATATCCTACATTTTTGTTTATAACAATACTGTGAAAAGGTGGTTGTACAAATAAACATAAAAACATTATGCGGACATGTGCTATGAATGGATGTATTAATACCCTAGCCCTTGACGGCCTGCATGGTCGAGTGGTAAGACGCTCGACTACGAATCCAGAGGTCGCGGGTTCGAACCCGGCCTGCGCAAATAATTTTTATTTAATTGATATGTATCATAACACATTTAATTGTTATAAAATAAAATATAGTATATTTGCGGCACGTTCCAGAGTGGTAGATACTCCAAGTATCGCCCTGGTGCAAAGACCACCATTCAGAATTGAAACGTTGCTTGAAATGGCTTTAGCCGTATTTGGTGACCAGATCTAAGTAGTTAGGTACTTCCCGACTTTCCCCTTCTTCATCTCCTTCCTCTCCCCTTACCTTCAGCCTCACAAAATACCCCTATTGGGGATGCCATAGTCTCACTGGCTGTAGACGATTAGAGCAGTTGAGACTCTTGTGCGGTATTAACGTAAAAAAAAGCCCTAGCCACGCCCCAGTCAGGCAAAAACCATCAATACTGACTACCCTAGCGCCCTCTCCTGGCATATTACTGCTCTGAGGATTAGACTTTTTTACTAAAATAAACAAATAACCATTCAAATCGCACTGAATTGTATAGTTGTCGTAAATAAATATCACGTTAGGTTGATTTTAATTTATTTGTAATATGTACCATGTGTTAACATTGACTATCACTGATTAAGGATATTGTGACACCTGTGTTATTTACTGCTCCATGCTGGCACATTATCACATGCTTCAAAAGCCTTTAAAGGTATACGGTGAAAGCTTTCATTGTGCGCAGATAATAGCCAGATTCGCAGAAAAG
The DNA here is from genome assembly GCA_022651775.1 of Drusus annulatus. NCBI lineage: Eukaryota > Metazoa > Arthropoda > Insecta > Trichoptera > Limnephilidae > Drusus > Drusus annulatus. Next base: position 445,305 of record JAGWCC010000115.1, read on the forward strand.
ATAGGCAGGGGTAAATGTTTCAAATTCCGAAATATTAGAAAATAACTAAGCCTACAACATACCTTAGCCTCTCATTGATTATTTTTCAAATACCAACAAAATGCTGTCTAAGTGTAAGCCATAAGGGAAACCAACATCGGTACAAAATTTCAAACATATCTTTGCAGGTGAAGAACCTGCACAGATATGGCAAAGATAACCTGCAGTTTATCGCAGATAACCACAATATCGACAGTAGCAACGCCCCCGAATACACAGATCAGTTGTTACATCTGTACACTGTTAACATCTTCCGCCAGAGTAGTTGTCGCTATTTAACCGTACGTTTTGGTATTCACCAACTGGAATGTTGGATTTTTAAAATTTTAATAGTGAATAGCACACAGGTCTCAACTGTTCCCAACCGTCTAGAGCCAGTGAGACTATGGCATTCCCGATCGGGGAATGTTGTGAGGCAGCGAATCGTGTACAGAAGACTTTTTATAAATATATATTTTTTTAAATTATAAGTATTTTGGCACACATTTAAATTAAAGCGTTCAGTCCTTTATTAATGGAGTTTCCTACATTCACCCTTCTTCCAATATCCTTATTAGTCTTTTCATCTTTCGTTAACACACTTCCTAAATACACAAACTTATCCACTTGTTCCAAGTATTCATTAATCACAATTGCACGCTGCTGTTTTTCGTACTCTCTCTTTCAAACCCCATGACTTTCGACTTACTTACATGCATCATTAACTCATTCTGCATTTATACTCGGTTTGTCATAGATCCTAGAATTCGTAGATATTCCATACTGTTAGAAATCAGCACCGAATCATCGGCATGCTTTTAGATTGTTCATTTTCGCCCACAAGCCCACTCTTTTCAATTATTGCATACCACTATCCATGTACAGATCCACGTTGATAAGAAACTTTATTATTTATAAAACAACCTGTTATTTAAAAAATAATATTATAAGGCTCTAAGGGAAATCTTCGGGCTTCACGTGTGAAGTTAAACAAGTATTTTCTAAGATCTTATATTAGTTTAGTATCATTTTAAAACGGTTTGATTGAGTAATTGACAAAAAATGATGAATATGCTAGTTGAACAAATTTTATTTATACATCACAAATAATAATTATTCTGCTACTAATACAATTTTTAAAATTTGAACATAAATGTAGAATTTTGAAAGATAAAACGAATTACAATATTCACGTACAACGTGAATTTAGCTCCGGGGGCGCCATACAGTTAAACAACGACATTATTTCAGCTAAAAACCTCACTCCTTTTTGTTAATTCAAGTTCCATTAGCAGTTGCATATTTATAGGCTTTCGAATGAATTCGTGTGAAATGCTAATTGTGAATAATAATATCTGTATTTTTAATAGAATTTGCATCAACAATGGATGAATAGTGAATTATTGCATAATGCTTCGCAATATTTTGATTTTCAGTGAGACATTTTATATATTTTTTAATTTATTTAAAAGAAAGACAAAAATTCCCAGGTTACGAATAACCTGATACTATTTGAAAAACTCTTACTGCCATCATAATAAGCAGAAGATGTTGCTTGTGCAATGATGGAGGACTTAGCTAGCAGAGAAATTGAACTCACGACGCCCGGGTGTGAATCCGACGAAAAATCATAGACATAAAATACAAGACACGTCATATACATACAAATCGATAGTAAATAAATAAATGTGATACAATCTTGATTTAAGTTTCAAAGCTCATAATGCTTATGAAAAGGATAGCAATACTAAACAGAATGTGTGTATACGGATGAGATAGCTATATGAACGTCCCGCGTTACTTTTATAATCTCTCTTCCCCGACGAGCTTACTGAGCGACTAGCCAAGTAGAGTACGACGTACGGAAATGGTCGTCTTCCACACACCTATGTATATCTGCATTCGCTATCTCACATTATTTCGGTTGAAGAGGTCCCGTTTTCCCGTGACAGCTTGTCTGTCGAACGAATGTTTGTGTGATACTAAATGCAGTAAATCTCAGGTATGTCTCTCGGACTCGGTTTCGTACATTCACGCGCGTTGTCTCAGTAACGTATCTAAATTATTTAATTCATCTAAGCGAAAAATATATAAATTTTTGAATGTTTACACAAAATTTTTACTCATCACGTCAAAAGTATAAATTGTATATATGACCGGTTAATAGCTGGGTGGACAAAGGCGTCGGATTCCCACCCGGGCGTCTAGGGTTCAATTTATCCGCTAACTAAGTCCTCCATTATTGCAGAAGCAACATCTTCCACTTACTATGATGGTAGTAGGAGTTTGTCAAATATTTTCATGTTATTCGTAACCCAAGAATGTTTAGTATTTCTTTTAGAAATTATAATAAAAATTGATTGAATGATAGCGTTACATGAATCATTTGTTTAGCCAGGACTGTACAACAAATCTACTTATAATTATTAACTGTAGGAAAACTGTTGCTGACTTACTCTTCTTGGATAAGTTTACAAATGGTCGAAATCTCTTCATTTTCTTCGTCGCCGGAAGATTCTTCGCGGAGTGAATCCATATTATCTTTCTTAAAATATAAGTCACAACATTGCTTTAAACTTTAAACAGTCAAATTTAAAGAATCACAAAGGCACCACCACTAACCGCTCCTCGACTCCGACTGCTTTTCGTCTATTCTTCAAAATGTCTACCTGTCTACTAAATTTTATCAATGCACACATCTCAGTGAGCCGTCAGCGTGAAAAAACGCCACCTAAAAAATGTCTGCTGAACAAATAATGGTTTGGTATTTCTTGCAAATGCTGCCCGCCCGGGGTATGGCACGCTGGCTCTTTTTTTCAATAAATAATGAGAGAGCAGCCGTGTTATCTGATTAATTCAACCACCTCTTAACCCCCCCTAATCCCCTGGTATTAAATATTTGTCGCACGTTCATTTCGTCGGGGAAATTGGTAAAAATGTCCAGCAGAGCATTCAACATGTAACAAATTAAACAGAAGCCCTTAAAACTAGATGTTTAATATACGAACGTATAAATGACATGTACAAACAAACAGAGCACAAATTTAATTACTAATATGAGTGTGAACTTAGAACCTTATAGTGTGGGGGTTTTGATGAACTACGACGTAGTTTGCTTCTTTTCTACGCGTCAAAAATTCATGTGTATGGTTTTCGAGTATTTTTTTTAGTAGAATTCCCCTTAAACAGTGTTTGTAATTATTTATAACTGGTCTAAACTTAGAGCAATAAAATACAAGAGGGAGCGCTGCTGCAGTCAGTTTTAATGAGTTTTGCCGGACTCGGGTAGACCGGGGCGTGGCTAGGACTAGGCTAGGATTCATCCATTCGGTAGACCGGTCGGTAGATGAGTGGAGAAACACGTGCGTCGTGCGTTCAATTCCTCTGCTGGCTTAGTCCTCCATCATTGCACAAGCAACATCTTCCGCTTCTTATGATGGCAGTAGGAATTTTTCAAATATTGTCAGGTTATTCGTAACCCGGGAATGTTTATCATTCTTTTTAAGAAAAAAATAAAATCAAAAATTATAGCAAATGTCGACATAATGTTTTTGTCTATTCGTATAACCACTTCGTTCACAGTATTGTTATAAACAAAAATATAGCATATAACCTAAAAAACCGTTGACTTTTTATGTCAATTTATGTCGCATATTAAAACGTGTGGGCGGAGTCAACGGATATGCGGGACACGGAGAACATCCTAACAATTCAATTTAAAGCGGTGTGATTATATGGGAAATTTTGCGGTCTCTTTCTTTCTTATGGTGTGCGACGTATAAAAATTCGGAGAAAGTGATTTATCCCAAGTTTGTATGGGTTGGGTAAAAAGAATTAGCTCTCTCTCCATATATTGTTACTCCAAGGGTCTACACTAAATGAAAATAAGTGAAAATTCACGTGATAATATAATTGTAAGATTCCTAAAGGTGATTCTTTTTAGATTGATTTTTTTTTACACATACATGGTTTGGGCATGTAGAGCGAACGAACGAAGAAAAGAGTGTGACAAAAAATATATGACGCGAAAGTGAATGGAAGAAGACGTCGGGAATGCCCGATGAAGACATGGAACGCTCAAGTGAACTAAATACTTGAGTCAGGCCATGTTAAGAGTCAGAATAACAGAAGAGTATGTATGAGTCCATGTATGAAGGTGAATGAAGCAAGGAGTGTGTGCCAAGACAGAGTTATTTTATTTTTATTTATTTTATATATTTGCAAAAACAGTTTTACACCAAAACATTGCAAAAAACACAAAAAATGGCAATTATAATTACACAAAGATAAGGTAAAAAGAAGTTTTAGCACAACAAAAATTGTTTTCAAAAAGTACACAACATAGTTAGAACTTAATAGCAAGTTCTTGATAATTAACCTATTTAGTCTTCCCAGGAGCATCACCATTGGTAAGTTTGTTCTGCACCTGGGAAGAAACAGAAGCCTGTGTTGGCGGCCTCGCGTTAAATTATCAGGGACATAAAATCCAATTTGCGCCAGGATGTCAGGTATTAATAATACACCGTTCAGGAGTTTATTAGCAAAAAGCATCAATGCTATATTTTAGTTATTATATTTTTAGTTCTATGGCGGTCCGTCCTCTCTGCCTACCCCTGCGGTGAAAATGGCGTGATGGTTAGTCAGTTAGTTAATTATATTCATAGTTCAGAGATTCTATGCGAATACCTAATCAGTGATGATATTCATTTCCCAACGTTGCAATTATAATAATACCTGAATATTCTCGGAAACCTAATTGGGCGAATGATATTCGGTCGGTTATTAATTGGAATCAATTTACCATAAATGTATCAATGGCCAAATAACCATAACACAAGTAGTTTTGTGCGTAATAATTAAACAACTGATTAATCAAGATTCTCCGCTGATACCAAAGAACATGTTTTTGTCATTGCTAGAAAAAAAAAACGTTTGAAAATTTTTGAAAACATGTTCATTCATGGCTGACTTTAGTTTGTTTATGAGGGCATTTCTTTGTAAGTTTTATTTATTTAAAAGGGGTGATTGGAAGCCATTGGGAAGCCAGCGTATTCATTTATTTGTTTTTAACCAGTATATGTCAACATATTATGTCCTCAGAAAAACCTGAATTATTTTTTCTTAAAATAAATAAAATTTATTGTTTTATTATAGTTAGGTGATAAGAAAATAATGTGCTTACAGGTAATAGATACCGCCTATGACAAAACAATACCTTGTATCCCACATAATACACATTTTATAGAAGACACAAAAAACTGTCCGAAAATCTGTATTTTTTTGTCACACAAAAAAATTACATGTTACATAATTTAAAAGTTATAAAAAAATATGCATCTTTAATTCTAATGTAACCTTATCATGGCTTTAATTCACGGGGAAGACTATCATATAAATGATGTGAATCGGGAATATTGTACACATTAAATATACAATATGTAATTGACGGCCTCGATGGTCAAGTGGTAAGACGCTCGACTACGAGTCCAAAGGTCGTGAATTCAAACCCGGCGTGCGCCAATAACTTTCCTTTGATTTATATGTATCATAACACATTTAATTCATATAAAAATAATAAAAAGTATATTTGCGGCACGTTCCAGAGTGGTAGGTGCTCTAAGTTTCGCCCTGGTGAAAGACAACCATTCAGAATAGAAACGTTGCTTGAAATGGGTTTAGCCGTGTTTGGTGACCAGATCTGAATAACCAGGTACTTCCCAACCTTCCTCTTCCCGATCTCCTTCCCCTCCCCACTACCGTCAGCCTCACAACATACCATATTTAGGATGCCATAGTCTCTCTAGACGGTTGGGAGCAGTTGAGACTCTTGTGCGGTTTTCATATAATTTTATTTTTTAAATCCGGAAAAAATGCAAGGCTGATGTAAGTGTAATGAATAGGATCAATAGAGGAACGCTAAGGTGATTTGGGAATGTAGAGCGAATGAACGAAGAAAGAAGTGTGAACTGAATATATGATGCAAAGGTAAATGAAAGAAGAAGTCGGGGACGCCTGAGGAAGACATGGCATGATCAAGTGAACCAAATACTTGAATCGGGCCGTGTGAAGAGTCAGAATAACAGAAAAGTATGTATGAGACGATGTAAGAATGTGAATGAAGCAAGGAGTGTGTTCCAAGACAGAGTTGTATGGCGGTCTGTTCTCTCTGCATCCAACGCCCTGCGGGAAAACGGCGTGATGGTTAGTTAGTTCGTTAAAACAAAAACCCTTTAAAATTATATTTGACTTAAGAGATGTGGTCAGGCTGTGCATTTAAAAAAAAAAAATTGGGCCAGAATACAATGAAAACTCACTTTTAACAAATGGGTGGGATACGAGGCATTGTTTTGACATGAACGATATGTAAACTAGGTTGTCTGACTAATGTTGGTTTGTCATTTTTGTCAAATAATTTTAATAGAATTTTGACATGCATTTAGTTAATTCCTGTTATCCGTTAAGTGATGTAAGAAATCTCCTCGTTTTTATTAAAGTTATGTATTACGTGAATTCGAACTTGTATTGAAGTATGCCAATAACATCGATGTGTTCATTATTTGAATCACAAAAACACTCTTTTCTTCTGTGATAACTGAAAAAAACTGTTTTTTACCTTTTGTAAACTTTGTTAAACGTGACATAATCGCTTGAGTGGTGGGCATGCTGAATTAATCAATCATATTATTATATTAATCTCAAATGATGGCAAAAACCAATCCAAACCGGTATTGAAAATAATAGGAATCACTTTTTGGTACGGAAGGCATTTAAAATTCTTTCTCAGAATAATAACATTGGCCGATGTTAAATGGATAAAATACTTCCCATCGCATCAACTGCAAAAATGCAGTTCAGTCTAGGTTCATCCTCGACCCGGTGAGTTGAGTCATTGAACGATAGAATAAACAAAAAATGGTGATGCAATGACAGCCATTCCGATTAGTGTTGCAATGATGATTTCGCAAGTACGGTTACCGACGATTATCTAAACGATTGTCAAAAAAAAATATACTAATGTGGTCTTATATAAATTAAATAATGTAGAAACGTTACTGAGACAACGCGCGTGAATGCAGTTAGCGAGACTTACCTGAGATTAACTGCGTTTAGTATCACACAAACATTCGTTCGACAGATAAGCTGTCACCAGCTGTCACAAACGCGTCGCTGAAGACTCCTTTTTGAGAAAAAATTCCTTGAGATGTGTAAAAATCATTCGGGAACAAAAACATATCTAATCGAGTTCCTTTCCATTCATAATTACCCACAAATCATTTGTTATTATTTAAATAAATATAATTATTCACGAGGTTTTTAGCTACTTGAAAACGGTGTGAGATATCGAATACAGAAATACATAAGTGAGTGGAAGATAACCACGGCTAGTGGCGCGATACCCAATTATAACAGTAGCGTGGGACGTTCATATAGCTATCTCATCCGTACACACATATTCTTTGAATGGCTATCCTTTTCATAAGCGGGTGAAACGGAAAACAAGACGGTACTAGTGGTGCTACATTTTTGTAAGATTTGTATGAATATGACGTGTCTTGGATTTTATGTCTACGATTGTGGTTAAATAAGTTTTTACCTCTTCTTTGTCATTAAAATGTATTAGACAAATTATTTTCGAAGTTTTTATTTGTAATTATAGTTATTTGCGATTTAATGTGTTTCTTTAAAATTATTAATTCAATGTTTTATACCCCTGAATTTTTATATTTAATTGAATTTAATCTTCCTGACAGGACAGTTACGAGACAGTACCTACCATATTGTTGTGACAATTCTATTTTAACCTCACAATGTTTTACTCCAATGCGACGAATTCAACATCTAGGAAATAAATATTCCGATGTTGTTGACATATTATATTAACTACATTAATATGACAATATAAACACACTTTAGTACAGTTAAAAAAAAAAAACTTTCTTTGACAATACTTTTGCACTGTTTATGAGTATAATATCAAAAAATATGTTAATATTTGTGTTAAAACCTTTATCGGGCGTGAATAAATAAACAAAGTTTGGTTAAAAATATATAGATGCCACCATGAAATTGATGTTACTTTGCATTTCAATGCCATAACCCAAAGAAGTTAGTGAAAATGCATTCAGAGCGTGAGAGAGTTTGTTTATCTTTGAACTCTTGTTAGGTTGCATAGCGAAATAATGTCAATAAACAATCATAACAAATAAACAAAAAAATATGGTCAACAGTTGCTTCTACGGTTTCAAAAGACAAATCTAATCAAGACTCCTCGTGATAATGATGGCATCTATATTAATCAATGCTCAATAAGACAGTTATAAACTTCCGGTCAGATTGTAGTCTATTTAAATAAGGGTATTTAGAGAGAATGGTCTATAGCTATGGAAGAAAACTATGTAAATGGACCAGGCGCAGTCTGGTCAGCTAGGTATGCCAAACGTTTGATGAGTCGTAAAACTAGGACAGCTCCAATGGTAGTAGGCATGACATGAAGCAAGAATATTAAGCGCTAAAGACAAAGAATTATTGGAAGGCCTAAAAAAAATCACAATAAGAATAAACCATAAACTCGAAAACCTAATTGAAACAATTGTAATTTTCTGTAGGTTTCAAAGACTGCAATATACTTGACATATAGACTCAATGCTACATAAGGGGGAACTAAAAATCACCATCAAGTGAGCACCCCAGTTATAGCAACCCCAAAGCAGACCGAGGAAGAGATGGATTAACTGTATGGAAGAGAACTGGAGAAAGACAGGAAGGTCTAAGGACTGTAGAAGAATGGCTAGGTACCAGAGACGGTGGAGAGCATTTGAGAAAGAGGTCAAATCTCACCCTTATTGGTATAAACTTAACACAAGCAACAAAAGGGAATGTTGTCGCAGGAAAACGACACTTTAATCAAAAATGAGTTGAACATGGAGATTTGATCAGTTCTTTTTTCTGCATCGACTGCTCTGACTCTCGTTTGATTCTGAAGACTTTTGTGGCCTTTCAGCCATCTAAAATATATTTACCATTTCTTTTTTTTTAGTTAGCCCGAGTTAATTTTTTTTTTCAATATCCAACCAGGTACTGAAGACTTTTTACTGCAAAACAAAGTGCTCTGGTATAAACTTCTTAAAAAGGGCACATTAGCCCTTTTGTCTTTCCGGCGATGATATGCTTGATACCTCATATAATAAACGAGCACCAGAAACAAATTATAAAAAAATGTAAATAACCGTAACCAAGCGGTACATCCCCACCTTGCTTCCGTCGCTTCAGGTAACTCAGTGAGAGTAATAAGTTAACATTTTTTTCAAAATCCAGCCAGGTCCTGAAAACATGTGAATTTTATTGTAAAACAAACAAAAAAACCTGTAAGTGCTCTTGTGTAAGCTTCCCAAAATGGCTTTTCAGCTCTTTACCTTTCCGGCGACGATTACTTTATTTTCTGACCTATTAACGATTACGATTATTGATCGGCCAATCGTAAACGAGAATCGTTGCGCCACTGGAAACTAGCACTCAGTGTTTGATGACAAAGCAGTCTTATCCCGCGATCAATGTCACGAATACGTCGTTGAATTAATGAGTATCGCTGGTGCCGGAGAGGGAGTGCTTCTCGTTCGTGTTTTGGGATTTCAAAGCAAATAAACTGATACAACTTCGTCGGTTGGTCGCAAAAAGTGCCCTACTTTTCTATCGCTTGTCGAACGCTCAAATAAAGAACAGAATTTTTCGGACAAAGCGGTGAATTTAAATTGGATTTTTCGGTAATGCATGCTGTACCAGCCATTGCTAAGTTAAGCACGCGTGAATCTAATACTCCAAATGTACATGGCAGAACTATTTTCAGTGTTTATTTTAGCCTCCATGGTCGAGTGGTAAGACGCTCGACTACGAGTCCAAAGGTCGCGGGTTCAAATTCGGCTTCCGCCAATAACTTTCCTTTGATTTATATGTGTCATTACACATTTAATTCATATAAAAAATATAAAAAGTATATTTGCGGCACGTTCCAGAGTGGTAGATACTCTAAGTATCGCCCTGGTGAAAGACCACCATTCAGAATCGAAACATTGCTTGAAATGGCTTTAGTCGTGTTTGGTGACCAGATCTGAATAACCAGGTACTTCCCATCCTTCCTCTTCCCAATCTCCTTCCCCTCCCCACTACCTTCAGCTCCACAACATGTGCCATGCCATAGTCTCACTGGCTCTAGACGGTTTGGAGCAGTTGAGACTCTTGTGCGGTATTCTCATAAAAAAATACAAACACTTATGTAACTAACACTAACAAAATAATCTAGAGTTCAATTTTAATCATACAAAAATAATTTCAAGAAATCCATGATAGTATTCCCACCCTAAGCACGAGAACTTGCTCAATTAAGGAGGTAATTATCATTAACTACAAACTAGACATCTATTTCAATTTATATTATACCTACTGTTAGTATCAAGTGAAAAATGTACATAAATAAAACAGATAACTTTGTTTATATCCACTTTAATTATTCAATAAAATGTCGACCGGTTTCGGAAGCACCCTTCCATCATCAGGACAATATTAAATTTTGAATATTGTCCTGATGATGGAAGGGTGCTTGATCGACATAATATTGAATAATTAAAGTGGTTATAAACAAAGTTTATCTGTTTTATTTATAAATATGGTAAGCCACAAAATAAATGCTTTTTACAGAATATGTAAAAAAGTTCATAAAAAAACTAACTAACTAACCATCAAGCCGTTTCACCCGCAGGGGTAGGCAGAGGGACGGACCGCCATACAAACCCTGTATTGGCACACACTCCTTGCTTCATTCACATTCATACACACTCTTCTGTTATTCTGACTTTTCACATGATCCGATTCAAGTATTTGATTTACTTGATCGTGCCATGTCTTCCTCGGGCATCCTCGACTTCCATTCACGTTCGCATTTCATATTCTTAATCATATACACTTATCTTATAATCTTGATGGTAATTGATATGTTAAAAAATATATGTTGTGAATACCGCACAAGAGTCCTAACTGCTCTCAACCGTCTAAGGCTCTATCCTACCGACTTTCTCTTTGGTATGCTCGGAACATACCATCTAGAGGTCAGAAGGGATGTGTACATTGCAACACATTTATTCAGATTGATTCGTGGATGGTCTGAAAACTTAGCTATCATGGAGAACATTCATTTCTATGTTCCTGATGGTTATCTTCGCCATCGGCAGCATAGGTTGTTTTATCTCCCGGCCTGCAGGACCAACTTGCCAATGGTCACGCCGGTGGGGAAGGCAATCATGTTGTTGAATCGAATCGCTTCGGATGTCGATATATTTTGCATAAATGAAGCTTCGTTCAAACGACAAGCATTCCTGCTATTTGTATAATTATTCCTTGGTTTTATTTTATTTATTTTTTTATACATCATTTGGATGAAAAATTATGTTTAAATTGTCTTATTTTTTATTGTTTTATTTTTTACTGTCTTTACTTTGCATTCATTGCAATTTATATTTTTTTAGAATTTTTTTTTTATATTTATGAATATTGTGTATTAATACACTTACTCGCTCTATTTAAAAACGCCTTAAAATAAAATTTTGTAATGTTTTTAAAATAATAAATAACTGAAAAACTGAATAACTGAAAGGCCAGTGATACTATGGCTTTCCCAATTGGGGTATGTTGTGAGGCTGAAGGTAGTGCGGAGGGAAAGGAGATGGGAAGAGGAAGGTTGGCAAGTACCTGGCTATTCGGATCTGGTCACCAAGCACGGCTAAAGCCATTTCAAGCAAAGCTTCGATTCTGAATGCTAATCTTTCACCAGGGCGATACTTAGAGTATCTATGGTACTACTCTGCAACATAATTGACATAAGAAAACTCCATGGTGATAGATATCTACTTTTACTATACATCGTTATTTTTTATGTCATTGTTATTTTTTATGTCACTGTTATTTTATTTTATATCTATGTTATGTAAAAGCCCATGAGGGCGTATATAAATAAATAAATAAATAATAAGTAGGTTTTTTCCAACCTTCCTCTTTCCCATTAAACCCTTTCCTTACACACTTCCTTCATCCTCACAACATACCCCAAATTAGAGATTCCATAAGTCTAACTGGCTCCAGGTAGTTTATTTTATTTTTATTTATTTTATTCATTAAAATATTAACATACAAAATACATTTGGTATATTAATCCCAAGGAGTTAAAAAAAAAACTCATTCTGGGAAGGGCAACATTATAAAACAAAAAGAAATTATATATTTTTATAAAGACTTACAAATTCCAAATAGGATGTTAGTTGATGCCTACTATTGTACGATAGTGACATAAAAAAATAAATGTACAAAAGTACCTACTTTAATTTTATAATACGTTTTTGTTTCCAACTGCCAATAATTTTACAGTGAAAGTTCAGTTTGGTAACTTATTCCTGGAACTGCTTTATTCCGAGGCAATTGCCGTAAGTCACGCAGGGAAAGTTCCAAGGAATTTAGCGAACATTGCTTGTCGAATGTTCGACATGGCCAGTGCCGATAGTTGACGCAGGGGCGGACTGACTAGCAGACCTTCTGAAGGCTCTCCTCTGGGCGGACATTTGCCATCCAATTGTTGTATTAATTTATTGTTTCGTGTAATTTGTGAAATTTCGACAGCTAACTAACTAACTAATTAACCATCACGCCGTTTCGCCGCAGGGGTAGGCAGAGAGGACGGACCGCCATGAAAACTAGACGGGGGCTCTAGAAAAACAATATCTCAAAGTAGGCGGTGGGCAAAATAAGGTTGAGAACCTATGATATACAGTTACTAAATAAAGCTTTTTCATGGTGATTTCTCACCGTTGAGAACTTTGTCGCAACATCACCGGAAAAGGTTATAATGGTGCTGTCAGTATATACTTTTTTAGATGCAAAAAAAGCTTATTTCTCGTTTCATAGCAATTATATTGTTGTGTTGACTAGCGTTGTGACCGCTTTGAAAGAACTACTTGAAAGAACTACTTCTTTTTGGCAGCAGTTCCTACTTCATTCATTGTTCATTGAACAAACACTTCAATTGAAGTCGGTAGTTCATTTTAGCGTTCATTCATTTCAATAACTTCATTTCATTGAACAAATACTTCAATTGAAGTTGGTAGTTCCTTTTAGCGTTCATTCATTTCATTTACTTCATTTCACTGAACAAATATTGCATTTTTGGCGAGGAACCGGTTCCAAAAAGAACTGAAGTCGGCAGTTCATTTTAACGTTCATTCATTTCATTGAAAGAATATCAATTGCAGCAGTACAGTTTTCCAGCGAGTTCGAAATTTCAATTGAAGTGTTTGTCTTGGAAGGGTCCAGTTTTAAAGTTCTCAAATCTCTACCAACTAGTACGTGCTTTTTTCGTGAGGAGCCGGTTCCAAAAAGAACTGAACAGATAACCGGATAAATTTTAATCTCTTTTTTGCGAGTTCGACTTCAATTGAAGTGTTCACTTCGAAGGGTCCATTTTAAAGAATTAACAATTCGTGAAGCATTCACAAAACACTGAAGTTTTTCCCAACGCTAGTGTTGACCCTCTCTGCCTTAAATTCTTGGTATGAAAGGTTTCCACCAATTTTAATGAAATCCATCCTAAATCAATGCTACTGGCAGACATGTGCAAACATTGATTCAACGCTCTCTGATCGACACAGTAACTATCCGAATGAAAGGGTTTAAATTTATAAAATCATTTTCGGTTTGTGTACAATACACGATTTGCAAAGTGACGTGCACTGATTGCCGAAACCGAATATTTGATTTGAACTGATTTTCTGGACATGAATTATTCAATTAAGGTTTCGTGTTCATTCGAAAACCAATCCATGTTAAGGAAAGTTTTCACGAAAGGAAAGGCTGACCTACCTGATTGTAAAGGTATTTATTTCGTTTTAGATTTTTATTTCATTCCGTGAAAAACCACGGGATGTAATTTGACTTACCAAGAAAAAATATGAGTTGCTTTAATCCCTTTTTAAAATCAGAATTATATATATTATATTCAATTTAATCAATTGTACAAAATCTATAAAGATTTTTACTTAATACTAACAGTAATTATAATATTAATTCAGTTTATATACAATGTCTAGTTTTTAGTTAATGATAATTAACCTCCTTAATTGACAAAATTCTCGTGCTTAAACATTATAGATACCTTGGAGTAACAAGTGTATGGAAGAGAGCTAAATATTTTTACCCAACCTATACAAACTTGCGATAAATCACTTTCTGCGGGTTTTTACGTCGTACACCATGAGAGAGAGAAAGAGACAACAAATATAATACCCCACTTCTATGTACTGTCACAATGATCTTAGGGTCCTGGGTCACCGCGGGACTCCACCCACATTTTTTATTATGCCACTAAACTTGACAGAAATAAACGGTTTTTTAAGGTTGGATGCTATATTTTTATTGATATCAATACTGTGAAAAAGTGGTTTTACGAATAAACAAAAACATTATGTCGATATTTGATATGAATGGATGTATAAATACCCCAGTCTTGGTCTTAGCCACGCCCAGGTCCGCCAAGCAAGGTAAAAATCATTAAAAACTGACTACACTGCCTTGGATTAATACCACTCAATATACTCTAAGATAGGTACTTTATTAGGTAGGTGGGGATTTAAAAATACTATTTTTAAAAGTTTGATGATTTCAATTAACATCAGTTCCTAATTTTACATGTGTACACTGGTACGGTTGTACGTAGGTACTCACAAAGGAAATTATTTATATAATATATCTTAACTCGAAAAATTATTTGTAGTTTTTGCAGGGGCGGCTCGTGACTTTTTAGTATGCTAGAGTGCTGAAATTGAAAAATACGACGTTATTGTTTGTTGTAGCAAAAATATTTTTTAATTTTTTCGTATGACGATTTTCGAGATTTTCCAGTTTTAATAAGTCAATGACCAACTAAAATAGAAAAATTTTCTTGCAATAAAAAAAACATTTTCGGCTGCAAGAACATCAATGTCGTCGTATTTTTCAATCTTCAATCTAGCACACTAAAGAGTCACGAGCCGCCTCTGAGTTTTTGAATTTTTTTGATAACGCAATTGAATAAGGTTTAATATTAATATTATTTAGTTCTGCTGGTTTTAGTTATTACTGTTTTGGCGTTTAAGGCCATTATCAAATTTGATAAGCATGGATTATACAATAACGTCCTGCCTCAAATTTTGAGATTTAGGATATTGCAAAGGTCATGGTCATGAGTCTCATGAGGAAAATGGCATTGCCAACAAAAACACAAAAATGTTGACCTTGATTACAAACAGAAAAGCTGTACAAATTTCACGGCGTGTAAGACCACCGTTCTAAAACTATTAGTTGGATACACTAGATTATTTACGAAGGAACCTAAATTGGATAGGATTAATGAATCTATCAATCATACTACTTTCAGATAATAGTTATTTTACATCGATTTTCCCCGTGAAGGTACCAGCAGGTTTATATATAGTATAGTATATTTTACGAGAGATGGAAAGGCTGATAAGGATATTGAAAGAAGGGTGTATGCAAGAAACTCCATTGATATTGAAAGAAAGGACTGAACAATGTTGGCGCAAATAAATTGTCCAAAGAAGCGAAGCTAGCAGTCCACAATGGAGCGCTTATACCAATCCTGATGCATGGCAGTAAGGCATGGAATCGGCAGAGAAATTATGAAAGTGGACTGAATGCTGTAGAAATGAGTTCCCTGAAGTGTATGTGTGGTAAAACCATGTATGACCGTATTAAAAATGTCTATATACGGAAAAGCTGATGTAAGAAAAAAAAAAAAAAAAAAAAAAAAAAAAATTATTTTTTTTACTTAATTTGAAATGTACCTTATACTGTAAAACGTAACTATAGAGAGCTATAACTATGATTTGAATTAGTATACCCACGCAATGGCTTTTGCCTATGTGGGATTTTTTTTGTTATGTCTACATTATTTTTATTATTTCTGTAATTTTTTAAATGTATGTAACAAAAACAAAAAAGGGTAATGAATAGAGTTAAGAAAGGGATGCTTAGATGGTTTGAGCATGTAGAGCGAATGAATGAAGAGAAGAGTGTGAGAAGAATATATGATGACGTGAAAGTAAATGGTAGAAGAAGTCGGTAACGCCAGAGGAAGACATGGCGTGATCAAGTGAATCAAAAACTTGAGTCGGGCCATGGCGAGAGTCTTTATTCTTATCATTTTTGGTATTTTGAGCTTTGAACTACTTGGAGCAAGTGAATGAGTTTGTGTATTTAGGAAGTATGTTCTAGAGAGACGGAAAGGTTGATAAGGATATTGAAAGAAGGGTGAATGCATGAAACTCCATTACTGGAGGACCGAACGCTGTTGGCGCAAATAAGAAACTGTCAAAAAAAGCGAAGCTAGCAGTCCACAACGTAGTGCTTATACAAGTAAATGAGTTTATTTATGTTTACGAGAGATAGAAAGGCTGATAAGGATATTGAAAGAAGGATGAATGCAGGAAACTCCATTAATGGAGGACTGAACGCTGTTGGCGCAAATAAAAAATTGTCCAAAGAAGCGAAGCTAGCAGTCCACAATGGAGTACTTATACCAACCCTGATGTATGGCAGTGAGGCATGGAACTGGCAGAGGAAGGATGAAAGTAGACTGAATGCTGTAGAAATGAGATTTCTGAGACGTATGTGCGGTAAAACCATGTATGACCATATTAAAAATGTGAATATACGAAAAGAATGTAAGACTGATGTAAGCGAAATGAATAGGGTCAAGAAAGGGACGCTTATATGGTTTGAGCACGTAGAGCATATGAACGAAGAAAAGAGTGTGAGAATAATATATGACGTGAAATTGAATGGTCGAAGAAGTCGGTAACGCCAGAGGAAGACATGGCGCGATCAAGTAAATCAAATACTTGAATTTGGTCATGTGAAGATTCAGAATAACAGAAGAGTATATATGAGACGATGTATGAAGTAAGTGTTAATGAAGAAGTAGTGTATGCCGAGGCATGAAATGAATGGCGGTCCATCCTTTCTGCCTACCCCTTCGGCGAAACAGCGTGATGGTTAGTTAGCTAGTTAGTGAATTTTGTTTACTTTAAAACGCGAATTGCCTTCCTCAGTTTATTTAGTTTCCCGATTCCCCGGGGAAATTCATTTGCAGCTGGAAATGAATTTATAATTATAAAAAGTTAAACCCACTTCTCTGCGCTAATTCATAAAATTTCATGAATGCAGAATTTTACTGCCAAACGTGTTTTCACGTAGTCGACCAACGAGCATTGCATTTTAAAGCTAATCGCCGGAGTGCCTACTCGAAAAAGAACTCGCGTTGTAAATGATTTAATAATGCGAATCTGCTAAAAAGTTTTTCGCTATTGCCAGCGGGGTTAATTTTAAACAACACGTTTGATAAAGTTTGATCCCGCATAGTACAACTTCTGTCGTACCCTTGAAGTAACAATATATGGAGGGAGAGCTAATTATTTTTACCCAACCTACACAAACTTGCGATAAATCACTTTCTCCGGGTTTTTACGTCGTACACCGTGAGAGAGAAAGAGACAACAAATTTCATAGACCGCTTCTTTATACTGTCCTAATGATCTTAAGCTCCTAGGTCACCGCGGGACGGAGAGAGAAAGAGACAACAAATCTAATACTCCGCTTCTATGTACTGTCACAATAATCTTGGGCTCCTGTGTCACCGCGGGACTTCGCCCACATTTTTTATTATGCCACTAAACTTGACACAACTAAACGGTTTTTTAGGTTCTATGCTATATTTTTGTTGATAAAAATACTGTGAAAAAGTGGCTATACGAATAAACAAAAACATTATGTCGATGTGTGATATGAATGGATGTATATAATACCTTAGCCTTCGTCTTAGCCACGCCCAGGTGCGCCAAATCAGGTTAAAATCATCAAAAACAAGTCAAAAACTGACTTCACTGCCTTGGATAGATACTACTCTATGTACTCTAAGCTCCTACCTCTCCTACTTTAATTCGGTAATAACTCACTTGTGTTTTATAAAGTGATGTTTTTGTCTTTTTTTTATTTTTTCACAGTGAAAACCGCACAAGTGTCCCAACTGCTCCCTACCGTCTAGAGCCAGTGAGACCATGGCATCCCCAATTGGGGTATGTTGAATTTCGGTCCAAACCGAAAACTTACCTTTTCAGACTCTCATATCGTTAAATTCATTAAAAGAATACCAACATAATCTGTCTCTCGACGAACTAACCTTAGATATACAAATTTTAACCAAATCCTTCACTATACAAATTCAGAAAGTCCGTTCTTTAATTTCGCTCCCATGCCCTAAATCGGAAAAAATAAAAAATAAAATAACAATTTTAATTTAATAAGTGTGTCTATCTGATGAGACCTGCCAGGTAAGTATGTTGCTGCATGTTTTCTTATTTAAACTAGGAATTAATATGTAATAATAGAAAATAAGATCTGTACAGCGCTCTTGAGGTGATTTTTCGCAAAACGGCGCCATACAAATCATCATAATTTTATTATTATTTATTGTGAGGCTGAAGGTAGTGGGCAGGGGAAGTAAATGGGGAAGAGGAAGTTTAAGAAGTACCTGGCTATTCAGATCTGGTCACCAAACACGGCTCAAAGCCATTTCAAGCAACGTTTCGATTCTAAATTGTAGTCTTTCACCAGGGCGATACCGGTGCATAGTCGCCCAACATTTGTACACGGTTGACATTTGATACATGAGAACGGGACGCTTTTACGACCCGTTCTTATGTTCAACAGCTCGGCTGTGGAACGATTTGTCGGCCTCTGTATTTCCTCCCTCCTTCATCATGGGCCTCTTCAAGATCCAGGTTCACTCTTTCCTTTCCTCAAAAACACTCTCCACACAGCATCCCCAAAGATGACATAGGCCCTGAGAGAAATTATTTCCCTCAAGGCCTCCTGTGTGGAGTTATTGTAAAAAAAAAAACCTAACGTCTGTGCTCTAAAAATTGCAATCCATTTGTTAAGTCAAACGGACCGCCCGTTTCTGCACGGAGTCAAGGGTTATTTTTAAATCATAACCAACAATTTATCTTGTTATTAATATGTGTCTTTGATAGAAATAGCTAAATTCCTAAGGTTTATAAGTAAAAACAAAATAAAGAAGTTTTTTTCCCTATTTCACATAAAGTTTTAGATAAAACCATATAATTTTCAGGCAAACAATTATTTGTGTCGTCATGTAACATGCCTTCATTTTACGTATTAAGTAATATTAAAAGATGTTTGTAATTTAAGATTTACCAGCATTATGTGTTTTAATATATTTATTCATTCGAATAACCAAAAAATAATACCGTTCTAGTCGAGTCAACTTTTATTTTACCACATTTTCTACACTAGCGCGCTCTGTGCATCGCGAATGGTATTAAAAGTGCGCAATAACGAAAATTAAAGTCGATAAAGCAGATTTCACCTTTCACGGCGGCCTGTACTGCATCATGAAAATATTTTATCCGATACAACCACCTTTCCGCGAACTGGAAAAATATTTTTATAGATTAGCGACATCTATGATCGGTAGCTGAAAGACAAATTTAAATCTTTGGAAAATTTTCACTCTTCATGCGAACAAAAGTTTATGGGTTAGAAATAATGTTTGCATAATTTTACAATTCAATCCGAATCACGTATATTTTTATTCGAGTCTCAATCAATACGCTTGGGTTATGCTTTTTAACGATGTTTTGACTAAAAATTAGCGTGCAAAGGTATTATTATGGAAATTGAATGATAATTGTACGAGAAATCGACATGCAAACTCATAAAGAGCTTTGAAAAGTTGCTTGTACCTTACTATTTGGAATATTTTATTATGGTGGCTCTGTGGAGAAGCGAGTACAAACGTCAAATCAATATCGGTAATGGGCATGAACCCTTGTTCGTGTTACATAATTCTCAGGTGGGTATTCTCACATTTATATTTTACTTGAAAGTTTGTCCCATTTTATATAACGGCTTGCAAGAGTATTCCGCGTTATGCACGCATGCTTCAAATATATTTATCACAATTTTACAATACGCTAATCAAATTTCTAATTAGTTTTATTTATTTATATTTTTATATGAATACCGCATAAAAGTCTCAACTGCTCTCAACCGTCTAGAGCCAGTGAGACTATGGCTTCCCCAAGTAGGGTATGTTGTGAGGCTTAAGGTAGTGGGGAGGGGAAGGGGATTGGGAAGATGAAGGTTGGGAAGTACCTTGCTATTCAGATCTGGTCACCAAACACGGCTAAAGCCATTTCAAGCAACGTTTCGATTCTGAATGGTGGTCTTTCACCAGGGCGATACTCGAAGTATCTACCACTCTGATTTTTTATGACATGGTCTACTTGTATTTTCAGGCCTCCACATGATTGTTAAAACAAATTAAAATCTTCATAAAAAACCCAAAACAAAAAATCATATTTATTGTAAAACAGTCAAAAATTGATTACCTACAACCTCAGAGCAATAATATACAGTAGGGAGCGCTTCTGTAGTCAGTATTACTGATTTTCGCCTGACTCGGGAGTGTCTATGACTAGGACTAGGGTATTTATACATCCACTCATAGCACATGTCGACATAATGTTTTTGTATAACCAATTTTCACAGAATTGTTATAAACAAAAATATTGGACATAACCTACAAAACCGTTGAGTTATGTACCTACTGTAATATCTCATAACAAAACGTAGTGGGCGGAGTCGCCGGAGACGCGAGAGACGGAAAACATGCTTACATAACGAATCATGGTGCTATATTATTTGAGAATCTTGTTTTGTCTCTTTCTCTCTCACAGTTTACGACGTAAAAACCCGGAGAGTGTGATTTATCGTATATTTGTATAGGTTGGGTAAAAATATTTAGCTCTCTCTCCATATATATTCTTGCTCTGAGTCTACAACCGCTAGTTTTTTTTGAAAGGTCTAGGTTCAACTTACTCCTATAATAAATAGATATTATCTACTATGTAAAAATAATCCTTATGTTTTTTTTTTCTTTCGTTTCCGACAAAGTATAAAGACCAGCCAACCCTTAGTGTGTTATAAAAAAATAATAATATGCCTGTTCCCCGAGGCCTTCATAAATCATGTTGAGCGAAATATGGATATTCCCAAGAGAAACTTTCTGTAAAAGAATATGAATATTTTACCAAGGAACTACTTAGCGTTTATTTTCTGTCTAATCAAAATACTTAGACATTTACATATCATCTTCATTGGGCAGGAAACAAATGAGTAGAGAAAGCTTTGATTTATTAGTGACTTTTTTCAAATGATCCTTCTACTTGAGATTTAGAAAAAAAGTGATTGAGACACTTAACGCGTTCATTGCTGACACCGCGCGTCGCGCGTTGACGGTCACGTGATCGGTATGCGCACAACGCGCCTCGCTCGTTGTTCCGCCTCTTCGCTTTGAACCGATCTAAAACAAACGCAGTCGTGTGGTTTTGAGTCGTTCCACAGGGCAGAGGAAAACTCCCCACTGTTCGTCAGTGACAGTTAATTCATATGGCATTAATATTTGCGAATTTTAGTTAGAAATTAACATGTTAAGTTAAGGGTGTCAAATAAATCTTTTTTGTTGTTGTTGTTGTTGTTGTTGTTGTTGTTGTTGTTGTTGTATCGACAAATTTATAGTTTTGTGAGTACGTAACTTATTTGAATAATAATCAAATGAACGGTAGAGGAGAGTGGAAAGATACGGTAAGCAGAAGGAATGGGACGGGACATATCGTGTCTGGAAAGGCAAAAAGGCTTAAGCGACACGTTGGTCAAAAATGAATTAAATATGCAGTTTTGATCAGTTTGCTTGATTCTAAAGACTATTATAGACAAGAATTTTATCGTGAAGTCTGAAGATTATTGATATTATTTCAATAATTAATATGTTTTCAATTAATTTCAATTGTTATGTCTAAATCTTCAATTTATCAGTATATATTTCAACCTCACAATTCAACACGCCTATGCGACGAATGCAACAGCTGGGAAACACATATTCCGATGTCGCTGATATATTGAACACGGCAATATTTTTTAGTACATTTTTTGTCATCTGGTAGAGATAATAGTTGAAAATATTTAACTCTGGAGCTGTTATTTAATATTATTTTTTCTTTTACAATATTTTTGAACCTGTTATTTATTAAATATTTTTAGTTTTTTTTCATCTACAATATATTTGTATCTAAAATTCAATATTCTTTTTATTTTATTTTACAATGTTTTTTGCACTACTTATGAAGTTATTGTTAAAAAAAAATGTTAACATTTGTTGTAAAAGCCTATAACGGGCGTAAATAAATAAATATTTCTAACGGAATACCTCCTGGTAAACACAAATGATGAATTTTAAAAATAAATGCATGTAAATTTTAATACCTGATAAAATTATGGGATATCCATCCATTCGTTGTGGTAGTTTACATCTTTTGTTATTCAGCGTATGTTACGTTTAAACATAAACCGGGTACTTTGAATAATGAATTGAAAGTTTGTGAGGCTGTAACAATAAAGCCGCAATCCTTTGGGATTAGAGCGTGGATATTATTTATTATTGTATCGGGGAATTACCCTCCTATCCTCCGCTGAAACATCTATAAATCTAAAGCACGAAATCGCCTGAAATGAAATGCGAGCTCTCAGAGCAATTCGGATTTGCGCGAACCGAAAATAAACCTGAATATATAATGTAAAGGCGGCGTAGATAACATTTTATTCTAATGACACCTCGGAGGAGAAACTTCTCGTGTTGGTGATTTATTACAGCGATTCTTCCAAATATATTCATCCGAAAATCTAACCTGAAACTTGTACGTAGTAGGTTCTACGTTCTACGTTGAACGCTACGTACCTCAGGTGAGGCAATCCATGGCGGCGGGTTTCCCGGGGACCCTAAATATCTAATGACCGCAGTTTCAGAAGGCGAGGCTGTAAAATATGTAAAAACACTTGTTTTTTTTGGACCGCGTGAAATCTCATGAATAAAACTTTTCGCATCGCGAAAGCTCCCCGAGGATTTGTGCAGAGTCTGTCTCCCGAGAGAAAAGTCAACATTTGCCGTAGAAAATAACGTTAAATTGACCGAAAGCTTTTATAAAAAAAATACATTGCTGTCGCTTGACAATTCCTCATATTCAATCCGAAGCAATCGATCATTTTGGAGAGACTGGGTGTCACGTGCTGTGACGTAACCAGCGCCGTATCTCACGTTAGAAGTTTAAACTTTGTGTTGGTAGTGGTGTAAATATGTATTGATCATTTACATTATTAATATAAGGTATTAAAATATCTTTACATTTTAATGAATTTTCCAAATTGTTATTTCCATTTTTGTTTGGTTTTCTTATCCTCATTTTAATTTTAAATAATGTTTCCTATTTAAGTGTATTAACTGTATTATTCGGATAGTTATCTAAATTTTTGCACGAGTTGTCACGGCATGGTTAGCTTCTTAGAACAGGAATCTGCCTTGTTAGAAACTAATGTTGACTGAGCCATATTTTGTTCACTCTTGTATTGCATCTTACCATCGACACACTTATATACGAGTATAAACCTGCCTTGTTTACATTTCGCTTATTAAAAAAAAAAATGTACTATCTTGCAATATGTATTAAATAAATCAGATATTTTCAAACAAAGGAATCACTTGGGGTTTGACATATTTAAAGAAATAAAAATAAATAAATTAAAAGCACCGGTGCTCGTGTTCCCCACAAAAATGGTCATGGCAACAGATCAAATAATTTAAAAGCACTAGGAATAAAGAAAGTCATTAAAATGAATAATCATATTCTTATTAATCAAGTAAATTTGTACTGTAGTCCAATATTAGGTATGTTTCCTGTAAGCTGATTAAATTTATCATTTTTATTTAATCACCTTTTCAGTTGACGATTTGTCTCTTTCAATTAATACCATCTGCCTCTTTCTCTCTGTTACATTGTTATGATTTAAATGTTATCCTATTTTTTCTCATTGTTTTGTTATTTTATGTTTTCTTTTGCCCTCGTGAAGTAAAGAGTCAGAATAACAGAAGAGTATGTATGAGACGATGTATGAATGTGAATGAAGCAAGGAGTGTGTGCCAAGACAGAGTTATATGGCGGTCCGTCCTCTCTGCCTACCCTTGCGGGGAAACGGCGTGATGGTTAGTTAGTTATTTCTCCCTCTGTATGCATATATAACCGAACACTTTGTATTTTTTGTTTAGTTTAATTTTGTACCCTGATGATGCTTAGGCTAAGCGAAACCGGTCGCTCATAAAAATTAATATAATATCTGTGATCTTATACAAAGTTACTTTTCATTTCTTTAAATATGCAACAGAATTAATCCGGGCCTGTTTAAAACTATAAGTGTTTTACAAGAATATCCCATGGGGGTAACTTGAACTTTCCAAAGAGGTAAAAGTATTTACATTGTATGAGGGATTAGTCTAGCGTATATTGATGTGGTTGTATATTTGCCCTGATGAGAAAGTGGCGTGTGTGCGGTGTCGCGATTCCCCCAGTCCGTGTCATGAAGGTTAGCACGGCAAAAACGAGAGCCTTTTCAAAACAGCCCTCGCGTGTTAGCCTTTTTATTTTCTCCATAAAACCCTTTCATTCATATTAAGCCTCACCTCCGATTAATTTTATTCATGACGGTTTCCGTGGTCGAATGGTTAAAAGTGGCAAATAAAGGCAAAAAATTAGATAATTTAGAAGCAATAGAAATTAGATAAATCGTAAATAATAATTAAAATATTTTGAGTAACCGAGTAAATTTATCTTATACTGCTATTTTCGACACATTTTCAGTACATCGCTCTATTATTACTGACGGCCTCCATAGTCGAGTGGCAAGACGCTCGACTACGAATCCAAAGGTCGCGGGTTCAAACCCAGCGTGCGCAGATAACTTTTATTGAATTAATATGTGTCATAACACATTTAATTCATGCATATTATTTAAAAGTATATATTTGCGTTATCATGTCACGTTCCAAAGTGGTAGATACTCTTAAGTATCACTCTGGTGAAAGACCACCATTCAGAATTGAAACGTTGCTTGAAATGGCTTATGCCGTGTTTGGTGACCAGATCTGAATAAGGCAGGTACTTCCAAACCTTCCCCTTCCTCATCTCCTTCCTTCCTCACTACCTTCAGCTTCACAACATACCCCTATTGGGGATGCCATAGTCTCACTGGCTCTAGACGGTTGGGAGCAGTTGACACTCTTGTGTGGTATTCACGTAAAAATAAATAAAAAGATATTCTCCAAAAACCCCTCCCCTTTGTTCGCCTACTAGTACAACAACTAAAAACGTTTGTATATATGTCAGTATTTTCTAGTATTATGTTAGTATTTTATGTTAGTTTCCATATTTTTCTGATGATTATGTTATTATTTAAATTTTTATGATTAAAGAAAGACAAACATTCTCGGGCTACGAATAAACTGACAATATTTAAGAAAAAACTCCTACTGCCATCATAATAAGCGGAAGATGTTACTTGAGCAGTGTTGGATGACTTAGCTAGCAGAGGAATCGAACCCGCGACGCCCGGTCGGGAATCCGACGCGTTTGTCCACTGAGCTACTAACCGGTCAACGATGGAAGGGTACTTCCGAAACCGGTCGACTAATGTTATTAAATAAAGTGGTTGAAAATAAATTTATATTATTATTATGGCAACCCACAAAGTTGATGCTTTTTACGAATACGGAAATTTTATTTTACAAACCTTTTAAGCTTTCTGCATTGATGAAACATATTCCATTTAAATATTAACAAGTAAATAATAGGAATAAGGCTTCAATAGACTTACTAAGGCCTACATCAAAGTGGTGGTTGCACTCCCACCCAGCCTTGGAGGCTCTCATCGCGTGTTCACTATCCGACACATCAATACAACATAACACCACCATAACGACACCATTGTATTTGTCGTGCCCGTACCAACTAGCAACGGACTTGATCCACCATGGGCATGGTGTAGCACCATCAAACATATTTTTATATTATTATACACTGTTTTTAGAAAATATTTACAATCTTTTTGTTTAATCTCCATTTTGCTATGGTATGCAAAGTTTTAATTATACGGATGGTACTAAAATTATGTAGTTGGTTGCATTTGATTAATTGAAATATTCGTTTTTCTATCGTCCGTTTTTTGTTTACTCGACAGCATAAATTTATTTAAAATTTACATTACGGGTCAGCACCTAAAAATACACACTTTTTGGCTTTCTAATACAAGCAATCCTATAAATGATTTATCTGTTAATTATATACGGGTAGTTAGACAAATGTCTAAGGTTTCAAGTGAAAACAATTTTTAGACAGTAATCTTTTAAATTATTCACGAAATGCATACTGCCATTTTAGCTAAAACGTAAGAAAATGGCTACGCTGGTTTAAAATTTTTATTCACTGAATGCTTTTGACGGCCTCCTTGGTCGAGTGGTAAGACGCTCGACTACGAATCCAAAGGTCGCGGGTTCAAACCCGGCGTGCGCCAATAAATTTAATTTAATTAATATGTGTTATAACACTTTTAATTCATATAAAATAATGTAAAGTTTATTTGCGGCACGTTCCAGAGTGGTAGATACTTCAAGTATCGTCCTGGTAATAGACCACCATTCGGAATCGAAACGTTGCTTGAAATGGCGTCAGCCATGTTTGGTGACCGGATCTGAATAGCCGACCTTCCTCTTCCCAATCTCCTTCCCACTACCCTCAGCCTCACAACATACCTATTTGGGGATGCCATAATCTCACTGGCTCTAGACGGTTGGGATCAGTTGAGACTCTTGTGCGGTATTCGTATAAAACAAAAATAAAAAAAAACACTGGAAATCTTAAACACTTTCCTAACTGCCCTGGTAAAATTTACAGATATATCATGTACATGTTGCTTGTATTAGAATGCTGCAAAGTGACGATAAGCGCCATTTAGGGTGCTGAGCCATGAAATTTTCGTTGTTTGTGACACATTGTTTCTTTTCTTGTAAAATTATCTAGTTAGTTGCATTTACAGTAGCTTCTGATTTTTTTTACAATCAGGCTGTAAAGTACCTACCAAAATATAAGCTGAAGTACAACTTCAATAACGCTTGGGTTTTGTATATTAATTTTCTTTATCTGCCTTCTTACTGTATGCAATATCTATCGACTATCGTCAATACTTTAATACAAAATTTTATTTTTTTATAACCTTATAGATACTATGTAAACACAAAAAAAACGGTTCCGGAAACCCCTTAACACTCCCGTTTCGAATGGGGTTCTATTGTTACCCCAACGAGAGTATTGTGCGATATCTAAGATAAAGATTAGTGAGATATTTTACAGGATAGAACACTTCGCGTGGGTAGCGTATTTGGTTCCTTAGAACAGGTAATCTGCCTAGCTGGGAACTAATATCGACTGAACAAAACATAATGGCACTTGTACACATTTTTTAATATGAAAAAAAGAAGTTATATTTATTTCGAATGACACGTGGAAAGGAATAAAAGCCATTATCTGAAGTATAGTATCGATAAACGTTTATTTACACTAAGCTGACCAGGTGAAATTAAAAGTGCGAGTAGCCCGACCATGGGTAATACCTCGGAGTAACGATATAAGGAGGTATAGCTAATATTTTTACCCAACCTGTACAAACTTGCGATAAATCACTTTCTCCGAGTTTTTATGTAGTATACCACGAGAAAGAAAGAGACAAGAAAAGTCGTCACATGATATTGCAACACTTTTAAGTATGTAAGGATGTATTTAAATATTTTTGACCGAACTTTAGAATTTTCACATTTTTAATGATTTAAAGACGTAAAATCAACAAAAAGCTTCCATCATTATTTAGGCAAACCTTCTGTTATTAGTGTTTGTGTGATATTTTGGCTTCATAAATCATTTTAATGGTGTACTGTAGCATGAACCCGCTGTAAAATGAACCCTTCGCAGTGAACACTTCAATTGAAGTCGAACTCGCGAAAAAGAGATTTGAATTTATCCGGTTATTTGTTCAGTTATTTTTAGAACCGGTTCCTCGCCGAAAAACACACGTCCTAGTCGGTAGGGATTTGAAAGTGAAAAGAATAGGAACTGGTTCCTTGCCAAACTGAAAAGTACTAGTCAATCTGTTTCTTATTGAGCGACAAGTCACCAAAGCTCAAAGCATAAAGCTTAAAAATGTAAAAGCTCAAAGCTTAAAAATGTAAAAGCTCAAAGCGTAAAGCTTAAAAATGTAAAAGCTCAAAGCATAAAGCTTAAAAATGTAAAAGCTCAAAGCTTTAAAATGTAAAAGCTTAAAGCTCAAAGATTTAATATGTAAAAGCTCAAAGCTTTAAAATGTAAAACCTCAAAGCATAAAGCTTAAAAATGTACAAGCTCAAAGCACAATTCTTAAAAATGTAAAAGCTCAAAGCTTTAAAATGTAAAAGCTCAAAGCATAAAGCTTAAAAATGTAAAAGCATAAAGCTTAAAAATGTAAAAGCTCAAAGCTTTAAAATGTAAAAGCTCAAAGCATAAAGCTTAAAAATGTAAAAGCTCAAAGCATAAAGCTTAAAAATGTAAAAGCTCAAAGCATATAGCTTAAAAATGTAAAAGCTTAAAAATATAAAAGCTCAAAGCTTAAAAATGTAAAAGCTCAAAGCTTTAAAATATAAAAGCTTAAAGCTCAACGCTTTAATATGTAAAAGCTCAAAGCTTTAAAATGTAAAAGCTCTAAGCATAAAGCTTAAAAATGTAAAAGCTCAAAACTTTAAAATATAAAAGCTAAAAGCTTAAAAATGTAAAAGCTCAAAGCTTTAAAATGTAAAAGCTCAAAGCATAAAGCTTAAAAATGTAAAAGCTCAAAGCTTTAAAATGTAAAAGCATAAAGCTTAAAAATGTAAAAGCTCAAAGCTTAAAAATGTTAAAGTTCATAGCTTAAAAATGTAAAAACTCAAAGCATAAAGCTTAAAAAAGTAAAAGCTCAAAGCATTAAGCTTAAAAATGTAAAAACTCAAAGCATTAAGCTTAAAAATGTAAAAGCTCAAAGCTTAAAAATGTAAAACCTCAAATCTTAAAATGTAAAAGCTTTAAGCTTTAGAATGTAAAAGCTCAAAGCTCAAAAATGTTAAAGCTCAAAACTTTAAAATGTAAAAGCTCAAAGATTAAAAATCTTAAAAAGTTCAAAGCTTTAAAAGCTCAATGTTTTAAAAGCTCGAAGATTTAAAGCTCAAAGTTTTAAAAGCTTACGAAGCTTAAAGCTGAAATAAACGGAATTAAAACACAAACAATTCATGTGTGGCGTTGCAAAGCATGCTGGGTACTCGATTTTTACATAATATAAATAAAAATATTAGTAAGCCGTATATTATATCCAGTTAGTCACAACATGGTTAGCACATGTTTTTCACATGTTTATCAAATGTTTATCATATGCTTATCACATACTTACCACATGCTTATCACTTGTTAATCGCATGCTAATCACATGTTTATTACGTGTGTATCACATGTTTTTCACACGCTAATCATGTCACATCAAATATTAAAAAAATTGACACATTATTATATTATATAATTTTTTATTATATAACCGCATTACTTTTCTTTGGAAGATTAACACACACTTTTTTAATTATATTTAAGAAACAGTGCATGTTGTGTGACATTTGGTATAATTTCATATAATAGTATATGTAACTTTTTTTGTAAAATTTAATAAAAAAATAAAATGAAAATGTTTATCACATGCCAATCCCATGCTTATTACATGTTTATCACATGCTAATCACATGTTTATCACAAACTTGTCTCATGCTTATCACATGTTAATCACATGTGTATCACATGTTTATCACACGTGTATCACAGATATGGGGAAAAAGTAAGTAACTCATATCTGGTTGTTAAAACGGCTAGCAATGTTTCGATTCTGAATGGTAGACTTTTACACTCATTCGCTCTACATGTCCAAACCATCTAAGTGTCCCTTTCTTGATCCTATTCATTACACTTACATCAGCCTTGCATTTTTTCTGGACATCCACATTTTTTAAAACGGTCATACATGGTTTTAGGCACATACGCCTCAGCGATCTCATTTCCAGAGCATTCATCCTTCCTCTGCTAGTTCCATGCCTCACTGCCATATATATCAGGGTTGGTATAAGCACTCCATTGTGGACTGCTAGCTTCGCTTCTTTTGAATTTTTTTTTGCGCCAAAAGTTTTCAGTCTTTCAATATCTAAGTAAGGCAAAACTTGCTAACATTCTACTGATATTTGAAATATACAATACGGCTTCCATGGTCGAGTGGTAAGACGATCGACTACAAATCCAAAGGTCGCGGGTTTAAACCCGGCGTGCGCCAATAGCTTTTGTTTGATTTATATGTGACATCACACATTTAATTAATTTAAAATAAAATAAAATATATTTGCGGCACATTCCAGAGTGATAGATACTCTACGTATCACTTTGATGAAAGACCACCATTCAGAATCGAAACGTTGCTTGAAATGGCTTTAGCCGTGTTTGGTGACCAGATCTGAATAGCCAGGTCTTCCCAACCTTCCCTCTCTCCTAATCTCCTTCGCCTCCACACTTCCTTCAGCCTCACAACATACCCTATTTGGGGATGCCATAGTCTCACTGGCTCTAGACGGTTGGGGGCAGTTGAGGCTCTTGTGCGGTATTCATATAAAATAAATGCAATGACGGAGGACTCAGCTAGCAGAAGAATTGAACCCACGACGATGAGAATCCAACGCGTTTGTCCACTCAGCTACTAACCGGTCAATTACAACTATTGTGACACCACATCCTTCAAAATCGTACTAGGCCCACAATTCAATTTAGGCCTGTTTCCATGAGGCAATAATGTTACTTTTTAAATTATTAGCTGAGTGGACAAACGCGTCGGATTCCGACTCGAGCGTCATGAGTTCAATTCCTCTGCTGGCTAAGCCCTCCACCATTACAAATAATATAAGCACTACATCTTCCGCGTGTTATGATGGCAGTAGGAATTTTTCCAATATTTCCAGGTTATTCGTAACCCGGGAATGTTTGTCTTTCTTAAAAAAAAATGCCAAAAAAACATATGCATTAAAGTTATACGGTGGTTTTTTTACTGGAGTTCCTCATTGGACTGCTGACACGTGTAATGCCAAAAAAAAAGCTATTAAGCTGTTGAATGTTTTAAATATCACTAGAAGAAGATTATATTTTAATCACCTTTCAGTCACCCTCCTTAAATAACATGTGCCGTTAGAGTAATTTAACACAACCCTAATTGCCGCTTTAATGAGGGTAGGTTTCATTCAATTTGGTGCAGTCATGTTACCGCGAAGCCTCGCTTTACGGTGCTTACGGCTGAGAAAGACATATCGGGTCTATAATAATCATTTTGGAGAGATATTTCTAAAACAAATGTTGAAGTTTTTATTCATTTTAATCTGTGGAAATAAGTGCAAACGATTGTCTTGTACAGAAAACGGTTAAGTTGGACATTTGGTGAATTACTCTTCCCCCCAACAATGTTAACATAACTTACTAACTAGCTAATCATCACGCCGTTTCTCCGTAGGAATAGGCAGAGAGGATGGACCACCATACAACTCTTTCATGGCACACACTCTTTGCTTCATTCACATTCATACATAGTCTCATACACAGTGGCGGCTCGTGGCTTTTTAATGTGCTAGAGAGCTCCGACTGAAAAATACGACGTCATTGAAGCCAAAAATGTGTGGAGTTTCTCACAATTTTTCAGTTTTGGTGGTGCACTGCACGGCTTGCTGAAAAATTTCACACAAAAAAATTGAAAATCTGAAAAAAAAAAAGTTTTTGGCTACAGTAACATCCATTGTGACGTTTTTTTCAATCTAAGCACTATAGCACACTAAAAGTCACGAGTCGCCACTGCTGAGTCGTACATACTCTTCTGTTATTCTGACTATATACATGACCCGACACCAGAATTTGATTCGCTTTATCGTGCCATGTCTTCCTTTTTGACTCCATTCACTTTCGCATCATATATTCTTTTCACACTTCTTTCTTCGTTCGTCCGCTCTACACGCCCGAACCATCTGAGCCTCCCTTTCTTAATCCTATTCATTAAGCTTGCATTATCTTTTCATTCTAATGATTTAATAAAACAAATTTTTAACTTTATTCCACTTTTATTTTATGACTGGACCGGTTTCAGCCTATGACGGCCATCTTCAGACTAGTACAAGTTGTTGTTAACCTACGGCTTATATACTATTTTGGGGGGATATCAGGGGTAGTAAACAAGCTTTTCATTCGTTTCGTATATTCACATTTTCAACACGGTAATTTCGATTTTACAGCACATACGCCTTAGGTATCTCATTTCTACAGCATTCAGTCTGCTTTCATCCTTACTCTGCCGGTTTCATGTCTCACTGCCATAAATCAGAGTTGGAATAAGCACTCCATTGAGTTTCTTCTATGAGTTTCTTGTAACACATTACGAGTAAAGTGTTTATGCACTGTAAAATAACAATATAATTTATTTTTTTTTGTTTAAAATTCTCTCAGAAATGAGTTTGAAAATGGTGTAGTTTGACTTTTAGTATATTTTCGAAGTCATATTACATTTTTATTCCTTCTTAAGCTTGCATTTCGAAAAGCCTCGAAGCTTCCACCATGAGGTCTGACCTTTGTATATCTTTGTGAGTACGTACGTACATATGAGTGTAAGCTTTTCAAAATAAGAACTGAGCGATGTTTTTTGAAAATTTATTGCTTAAAGTAATAAATGATAAAGTAATGTCCCATTATGTTCTATATTTGAAATCAAACCATTTTTTTTTCTTTGCATGTTAAGATAAATCTCGTATTTTTTTACTTAAAACTAGTTTTAATAATAATGTTAGTGTTACTTACTTTAATTACAAAATTTGTTTGTGTTATTTAGTCTTCTTTAATTACAAACTTTGTTTGTGTTATTTATTTTCTCTTCTTTGTTATTGAAAATCATGTAAAAGTTCATCGTTCTACACTTTAATGAACTACTCACTAAAAAACGCCTCAAATATATCAACAAGATAGCGCTGTTTTATTAAATCATTAAGAGGAAGGGCAACGACGAGAAGCCTTACACGTTGTTGTACGGCATGACCATCGCCAGGGAGGTGTTCTGCCTAAAATCCCGGTCGTTCTTCATCGTTCAAGAGCACCGAAAACAATAAAAAATGTATGTTTTCAGCAAAAGAAAACATTCCTAATTTGTGAATTGATGTTTTATCTTTGTTGGATTTAAAAAGTGATATTTTTTTAGGTTATTACCTTCGTGTTTTTTACCCAAAGCCTCTACCTATCCAACCATTTCGCTATATCGAATTCCGTATTCAAAAAACACCGCGTTTGAAGCAGAAGAGTTTTGGTGTGGAAAACGTGTTGCTCGTTTGTTTTCGGTATTTCGTCGGTTTGTTAATTGATCTGCAAAAAATATAAAATAAATGTGGTGTTTTGTGAAAAAAAAATTGTGATCCATTTCGTTCAATTGTGTAAGAAGAATTCAAGAACTTCAAATTTCAACTACATCGGTGAGTGAATGGTTTCTCATTTTCCCTTCATTCCATAATCTTTCCATAAGCTACACTGATAAATTTCCATCAAGTAGTATAGTTTATCGTTTACAGTCCAATATTTTCCAAATTCATCAGACGCTAGAAAAACGCATTCGGTGTTTCATTGCAGTTTCGGATCCAACACTTCCTCTCATTTAAAAAAACTCATTTTTAAATATAAGGAACTATATTGAATGATTAAAATGAGTATTTTTTATTATTTATAACAAAGGGTCCCCTCCAAGTATGATCGAGATGACATCCCACTTCCTGTGATAGAAAAACTAGGTAATATTTAAAATCATATATTTTAGTTAAGCTTATTTATTCAAAATGTGGGCGGTTTCTGTAACGCCTGAAGTTTTAACTTTGTTTTATCTGGTAAGGACAAAGAGCTCATAACTATAATACCTCTGTTTATCGGGGTAGAAGGGTAGTTTCTAGTCCAGACACAACCCGTTTCCTTGACGTCTGTACTCCCACGCTCTCGCGGTGGAAATCAATGTCATCTGAAGGCTGCGTGGTACAAGTGTACAGCCTTACAATCTACAGCCTTTCAGTATTACGTTTCTTATGCCGTGAGGCAGTAGCTTGTACCCGCCAGCCGAGAAAAAGAAAGCCAGCACGCGAGGGAGGTGATTTCGAGAGGTATAGGCATAGGCTGCAATTACCCAAAACCCATACAACTTCTTCAACAAATACTCAGCATTTCTATGTTTTGTTATTCTGTAATTATTGATTCAATGTTAAGTGCAAAAAATCATTAGTTTGGATGATACGACTTTTATAAATATCTGCTGAGTAGACATATTTTCCTTGTTGGTGTTTCCAGACAGGTCTAATTTTCCAACCAAAATTATTACGTTACACGTTTGAACGTATTAGAACTTGGCTCAACTGAGATTCATTGAATTCATATAAATAAACTATTATACAGAATATTTCAATACTAGCGCAGACCCGAGAAAATTGATTGGCTTTCAGTTGAGTCTTCGTATGAAAACCCGCTCTCATTTATTATTTCTAATTTTGAAACTGTTAATTCGTGGTGAAACTCTTTTTCTGAAGATGCCCGTCATAAGATGAAACCAGTTAGGTCTTACTAAAAAAAAATAAAGTTAAAAAACCGCTCTTCTTTCTTTCTGCCGGTGATTATTTCAGCATCAAAAAAGTTCTCAGGTTCGTATCACAAGTCTGGTTTCATCTGAATTTGGTTTTTAATACATTCTTACGAGTACACAAATTATTTAACGATTTTGTTTTTCAAATTTAAATTTATAATACGTTTAATTTTGTTTTGATAATATCAAACCTCGATCGAGAAAAGAGAAAAACCCCACGGCCGAGAATCAAATACCGATCAACCGCATGGAAGACAACTTTGCTGACCGTTACACCAACTAATGTGAGAATGGTGGCATAAATTCATTTTATCGTCGCCGGAAAGGCTGAAGCGCCATTTGAAAAAGTTTACACCAGAGTACTTTATTTTTATTTTTTTTACAATAAAATTCACAAGTCTTCATTACCTGGTTGAATTTTGAAAAAAAATAACTAAACTTTTATTAAATGCTCTCTCTGAGTTATCTAAAGCGACAAAAAGCTAAAAAAAGTTCCAAACACACATATATCGCTCGAGTCAAGCCTTCTTCCAAATGGTAAATATATTTTAGATAGCTGAAAGGTCACAGAAGTCTTCAGGATCAAACGAGAGTCAGAGCATTCGGTGCAGAAAAAGAAACTGATCAAATCTGCATATTTGACACTTATTTTTGACCAATATGTCCTTTTTGCTTTCCAGCGACAACACGTACTGAAAATATTAATGTTTTTTACAATTTTAGAATGTTATGTATTCACATCACACCACGTCCGAAATCATATCGTTCATTATCATTACATATAATGAAAAATAGCCAATTACGTCTAAATACACTGAAATGAAAAGCCGACAGAAGTTTTACCTCACCTCTAGTGAAGTTGTCAAACATTTTTAAGCACAGAAATTCTTTCTTAAACGGATAACAATTTCATTGGCCTGTCCGAATCATTGAAGTCGAAACATCTTACGTAAATTAGCAACAGCCGTTAACTTTCCATTTGGTTCAGATCATACCTCTAGGTATAACCTGTTCAGTGGTCTAATAATATTCTACCGCGTGGGTTCATGAAAGCGCTCGTGGGAGTAAAATTGTAAATTGATTTTGCAACCCCTGTAATGTACGCAGTGACCTTAAGTTAAAAGCTTTCTCTATGTATTTATCTCGTCTAAATAAACATGTTTTGTTTGTATTTCATTACTTCTTTGAATAGCACGTATTGTTTTGACTGGTAAAAGCAACCCTTTGTCGAAAGTACTACAGATAAGTTTTACCAGCCGAAACGCCAAACTGCTGTAAGTAAAAAAGTTGTCTTATTATAAAAGTTGTTTTATTCACTTTTTATAAAAGCGTGGTTGTACGAGTAGTAGTATGATTCGCTTGACCTATTTCTATTTAATATCTATTGAAATAAAAAAAAAAAAAAAAAATATATATATATATATATATTGAATACCGCACAAGAGTCCCGAGTGCTCCTAACCGTCTAGAGCCAATGAGACTATGGCATCCCCAAATGGGAGTATGTTGTGAGGCTAAAGATAGCGGGGAAGGGAAGGAGATGGGAAAGAGGAAGGTTGGAAAGTACCTAGTTATGCAGATCTGATCACCAAACACGGCTAAAGCCATTTCAAGCAACGTTTCGAATCTGAATGGTGGTCTTTCACCAGAGCGATACTTGTAGTACCTGCCCCTCTGGAATATGCTACATATAAACCTTACATCATTTTATATGAATTAAATGTGTTATGACACATATTAATCAAATATAAGTAATTGGCGCTCGTCGGGTTTGAACTCGCGACCTTTCGATTCGTAGTCGAGCGTCTTACCACTCGACCATGGAGCTCTTAACTGGACCTTTATTCAATATCTAACTATAGGTATCAGTAATACTCTCAGAGCAATAATATACAAGAGATAGCGCTGTAGAGAGAGCTGTAGTCAGTTTATACGAGGTTTGCCGGACTCGGCAAGACCTGGGCGTGACTAGGACAAGGGCTAGGGTATTTATACATCCATTCATAGCACATGTCGACATAATATTTTTGTTTATTCGTATACCCACTTTTACACAGTATTGTTTTTAAAAAAAATAACATCTAACCTAATAAACCGTTGAGTTATCAAAAACGTGTGGGCGGAGTCAACGGAGACGCGGGACACGAAAAACATTCTAACGATACTTCAAAGCGGTGTGATAATACGGGAAACTTTGTTGTCTCATTCTTTCTCATGGTGTACGACGTAAAAACCCGTAGAAAGTGATTTTTCCCAAATCTGTATATATTGGGTAAAAAGAATTAGCTCTCTCTCCATATATTTTTACTTCAAGGTAATTACTATTTTTAACTTTGTGTAAATAAAGTGGAAAATATATTATATTAAAGAAAAAAATCACACTGTACGGAATCGTGATAGTTATCATAAAATATTGATAAAAACGAAAATAAGTCGACAAAGAAAACCGAATGAGGTTATCGCTAGAATACTATCGAGCGACTGCCTACAAAATCTGAGCTAAATCTGGAAACCACGCACTTACCTTATTCCAATGGCGGCTCGTAATCTGCGGGTGCTAGAGAGCCAAGATGAAAAATACAACGCCATTGATGTCGTTGTAGCCGAAAACGATTTTACTTTTTTCTAAAAAATATTTAAAATATTCAGAGAAATAAAAAAAAACAACTTTGTATTAGGCTTAAAGAATCAAAATATTGTTTTTTCAAAGGTTTTTTGTCAACTCTTATTAAGTGACCTATACAAAAGCATGCATAAAATTAAACGGCTAGTACAAAAATAGTTTTGTTAACTTTTCCCAGGCATTTCACGTGTTCTTGTGGGCGGCAGTTAAGGTGTTTAAAAACTGTCTATTTTACGTCAAACTGTATTGCGAACCAACCTAACCCAATTTTTTTTGATTGGATATTAACCACATTTTGTATTAGTGATGGTGGACTGCGGTGTAATGCGACACGAAGCTGATTGCTTAGGTTATAAATATGTTAAAAAAAGCTTTGTATGAGACCACGGATATTATTTTAATTTTTATGATCGACCGGTTTTGCTTAGCCCAAGCAGCATCAGACTACAAAATTAAGTGTTTTTCTCACATTGTTCTGTTATTTTATTTTATATTTTGTTCTCATTCTGTATGTATATATAACCGAAAACTTTCGATTTTTTAAAAGATTAATCTTGTACCCTGATGATGCTTAGGCTTATCGAAACCGGTCGGTTATAAAAATTAAAATAATATCTGTGATCTTGTATAAATTTTTATTTCATATCTTTAAAAATGTCAACCCAATTTTAAAATATTGTTTTGTATGAAGATTTTCATGATTTTTTCAGTTAGTTCAGTCGGTTTCGGCTACAGCAACATAAATATTGTCATTTTTTCAATCTTATCAAAAGTCACGAGCTGCCGCTGCTGCGCTCTACCAAAACGCAATACAGTCTAATAAAACTTTAAATAATGTTAATAAATACGTATTTATACCACCAAAAGCAAGTATTTAGGGCTAAGAACCCAAAATGTTCCATATGCGTAGTTAGGAAAATGTCTAAGGTGCAGTTCCAGTGAATAAAAAAAGTAAGCTGTAATCTTTTAAATTCAACGAAAAACTTACTAAAATATGAATAAAAAGTGCAGTTTGAAAAGTAGCGCAGCCATTTTTGAACGTTTTACCTAAAGTTCCAGTATGAATTTCATATAGAATTTAAAAGATAACGGTAAAAAAATGTATTCACTAGAAACCTTAGGCATTTTCCCTAACCACCCGTATAGAATTATCAGATAAATCATTTATAGTATTGCTTGTATTAGAAAGCCAAGAAGTGTGTTTTTGGGTGCTGGCCCTTAAAGAAGACAGCGAGTTTGAAGGTTGCCGCGATAGTTCAGTGATTAGAGCAGTCACTCGTTTACCAGAAGATCCCGACGTTCAAATCCCGAATGCGGAAATAACATGTGTACCTGTGTTTAAAAAAAACGGTAATAAAAATTGGTTGAGAAAGCGATAGAATTAAAAATGACACAATCCTTTTAGTATGAAATTTCATGATGACACAAACAATTCAACATCCAGGAATCTCAGGTGATGAAATATAACACCAAAAGCGCAAAAAAATATTTTATTTCAGCAGCACATCAAAATAATAACCAATGTCTAAAATACACCAAACATAATAAAATACATTTATGAGTGCAACAATTTATTTATTTCAATATCTGAACAAAACATTTACATGTATATTTTTAATTACTCAAATTTGCCTGCGGATGAATAACATTGAACGTAATTCCCACCAACTTGTACACAATTAAAGCTTCGTGATGACCTAAAAGCAGTACAGTTGAAATAATTGATGGAAAGAAAAAAAATAGCGAAAAAAAACTACATTAGTTAGAACGCAATGAGTTTATTAAGCTCTATAATACAAATACATGAAAAATTATCAATTGAAAATATGAACCATTTGCTCTAGCAACCAAAAATCATTGGAAGAGTTTGTATGTATGGTTTGTGAGCCATTTTTTTCTGTCAAATATGAAAAAGGTCGAAAATATATATTAAAGATGTTCACAGATACAAAGTGAATGGAAGAAAAAGTCGAGGACGCCCAAGGAAGGCATGGCACGATCAAGTAAATCAAATACTTGAATCGGGTCATGTGAAGAGTCAGAATAACAGAAGAGTATGTATGAGACGATGTATGAATGTACATGAAGCAAGGAGTGTGTGCCTAGACAGAGTTATATGGCAATCCGTCATCTCTGCCTACCCCTGCGGCGAAACGGCGTGATGGTTATTTAGTTTTTTTCCACAGATACAAAATGACTTTTTAAGAAATAGTCAAGTACGGAATTTAAAACTTAAAAATATAATTTCTAGAAGAGAGTAAAATAAAAGAAAACGAGGTTGAATTTAAACAGAGAAATGCATAAAAGAGTACTAAGGATGATTTCAAGTGAATTAGTCAATCCAGGATAAGAAGGAAAACGTTACTCATAAAATCAGAAAACAGAAGTTGACATGCGAAATATCTTCCCAGGTCCTACATGACTTTTTCTAAAATGTATATCGACGTGTGGTTGATAATTAATTAACCTCTAGTGTGCCGGAGGGTCCTTATAGGACCCGGGCATTTATCACTATCTTTTGAGGAGTTTTTATCTTTTAAAACCTGTTGTTTGCATATTTAAATGAACGGTAATTGGCTGTCAACAAAATAATCAATACTAAGACATATTTTGTATTGCGTTAAGTTCGGTACAAATCGAGTGATAATTATTTGAAGTTTGCTTACGTCAGTACGGCTGAAAATAATCGATTTGAAAAGTTACATTACTGTTTGTTTTTACTGGAAAACCTCAGATATTTTCATTTTTCTTTTGAAAGTAATTCAGCCACACGAAAATACAATAAAACGTCTAAAATCTTCATATTTTTTATCAAACGTTTTTTAGTAACATGACGGAGGAAAAATTAATTCTCCGAATATTAGTAGCTGTTCTAAAAAAACCACTTATTCCATTAACATACAATTTTATCTAAAAAATTCCATTAACAGACATTAAAAGATAGCTTAATTGACAAAAACATAATTTTTAAAACGCAAGTGAGTTGTTACGAAATTATAGTTAGCAAGGCACGACGGAAGTTGTACCTTGCGGGAATCCGGCATTCCAAAGGTTAAAACACATAAAAAGAAAATAGAAAGAATAAAGAATTAGGAAACAGTGTTTAAAATATCAGCGCAATAAGTGGTAAAAGCTGAAGCAAAAGCAACCAAAGTTTTAGCCAACTCGTATGAAATCAAAAACAAAAAAGGTGATCCAATTAATATTACACATATACGATACGTGGAAGAAGCCAAGCTAGATAAGTATAAGCTGATGAAAGTAGGGATGTAAGAAACAGCGAGATGAAGAAATAGAGAAGAAAGGATAGCAGACGTACAGCGGTCCGTTGGAGTCATGGTGATCCGCCGGGCAGGGCGTGGAGCCCGCCCGCCGGAGCCTCCAGATGGCGTGGCGCGCGGCCACCAGCCGGGCGAAGCCGTGCTTAGCCACGCTCGCTCTTCGCGGCACCGCTGGAGATTTTCTGCCCTGTGCTGGAGAAACAACTCCTCAGCGAGGGACCTCCTGTCCTATGCCAGAGATGAACTGGTTAGCCGGCAATGTTCTGTCCCACGGGAGCTTAAAATCGGAACTGGACTGACGGAAGAACTGCTCAGCGAGGGATGTTTTACCCTACGCCAGAGAACAACTGCCCAGTAAGTGATGTCTTGTCCTATGCCAGAGATGAATTGGTTAGCAAACGATGTTCTGTCCCACTGTAGCTCCAATTCGGAACTTGACTGACGAAAGAACTGCTCAGAAGAGATGTTTAATCCTATGTCAGAGAGCAACTGCCTAGTCAGTGATACTCTGTCTTATGGTAGCTTCGAACAAGGACTTGACTGAAGGAAGAGCTGTCAGAAAAGTACTGCCAGCAGGTTGAGATGCTTTGTTGGACGGCAAGGAACAACTGCTTAACAGGGGATGTTCTGTCTTTTGCCCAAAAAGAACTGCTTAGCGAGGGATGTTCTGTTATATGCCAGCTTCAAATCAGAACTTAACTGACGAAAGAACTGCTGAGTCCGCTGACGTATGGATCTACAGAATGCATACGAATTGTGTGTCTTCGGGGTTCCTTCTTCCTGGTCGAACTGTTCGGCAGATAATTCCTGGAATTTCTTCTATGGCGTTAAGTTCTGGTCATCTGCCGGTTCCACCTTCACTAAGTGTGGTGCATAGGCACTGGAAATCTATCAATATATTTTACAGCAAAATTAATTCTTCCGTTACTTTCTTTAGCTATTATCTTTTCCTGTTTTATTTCTCTTCTAATCTTTTGTTGAAAATATACCACAGTAATTAGCTTTGATATAGGTAGCCGTAATACTGTTATCTTCTTTTCGCTCTTTTTGATATAGAAGTATACTGTAGGCTTTGCGCTTTTATATTTTATGAATCTCGACCATTTTTTTATCACAGTTTTAGCGCGTCTTTCTCTCCAATTTAAAATATCAATTTACTGTATCCGCTGTCGTATGATGCATGGACTTTTTTGTTTTCGTAATTTTGTTTCATCTGATTGCACATATAAATTGCATTACAGGCAGCTTTCAAATATCACAGAAAATCTTAATATATCAAAAAAATTCAATGAGCATTTGTCAAAGTTTGAGTGTAACGATTGTAAATTCATTCAGTCTTCTCTGTGGATTTCTCTTTCCAAAAGTCAATTTTCCTTTGTATATCTTCTTGTTATTTTCAATTCTCAGCTTCGTGAAATCGATTTAATGTCAACACATTTACATACACGAAGACTCACAAAATATATTTAAGAACTCGATTGTAGCCGGGGAGGGTGGTTTTTGAAGTGGGTGGAGGAGGGAAAAGATTGTATTCAGGAATCTAGGTACAGGAGCATTTCACGCGGTAAATTAAATATTCTAATTCACATCGATTATGTATCAGTTTCCTTGACTGAAAAGAATACCTTAATTTCAATCAGATATGTTTCAAAGAGGTACAAAATACTATAATAATAATAACGTTAATAGAATAAACTTAACGACTTTCAAATTTTATACAAATCATCTGTTTAAAAATACGTTTTATATTTTAGTGCAACAGGTAGTCACGGATAAAGGAAAAAATGTTCACAACGACAAAGTATTTTGAACTTTATTTATAGTTATTGTAATTTGTGTAATTATTTGTAGTGTTTAAAAGAGAACAAATGACTGTTCAATTTACCCAAACACACAAAGGCTCGATTGCGAAACGCGCCATACACTTGCACAAAGGTCAAAGTTTCCGATTCTCGCCGTATTACGTAACTGACAAGAGGGGTGGTTTCCACATAAATATTGTGATAATTTAAAAAGGGTTAATGCTAACTTATTGTTGATTCAACAAGTGATATGGTGATTGCTTTACGTGGATTTTAATTGAGAATTATCAACATTTATGCCTAAAGCTGCTAACGAGCGCAACACGGTAACAAGGCAAAACGCTCCACCGACAACATATATTTACTTCCACGAGTTCTTGGGCCAAATGCAATATAAAAATATGCTTAACAACTTCACAACCGAAGGTCACCTTGCGATAAAGTACTTATTAAAGCTAAA
The DNA here is from genome assembly GCA_022651775.1 of Drusus annulatus. NCBI lineage: Eukaryota > Metazoa > Arthropoda > Insecta > Trichoptera > Limnephilidae > Drusus > Drusus annulatus. The sequence continues at coordinate 488,256 of JAGWCC010000115.1, forward strand.
TCAAAAACAGGTCCACATCTGTAGCATCTCGGACGGAAGCGGGGCACTTACAAGCTTTGTATAAAAAGCTCCTATTTATTCAACAATCACAAATTCAATAAAAGATCAAGCTCATTCAACAATTGCGCGTATAAATAAGAAATTCAACCGCTAAAACAATTAACAGCCATGACTCCGCAGCGCGACAATACTTGAACAGCGGACTGTGTAAACGTGTAGAAAAGCCTTAATTTATGTATTAAAAAAACATGTTTCTATTTTTAGATTCCCTCCTCTGCGACACCGCAAATTCAGGATGAAGCCTTAACAGCTGCGCTTCAAATAGAAACGGACGGCGATGTTGCCGCTCCCGTCGCGCGAGAGAAGGACGGCCGAGAGGGGTGCAGGGGACGTGTGTCCACCCCCGACGCGCGGCACAACACACCCGCCCCAAGAAAACGGAAACCTTTCGCGGGGAACTGAAATGATTCAAACATGGAAGACGGACGCGTTTGTTTCTGTGTTCACGTGGTCAGTTAGTCAATATGGCAAGGATGGTAGTCGGTAGTTGGAGGGATGGTGGTCTGTTATTTGGAGGTTAGGTTTGCAGGGTGGATCTCGCAGTGCTGTGAACCAAGCGGCGGCCTGGCCAGAACTGACTGACTCCGCGCCGCGGGACGACAAGGCCGGCGCGGATCGAAATATCCCAACTGGGGCCCGAAGGCAGAGTCGGCTGTCCTTATTCTATGCCAATTTGCCTCATTCGCTCCGACCCAACTGTGCGGCCTATGATCGAATGCCTAATACTGGTACATTCAATTCGGTGAGCGTGAGTGGATTTATTGTGACGTTCATGGAAATTGATTGAAATTGCGGGGACGTGTGGAGAGGGTGTATTTTCCAGCAATGAATCCATTTGACAAATAAATAAACATAAATTTCGCATTCTTGCTAAATCGACTTTCTGGAATATCTTTGTAGACTTCGGGCTCCAAGTGAATAAGAATCAAATTTACAATGCTTTAATGAAATTAAACAATAACTTCGCATAAGACTATGGGTTTTGTTTCAATTTTTATGACCGGCGGGTTTCGTTTAACCTAAGCACCATAAGGTTACAAAATTTAGTTTAATTTTGTAACCTGATGATGCTTAAGCTAAGCAAAACCAATTCGGTCATATTTTTTTTTAATCCGTAGTCTAATACAAAGTTATCGTTTCATTTCCATAAATACGTCAAACCTCATTATTTTCCTACGAAAATATTAAAATGCTTTCATTGCAAAGACTTTGACGGCCTCTTTGGTCAAGTGGTAAGACGCTTGACTACGAATCCAGAGGTCGCGGGTTCGAACCCGGCGCCCGCAAATAAATTGAATTTGATTAATATGTGTCATAACACATTCAATTAATATAAAAATAATACAACGTATATTTGCGGCACGTTCCAGAGTGGTAGATACCCTAAGTATCGTCCTGGTGAAAGACCACCATTTAGAATCGAAACGTTGCTTGAAATGGCTTCAGCCGTGTTTGGTGACCAAATCTGAATAGCCAGGTACCAAGACAAAAGCAGTTGGGACTCTTGTGGCTTTAAACTATATAAAAAAAGAATATATCCTCTACAAAAGTAAGACCTTATTATTATTACTCCTGCATACCTTTCGGAATAAAACTTTATTATTATTATTATGGAATGTCTTCCTTAAACCTAACTTGGTTATAAGTCATTAACTCAAGTTTTAGTTCAATGAGAAAATATAATTCCAAAATATTTGTTTATGTCTACTTTATTATATTCTTCGTAAAGCGTCACTGACAAAAAAAAAACACAAAAACGGAAATATGAAAAATAAAAGTATTTCATGAAATTTTAAAATAGCTTGGTATAAAACCACAGTTTTTTTACTTTGTTTTGTAAAAAAAAAGAAAAAAAAACTATTCCTTGTTTTTCTATTTATTTTTTGTAATTTTTCTTTAAATATATTAATTTATGATGTTTGTGATTGAAATGAAAATGTAATAAAAATGTAGGTACCCTTGTAAAAAATAATTACACAAGATTTTTGACTTGTTGACAAACTGCTATCGTAGCAGTTTAATAAAACTTTATTGCTATGTATATATAATAAAATAAAATAATTAGAAAAATAAAATTCCTTTCTTATTCTAAATATGTTATTATTCATTTCCGGGACATATTATCACTATATCCCCCTAAAACAACTGTTTCGCTTTTATTATGCATAATTCACTATTACATTCTAAAAATATCGGAAGGAAGTTTTCAATACATTTAAGCAACTATGGGTTCCCTCCAAAAAAAATCTAATGTTTTAATAGCAATTATAATTTTAATTATGTTTTGATTAAATTTTATAAGCTGGGAATCGAAGATTTGAATGAAATTTATGTTTTCAACTCGGCCCTTCTATAATGCAGAACTGAACTAGTTAAATATCAGAGCACATGTAAATCACTCTCCGTTATTTTACTATATATCGATTATCATGAATCGATTCCAAATAGAGTGGAGCCTCGCCCTTGAGGTGATTTTTCACAAAAACGACGCTATAAAAATTATCCAAATATTATTAGTATGGCGCTCGCCTCTTACGTCGAACTTTTTGTACCATGAACCTCGGGTTCGCGAGCACTCTGTATGCTTCCTAAGAAAGCAGTTAAGGATCTGATCTCGGGAGTTGAATAAGAAAACGTCGAGGAACTGACAAAGAAGCATGAAGTTAAGCTGACTACAGAACAACTGAAGGAGTTGAAAATATATCAGATGAAGGAAACGGAAAAAAGGTTTTTTCATAGGAGAAGGAAGAGAAAACATTGGTTCAATGCCCTCAACTACAATCAAGGAGGCTCTAGAGCAATAGTTGCTAACCTTTTCAGCCTTGTTATCCTTATGACCTATCAAGGAAACTGATTTTACCCCTCTTTAAAATTTGAATCGAAGAAAACACAAATGCACACAAATAGCCTTTTTTATTCATTAAATTGCACAAAAATATACCTAATTTCAGAATAGCTGTTTTACCCCCGCAGGGGTGAACACCTCCAGGTTCAGAAACCATGCTCTAGAGGAATGGAAAAAGCTTCACAACAGAGTTTTGCAGTGCCACCCCAACATAGCAAGAAAACATAATAGGGAGGACAACGTAAGGCTTTACCACCTTGGGAGTCGCCTTGAAAAGAGAAAAAATCCATCAACATTAGATTAAGTTCTCAGAGTTAAAAATAATGTAAAAAAAACAAGCAGAATAAGTTAGCCTTTCCACACCTGAGAGTAAAAATCAAACGTACGATCCGAAGAGGGGGGAGGGGTGACGTAGTTGCCCCATTTGATATTGCGTATTAAAGCGTTTTTATGATATAATCTTAGGTAATAATTAGAGAGAAGTATATGCATAATAATTCAGTAATTTTTATCTAAGGTTTTGCACTAAGCTTTCTTCCAGGGCGACATTAGAACCCCCCTTCAGAACGAGAGTGTTAAGACGGCATAGCACCCAAAAGGAGGGGTTTGGTCAAAATTCACCTTTGGATTAATCTTGTTTTTTTTTTTTGTGTAGTACAGACTGTGTCCATTTACAATACACATGAACAGTAACATAAAAAAAGTATTATGAGATATTGTTAACATGTCTCTTGAAATCTTTAAGGTTTGTGTTGAAGATATCAAAAGACATCTTATTTAGTAGTACCATACCCCGTGTCATGCTGTACTGAGCCAACACGTCTGTTCTGCCATGTGGAATACACTGCAGATCATGGTGTCGCCCTGGCAGTAGTTGTTTGGGACAAACAACTTATAGCATTCCAGGAGGTATGGATTGTCTATCAAATGATGTAATATTTTGTACGCTGAAACTGCAAGGGCCCCACTCTTTCTCGACGGGAGACTTTGGTAATGCGTCTCAGAGAGCGAATCTTTGTTTTTTTTTTGATGATTCTGTAATAAAAATAACAAATGTTTTCAAAGGATGTACTCGGGTTGTTACTAATTTAGATTTAAAATTAACAAAAACTGACCATTACCAGCTACATTCTTACCGTGAAACGATTTAAAAAGTTTCCAAAGCGTTTTTCACCAACAACATAAGCCGTAGAGACCACAATTTACTTTTCAATGCGATTAATTAGTTTCTTCCCGAGACATTCGTTATGCCTGTATGCTCATCATAATTAAATAAAATATACACCTCAGACAAAACACCCTTCTAGGTATGCTACAGAAAACTCGACCTTATGTTTCTCCTACACGCCCTTGCGGCGAACAATCGTTGTTGCAACACGCCTTTTTGCCTTAGGCCGTTTTAATGTTGGTCGCCGCTCGGGAGTCAGCGGATAGAGTCGTTGGGTTGGTGTCTATCGTCCGCGTGAATTCTTGATTTATTTTGACGAATATTTGTGAGATCTGATGGCGGAATTGGTAGGCGCGCTTCATTCGGATAATGTAGCGATTCCGTGTAAATATTATTTCACTAATTAATATATTTTGCTTTCTGGTTATTTATATATTGCCTAGATAAATCTAAAGCATAAAAGAAACCGGTAAGCGATAAAAAAATACTTTTTTTTTCAGTTTGTATAATGTCTAAAGCCACTGAGACTACGGCATTCCCAATGGGATGTGTTGTGAAGCTGAAGGTAGTGGAGGAGGGAAGGATACGGGGAAGAGGAAGGTCGGGAAGTACCTGGCTATTTAGATTTAGTCACCAAATACGGCTAAAGCCATTTCAGGCAACGTTTTGATTCTGAATGATGGTCTTTCACCAGGGCGATACAAAGAGTATCTTCCACTCTGGACATACATAAAGTAGCAGTGGTCTTGATAAAATGATATGACAAATCTTAGTTTTATATTTTTTTGTGTATTTCAGACAGCGTCCATTTATATAATGTCTCAAGTTATTTTCCCGCTTTACGAATAACTTGACAATATTTGAAAAACTCCAAATTCCATCATAATAAGCGAAAGATGTTGCTTGTGGAATGATGGAGGACTTAGCTAGCCGAGGAATTGAACCCACGTCGCCTGGGTTTGAATCTGACGCGTTTGCCCACTCAGCTACTAACCATATTTATATGTGTACATATATTCATTGAACATAAATCGTAACAATATCAAATAAATAATACATAATGGTACGTCTATAAATAGGCTAGTTAAATAACTAGTTTTATCTAAGCAAATAAATTACCTAACTTCGCACGGTAATGTTATCAAATATAATAATCTATATACGATTATGAATTAGAAGCAGCAACCTTAATATATCACCCTTTAAATTGGAGGCTCTTTAAAGTTTACGTGAGCTATTTAAATACATATTTGCCGACTCCTAATTCGTAGAGCGGCTCCGCCGTAGCAAACTCCCATTGATCGACCGGCAACATTATGTAACCAGCCTGACCTACTGAATCTACAACGTAGACGAAGCAGCCCCTAGACAAGGTACAACACGTTACCAAATCCTCCAAATCAAATAACAGTTAAACTTATCTCACGATTTCAAAGTAGCATCTAAATCCTCTAGACTTATGACCTGAATTCCTCTGCAGACTCGGATGTATTTACGACTTTCTGGGAACGGCGCGCGGCACAGCTTTACGGGAAATGTGGGAAAATTCGTAGACTACTAGCGACATCTAGCGGAAAATTGTGGAACGAAATCACCGTGAAAATGGGAAGGCGGAATGCACTGGGTTTTTACATTGTTGGATAGCGCCATTCTTGAACGGACGGAAAACTTGCGAACTAATCTTGGTTAAAAATAGGTTTTCTAGACTTGGTTAGGTAACAGGTCTTTCTTAGAAAGAAAAGGCGTCTAAGATAGGATGTTTATCAGAACTTAAGTATTATAAAACAAATTCTAAGTACGTTATCTCAGAATATTTGGAAAAAATATTTAAATAAATATCAGAAATGTAAAATAAGGGTGGTTCGTGATAAAAAGCAATATTTTTGTGAGCTTAAATATGAGGCAGAAATCCTGTTTGATTCTCACAGCAAAAATGCTCAAACTGTATGAATTGGCGCACAGTTTCTTTTCACTGGAATTTATGGGTAAGGCAAGGTTTGTCTTATGACATGAAATAATGTTATCTTTTAAATGTGGTCTTCACGACCATCTTAGATCACATGACGCACGCCTTGAATATTTCTACATTAATTCACTTAAAACTAGAAGAAAGATAACGCATTTAATATGTTTATATAAAATGATTCACGGCCATCTCGATACTGTAGTATGTCTTGGCAATATTGAAACAAAATGTACCTAATTCTTATTGTTTAAGACGCCATAGCATATTCCACTTAAATATATTCAGAGACAATATTGCATAATTCAGCCCTCTGTTTCATACGTGTCGACTATAATAAGATAGAATGTACTGATGTAGACATTTTGTCGATAATTTGTACAGTTTTAGAAAAGATATCCCGCTTTTGCTTAAAAATATCTAACAATGATCGAAGTAATTATAATATTATTTATCACTTTTATCTCTCTTTGTGTATCATGGATTTTTTTTATTCTTTATCGTTGATCGAGTTTTTGCGAATGAACGAAGAATGGAGTGTGAAAATAATATATGATGCCAAAGTGAATGAAAGAAGAAATCAGGGACGCCCGATGAAAACATGGCACGACCAAGTGTAACAAGAATAACAGGCTGATGTAAGCGTAATGAATAGGATCTAGAAAGGGGCGCTAAGATGGTTTAGGAATGTAGAGTGAATGCACAAAGAAAGAAGTGTGAACAGAATATATTATGCGAAAGTGAATGGAAGAAGTTGGGGACGCCCGAGGAAGACATGGCACGAATCAAGTGAATCAAAGACTTGAATCGGGCCATGTGAAGAGTCATAATTATACGTATGTGCGGTAAAACCATGTATGACCGTATTATATCCGGAAAGAATGCAAGGCTGATGTGAGCGTAATCAATAGGATCAAGAAAGGGACGCTTTATTTAATTTCATATTTGGGCATGTAGAGCGAATGAACGAAGGAAGGAGTGTGAAAAGAATATATAATGCGAAAGTGAATTGAAGAAGAAGTTGGGACGCCCGAGGAAGACATGGCACGATCAAGTGAATCAAACACTTGAACCGGGCCATGTGAAGAGTCATAAGTACAGAATAGTATCTATGATACGATGTACGAATGTGAATGAAGCAAGGAGTGTGTGCCAAGAGAGAGTTGTATGGCGGTCCGTCCTCTCTGCCTACCCTTGCCAATAAATGGCGTGATGGTTAATTAGTTTGTTTATATTTGATGTATCCTTTGTATTTGTAATTCATTTTATTTTAAAATTGAACACTAACTGAGTTTTTACAACTGGATTGTTCTCATGTAAGTGAGAATATCTGTTAAAATTCAGTCTAAAAGAAAGAGTCAATAAAACAAGATGTAATTTTTTATCTAAGGTAAGTCAAGGTAGTATTATAAAAAAGGGTTTTAAATGATCCACTTCTAAAATGAGTATTTTCGAAATACAGCGGGTGGTTTGATGGATGCTAATTTCAAAGGCTGTGTATTTTTTTGACAAGCCGACATGTCATGTCAGGAGCCATTTTGTCACGACTGTTGTTATTACAATGATATTTTTTATTGACATTTTAATATTATATATATTAAACAATACAACAAGCTATTCATTTTAAAGGCTATGAATTTTGTGACATTCGAGGTATTTACCAGATCTGAATAGCCAGGTACTTCCCAACCTTCCAATTCCCAATCTCCTTCCCCTCTCCACTACCTCCAACCTCACAACATACCCTATTTGGTGATGCCATAGTCTCATTGGCTCTAGACGGTTGGGAGCAGTTGAGACTCTTGTACGGTATTCATATACGAGGCCTGTTCAAAAGAAAAGGTGAATTTTAAATTTCGCGGTCTGTGTACATTCCTGCCTGCCAGGTAAGTATGTTGCTGTATATTTATATAAACTAAGAATTAATATTAAGTAGAAATTAAGATTTGTACAGCGCCCTTGAGGTGATTTTTCACAAAAACGGCGCTATACAAATTATCCAAATATTATTATTATTATTCGATTATCGATTTTTTTTTTGTTATGTTGGTACACATATGTCTATCATATGTTAACATTATCAGCTATTTTGGATTGGTGGATTGTTTTTGAGAACTGGAAAGGTTAGTCGCGGTTTTTGTGTGTTCTTCGATTTTTTACTTTTGAAAAAAAAAAGTCAAAACAAAACCACTAATCCAAAATGGCTGATAATGCTTACATATGATAAACATATGTGTACCAAAATAATAAAAATAAAAAAAAAACGAAAATCGAATGTACACAGCCCGCGAAATTTAAAATTCACCTTTTCTTTTGAACAGGCCATGTACTTTCAGACAGAGAACAAATCATAAAATAAAATAACAGAACAATGATAAAACAATACAATAACATTTAAATTATAAGAAAAATTGATTGCTAATTAAAGAACGGTAATTAGAGACACATATTCAGATGAAAAAAAAAAATACCGCAAAGGAGTCCCAACTATCTATCAATGTCTAAAAAACAAATGTATTTGTTAAATTAAAAAAAAAAAAAAAAATTCTGAAAATCCAAGTATTTCACCCTCTCGTACTTTGTTAGCCTCCCAACCGCCAAACATTCCCGTCATTAGATCATCCTGTAACAGAGTAGCTACTTGTCTCAACACCACGCTGCTCGACAAAATCCGGATATATCGTCTGTTAAATAATTCACAAATTGGCCCCCCGAGGCAGGGGCCATAAAGCTGCCTGGGGGCCGCTCACTCTCAGCGCTCGGGGAATGTTATAATAAATTAAATGGCCACACGCGAGCTTGTTCATTTCAGGATTTAAAAATTGGAAAATGTTCACTTTTAGGGCAGACGTGACCTTTACTTTGTATCCATTGTCACTAGGGTTGGGTGTTGTAGTGCGTAGCCCTGGAAAGAGGCCGACAACCAGGAGATAGTTGAAGTCGAAACTTTTTTATTTATTTTTATAACTGTTGAATTATACGGCATGTTCATTTTTTTGTGCCCCTGTAAAATTTGTAATTATTTTTACACAACCAATACAAATTTGCGATAAATAATTTTCTCCGGGTTTTCGCGTCGTATACCGTGAGAGAGAAAGAGACAAGAAAAGTCTTCACATAATATTGCAGCACTTCAAAGTATGTAAGAATGTTCTCCGTCCGCGCTAACTTCACATCATCGAATCGCATAATTACGTCAACGAATTTTGAGGTTATTTCCTGTTATATTTGTGTTGATTAGAAAACGTGCATTATTTGTACAAATAAATCAAACATGATGGTGATATGTGCTATGCGTGAATGTTCAAATAAGACCAAACAAAGATTATAAAACATCACTTTTCAGAGGTATTTCAACAGTTTTAAATATTTTTGACCGAACTTTAGATTTTTCACATTTTTAATCAACAAAAAACTTCCATGATTATGTAGGCAAACCTTCTGTTATTAGTATCTGTGTGATATGTTGACTTTATAAATCACTTTAATGGTGTATTGATATTGTTTTGTTTAATGTGTTCAAATATGTTTATTAAAAATGTCCGAATTCCATGTGGGCGGTAACTGATAGACTATCCAATATCCTTCAATATGTCTTTCTATCGAGTCAGTATAAAGTCGACCGACCTGACTACACTGTCTCGCAAAGGTGCCTCTCATTATATTCTTATTCCAAGTATACAAGGTATTGTTTTTCCATTAGCCATATGCACCAATACTCACAACGCAAAGGTTTTTTGTCAACTCTTATTAAGTGACCTATACAAAAGCATGCATAACATTAAACGGCAAAATACAAAAATAGTTTTGTTAACTTTTCCCAGGCATTTCACGTGTTCTTGTGGGAGGCAGGAAAGGTGTTAAAAACTGTCTATATTAACCAAATTTTGTATTAGTGATAGTGGACTGCGTGTAATGCGACACGAAGCTGATTGCTAAATAAACATATTTAAAGAAATGAAAAAATAAATTGAAATTTGTAAAAGACCACGGATATTATATTAATTTTTATGACCGACCGGCTTCACTTAGCTTAAGCATCACCAAGGTACAAAATTAAACCAAACAAAAAATACAAAGTGTACGGATATATATAAATATACATACAGCGAGAGAACAAAGCATAAAATAAAATAACAGAATAGTGAGAAAACAATCGAATAACATTTCAATTATAAAAAAATTTAAATGATTTTAATTGCCAACTAACAAACGGTAATAAGAGTCACATGTTTAGATGAACTACCGTTCTCCACCTTAAGAAGAAGAAAAAAATACCGCACAGGAGTCCTAATTATCTTGAGTCAGTAAGACTATGGTATCCCCGATTGTGGTATGTTGTGAGGCCGAAGGCAGCGAGGATGGGAAGAAAATAAGAAAAAGAAAGGCTGGGAATACCTGGCTATTTAGATCTGATCACCCAACACGGCTAAAGCCATTTCAAGCAACGTTTCGATTCAACCGGTCGGTAGCTGAGTGGTAAAACGTGTCGGATTCCCACCCGGACGTCGCGGATAGAAACCTCGTATTTATCAACAGGAAAACATGTAAAACTCTATTTTGGCAAATAGTGGGTTGAACGTTTCTGCATAACTACGTCCAATTATTTGTTAGTTTTTAAGGCTTTTTGATTCATTAAACAATTTGTTAAGTACCTGCTGGTAGATTACAACCTAAAACGGTGAAAAACAAAATAACTTTTAATGTCCGATCGGTAGCTGAGTGGACAAACGCGTAGGATTCCCACCCGGACGTCGCGGATTTAACCCCTCTGCTAGCTTATTCCTCCATTACTGCACAAGCAAAATTTTCCGCTTATTATAATGGCAGTAGGAGTTTTCAAATATCGTCAGGTTATTCATAATCCGGGAATGTTTGTCTATCTTCAAAAAAAAAAAAAAAAAACAACAACAGAATTCGCGACTGGGGCAAATGCAGTTCAACACAGTTGTCCGGAGCTGCAGCCAAACTCCGATAGAAGAAAGCAACAGAATTAGACGAAAAGGTGGTAAAAATCGATATTTTAACATTTGTAAAACCTCGGAAAAATTAACCTGCTAATAGCGCGATTGTTGACGACCCCTTTACAATGGAAAGAGAAGTGATTAGAGCCCTAAACACCAGTTACCTTGTTACCTAGACAGGTCATTATTTATTGTTACAAGTGTTAGGTGGTCCGTGTTCCGTGCGCCGTACGTGTACGTCCAACACCTAAATATCTTTTTACTTATAGGGGGCGGTGGCTACTTGGGAAGTAATGACCTCCGAACTACGCGCGTGAACTAGATGTATTTCCTGGCCATAACGACTTTTTAAAAATAATTTTCATAATGTCAGTAAAGGTCGTAATCGCAATATAACATTATGATTTTTCATAGGGTCTTAACCCTTTACCGCATACTGTTCCAAATTTGGAACATAATAATGTTACCATCATGAAGGGCTATGTGGTCCATATATGTATTTTATTGTCAGCTAAATCTTTACTGTGAGCTCTGCATTATTATAAATCGAACAGTTTTGCCAGTAACGAGCTTTTTAGTAATTACGGTCGCATCAGTAAGTTATTATTTCAGCCATTCCGTGAACGAGCGTGGTTGTGATTGTTCAGTGTGTGAATTATTTTGTAATAATTTAGAAGTAATAACACATATAAAGATACTTTTTATTCCTACTTCTTGGTGTGGTTGGTATACCTTTAACGCATAGTGTGACAAATTCGGGAATATTTTATTTATTCGCCATATTGCATGTAGTGCCAAATATGAAACAAAACATTTATAATACATATTTTGCAATTCTTTAAAAAACTTTTTTTTTTTAAATATTTTTTACATGATTCTAAATACATTTCTCGTATATTTTTTCTGGAAGGATTAAAAAATCCATGCGGTAAAGGGTTAAGAGGTTTATTTCGATCAATGACGTCAAAGCCCACATAGAACGGGGTCAATTTCGGGACGAAATTGTTAGATTTATAGTTTTTGTGTTTAGTTGGTGGAGTGGGAAGATGCTTGACTACGAATCCATAGGTCGCGGGTTCAAACCCGGCGAGCGCATATAAATTTTAATCAGTATGTATTATTACACATTTATTTCATAAGAAGTAATACATGGTATATTTGCGGCACGTTCCAGAGGGGTAAATACTTTAAGTGCCACCCTGGTGAAAAACCACGATTCAGAATCAAAACGTTGCTTGAAATGGCTTCAGCCGTGTTTGGTGACCAGATTTGTATAGCTAAGTACTTCCCGACCTTCCTCTTTCCCATCTCCTTCAACTCCCTACTACCTTCAACCTCACAACATTCCCCGATCGGAGATTCCATAGTCTCATTGGTTCTAGACGAGTTAAGACTCTTGTGCAGTATTCGCTATAAAAAAAAAATATTATACACAGTTGACTTTGAAGGCCGAAACATCCGTCACTAAAAATAACAACTTAAACTAGCAGTAACTGAATAATACTACCATAATATTAAATTAAATTATAAAATTTTGATAATATTATAAGCTAAAAGAGCAAACTATACTTAAATCGTAACAACTCCCAACTCTTACTCCCATGAATGTGATGAAATTTTTTCGAAACTCAAAAAAAAGGTTTATTTCATTTCTAAAAAGAAATACAAATATTCCTGGGTTACAAATAACCTGACAATATTTGAAAAACTCCTACTGCCATCGTAACAAGCGGAAAATGTTGCTTTTGCAGTGATGAAGGACTTAGGTGGCAGAGGAATTGAACCCACGACGCCCGGGTAGGAATCCGACGCGTTTGTTCACTCAGCTACCGATCGGTCATTAAAAGTTATTTTGTTTTTCACCGTTTTATGTTATAATCTACCAGCGGGTACTTAACAAATTACCTAATATTTATATAATACCTTAAAAACTAACAAATAATTAGACATAGTTATGCAGAAACGTTCAACCCACAATTTGCCAAATCGAGTGTTACACGTTTTCCTATAGATAAATACGATGTTTCTATCTGCTAAAAACATCGAAGCTCCTAATGCAATAGGTTTTTGGTAATTATTATTTTTTTACTTTTTACATACATTTGCACATTTCAGATATTTGACTTAAATTGAAGCTTAAAAACATTATAAAATGCAAGATAACATAAAAAAATTGATAGATTAATTATCTAAATTAATGCTCACAAATAAATTTTAAAAAGCACTGATGTTTACTTTACAAATGCCGATTACGAAAATTTTTCATATTTTCAAACGCCTTTTTCTCAGTTTCATCTTTTTATGGTTGGACGCTTTCTGCATAACTACGTCCAATTTAGTTTGATAGTTAATCCATTTCAAACCCACCACTTACAACTAAATTTCTATGGCCAGTACTATTTTTATGACTCATCAGTTACCATAACTCATAACTGATTAATAAAACGTGACATTACTTTCAACTTATTAATCTGCCTAATTTCATTAGTAAAGACGTTTTACACCAAAGAACTAACAGTTTTTACATTTACTTCTGACACATGTCATACTTTTTACACATGCAAGGCGTATCACGCAAGTCATAAACATACAAAAATAACTTGTTTCATATACTCAGGACGATTTACGTATAACTTATGAGCACGTAACAGATATTAATTAATGAAAATGAAATAATAAATTTGTATAAGACCACGGATTTCATTTTAATTTTTATCACCGAACGGTTTCGCTTAGCCTAAGCATCACCAAGGTACAAAGTTAAACCAAACAAAAAATACAGAGTGTGCGGTTATATATACATACGGAGGGAGAACACAATATAAAAAATAAGAGAACAACAGAATAACAATGGAATTATAACGAAGGAACAGAGAGAAAGAGACAGACAATATGAAATGAAAGAGGCGGTGAAGAGAAGGTGATTAAAGAATAATGAGAAATTTTATGAGTTTATAGGGAATATACCTAATATTGGACTACTGGACAAATTTAACCGATTATTAATAATAATAACAAAGTTTTATTCCAGAAGGAATGCAGGAGTAGTGCAGTGCAATACCTTCCATATTTGATAGTAATACATAGTAATAGTAATAATAATAATAAAATGAAAGTTCTAATGCACAAACTTATAATAATAAAGAAAAATAAATTAATAAGAAAAAAAAAAAAAATAGAAATAATACATGTACAAAATATGAATGGAGGATATTACAAGAGGGAGACCATCCTGGCAGTGTGAATATGTTGTATTAAGAATACGACTACTAATTTTAATGGCTTTCTTTATTTCAAGTGCTTCTAAATTATTTAATCTGTTGCCATGACCATTTTTGTGAAGAATAAAAAAATATATAAATAATTACAAGTAGAAATTGAAACAAACACATATCAAATTAATTAACCATTTAAATAAACTGTTTCAATATCTAGAAATGGTTCCAGAAAGCCTCGTATTTACAGTCAAATGCGTAGTCCAATACTCTACGAAAGCAATCGAGTAAATAAAAATAACCAAGCGTTAGGTTATTCGTTTGGTGATTTGAAGGTGACCTTTCACTAATCAAATTTACAGAAGAGTTCATCCGTGGAATGGAGGCTCTATTCTTTTCAACCACCTTGCCGAAGAGATTTTTTTACATTAACTCCATACAGGAGGCCTCGAGGGAAATTATTTCCCTCAGGGCCTTAAGTTATCTTTGCGGATGCTGTGCGCAGCGTCTTTTTGAGGAAAATAAGGAGTGACCGTGGGCCTTGAAAAGTCCCATGTTAAAGGAGGGAGAAAAAAAAGAGACTGGAAAATTGTTCCACATCCGAGCTGTTGAACACAAAAACGAGTCGATAAAACCACCCGTTCTCATGTATCGAATGTCAACCGTGTGCAAATATTAGACGCCCGTTTGGCGAGTTTTCCTACAATGCACCGGTGCCGAAGGGATCAATGACGCAAGTTCCTCGGATCATCTTCTATTGAAATACCGGTAGAACAAGGACAACATTCCCACCTGACGTCTGTGCTCCAAAGATTGCAATCCGTTTGTTAAGAAAGGAGAACCGCCCGTTTCTGCACAGAGTCAAGAGTTTTTTTCAGGTTTTTAGGGACTCCAGACCAGAGGTGGCCACAATTTGTACAAGGTCGTACTATTAAAGTTGTGTACTGTTTAAGTATCTACGTGCTCTGTACAGTACGCCCAACTTCTGAGAGGCTAACTTTACTCTGGCTTCGATGGAGCCCCCATCCCTTAACTAGTCACTTAAGGTTACACCGAGCTTTCAATGGAAGGCTTGTCGAGATTTTTTTTTTTACAAATAGACGGACTAAAGTCCAATTAAAAAAAAAAACAAAACACGAAATGGGGAAAAAAGGCCAACAGAGAAAGAACACCACATACATAATATTAAATGAAGCAATGACAAAAATAAGACAAAATATATACATAAAAAAGGGCATTCAAATCAAAGCCAAGGTAAAGTCAACGTTTTGGTAGAGTCGTAAATAATGAGAAAAATTATTTAGACTGATTCCAAAATTACAAGACCATGGCTTGAGTTAACAAGTCCCGACATTTTGGATAGTGGAAAATGATACCCATAATTAGTAGAGTGACGATTGAGGAACAGCGATTCTCTACATCTATCGAATTATGATCTATTTTAGTCCTTTAGATGATTCGATTGTGAGAAAAATATTTATTTTATTTGTGTGTTTTGGATGGCGAGCGATCAGTAGAAGCGATTTACAGTCTACAGTAAAACTTTTATAAAAGTAGAATCAATATTGTGATTTGTCTCCGACCGAAGGCGCCGGGGTGGCTGGGGAGATGAGTTAGATGAATATGTAGACTGTAGATAGTGTATTATTTGCTCAATAAGGGAATTTACTATCAAATTTTTGTGTCTCGTGTTCAGGTCATACACCTCGCTGAAAAAGAAGGTCAGTGGAATAAAACTATTTTCGATAGACAGATATTTTAACGATCTTGTCACGGCAATGAATTACGTAGAGTAAGAATCTCCTTAATAATAATACTAATAACAGTGAACTTATTTAGAGCAGTTTTGTGATATTTCACCCCAAATGCCCTTCATACTAAATTAATTCTGCTAATAAGACTAACAGGAAGAAAATAATATATAATATGTATACAAATGAAAACTATCTAAAATCGTGATCGTTATCATAAATCACGAAAGAAAAGGTTCAGATATGGGTATAACAGTGTATGTGTACATCAACAGATTAAAAAAAAACAATTTACCAGAAGCCAAGGGTATAAAAATCTAGAAGAAACGCATGAATTCATTTTAACACTAACAATAACACGTAACAATAAATATTTTATGACAAAGAGTATACTCGTATGGTTATCAGTAGGCAGTAAGGACTAAAGCAATAAGGTAAAACATTTTACCTTGATTGTAATATCGTCGCCAAAAAGGTAAAAGGGCTGAAGTGCCATTTTGGGAAGTTTACACGAAAGCACTTTAATTTTTTTTTTACAATAAAATTCATTCAAGTCTCATGTTACCTGGTTGGATTTTGAAAAAAAAGTTAATTCAGGTGACTAAATGCTCTCACTGAGTTACCTAACGCGTCAAAAAGTCCCAAACTTGTGTCGCTTGAGTCAAGGCTCCTCCCAAATAGTAACTATATTTAAAATGGCTGAAGGGCCAAACACGTCTACAGAATCAAACGAGAGTCAGAGCATTCAATGCAGTGTCGCTTCAGGCCTTTTGGATTTCCAGCAACGATATGTTATTACTTTAATTGAATAAAATCTTTAACTTTGTTAAATTTTCAAAGGAAGCAAACACGTGATAGCCTGACATTACAATTTAAATAACAGTATATTTTGTTTTCAAATACTTTTTTTATAATAATAATTGGTTGATTTATGTGGCCCCGTTTTCGTGACAGAGTTATCACCTCAAGAGCGCTTTAAAATATACCTATACTTGTGTCAACTAGTTTCGGTTCTTATTCAATTTTACGTCATATATTCTACTCACACTCCTTTCTTGGTTCATTAGCTCTAAATGTTCAAATCATCTAAGCATCCCTTTATTAAATCCTATTTATCAAGCTTACATCAGTCTTGCATTATTTCTGGATATCCACATTTTTAACACGGTCATACGTGGTTTTACCGCACATACGCCTCAGCGATCTCATTTCTACAGCATTCAAGAGGTTACAAGAGTGGTGTGCTCGTAACGAACTGTTCCTTAATATTGAAAAATGTCAAACGATAACTTTCGCCCGAATTAAAAATCTCATTATGTATCAATATAGCATTAACAATATTAACTTAAAAAGAGTTGACCAAATAAAGGATCTGGGTATAATTTTTGACAGTAAATTAACTTTTGTTCCTCATATAAATGAAATTACTAATAAGGCCATGAAATGCTTGGGTTTTATTTTGAGGACGGTAAAAGACTTTAAATTATTGAATTCATTTAAATTACTTTATACTGCGTTGGTTAGATCTAATCTAGAGTACAATTCTACAATCTGGGCTCCATTTTATAATATTCACCAACTTAAAATAGAAAAGAGTGCAGCATAAGTTTCTCAGATTTATTAATTATAAGTTATGTATCCCAATTGTTGACCTTGATTACGTATATTTAATGAACTTGCTTAACCTCACTGATTTATCATCAAGACGCACAGTGAGCGATTTAATATGTCTCTTTAAAATAGCGAATGGCAGATTGGACGCCCCGGATCTAACGAGCCTTATTACCTTGCGAGTACCTACCCGTGATACACGGCAGGCGGCTCTATATTATGTTTCTCCGTCTACAAACAATTATTTTGATAATTCTCCCATTCAAAGACTGCATAGACTTGGTAATAAATATGGTTCAATAGATGTTTACCGTTACAACACTGTTTCCAAATTAAAATCTAGCTTACTTGAATGTTTTCAATAGAACACAAAGGTTATTGTTATTATATGTATAAACCTACGCTATATTTATATACTTGCAGTTAAATACTAACTTTTCTCTTAATGTTATATTCTACCCATCTATTGTACTCCTTTATTTAAAAAATGTATTTATGTAAAAGCCTTAAAGGCGTTAATAAAATAAAATAAAATAAAAAATAAATAAATTCAGTCTACTTTAATCCTTCCTCTACCAGCTCCATGCCTCACTGCCATGTATCATGGTTGGTATAAGCACTCGATTGTGGACTACTAGCTTCGCTTCCTTGGAAATTGTTTTTATTTGCGCCAACAGCGTTCAGTCCTCCATTAATGGAGTTTACTGCATTCACCCTCATTTTAATATCCATATCAGCCTTTAAATCTCTCGTAAACATACTTCCTAAATACACAAACTCATCCACTTGCTCCAAGTATTCATAATTCACAACTATATTACACGCTGTTCTCGTACTGTCTCTTTCAAACACCATGAGTTTTGACTTACTTGCATACTTAATTATCTAAATATTATTATTAATCTATCATAGACACGATCATTTGTAGATCTTCTATACTGCTAGAAATCAGCACCGCATCATCAATAGGCAACATGGTTTCAGACTGTTGATTCATCATTTATTTCGTGTGAACAAAATATCTAATAAAGTTGTTTTATAATGTTTACCAATCATAACATTAACAAACATAATCATTTTTGCTTTTGTTATTATACCATGTACTATATTCTTTTTACAAATCTTCTATAATCATATAACTAACTGTAACTACATTACGTTGCAATATACTTACACTTTACTTCCTAACTTCTTAAAAATTCATCATGCTATGTATTGTAAATATACGTATAACACTATTTTGTGAAATACACTGTGTTATTTTTATTTATTTATTCTTTCTAAAATATAAAAAAAAAACATGGGTTTGGTCCATGTCTGTCTCACAAGGATATTCCTGTGTAGAGACAGACGTAGTGTACATAAATTATTTAATATTAAATGTAAATATTAATAAAGATAAAATAAAAAGGAGTAAGAAGAAAAGAAATGAAAGATTAAATTAAATGAAAATCAGAACAATGAGGTTGCATTTTATAGATATTGTTTAGGTTGTGCACAATAATAAAAAGTTAAAAAAGGAAAAAGAAATAAAAGGGAAAAGAAGAGAAAGATGAAATTGAATAAATATTAGAATAAAGTTATTACGTGGAGGTAACATTTTATAGATATTGTTTGGGAGTATAGAGGTTGTGCATAAGGTACATATATAATGTTTTTGGGTGTTTTATGATCTAGGTAAAGGTTAATATAACTAATTGTAAAACCCACGCTATATTTATATACTTGCGTTTTAAATACTAACTTTTTTTTTAAACTCTTGCTTTTATGTTATATTGGACCCATTTATTGTACTCCTATATTCAACAAAAAATGTATTATATGTAAAAGCCTTTAAGGCGTTAATAAAATATAAAAATAATAAAAAATAATTAATAATTAATGGAATTTCAATATATGGAATGTGTAATTTTAAGGGACCATCAAATTGTGAGCACCTTTGTTTTACCATTATACGACAGTATTAGAAAGCTGGCATTCTGCATTATTTAACGATCACTTGGTTGCCTCAGAGAGGCGTATATAATAGTCGCTTTCCACTCGATCCAGGAGGGCCATTCAGCTTAATATACGGGCATAAAACTCGCGCTCATTACACCCTCGATAACGCAAATAATTATTGTCATTATTATTGGGCTAGTAATTGGGGATTCATAAACGCACATGTGTTTCCCGATACGCTGAACGTGGGGAGGGGAGTAGCTGGTAGATTTGAATAAGGGCTGGTTTGTTATAAACTCTGTTCAATGAGAGTGAAGTAGCGTTGTTACAGTTGGAAAAACAGCGAATCATTTGCTAATCGAGATAGGTACCAACCTTGGAGAAATATTGTATGGAGAGAGAGCTAATTAGTTTTTACCCAACCGATACAAACTTGCGATAAATCACTTTCTCAGGGTTTTTACGTCGTACACCATGAGAGAGAAAGAGACAACAAATATAATACTCCGCATCTATATACTGTCACAATGATCTTGGGCTCCTGGGTCACCGCGGAACATCGCCCACATTTTTTACTATACCACTAAACTTGACACAACTAAACGGTTTTTTAGATTATATGCTACATTTTTGTTGATAACAATACTGTGAAATGTATGGATGTATAAATACCGTAGTCTTAGTCTTAGCCACGCCCAGGTCCGCCGAGTTAGGTAAAAATCATCAAAAACTGACTACACTGCCTTGGATTGATACCATTCTATATACTCTAGATACCAACGGATGTCACTGATTGTATTTGTAGAATGATGTGATGCAGTATAGTGATTGAGGAACAGCAATTCGTTTTTTCTGAGTCTACATATTTTTTAAACTTGTTAATGCATTCAAAATAATCAGTTCGTATGAACTAGCGTTGAGAAAAACTTCAATGTTTTGTGAATGCTTCACGAACTGCTAGTTCTTTAAAATGAACCTTTCGCAGTGAACACTTCAATTGAAGTCGAACTCGCCAAAGAAAGATTTGAAATTAGAGATGATCGATATCTGAATTGGGTGTGTTTGCGGTTCCAGTCACCGGTGACCACCGAGGAACCGGTTATTTATCCAGTTCTTTTTGGAACCGGTTCCTTGTGTTTTTTGAAAAGTACTAGCAAATTGCTAAAATGAAACTTCAATTAAAGTGTTTGCTCAATGAACAATGAAGGTAGCGGTACTGCCGCCAAAAGAAGTAGTTCTTACGGAGCGGTCACAACGCTAGTATGAACCAATATATTTGTTTTTTTCTCAAATTTTTCAAGGATATGCACCCTACATTATACTAGTAATTTTTTTATCACGAACCTTAATTCAAAAGCCAAAAATGGGTTTCGTTGATAAAATCGCTAAGTGTGATTGAAAAATGTATTGGTTCTAAGAACTCGAATGATTGCATTAGCATCGAGTGTATTAAACTGAAAAATATTCTACACAATTTTCCCAATATTTTCCTATCAATAATGTAATCAGTGAATACGCCGTTACTGCTTTGAAAGATTTTTTACTTAAAAATTCTTGATAAGTATTTTCGAAATAAGATTAGGTACTGAAATTCTTCAAACCTCCGTCTATTGAAAATATTCTCTTTGCAATTCAATTCTTATCTCGTTCAATTTTCATAAGCCGAATGATTTTTTTTGTGCGTTTAGAATTTAAAAAATGTTTTCTTTTTTACGTGAAAACTGGGCAAGAGTGAGTAACGGCCTCCGCAGTCGAGTGGTTAAGACGCTCGACTGGGAATTCAGAGGTTACGGGCTCAAACCCCGGTGTGCTTAAATGTAATTTATTTAACTAATATGTATTATTTCACATTAAATTTATATAAATAATAATTCTGTGTGCGAAAGGAAAAACGGAAAGAGTAAAAAAATCAAGTTTTCAGTTAAGTATTAATTATTATTAATAATAATTGTTTCTTAGTTATATATTAAGCAAAAAAAAAAAAAAATTAATGTGCTATTTTTTTTAAAAAAAAGGACATGTTACATATGACATGATACGAAAAACGAAATTCTAAAATTTTGTTTCGACTCTGCTGAAAATGTGCATTTATTGGCTCATTTCGTTTTTCCTTGCGAACACAGATATACGAGTAAAGTGTATTTATGATACGTTTCAAAGTGGTAGATACTCTAAGAATCGCCCTGGTGAAATACCACCATTCAGAAGAGAAACGTTGCTTGAAATTGCTTTAGCCGTGTTTGATGGCCAGTTTTGAAAAGCCAGATGCTTCTCAACCGTCCTCTTCCCCATCTCCTTTCCCTACACACTGCTTTCAACTCCATGACAATTGAGGATGCTATAATCCCACTGGCTCTAGACGGTTAAGAGCAGTTGGGACTCATGTGCGGTATTCACAAAAAAAAAAAAAGATTACCAACTGCCCGAAGCTACTCGGACTATGGCATCCCCAATTGGAGCATGCTGTAAGTCTGTGATCAGTAGAAAGGAAAAGGAGGTGGGGAAGAGGGAGGTGGTTGAAATACTTTGTATCATTTAAAAAAGTCTAAATAGAATCATATCTCTTCCGCTTTTTAACTTTATTCTCATTATCTGAATTCTTTTATCGTCCTCTTTTGTTTACAGTCCCTGTGTTCATTTGTTTCGCATTAAAAAGGAAATATAAAGAGTTGTCTCTGGGCCGGAAGCGGCCATGCCGTTTTCGCCGCCATTTTAACAGGAAGCGGAAGTTGCCGGCGTTACGTTTGTTACGAGAGGGAAGCGCGCGATATTTATGAAATTATTTTGAATTTTAGCAAAATCGTGGTTGACTTCTGAGTAATTAGGATTGATTGAAGGAAAACTTAAGGCATTTTTAATTTGCTTAGATCTACCATGGCTAGCCATTAAATACAAAAAAGGATTACGTTAACAATACAAAAACATATATCATCGCCGGAAAAGCAAAAGGCCTAAAGCGCCATTTTGAGAAGTGCACACACATTCAAAGTTTTTTTTGTTTAAAATTCAAGTCTTCAGTACCTGGTTTGATTTTGAAAAAAAAGTTGACTCCGGCAACTCAATGCTCTGAATGAGTTACTTGAAGCGATAAAAAGCTAAAAAAGTCCCAAACTTGTGTCGCTTGAGTCAAGCCTTCTCCCAAATGATAAATATATTTTAGATGGTTGAAGGGCCACAAAAGTCTTCAGAATCGAACAAGAGTCAGAGCATTCGATGCAGAAAAAATAACTGATCAAAACTTCATATTTAACCCGTTTTTGACCAAAAGTGTCACTAACGGCTTTTTGCCTTTCCAGCGACGATATGATTAAAAACCTTTATAACTTATTTGTATTTATTTATTTTTGACCGGACCGGTTCCACTTTACCCTAAGCCTAGGTTGAAAATTTTACAGTCTGAAGATGCTTGTTGCAAGGCGAAACCAGTCTTATATTTTAAATAAAGTAAAGATTTTGCTTATCATAAATTCATGATATAACGAAATCACTAATTATAAATTTCAATACTAGATTTTAAATTTTATTTTTGAAAATTATTCGAAAAAGCTTTTAAATCTTTGTACACGACAGTCTTTTATTTTGATTTCACGAGTAAAAATAAACCGACAATCTTAATTATACAGCATCGCCTTGCAACTCTCGAATGGTGAGCTATGGAATCACGGTTTTTTCCATCTAGAATTTTTTCAGCTTGTAACGTTATTATCCCATCATGAAATATGGAGCTATAACATATATGACAAGACACTATCACCACCAGTGGTAGATACTTTCAGTAACGCCCTGGTGAAAAACCACCATTCAGAATCGTAACGTTGCTTGAGATGGCTTTAGTCGTGTTTGCTAACCGTATCTAAATTTCCTAACTTTCTTCTTTTCTATCTGCTTCTCCTTTTCCACTACTTTTAACCCCAACATACCCCAATTAGGGATGCCGTAGTCCCCCGGCTCCAGACGGTTGGTAGCAGTAGAGATTCTTGTGCGGCATTCACAAAAAAATTATGTATAATGAATTCGTGATGACATAAATTGTTCGGACGTTTTATTAAAAAAAATAATTTATATAAATATCGCACAAGAGTCTCAACTGCTCCCAACCGTCTAAAGTCAGTGAGACTATGGCATCCCAAAATAGGGTATGTTGTGAGGCTGAAGGTCGGGGGGAAGGAGATGGAGAAGATGAAGGTTGGAAAGTACCTGGCTTTTTAGGCGTATCTCTCGGTTTTGCACTGATGCTTTAGAGATCTTAGACCAGTTCATTGGAGCACTTTCTACTTTACCGCCAGTAAAACAAACACAGTTTTTCCCATCTATAATCTATGCTGAAAAGATTGCAACCCATTCGTCAAGATGTGGAAATCTGCAAGATGGACCATTCACTGTTGTAAACTGAGTTTTTCTCGGGTACCTAAGACCTCCAGAACAGGAGTGGTACCGAAGCAAAACACTCAACTAAAGCCCTTTCCTCTCTGTACATCTGGAAACATTTTATATAAGAGAATTGTAACTTACCGAGAGGCTAGTTCTACTCCGACATCCTTCCAGAATCATCCGATTTGTAAATTCAACTTCAAACTTACCTGCAACAAAAGACACAATTAATGGTAACAATACTTATTTTCGTAAATAGATTATTTTAATATACATACATTGTAATAAAATATGTATTGTTCTTTTGTTACTTGTTATATGTACACTGTTTGCAATTTTAGAAACATTTACTTATAATACTTGAATATTAATGTTTTTAAGTACCAACATGTTAACTGTCCTCAATCTAATTTCATTTTCTTTGATTTTAAAATGAATTCATCCGTTTAATCTGGATTTTCGTACCCTTAGATTCTAGTAAATAGTTTTTCTTTTAAATCTATTAATGTACACATGCACTTTTGTACCCATATTTGAACCTTTTCTCTCATGATTTATGAAAACGATCATGATTTAAGAGAGTTTTAATTTGTATACATATTATTTTCTTCTTGTTAGTTAGTCTTGTTAGCTTAATTAATTTAGTATGTAGCGCTATATAAGTTCACTGTAATTATTATCAATGTCTGTTGTATTAATGCAAAGTGCTATTGAGGCGATTTTTTAATAATTGCGCTATACCAATTATTCAAATATTATTATTTATAAAATAATAGTCACTTTGTTATAAACCACGAATTTATTATATTTTAACACCAACCGGTTTCGCTTTGACTAAGCTTAGGGAAATTGTAATAACTTATTGTTTTCTGTACTTATATACAACTGATACCTCTGTATTATTCTTAAGTTATTATCATCATACAAAAGTAAAATCAACCAAATATTAATAGTTAAATATATAACCTATGACTACGTTAAATATCGGTTTAGATTATCACGTCTGTTATGCTTACCTTTTTTATTTATTAATTGTCTTTATTTATTTCTATAATTTAACTCTTACTTTACAATCAATGGCATTACAAACGTCTAAGTTTAATGTCATTGTTTTCGCCTATTTTAAACAATTTATTACGACTTCATGTGAACAAATTTAAATGATTATTTTGAAACACATATATTTTTACTATTTTACTCTTCATACTAATTAATTTTACTGTGCTTCTTCATTACTTAAGTATGTCAATAGCACATGTTGTGCAGTATATATGTGAAAAAATAAAATATGCAATTGCCCAGCCGAAGCTTGGTCTAAGCGAAACTGAATCGTGGTTTATAACGACGTTATTTTCATTTAACATAATGTTAAACCACAAAGTTATTGCTTCTTACGAAAATATTATTATTGTTAGAATATTTGTTGGAGTTGTGCCATTCTAGACAAGATAAATGGTATGAATATTCAGTTGGTATTCCCAATGCTTCCGTCTAATGTATAAAGGAATTTGTTCCAACGTTAAAATGTCGGTGTTTGTGCAAAAGCGAGCAGGCTGATTGTTTTATAGCTGGCCGCCAGGCACAACTTGGCGCTGCCGTCGCTTCCGGCGTCGGGACGCTCAAACAATGCAAGCTTACAGTCAACATTGAAAGTGTACTCTAGTTATCAAACCGCTTTGAAACAAATTGGAATTTGTTTAAGCAATGATATATTTAGTTACTTAACGTGTTTGAAGAGTAATTGGTTGAATGATGTATTAATTTTTCTTCAGTAGTAGTGCATTATTAGCGATCAACAGAAAATGACAATAAACTCACTAATCTTTATTGAAACATCTATATTTAAATAAAAAATAATTTTGTTTTAAGCCACTTTATTTATACACATATAACATTTCGACTGGTTTCGGTTAGACTTAACCTTCATCAGGAACGAATAAGTATAAACATCTATATTTAGTTAATAATTTTGTCTACTGGAATTGTCAAACAATATGAAAATAGAAACAGACACAGAAATTAAAAAGATTAGGTTGTGACTCAAACCAGGAACTTCCACAATATCTGGACGTGCTGCGTCTACCAGTTCCGCTATCACAACCAATTCATTAGGCGTCATTTTTAACAATCACATAACCAACATACCATCACACCGTTTCCCCGCAAGGGTAGGCAGAGAACAAACCGCAATACAAGTCTGTCTTGGCACACACTCCTATTTTGTATTTTAGGTTTATTTTAATTTGGTCCTGATGATGAAAGGTTGCTTCCAAAACCGGTCGTCATAATATTAAATAACTAAAGTGCTTATAAACAAAGTTTATCTGTTTTATTTATATATAAGTGTATTTACTGTCACCAACCCTCAGGAATCCATACTGATTGTTTCTCAGTTTGCTTTTTACGCTAAAATACGTTTAAATAACATTATAAGAAATGAAACATAAAACAAAAACGAATATTTTAATGAAAGCTGACAAGGACGTTGAAAGAGGGGTACATACATCAGCTTCATTATTGGAGGACTGATTGCTGATAAAAGTAGTCAAAGAAGCAAGGCTAGTAGTCCACAATGGAGTTGTGATACCAAGATTTATATATGGCAGTGAGGTATGGAACTGATAGAAGGAGAATGAAAGTAGACTTAAGGCTGATTCACACCAACGTCCGGATCCGCTCAGTGCCCATATTGTTCCGCAAGAGAGCTTATTGATATGGTTGGAATATCAATCAAGGAGTATGTTCCAAGACAAAGTTGTATGGCAGTATATCCTTCTGCCCACCCTTGTGATATTTAACTACTAATTTAGTTAAATATTTATTTTGAAGTGTAAAAAATCCTACAACGCGGATTTTTTTTTTTAAACCATTTTTTTTATCACTAAATAATATTTTTAATAATTAATAAAAATATTATATTTATTGATAAAAAAATGGTTTCTAATAAAAAAAAAATCAGCGATGTTAGTATTTTTACAATTCAAAATAATTATTTAACTAACTAAGTAGTTAAATATCACAAGGGTGGGCAGAAGGATATACTGCCACACAACTTTGTCTTGGCACATACTCCTTGATCGATATTCATACCATATCAATAAGCTCTCATGCGGAACAATATCGGCACTGAGCGGATCCGGACGTTGGTGTGAATCAGCATTTAATGTTGTAAAAATGATACCTGAAGTGATAATAGTGTGATAAATAAGATTAAAAAAACGCAATAGAAAAATTGTTTCACAGTGAGTACCGCACTAGAATTCAAACTGCTCCCGACCGTCTAGAGCCAGTGAGACTGTGGCATCCCCAATCTGGGTATGTTGTGAGACTAAAGGTAGTGGAGAGTGGAAGATGCGTTAGAGGAAGGTTGGAAAGAGCTGGCTAAAGCTATTTCAAGCATCGTTTAGATTCTGAATGATGTTCTTTCACCAGGGCGATACTCAGAGTACATCTCTGGAACGTGCCGCAAATATAAATATTTTGTATGAATTAAATGTGGAATAACACATATTAATTAAATAAAATGTATTTGAACATGCCGGGATTTGAACCCTCGACCTCTGAATTCATAGTCGAATAATGAAATTGCAAGGAAATTGAAGACCTCTTAAAATAACACTTGAAATTCTTCACCATGACAAACTAGAACATTGTGTAACAAATGTAATCATTTTTTTTTAAATTATTCTACTTGTACTCACTGTCACTTACATCAGAACAGGTTCTAATGACCTAGTGAGGTAGGTAATGTTAAATAAATAATGTAAGAAACAAAAAGTTAATAAATAAAAAATAAATAAAAACCCTAATCGGAGAAAATTCGACGGCCTCCATAGTCGAGTGGTAAGACGCTCGACTACGAATCCAAAGGTCGCGGGTTCAAACCCGGCGTGCGCCAATAACTTTTATTCAATCAATATGTGTCATAACACATTTAATTCATATGAAAATAATAAAAAGTATATTTGCGGCACGTTCCAGAGGGGTAGATACTCTAAGTATCGCCCTGGTGAAAGACCACCATTCAGAATTGAAACGTTGCTCGAAGTGGCTTTAGCCGTGTTTGGTGACTAGATCTGAATAGCCAGGTATTTTCCGACCTTCCTCTTCCCAATCTCCTTCCCCTCCCCACTACCTTCAGCCTCACAACATACCCCATTTGGGGATGCCATAGTCTCACTGGCTCTAGACGGTTGAGAGCAGTTGAGACTCTTGTGCGGTATTCATATAAAAAAAAAAAGAAGGAGATGTGGAAGAGAAAGAAGAAGGTTGAAAAGTGTCTGGTTATTCAGATACGGTCACCGAACACGGCTAAAGCAATTTTAAAGATTTTCTATTTTGAATGGTGGTATTTCATTAGGGCGATACTGAGAGTATCTACAACTAGGATGGTTAGTCAGTTAGTCCGCAGCTACCAGGAAGCTCTGGTTCGAGAAAGTACCTTTAGCTGTGTTGTTTCTCCGGTCATTATTTTCCGATTTCCCTGCCGATGACATTTCCCCAGCGGCCTCGATCGGGCGAAAGTGAAACATTAATTAAACCTCTGAGCCTCCTTATCATTCTTTCATCTATACTTCTACCCTCTACTAGAGCAGTGGCGCAAGGCGTAGTGACCTCAACGGGTCAAATCTCATAATATATATTGATATATATAATTTTTTTAAATGATATCAATAATCTTCAACGAAAATAAGAACCTCTACTCTGTCCGAGAGTAACCCCTAAATATGTTATACTACTTCCCATTCCAACTCCTAAATGTATATATACGAGGCCTGTTCAAAAGAAAAAGTGAATTTTGAATTTTCGCGGGCTGTGTACATTCGATTATCGATTTTTTTTTGTTATGTTAGTACACATATGTTTATCATATGTTAGCGTTATCAGCCATTTTGGATTAGTGGTTTGTTTTTGACAACTGGAAAGGTTAGTCACGTTTTTGTATGTTCTTCGATTTTTTACTTTTGAAAAAAATGGATTAAAGAATATGTATTAAATTTTGCGTTAAAATTGGAATAAAGTGCTCCAACGCATTTGGCGAGTCTACTTTGTCTCAAAAAAGTGTTTTTAAGTGGTACAAGCGCTTTACAGAAGGCCGAGAAGATGTTAATGACGATGAGCGTCCTAGAGTTGTGGAAAAACAAATCATGGATTTTATTCTTTGATCCATTTTTTTTTCAAATTAAAAAATCGAAGAACACACAAAAACGTGACTAACCTTTCCAGTTGTCAAAAACAAACCACTAATCCAAAATGGCTGATAATGTTAACATATGATAAAAATATGTGTACCAACATAACAAAACAAAAATCGATGATCAATGATCGAATGTATATATATATATATATATATATATATATATATACATATATATATATATATATATATATATATATATATATATATATATACATATATATACGAGGCATGTTCAAAAGAAAGGTGAATTTTGAATTTTCACGGGCTGTGTACATTCGATCATCGATTTTTTATAAATATATAAATATATATATATTTTTTTTTAATAAATTTTTGAAATGATATCAATAATCTTCAACGAAAATAAGAAGAACTAAGCCCCGACCTAGACTCGAACTCGAAACCTCTACTCTGTCCGGGAGTAACGTCTGTCAATTGAGCTACCCAAACTCCAACACCTAAATATGTATATCTCAGTATTTTGTATTTTAGGATAATTTAAAAATTGTCCTGATGATGGAAGGGTGCTTCCGAAACCGGTCGACATAATATTGAATAATAAAGTGGTTATAAACAAAGTTTATCTGTTTTATTTATAAATATGGCAAGCCAAGAAGTAAATGTTTTTTACGAATATGTAAAATTTTGTTCAGTTGTTAGAGTTTTTATTTACAATACTGAAAAAACTAATTAAAAAAAATTCCACGTATTAAATATTTGAATTTTTTGTTTTTTTTTATGTTGGTATAATTCCGCCCGTTTTGCAAGTGTACTTGTGGTTCTGTAAAACACTCGCTACCCCACTGGCCACTAACCTGTTCTACTCTCAGATCACCTTTCTATTAGAGACGGAGGGTTGGGAATACTTCCTGAATGAAATATAAACAGGTATTAATGAACAGCCATTGGAGATGTCGTCGCTAACAATTAGCCAGGAGAGATGACTTCTGCTTCGAAGGGATTTGTTTTGTATTGTGTTGTTATGTTTCTTTGTCGTTGAGAAAAAATCGTACAAAAATGATGGCACTAGAATAAACAACATAAAAAATATAAACAAAGTATGGTTTCTCGTTTAAATAAATACCTGTTTTGAAAGACGATTTTCGATTAAAGGGTTATTCTGAAACCAGTCTACCAGTCGAAAATAAAATTTGTGGGTTAAAATATTCTAATTGCTTACTTTTTCTTATGATAGGCACGAAGAATGGAATGTACGGAGAATATCAACAATTCCTCGTGTCTAGGATGAACCAAGCATGTATGCAGAATACGTTAATGATGAATGTAAGTAAGTCCAAACTTATGGTGTTTGAAAGTAAGAGTACGAGAACAGCGTGCAATATAGTTGTAAATAATGAATACTTGGAGCAAGTGGATGAGTTCGTGTCTTTGAGAAGTATGTTAGCGAGAGACGGAAAAGGTGATAAGACTGATAAGGATATTGAAAGAAGGGTGAATGAAGGAAACTCCATTAATGGAGGACTGAACGCTGTTGGCGCAAATAAAAAAAGTGTCTCCAAAGAAGCGAAGCTAGCAGTCTACAATGGAGTGATTACATCAACCCTTGTATATAGCAGTGGGACTGGAACTGGCAGAGGAAGGATGAAAGTAGACTGAATACTGTAGAAATGAAATCCCTGAGGCGTATGTGCAGTAAAACCATGTATGAACGTGTTAAAAATGTAAATATCTGGAAAAAATGCAAGGTTTATGTAAGCGTAGTGAATAGGATTAAGAAAATGAGGCTTAGATGAATTGGGCATGTAGAACGAATGAACAAAAGAAAGAGGACGAGGAGAATATATGACACAAAAGTTAATGGTAGAATACGTCGGGTCATGTCAAGAATCAGAATAAAAGAAGAGTATTTATGAGATTACGTTTGAATGTGAATGAAGCAAGGAGTGTGTGCCAAGACAGAGTTGTATGCCGGTTCATCCTCTCTGCCAACCCCTGCAGTGAAACGGCGTGATGGTTAGTTAGTATGTTTATGATGCAAACCAGAATGTTACCGTTATTTAAGGACACGCTTTTTTTATCTGCACATGGAAGGCCTCTGTTATCTTTTTATGCCTTGTGGGGGGTAATTTTGAGAAGAAAAAATAGTGAAAACTAGCTCACAAAGATAACCGTTTTATATAAGGAAGGAAACACAAAAATTTACCAGTATTTCTAGAGTTTAATAACGAATATTCACGAATCATGCTCGAATGCGGAAATACGAATCATGCTCGAATGTTTTCTTGACTGTGAAGAGACCAATTATGCCACTTTTCCAAAGATATACCAGTAGAACAGATGCAGCATTCCCACATATCCTCTGTAGTACAGAGTGATAGATGCTGTAAGTATGGCCCTGATGTAATAGCACCATTCAGTATTGAAACTTTGCTTGAAATGGCTTAAGCCGTGTTTGGTGACCAGATTTGAATATTCAGCCACTTCCTGGCCTTCCTTTTTTCCTGTCTCCTTGCCCTACCTACTACCTATAACCTCACAATATACCTCGATAGAGGACGCCATAGTGGCACTGGCTCTAGACGTTTGGGGCTCTTGTGCGGTATTTAATATAAAATATTTGAAAAATATCAGATTTGACCTCATCTCTTTCCCCTCCTCCCACTTTCAGCCTCACAACATACCCCAGTTGGGGATGCCATAGTTCCACTGGCTCTAGAAGGTTGGGAGCAGTTGGGACTCTTGTGTGGTATTCACTTTAAAAACAAATTGAAATAACGTCATCTTTCTAACTAAACATTGACACCTAAAAAAAGCAAGACCAATGCAACGAATAACATTAAGACAGGGACAATAAACTGTCAGAAAGCAGACAAGAAAGATGTACCAGGATAAAGTCGAGTGTCTAGATCACTGTGTTACGGAAGCCGTTATGTTGCTTCGATAGTTGTAAAAAAACTAACTAATTATTTGTTAGAAGAAGTCGGGGACGCCCGAAGAAGGCGTGGCACGATCAAGTGAATCAAATACTTATAGCCGGGTTATGCCAAGAGTCAGAATAACAGAAGAGTATGTAAGAGACGATACATGCATGTGAATGGAGTAATGAGGGTGTGTCAAGACAAAGTTGTGTTGCAGTACATCCCCTCTGTCTACCCCCTCGAGAAAACGGCGTGATGGTTATTCAGTTATAATTTAAATAAAATATTTTTTTCTAGATTTCAAACAAAAGTAAAAAGATATATTGCAAGGCATAGTCACAATTCACAATAATATTGTGACCTATGTCAGACGATTGTAGAGTACGACAATAAAGCGCAAATCGGGTTGATCCATTATTTAGCTGAAGGACCCTTACATATTCCACCCTTATAAATTCAATCTTTCCATCCCTTATTTTCTTATCTTCGTCATTGCTTTATTTTCCCTTAGAATAAAACTTCATAGAAAACAAATATTTGCCTATTCAAAATAAGGGTTTATTTTTTAAAATAAAATTCTATATTGAACGAGATGATCACGTCAAGGTTATCAACTATGAACGATGTAATTTGTAAGTACCTACATACGGGTGTGAACTTCTCAACTTTGAATTACATTTTATTTTCTACAGTTAATACCGCACAAGAGTCCCGACTGGTATCGACCGCCTGGAGCCAGTGAGACTATGGCATCCCCAATTGGGGTTTGTTGTGAGGCTGAAGGTAGTGGGAAGGGAAGGATATGGGGAAGAGGAAGGTTGGGAAGTACCAGGCTATTCAGATCTGGTCAGAAAACACGACTAGAGAAATTTCAAGCAAATTTTTGATTCTGAATGGTGGTCTTTCACCAGGGCGATACTTAGAGTATCTACCACTCTGAAACGTGCCGCAAATATACTAAATATAATTTTATATGAATTATGACACATGTTAAATCTTTTATTTTAGTATAAATTTATGTTTAAAAAAACTCGCTTATATTTATACTTATATATTTTAAGCCCCGATGAAGATTCTTACCAGTTGACATCGACCAAAATAAAAGTGGATTAAAACAATGCTTTATTTAATTAATCATGCCAATCCACAAAGTGTTTGCTTATTGTGATAATTTAAAATGTATTTGATGTTTAAGCGTGAAACCTCTGGATTCGTAAAATCAAACTGATAGGAATCGAACAGATGTTAATTAAAATTATAATTAAAAAAAAAACATATCTTTTCAAATCCTTTACTTCCTATTAAAGTACTTACCTTTAATATATTTTAATAAAAAAATATTCCAAATTTCAAATAAGAACTAATATTTTTTTCAAGGCTAGTTACATCCCGTGATTTTCCAGGGATAACTAGTTAAATTATAAAATATGTGTTACCTTTCTTTTTGGGGAACCTCGATTGGGGGTGTTGAGGTCAAGTGAAAATTAATTATTATTATTTTTAATACTTTAAAAAAATTAAATACAACATCAGTCCGCAATGAATTCCTAGTACCAATCCTGCAGAAAGAAAGAAAGTGAACTGGATGCAGTAGAAATGAGACCTCTGAGGCGTATGTGTGGTAAAACCATTGAACAATCGATTAAAAGAATTTAAATATTCAAAAAGAAATAAATTTGATGTGTTTCATTATTTTTTATTCTTTAATCACCTTCTCAGTTGACGTTTCGTCTATATCAATTAATATTATCTGCCTCTTTCTATCTGTTCCTTTATTAGTATTTGGACAATTTGTATAGCGCCGTTTCGTGAAAAATCACCTCAAAGGCGCTGTGAAATTTTAATAATTTAAATGTTCTTCTATTATTTTCTCATAGTTTTGTTATTTTAAAATTTGTTCTTCCTCTGTATGTATATACCAGGCCTGTTCAAAAGAAAAGGTGAATTGTGAATTTTCATGGGCTGTGTACATTCGATTTTGGATTTTTTTGTTGTTTTTGGTACACATATATGTATCATATGCTGCATTATCAGCCATTTGGATTAGTGGTTTGTTTTAACAACTAGAAAGGTTAGTCAGGTTTTTTGTGTGTTCTTCGATTTTTTTTCAAAAGTAAAAAATCGAAGAACACACAAAAACGTGACTAACCTTTCCAGTTGTCAAAAACAAACCACTGATCCAAAATGGTTACAACATATGATAAACATACGTGTACCAACATAACGAAAAAAATCGATGATCGAATGTACACAGCCCATGATAATTCAAAATTCACCTTTTCCTTTGAACAGGCTATGTATATCCGTACACTTCGTATTTTTTGTTAAGTTTAATTTTGTACTCTGATGATGTTTAGGCAGCGAAACCGGTCGGTCATAAAAATTAAAATAATATTCGTGGTCTTATACAAAGTTATTTTTTCATTTATTTAAGATCATTTTAGCTATTACTTTAGGTATTTAGATAGTTTGTGGTAAATTTAGCCATAGCTTTTAAGGTTGGTAACGAACCTTTGAGGTGATATTTCTCAAAAACAGCGCCTTATAAATTACCTTAGTATTGATATATATATATATACATATATATATATATATATAGTTCTGAGACTAAAACAAAGTTCTAAAAAAAATAGTACATAAAATGTCGTTTTTCGTGTGATTTTTTTTTATCAGGTAAAAGTATTTTACCATTTTGTCTTTTGGTCTATTCTATGTTAAACCAACTGAAAGCGAAATTCCCAAACAATGCGGGTGAAAGATTTACCTTTAAACAGTCGATGTAAGTTTTAAACCTAGATGAATTTGGGCTTAAGTGTCGGATGTTTAGTACAAAGAACTTGTATTTTTTAAATAAAATTTCTCGTACGAAATACTTGAATTATTTCCCACAACTAAAATAATTCGCAACTTAATCACTATTCTCGCAATAACGTCGGATATAAACTACCATAGACCTTGTTGACCTTTGTGTCCTGGGCAGGCCTAGAGTGAAGACGGATATTTTTGTACTATATGGGCAAGTAGATGTTTCAAGAAAAGGAAGAAAAACAACAGAAAATCAATCATTATATACCTACGAAGGATTTAGTAAAAGTTTTTTTCGTTAAACGTTAAGAGTTTTGTGAAATGTGAAAATCAACCACAACTGGTTGTAAATCTACTACACTGACATAGTTAAGATGTAGGCCAAACCCTTAGAGTAACGATATAAAGAGGTATGGTTAAATATTTTTACCCATATTTGCGATAAATCACTTTCTCTGGGTTTTTACGTCGTAAACCGTGAGAGAGAAAGAGACAAGACAAGTTCTCAAATAATATAGCACCACCATTCGGTATTCAGTTATTTATTATTTTAAAAACATTACAAAATTTTTATTTTAAGGCGTTTTTAAATAGAGCGAGTAAGTGTATTAATACACAATATTCATAAATATAAAACAATTAATTCTAAAAAAATATAAATTGCAATGAATGCAAAGTAAAGACAGTAAAAAAAAAAACAATAAAAAATAAGACAATTTAAACATAATTTTTCATCCAAATGATGTATGAATCCAAATGAGGTATGTAAGCATATTCTCCGTCTCCCGCGTCTCCGGTGACTCCGCCCACTACGTTTTGATATGCGACATAACTGGACATAACACAATGGTTTTTTAGGTTACATGCTATATTTTTGTATAAAACAATACTGTGAAAAAGTGGCAATACAAATAAACAAAAACATTATGTCGACATGTGATAGAAATTGTTGTATAAATACCCTAGTCCTAGTCTAAGCTAAGCTCAGGTCTAGCCGAGTCAGGCAAAAATCATCAATACTGACTACAGAAGCGCTCCCTCCTGTATAGTATTGCTCTGAGGCCAAACCGGTAGACTATAAAATTATTGGTGTAATAAAAGTTTATTATTCTATTACATATCGACGCCGGAAAGGCAAAAGGACTGAAGCGCCATTTTGGGAAGTTTACACCAGAGCACTTTAAAGTTTTTTGTTTATTAATCAAAAATTCACAATTCCCATTTGGGGTCCGTCAATGCCCACTTCAAATACAATAGGTCACATACACAGAAGACTAACAAATAAAATCGTTAAACCGAATTATTGGTACTTATTTCGACAGACAAATTGGAGATGCGTTAATAGCCTCCGAATTCCTAGCTACAATCTCAGATATTACACTCATTTGTACTTAGTATGCGCCATAATTTACATAGATAGCCTATAGATTACACAATATTTATATTATAAATACATCGTCGCTGTAAAGGCAAAAAAGCTTTAACAAACTTATAAAGTCTTCAGTACCTGGTTGGCTATTGAAAAAAATAATTTCAGGATTTTTCAGTTTTGGTGGTGCACTGCACAGATTACTGAAATTTTCGTACAAAAAATTGAATTTTGAAAAAAAAAATGTTTTCGTCAACAAAATCATCAATAATGACGTTTTTATCAATCTTAAAACTCTAGCACACTAAAAAGTCACTAGCCGCCACTGGTTACATAGTGATGAGTTAGATACTTTTGTCTGAAGATGCTTGTTACGCGGTGAAACCGGTCTGGTCTTAATAAAAAAAAATAGAGGAATAAAGTTTAAAAAATTGTTTTATTGAATCTTCAAAATGAATTTCCACCACTAATTAACAGTTTCAAAATTATAAATAATACAAAAGCTTCAAGGCGATTCAAAATTACCTTCGGAAAGCGAAATAAGGTTGTCACGCGTAAGAATAATGATATCTTACGAATAAAAACTTAAAGTTCTGCATTGCAAAATAATGCAAAATCACAAGTTTTGATTAGAAAATTTAATGGGCTGGAAATATTTTAGATGCTTTAGCTAGAAACTGCGGGTAGAACTATTTAAGCTTTTTTCAGTTTATAAGCCAAGAAAAATATAAAGTTTTAGGCTTCTTCTACTTAGGAATCTTTTTTCGGATTTACTTTTAATGTGGAAAAATGAGTTATTTAGAATGTCACAGGAAAACATTTAAATAATTGTGTAGTTGAGTACATCAGCGAACAAAATAAAATAAAATATTGCAGCAATATTTTGTTGCATAAACCTTAACAGGGGGCCGACGCTTTCGTGGCAATTTAAACCTTATCGTCACTAGCGCAACGAGTACGTAAATTCACGAATCGGGTCACCTTAAGGGTCAGTACTAAAAAAATGACGCTAAATGTTACTTTGTAGTATTCTTATACAAGCAATACTACAAATGATTTTAATGATTTAATAAAACAAATTTGTAACTTTATTCCACTTTTATTATTTTGACTGGACCGGTTTCAGTCTATGACGGCCATCTTCAGACTAGTACAAGTGTTTGTTAACCTACGGCTTATATACTATTTTTGGGGATGTTAGGGGTAGTAAACAATGATTTTACTTTAATTATATTCATCAGTATTGTTGCATGATTTTAATAGTTACAGGGTAAAAGTTACTTTTAATTTATTGGTATTACTATTTTATTTATCTATCTGGAATATTTATTTATTTTATTTAATATTTAAGATGGGTTACAGTTGCATTTCTATAAATATGAATTGACAATGTATTTATATAGTGAAAGGTTGGTGAATACTGATTTATAATGAGTTTACTTTAGGTTTTCCCATCTCAATTGTGATGTCCAGATGTACAACATAATTTTCTAATTATTGGGTTACTCCCAGCATTATGGTATATTAGTTTTATGATTCTATTCATTATGCACTGTTAGAGTAGATTACTTCTATTATTATAATTTCTCGGTATCAAGGAATTTTTTAGTGCTATGCACTTTGGTAATAACTTACAAATTTGTTTTATTAAATCATTAAAATGGAATTCCACCACGAATTAACAGTTTCAAAATTAGAAATAATACAAATGATTTATCTACATATTTTATATGGGTGGTTCGAAAAATGTCGGGGGTTTCCAGTGAAAACAATCTTTCAACTATAATTTTTTAAATTCTATGAAAAACATACTAAAATATCCGTAAAAGGTGCAGTTTAAAACCTGCAAAGTTGTAAAGAATTCAAAAGATTGATTGTATTCATTGGAAACCTTAGACACTTTCCTAACTACCCGTACAGAATTAAAATATGAATAATTTGCATTTTTGCTTGTACTAGAAAGCCAAAAATTGTGTACTTTTTGGTGCATCGCAGCTTGCCGAAACAAAAACAAAAAACAAAAAATAATCTTTTTTATTTTTATGAATTATAATATGTTATGACACATATTGATAAAATCAAAGTTATTTGTGAACGCCCGGTTCGAACTCGAGACTTTTGGATTCGTAGTCGAGCGTCTGCCCACTTGACCATGGAGGCGGTCGAATATGTGAGGAGGGGAAGGAAACTGGGTAGAGGAAGGATAAATATTACACTTTTATTTTATCGTACCATTCAGAATCGAAACTTTACTTGAAGTGACTTTAGCCGTGTTGATAAAAAGTAGGGCTATATTAATTTAAAATTAAATCAATCAATCTAGTTCAACAATGATTCAGTTCATTATGTTTAAAGTTGAGTGAATGAAATACTAATTTACCTTTGGAAAGTGATCAAAGACAAATGCTTGTAATTGTTTCCTCCATTAAGGGACAACTCTAGACTCCAGTATATTTCCAAAACTCACCCGCAAACCTCTCTATATATTAAAAGGGTAGGTTCCTCTCCCATAAAATGAGAAAAATAAGAAAAGAGACGTTCGGTCCTCAAACAGTGATACTTTGGAAAGGCATTATCAAAAGAGATTCCCCAACTTAACGGAGCCACCCCTCAGAAATTGTCAAACGGAAAAGGAACCGAAATTAAGGTTTCAACTTGAATGAAAAAATCCCTGAGAAAGCCCCGTTTTTTAAAATACCCGAGCTTTTTTTAATTGCATGTTCGCCATTCTTTCTGTTGGGGATGAAGGCAAGGCCGACCCACGCCTTCTCAACTGAAGGCAGCCATAAACACCCGCACAAACTTGGACCATGAATAATCTTGCTCATTAAAAATAAACTTTATTTGACGAAATTCTAAAGTGAAAATGCCACTCAATTCATATTTAAATAGAATTAAATTAAGTCATCAAGAAGTTGCCACCAGGTAATATTAAGTCCATCTTAACTCGATTATTTTTTTAAAAACGTACGTACATACATACTTAAAGCATTAATAATTTCGTGTATTTTTATAAAATCATAATTTTTGTTATTAACGAAATAACAGTTTTTGGAAATCATGATTAATTTTTTTAGTTTGAGATGTCGAATCTCCCATAGGCTAAGGGCCTGTATGTTTGAGAGATTAAGACGCTTGACTTCAAATTAAGAGGTTACGAGTTCAAATCCTGGTGTGTATAAACTAATTTTATATATTTATTTGAAGAAAGACAAACATTCCCGGGTTGCGAATAAGTATTAATTTTTAAAAAACTCTTACTACCATCATAACAAGCGGAAAATGTTGCCTGTGCAATTATGAAGGACTTAGCCAGCAGAGGAGTTGAACTCACGACGCCCGGATGGAAATTCGACGCGATTGTCCACTCAGCTTCTAACCGGTCATTTATCATTAATATGTGTTTTTTTTCCATTTGATTATTTTAAAATTACATAAAGTATGTTTGCCGCACGTTTCAGAGTGGTAGATACTCTAAATTTGGTTCTTGTGCCGTAAACCGTATAATCTAAGAATCGTCCTGGTGAAAGACCACCATTCAGAATCGAAACATTGCTTGAAATGGCTTTAGCCGTGTTTGGTGACCAAATCAGAACAGCCAGATACTTCGCCACTTTACTCTTCCCCATCTTCTCCTCCTCCCTGACACCTTCAATCTCACAACATACACTAATTGAGGA
Source organism: Drusus annulatus (assembly GCA_022651775.1). NCBI lineage: Eukaryota > Metazoa > Arthropoda > Insecta > Trichoptera > Limnephilidae > Drusus > Drusus annulatus. Next base: position 528,078 of record JAGWCC010000115.1, read on the forward strand.
TGCCATAGTCTCACTGGCTCCAGACGGTTGGGATCAGTTGGGATTTTAGCGCAATATTCACTCTTAAAAGGGGCCAGACTATTTATGTACATTTTTACGCAATTAAAAAGGCGTCACTTCTTCACACGAAAATTAATCGAAACTTTAAGAAATAAGTCTGCCTAAATTTTGAAATATCTTTCGGTTTCACAGCTTTCACTGACACACTTTTGGCTACAATGAATGACCTCTGAGAAACATTGTATGTGACAGCTAGACTGTGTTGCAAACAATGTTGTTGAAACATGACCCATTCGCGAGTTATTGATGAAGGATCAAGTTTCTTTCCTTTCCCCTACTTGCCAATATTTTGTCCTTAATATTTTAAGTAAATAAAGTTTTTATAGAGTATAACATAAATATACATAAATATTTCACAAAAAGCTGCGCGTTTCTTGCGGGACACACAAAACAAACTACAAAAAAATAACCATAAGTAATTCATTTTGTGAGAACGTACGATCGTACGAGTGTGAACTTTTCAAATTTGTAACTGATATTAATTGAATTTTTTAAATAATGGATGGCTGATATAAGCGTAATAAAGCTGCAGTTCACAATGGAGTGCTTATACTAACCCCGATGTATGCCAGTGAGGCATGGAACAAGCAGAAGAAGGATTAAAGTAGACTGAGTGCTCTAGAAATGAGATCCCTGAGGCGTATATACGATAAACCATGTATGACCGTGTTAAAAATGGAGATATCCGGTAAGAAAGCAAGGCTAATGTTAGCGTAATGAATAGGATCAAGAAAGGGACGCTAAGATGGTTTGGACATGTAGAGCGAATGAACGAAGAAAAGAGTATGAAAAGAATATATGACGCGAAAGTCAATGGAAGAAGAACTCGGGACGCCCAAGGAAGACATGGCACGATCAAGTGAATCAAATACTAGATTCGGGCCAAGTATAGTCAGAATAACAAACGAGTACGTATGAGACGGTGTATCAATTTGAATGAAGCAAGGAATGTGTGCTAAGACAGAGTTGTATGGCGGTCCGTCATCTCTGTCTACTCTTGTGGGGAAACGCCGTGATGGTTAGTTAGTTAGTTAAAAATAATCTTTTCAAATCCCTACCTAATAATAATAATAATAATATTTGGATGATTTGTGTCGCGCCGTTTTTGTGAAAAATCACCTCAAGGACGCTGTACAGATCTTATTTTCTATTATTACGTATTAATTCCTAGATAAAATAAGAAAATATACAGGAACATACTTACCTGGCAGGTCTTATCAGATAGACACACTTATTAACTTAAAACAAAAATTATGATTTTTTTTGTTTTTGAATGAGAGCGAAATTAAAAAAATGGATATTCTGAATTTGTCGTCCAGTACAGGATTGGGTTAAAACTTAAATATATAAAGGTGATTCGTCGAGAGACAGATTATGTTGAGATACTTTTAATGAATTCAAGGATATGAGAGTCTGAAAAGGTAAGTTTTCAGTTTGAACCGAAATTCTGTTGGGCTCGTTACCTAATAAACTAGGTATGTACCTATAATGCACTTTAGCAGAAATTATTCTACATTGGAAATGGGTTTAACGGGTAACAACTACTAGTATGTATTGTAAAATAGAATATTATTTAAAGAAAATTATAATTTATTTTGCCAGTAATTTAGGTGCTTATTTAATTATGTTCAATGAGTGAATTGTTCAGCTGAATCTTACTAAAATATATACCCCAAGAGCCTTCAAAATGTGTAATCTGCAATAAAGCACATTATCCTTTGTGTAAAAGCTTAGCGAATTGCCCAATCTTGCTTGTAAGCACAAATGGTGAGTGTAAAAAGAAAGCTGCCTTAAAGAATGTACGGCGAACTTTATAGCTAATAACATTTTCATAACTTTCGCAACGCGAAAATATACCGACGCGAAAGGCGCCGCTTGTCCGGGTGTTGTGATGTTGATTGAGGTTTATCAAAGGGCGCTACAAATGAATATTATTGACGTGGGAAAAATCAAGCCAGCTATCGCCATCATGTTATTATTTACAATTTGAAACTGTTGATTCGTGGTGGAATCATCAGTTTCACAATCAAATGATTTAAAAACAGTATTTTTTTAATATTAATTATTTAAATAATCACAATAATCTTCAACGTGAATATGAAACAGAAAAAGTGAGAAACTAAAAAGAATAACGGTAGTGACCGAGACTCGAACTCGGAACCCCTACTCTATATGGGAGTAACGACTCTACCAATTGAGCTACCGAAACTTTTTATTTATTTTTTATTTGAATACCGCACAAGAGTCTCAACTGCTCCCAACCGTCTAGAGTCTGTGAGACTATGGCATCCCCAATAAGGGTATGTTGTGAGGCTGAAGGTAGTGGGAAGAGGAAGAAGATGAGGAAGGGGAAGGTTGGGAAACATCTGGCTATTTATTTTTCAGATCTGATCACCGAACACGACTAAAGCCATTTCAAACAACGTTTCAATTTTGAATGGTGGTCTTTCAACAGGGGGATACTTAGAGTAGGTACTAACCACTCATATATAGATAGCATAAATCCACTTTAAATTGTACCAGTCTGAAGATGCCAGTTACAAGGCGAAACCGGTCCGGTCTTAATACAAAAACATATAAATTAGAAGCAGAGTAGTAGATACTCTAAGTATCGTCCTGGTAAAAGACTACCATTTAGAATCGAAATTATGCTTTATTTAGTGACCGCCGCGATCTGTCATGTGTCACACTTTGACCTCTGAAGACTGACTCATTTTTATCTTCATATTGTGGAGCATGTACCGGGATAATAATAGCGTACCCTTTTTATATCTATGTATTAGCGTTGTGACCGCTTTGAAAGAACTACTTCAAAGAACTACTTCTTTTGGCAACAGTTCCTACTTCATTCATTGTTCATTGAACAAATACTTCAATTGAAGTCGGTAGTTTATTTTAGCGTTCATTCATTTCAATAACTTCATTTCATTGAACAAATATTTCAATTGAAGGTGGTAGTTCATTTTAGCGTTCATTCATTTCAATAACTTCATTTCATTGAACAAATATTTCAATTGAAGTTTTAATTCGTTTTTAAATCTCTACCGACTAGTACGTGATTTTGTGGCGAGAAACCGGTTCCAGTGCTTTTCACTTTTAAATTTCTACCGACTAACTAGTACGTGATTTTGTGGCGAGAAACCGGTTCCAGTGCTTTTCACTTTGAAATTTCTACCGACTAGCACGTGCTTTTTCGGCGAGGAACCGGTTTCAAAAAGAACTGAACAAATAAGCGGATAAATTCAAATCTCTGTTTTGCGAGTTCGACTTCATGACCATATTTGAATAGCCAAGTACTTCCCAACCTTCCCCTTTCTATCTCCTTACCACTAAATCCAGCCTCGCAATATATCACAATTGTGGACACCTTATACTCACTGTCTTTAGACGGTTGGGAGCAGTTGGGACTGTTGGGTGCGGTATTCACTTATTTAAAAAATAATTGTGATGCTTTGTTTTGAATTAAGGTTATAACCTCAGAGCAATAATATGCAAGAGAGAGCGCTGCTGTAGTCAGTTTTGATAAGTTTTGCCGGACTCGGCTAGACCTGGGCGTGGCTAGGACTAGGGCTAGAGTATTTATAGATCCATTCATAGCACATATCGACATGATGTTTGTGTTTATTCGTAAAACCACTTTTTCACAGTATTATTATAAACAAAAATATAGCATATAACCTAAAAAACCGTTGAGTTATTTCCACTTATTTCGCATATCAAAACGTGTGGGTGGAGTCAACGGAGATGCGGGACACGAAGAACATCCTTACAATACTTTAAAGCGGTGTGATAATTTGGGAAATTTTGTTGTCTCTTTCTTTCTCATGGTGTACGACGTAAAAACACGGAGAAAGTGATTTATCCCAAATTTGTGTGGGTTTAGTAAAAAGAATTAGCTCTCTCTCCATATACTTTTACTCCAAGGTTATAACTATTACGTAAATATGTATCTACCTATGAAAATAATTTTCCTAAAAATGTGTATTTTTCAGCATGAAATAATTTGCGTTCGTAATTTTTTGGACAATAGAAATATTCCCCCCTTTGACAATAGAAACATTTTTTCTATTAACGGGCTATTTATTTGTTCAAAGGATAATGGTTCAGGATGAAAACGACAATGTGAAATGAAAAATAAATTACGTTGTGATGAAATTCTCAGCAAAGCGTTTCGAAAATATATAACGATACTGCTGAGAGTGTCTTCCACTCTGGAACGTGCCACAAATATGCTATTTATTATTTTCAATAAATTTATGGTGAAGTAATACATTGAATATTTAATTAAACTAAAGTTATTTGCGCACGCCGGGGCTTGAACCCACGAATTATGGATTCGTAGTCGGAGATATCAACCACAGGAGTACGGAGGGCGTCACAAAATGCACTTTGTCATCAGTTAAATTATCAGGAATATAACTTTGCTTTTACCTTTTTTACAGATGGCTTTAGCGTAGGTCGACGGCCTGCATGGTCGAGTGGTAAGACGCCCGACTATGAATCCAGAGGTCGCGGGTTCGAACCCGGCGTGTGCAAATAAATTATATTTAGTTAATATGTGTCATACCACATCTAATTGATATAAAATAAAATACAGTATATTTGCGGCACGTTCCAGAGTGGTAGATACTCTACGTATCGCCCTGGTGAAAGACCACCATTCACAAATTGAAACGTTGCTTAAAATGGCTTTATCCGTGTTTGATGACCAGATCTGAATGGCCAGGTACTTCCCAACCTTCCCCTTCCTCATCTCCTTCCTCTCCCCACGACCTTCAGCCTCCCAACATACCCCTTTTGGGGATGCCTTAGTCTCACTGGCTCTAGATGGTTGGGAGCAGTTGAGACTCTTGTGCGGTATTCATATAAAAAAAAGAAAGAAAAAAGTTATTGGCGCGCGTCGGGTTCGAACCCGCTACCTTTAGATTGGTAGTCGAGCGTCTTACCACTCGACCATGGAGGCCGTCAATGCCGGATTTTTACGCTGCCCGAAAGATGGGAGAAAATAGTGGCCATCGATTGACAATACTTTACGGTAAAGTTTCGAATTAAAAAAAAAAAAACAGTGGAAGAAAGATGTACACCTAATAATTTCTATTGTCTCAGAACACGAGAAACAAACTTGAGATTTAGTACTTAAATATGCCACGGTAATTTAAAAAAAAACATTTATGCCTTGCGTATTATTTATACCCTTTTTAATTTTATTATATTTTTATACAAACGGACCACTGTCCAATTCCATGAAATACACAACACGAAATAAGAAAAGAAAATAAGAGCAACAGAGAAAGAAGAGCAGCAAAAAAAAAACAGCGCATAGGTACATAGTATTTGAATGAAGCAATGACAAAAATTTACATGATATAAAAATATATATGATGGAACATTCAAGTCAAAGCCTAAACAAGGTTTTGGTAGAGTCAATGATGTTAGGCATAATACATTGTATTCTTCGAAGATTATTATCGTAAAGAATGACAGAAATCATTTAGAAAGCCACCAAAAATTTCAAGAGCATGGCTTGAGTTAACAAGTCTTAACATTCTGGACAATAGAGAATGATACCCATAATGAGTAGAGTGATGATTAGAGAAAAGCAAAATAATGGTGTTTTTCTGGAGAAAGGCGTCTATTTACATGTTGTTGACATCGTCAAAGTAATTCCTCTATTAGATCGAATATAAAAACAACTGGGAGATATTTTTTAAGGGAAACTTCTTGATATATTTAAAAGAATCATGTTTTTCAGGTCCTTGAAACAGAAAACAAACTAACTAACTTACTATCGCACCGTTTCCCCGCAGTGGTAGGCAGAGAGGACGGACCGCCATTCAACTCTGTCTTGGCACACACTCCTTCCTTCATTCTCATTCATAAATAATCTTCTGTTATTCTGACTCTTCACATGGCCCGACTCTTCCTCGGTCGTCCTCGACTTCTTCTTCCATTCATTTTCGCATAATACATTATTTTCACACTTATTTCTTCGTTCATTTGCTCCGCATTCCAAAACCGTCCGAGCGTCCTTTTCTTGATACTCTTCATTATGCTTACATCAGCCTTGCATTCTTTCCGGATATCCACATTTTTAACATGGTCATACATGGTTTTACGCACTAAAGTCTCAGGGACCTCATTTCTACAGCACTCAGTCTACATTCATCCTTCGTCTGCCTGTTCCATGCCTCACTGCCATACATCAGGGTTGGTATAAGCACTCCATTGTGGACTACTAGCTGCGCTTCTTTGGAAGATTTTTTATTTGTATTAGAAAACCAATATTAGATGTAACAGCACAAAGGTTTTGGTTATTGTGTGCAAGTTTTATTTCTAAACATCGATAAACGAATAAAATACAATATTGCAAACTGAAGCAATAGCAGCACAATACTGAAACACTATTTTGGGAACGTAATTTTATTCCTAAACCACGAAAGAGCAGAATAATGATATCAGAGTGTCATTCCATGCTGATTGCCTAATATTATTATATTCTTTGTTTTTCCCGAAGATATTTTGAATAATACGAAACTCTCTGATGAATAAAAGATGCCCCTAACCCACTAAAGGGATAAAACAATAGAAGTAAGTCGTGGGCGTATCCGCGTGCCAGAAATAAACACCGAAACTGTTTTTTTCAGAATATAATCATTCAAAAAAAAAGTGAAAACCGTCCCAACTGCTGGAAGCCATCGGGATTGTGGCGACCTTAATATAGATATTTTGTGAGGCTGTAGACAACGGGGAGGGGAAGGAAGAGGAGGGCTTGGAAGCAGATTATTTCAATATTGCCCTTTTTAACTTTTGATATCGCGCAAGAGTCCCTCTGCTCCCAACCGTCTAGAATCAGTGAGACTATGGCATTCTCAATTGGAGTATGTTGTGAGACTGGAGGTAGTGGGGAGGGAAGAAGATGGGGAAGATAAAGGTTAAGGAAGTACCTGGGTATTCACATCTGGTCAACAAATACGGCCACTGCCATTAAAGCAACGTTTCGATTCTGAACGATGCCTTTTCTTCAGATGCTTCTTCTTTTATTAAATTACTATGTGTCACCACACATTTAATTCATATAAAATAATTTATATAATATTTGTGGCACGTTCCAGAGTGGCAGATACCTTTAGTATCGCCCTTGTGAAAGACCATCATTAAGTTACGAAACGTAGCTTTAAATGGCTTTAGCCGTGTTTGGTGACCAGATCTGAATAAAAAAAGCACTTCTCAACCTTTCTCTTTTCCATCTCCTTCCTTTCCTCACTACCTTCAGTCTCACAACATACCCCGATTGGGGATGTCATAGTCTCGCTGGCTCTAGACGGTCAGAAGCAGTTGTGACTCTTGTGCGGTATCCACTATAAAAAGGGCAATACTGAGAATATACACCGTTATGGAATATACCTCAAATGTGCCATACATTATTTAGCTCTGAAATAAAACTTATTTTAAAAAAAGATTGCATGTGCCAGGATTTGAACCCGTAACCTCGTGCCTGTCAAGGGCCAAGTAGTTGAAAAGTGTTATGTAAATTTGAGATATCAGTTGTATTTATTATTGGCATAAATCACATTTATAGGGATTTCCCATTCAGTGGTCCTAAGCTAACACAATGCTTGAGTAGGAATATTCACATCGGAGCCCTGAGGCAGGGGAATGAACCACGAGCGAGTTTGGATTGGAAATTACATCCGGGCCATTAGACCAAAGACTAACAGTGGTGATACAAGGTGGAAAAGCATGGGGTGGGGTAGAAGGAGAGGGTGAAACGGAACGATCTGTAATCCCATCGATTGCTCCAAGTTTTTCAGCGATAAAACCACTAGAGGATGCTTTTTACATAGGCCATTTGATAATAATCTTTGCCGTAAAGTTCAAGGAAGGTTCTATCTTTAGAGAGTAAATCTGCTTTATCCGTTTATAGAAACCCACGAATAAAAAAATAGCCTTTGAACATAGAAATTACGATAAATTAAAAAAAGCATAAGTAATATTTTTTTACCTTTGGAGTGAGAGTTCACCATAGATCTTTAATAAGTTGACTATGTTAATTAATCAGATATGAACAGTCAGAAACAGTTCAGCAAATTAACCTTCCTCTTACTGTGATAAATTAGTATATGCGTTACGGCGCTGTGTAACCAATACACAGGTAAAAAATGCGATTTTAAATCATAAAAATAAGAATATTCAAAGTCAATGGCTTTAATTAATCATATTTGATGTCAAAAAGGATAATAATTAAAATATAAAAGATGAAAACATGGAAAACCATCGGCTAACGTTCACGAAACGGGTGAGAGAAGGAAAAAGCACAACTGCGAACTGAGATTCCATTTCTTGGGTTCCCATATAGCGAAGTGAAGTAAGAGTGAGATAAAAATAGCATCGTATCTCCCCGCATCCCATAGCGGTTTTTTTGAATGAATATACTTACGTCAAACACTAGCACACGTTTGATTGTATTGGTGAATCAATTCTCGATTTTCACAAAATATCTCATTTATGTGCTCGATAAATGCTAATTCACTTATACACTACTTTTTCATAAAATACGTTAATATTTTATGGATTAACACCGAAAATCTGAAGCCAGTATTTATGATGGTCATAGAGATATTAAAGTTATTAGAAGCTTTGTGTAGTCGTTACACATCATAGTTAAGGAAAGGTTAAATAATGCGGATGGCCTTTTGTTTTATTGCGCAGCTTTGCCAAAGCTGTTCGAAAAGTGGACAATCCGCGCAGTGATTATTGGCGATTTAAAACTCCATATCGTGTGGTTCTATTTTGTAATTTTTTTTATAGTGAATACCGCACAAGGGTCCAACTGCTCCCAACCGTCTAGAGCTGATGAGACTATGAGATCCCCAATCGAGATATGTTTATGAGGCTGAAGGTAGTGGAAAGGGAAAGGAGATGGGGAAGATGAAGGTTGTGAAGTACCTAGCTATTCAGATCTGGTCATAGAACACGGCTAAAGCCATTTCAAGCAACGTTTTGATTCTGAATGGTGGTCTTTCGCCAGGACGATACTGAGAGTATCTATCACTCTGGAACGTGCCGAAAACATACAATATATCAATTTCTATGAATTGAATGTATTAGGACACATATTAGTTAAATCTCATTTGTTTGCGCAAGCCGGGCTTAAACCCGCGACCTCTGCATTCGTAGTCGAGAGTCTTACCACTCGACCATGCAGGTCGTCAAAAAGTATTCTCATTGTGGCGAAATACCCATTAGGTGACATGGTATCACATCAAACAACACCTCTTTCCAAAAAAAGTCAGTCCGCCCATTTTAGAATTGTGGGATTTTAAACCAGGTTTGATAGTCAGATTAATTAACCGATTGGCTCCGGCTTATTTATCGGAACTGTGTATTCTTGAAGATTCCTATTCGCAACACTCCATCCTTAGATCGGCAACCTTCATTGGCTATCGGAAGGTTGAAGGAACCAAAGCGCACACCAGACACTAAGTTCGGAGAGCGTGCTGCGGGAATGTCAGCCCCTAATGCTTGGAATAGACTACCACATGGTCTGAGAATAATATAAGACTCGACAGAGTTCAGAACTAAACTCAAAACTCATCTTTTCAGAAAATCATATCCATAAAAAACAGATTTGCCCTGATTTACACAGCTAGGCTAACCCGTTAGCATCTTAACTCACCAGTATAATAATATCTTTTCACGCAATGATCCGCGATCTTCAATCCACGATCTACTGCTTAAAAAAGTTCGACAATTCTTCACAGCCAGCGACAAATGTAAATAGTTAATATGAAGATATCAATAAGAAATTGGATTGTCTGTAAATTTAACGAAACTTTTTAGTAACTATCTGAACGGAAGAGAATAATTCGTAGCTTACGGTACATACTACTCCGACGCATATCCTACAAACTCTGGTGTGCCACAAGTATCCAATCTCACAAGGATCCAATCTCACGAGGATCCAATCTCTACATGAGAGAGTTTTGGTTTTACCCATGGCTGTTTCCAACAGCGTTTATCTCTGGGAATGCTGGTTATCTGTAGCCTCAGTTCGAGGAGAAATATAGCATTACTGCTTTTTGGTCATAAACTCCTGAACGGTGTATTATTAATACCTGACATCCTGGTGGAAATAGGATTTTATGTCCCTGATATATTCACGCGAGGCCGCCAAAACAGGCTTCTGTTTCTTTCCAGGTGCAGAACTAACTTACCAATAGTGGTGCCCCTGGGAAGACTTACTAGGTTAATTAACTGCCTCGCAGGGAATTTTGATATTTTTCACATGAGCCACAACAAGTTTAGGCAAGAATTAACTATTCAGTTTTAACTTTATTATAATTGTATAATTATTTTTACAATTTTTGTGTTATTTTTATCGCTGTGGCATTTTAATTGGTTTAAAACTGTCTTTGCAAAATAAGTAAATAATAAGGTAATTTTAGCTTCAGATATTTAAATAGTTTTATGGTAAATTAGGCCATAGTTTTTTATGTTTTTTAAAGCGCCCTTGAAGGGATTTCACAAAAATAGTTCTTTTACAATTAGCCAAGTGGGATTATAATTATTATTAGAACAGAACTATAATTTTAATCTTTTTCATCGCACTTCTGTTTCCCCCGGAAATTTTGCACGACCCAAGAACTTTTTATACGAACCCTGAATAACCGATTTAACAGGGGGGAATATTTTCTGCATGGGCTGAAACAAATTTATTGGTTGTACGCTGCCTTATTGACGTTCTGCCTTTATTGCTTTCATATTTCTTTCGTTTGCTTTATTGAACCCTGCCGACTGGAGCAAATGTGCCGTTGGGGTGTTTGCTTTATTTGAGTGCCCTAAAGGACGAGCTGATTTACTTCGAAGGTTTATGCGCGTTTGTATCATTTAGACCGCATTTTAAAAAATAAGAAAATTTTGTTTAATCATCGTGCTGTTGAATTAACGTAAGATAATCAATCAGTGCACTTTTATTTTTGGAGGACGTAAAGAACGGACGTGAAGGTCGGTTATTTTGAGTTCAATTCCATACGCATAAAAAGAGCCTATTTTCATTCGAATATTCCGCGTGAAGCCGCATTCAGATTGTGGCAAAAAAGACAACCGTCTTTTTCAAGCCAGTCGACCAAATGGCGGACTTTAAGGTGTTATTATTTGCTGGAATAAGGGTCAGTTGATTGGTTGACCGTCGCGTTTGACCCGACAGCGGTTTGTCAAATTTAAAGTAGGTTTGTTTGATAAAAAAACAACCAAAAGCTGACAGGCCCAAAATCGGCGGTCAACGGAAACCTTTCAAATATTAAAAATATTCAAAATGGCGCTGATCGTCGATTTGTGACGATGTCAAATGTGACGGTCGGTCAAAAACTTTATGTTTTATAGTGAATACCGCACCTGAGTCCCAACTGATTCCAACCGTCTATAACCAGTGGGACTATGACAGCCCCAAACGGGGTATATTGTGAGGCTAAAGGTAGTGGGGAGGAAAAATATACGGGGAAGAGGAAGGTCGGGAAGTACCTTGCTATTCAGATCTATTCACCAAACATGGCTAAAGCCATTTCAAGCAACGTTTCGATTCTGAATGATGGCTTTTCACCAGGGCTATACTTAGAGTATCTACCACAACGACGCTAGGCTTGCTATGTTTTATCTAATATAAATCATTCAGTTACTCTTCAGATTGTATTTTTTTTTAAATAGCTTGAGATGTATTGTTTTGTATTTTACCCGGCGTCAATGACGTAAAAATAATTACGCGTTATCATGACCCGGTTTTTGACAGTAAATTTTCACAAAACAAAAGTCGACTGCTTAATTTGAATGAATATTTACAAAAAACGGTTTTTTGCGTACAAGATAAAATAGAAAAAAATATGCCTATATATCTTATAAATTAAATTTTTATCTACTTTTGACGGTATCCAGAGGACGCGGGTTCAAAAACGGCGTGCACAAATACATTTTGTTTATTGAATATGTGTCATAACACATTTAATTTATATACAAAGTAATATATAGCATATTTGCGGCACGTTCCAGAGGAGTTGATACATAAGTATCGTCCAAGTGAAAGACCGCGATTCAGAATCGAAACGCTGCTTGAAATGGCTTTAGCCGTATTTGGTGACCAGATCTGAATAGCCAGGTAATTTCCAACCTTCCTCTTCCCCATCTCCTTTTCCTCCTCACTATCTTCAGCCTCACAACCTACCCCGATTGGGGATACCATGGTCTCACTGGCACAATTCGGTTGAGATAAAATATATACATAAAAAAGTAGGTTTGAAGCTTAGAGTACATGGAGTGATATCTATACAAGGCAGTGTAGTCAGTTTTTGATGATTTTTACCGGACTCGGTAGACCTGGGCGTAGCGAAGACTAAGACTAGGATATCCATACATCCATTCATACCACATGTCGACATAATGTTTTTGTTTTTTCGTATAACCACTTTTACACAGTATTGTTATCAACAAAAATATAGCGTATAACCTAAAAACCCGTTTGGTTGTGTCCAGTTTAGTGGCATAATCATATGAGGTGGGCGGAGTCCCACGGTGACCCAGGAGACCAAGATCATCGTTACCTTAGAGTATACAAGAGGTAGCCCAAGCCAAAGCCAGTGAAGTCAGTTTTGGACTTGTTTTTGATGATTTTAACATGACTCGGCGCAAATGGGCGTGGCTAAGACTAAGGCTAAGGTATTTATACATCCATTCATATCACATATCGACATAATGTTTTTGTGTATTCGTATAGCTACTTTTTCACAGTATTTTTATCAACAAAAATATAGCATCTAACCTAAAAAACCGTTTAGTTGTGTCAAGTTTAGTGGCAAAATAAAAAATGTGGGCGGAGTCCCGCCGTTAACCAGCGAAAATAGCCAGCTTAAGATCATTACGACAGTATATAGAAGCCGTCCAAGAAATTTGTTGTCTCTTTCTCTCTCATGGTGTACGATGTAAAAACACGGAAACAGTGATTTATTACAATTTCGGATGGGTTGGGTAAAACAAATTAGCTATCCCTCCATATATTGTTCCTTCAAGATCGTTACAGTACGTAAAAGCGGTGTATAATATTTGTTTTCTCTTTTTCTCTCATAGTGTACGACATGAAAACCCGGAGAAAGTGATTTATCGCAAGTTTGTATAGGTTGGGTAAAAATAATGAGCTCTCCCTCCATATATTGTTACTTAAAGGTTTGAACCTTAGAGTATACAAGAGGTAGCCCAAGCCAAGGCAGTGAAGTCAGTTTTGGACTTGTTTTTGATGATTTTAACATGACTCGGCGCAAATGGGCGTGGCTAAGACTAAGGCTACGGTATTTATACATCCATTCATATCACATATCAACATAATGTTTTTGTGTATTCGTATAGCCACTTTTTCACAGTATTTTTTTCAACAAAAATATAGCATCGAACATAAAAAACTGTTTAGTTGTGTCAAGTTTAGTGGCAAAATAAAACATGTGGGCGGAGTCCCGCCGTTAACCAGCGAAAATAGCCAGCTTAAGATCATTACGACAGTATATAGAAGCGTTCTAGAAATTTGTTGTCTCTTTCTCTCTCATAGTGTACGATGTAAAAACTCGGAAAAAGTGATTTATTACAATTTCGAATGGGTTGGGTAAAACAAATTAGCTATCCCTCCATATATTGTTACTTCAAGGTTTGAACACAAAATAAATATATTTTTAAAAAATGATTTGCTAAAAGCCTCGGTTGATAAAAATAATTGAAAACGGTTTGATCACGTGCACAGGGCGACCAGGCGAGCAGAAGGTGAAGGGGGTGTTGGGTGTCGGGTGCCGGGTGTCGGTGCCATCAATAATGATTTTAGTCACACTAAATGACCGCGTGTTTGAGTCAGTAGTCACGCCGCGGTGATTGATGCCTTGTTTCTCCTCACTCGTTCTGCTCGCCGGGTATTTCACCTGCGGGTGACGTGAGTGGGCGGGTGGCGTCACCGCCCACGCCCTCGGCGCCCTGAGGGATGTGCAACCTTCAGATATCTCTACTTTCAGCCACATTTAGAACCTTCGTAGTCCAAAAACGATTAAAAAGCTTTCATTCAAAAATAAATTCACAATAATTCAATATTGTTGGGTTTGTTGTAGCGTTGTGACCGCTCTGTAAGAACTACTTCTTTTGGCGGCAGTTCCCACTTCCTTCATTGTTCATTGAACAAATACTACAATTGAAGTTGGTAGTTCCGCTTATATGTTCTTTTTTGCGTTGTGATCGCTCCGTGTCAACTTCATTTACTTCATTTTGCGACAATTTAAACTTCATTCATTTTTCATCGAACAAATACTTCAATTGAAGTTAGATTACAAAGAACTACTTTATTTTGAAGCAGTTCAGTTGCAAAGTTGAACTTCCGACCCTACAAATAAATACTTCATTTCAAGTACTTTAAAATATATTCTTTGTCCGTTATTATCGTGTTTTTTGGGCGAGGAACCGGTTCCAGTTCTTTTCACTTTCAAATCTCTACCGACTAGTGCTTTTTATTTTGGCGAGGAACCAGTTCCAGCTTTAGTTTTCAAATCTCCACCGTAAATTGTCAATTTGCTAGTACTTTTTTGAAAAACATCAAGAACCGGTTTCAAAAAGAACTGAATAAATAACCGGTTTTTCGCTGGTCCCGGTAACTGGAACCGCAACACACCCAATTCTAATTTCAACAATCTCTCTTTAGCGAGTTCGAATTCAATTGAAGTGTTCACTACGAAGGATTCATTTTAAAGAACTAGCAGTTCGTGAAGCATTCACAAAATATTGAAGTTTTTTCTCAACGCTAATTTGTTGGCATTATGTCGTTGATGAATCTAAAAAGTAGGATATTGCCTTCGTGAATAGATATAATTATGAAAAAAATACAACACAACCAATTTTTTGCCAGTTTTTTATGACAAGATCCAAAACGACACAATATATCGTCGCCGGAAAGGCAAAAGGGCTGAAGCGCCATTTGGGGAAATTGACACCAGAGCAGGTTAAAGTTTTTTTGTTTTACAATAAAATTAACAAGTCTAAGGTACCTGGTTGGATTTTGAAAATAAAGTTCACTCAGGTAACTCAATGCTCTCACTGACATACTTAAAGCAACAAAATCTAAGAGTCCCAAACTTGTGCCGCTTGAGTCAAGCCTTCTCCCAAATGGTAAATATATTTTAGATGGATGAAGGGCCGCAAAAGTCTTCAGAACCAAATGAGTAAAAAAAACTGATCAAAACTGCACATTCAACTCATTTCTGATTAAATGTCGCTTAAGCCCTTTTGCCTTTCCAGCGACGATATTTTTGAAGTTCTGATTACAATCATATAAATGCTAAACATTTCAGATTCTCATTATGTTATTTAACATTCAAAAACACATTCACATCCAAATTCAAAAAAATACATATTTGCATTTTTTAGAGCGAACACTGCACAAGAGTCCCAACTGCTTCCAAATGTCTGGATACTTAGAGTATCTACCACTCTGGAACGTGCCGTAAATATAATATGTATTATTTTTATTTGAATTAAATGTTATGAAACATATTAGTTAAATCAGATTTATTTGTGCACGCCTGGTTTGAACTCGCGTCTTCTGAATTCGCCGTCGAGCGTCTTACCATTTGCCGCAGGCCGTTAGATCAACTTATAGTATTAATACGCTAAGCCGTTTTCTGTACATGATTCGTTCAATCGCCGCGTTTGGCGCTAATGTCTGCAAAAACATGTAACCTGATCTATACACGGGAAAAATTACAAATGGTAAATTTTACTCATACGTAAAAAAGTCTCGATATTTTTTCCGATTATGCTACTTCGCGATTTACTCACTGTACCCCTTTTGACGTGTGTCAAGGCTAAACTTGTCTTATTAATTTTATCACCAAATATTTAAAAAATCAAATATGTTTAGTAACAGCTTTACAGAAAATGTTAAGGTGTATTAAGCTGTAAATTAGCCAAATTAAAATGTGTAAAAAAAATGTGTTGAGCTGTCATCATTTAATAATAATAATAATATTTTTTTATTAATTTTCTTATACATGACAAACTTTTTTAATTTAATGCATATAAGAAAATATTTTTTTTTGTTTTTACAAAATAAATACAAATTATAGTACCATATGGATTCACAAGAAAGATAACATTTCAAAAAAATAAAATTTCAGGCAGTGGTGATGATCAGGTCAATGAGGAGAAACTCTTTCAAGAATCAATAGGATTTCACTTCTGAATCTCTCCTCACTGACATGAAATAAGTCGATATCGGAAGAGATTTTGTTCAGGAGCAAAATACTTCTCCCCACCGGCAGAACCATTGACAGGTTGGTCCTACAGGCAGGAAGATAGAATAATCTATGAAGACGCTGTCTTAGATAGTCATCAGGAACATAGAGACTTACGCGCTCCAAAATAGCAGGGTTTACAATATAGCCCCGCAGCAGTCTGAAGAAGTGAGTGGCGGCATACCCCTCTCTCCTGAGCTGTAAGGAGTGAAGTCCGAGCGTGCCCAGGAGAAAGTTCGTTGGGTAGAGCCACGGGTAGTGGCCGTACTCCCTCATGTATAAAAATCTCAGGAACTTTTTCTGGACCCTCTCCAAGATGAGGGAGTACCCCACCTCATGAGGATTCCAAATAATTGAACCACTCTCCAGCCTACTGCGGACCAAAGAGAAGTAGAGTGTTCTGAGAGTTCGGGTATCCCTAAAAACTCTGACGGTTCTGAGAACAAACCCTAACATTTTCAATGCCGACTGGCACACCCCTTCGATATGAACACGAAATGCAAGCTTACTTTCGTACACAATCCCAAGATCCTTTATAGTGGAAACGCGTTTGAGATTATGATCGAGCATAGTGTACCTGTGGTAGGTGAGACTAAATGCTCTGGTAAAAGAAAGGACTACACATTTAAAACCAGCTTCATTTCAGATATTGAAATGAAGCTGGTTTTGTCGACTCCATTCAGAAATGTTATCGACGTCAGCTTGAAGAAGCAGGCAATCCTTAATACTTCTTATTTGTAGAAATATTTTAAGGTCATCTGCAAAAAGGAGAAAGCGAGAAAAACGGAGGACTTCGGCAATATCATTAATAAAAATAGAAAAGATAAATGTTAAAGGACCTCACGTAACTGGTTAACGTTCCCTGCCTAACGTAACCTGTAAACTCGTTGGTCCTAATTGACTTCACATCATTATGGTGAGGTGATGTGCTTAGGGTAGATTTCTCCCACGAGAAGGTCTCATAGCACAGATTGTTAAAATTACATTACAGCATCCAGCATCATGTCGCACCACGATTTGACATGTTGTTATTTAAGCTTGGCTTGAAGGATGATATCGCCTATTCAATGCGATAAATTTGTATGAGAAAACATTTAAAATATATATCTGAATAGTGAATACCGCACAAGAGTCCCGATTACTCCTAACCGTCTGGAGCCAGTGAGACTATGGTATTCCTAATTGTGGTATGTTGTGAGACTGAAGGTAGTGGCAAAGGAAAAGAGATGGGAAAGGGTTGGAAATTACCTTGCCATTAAAAAAATATAAAATAAATGTGGTGTTTCGGGAATAAGAAGATTAAAGTAAGTGTGTTTTTTTGTGAATTGTTTCGGTAGTGAATTTGTGTAAGAAGAATTCAAGAACTTCAACTACATCGGTGAGTGAATGGTTTCTCATTTTTCCTTCATTCCATCATCATTCCACAAGCTACAATTAGACACTTCCATCGAGTAGTATAGTAAATCGTTTACAGTTCACTATTTTCCGAATTCGTTTGAAGCTGGAAACAAATTCGGTGTTTCATCGCAGCTTGGGATCCAACATTTAAGTTCAATCTGACATGAGCACAACTGCTCTCAACCGTCTGTAGCCAGTGGCATATTGCATCCTTGATCAGGATGTGTTGTGAAGAAGCTGAAGGTAGTAGGGAGGAAAAGAAGATGGGAAATAGGAAGGTAGGAAATTACCTGGCTATTCAGATCTGGTCACCAAACACGGTTAAAGTCACTTCAAGCAACGTTTCGATTCTGAACGCTGTCATATAAGCAGGGCGATACTTAGAGTATTTAGCACACTGGAACGTGCCGCAAATATATCATATATCATTTTATATGAACTAAATGTGTTTTTTTTACGTGAATACCGCATAAAAGCAAGTGAGGCATCCCCAATAGGGGTATGTTGTGAGGCTGAAGTTAGTGGGGAGGGAAAGGAGACGAGTAAGGGGAAGGTTGAGAAGTACCTGTCTATTTAGACCTGGTCACCAAACACGGCTAAAGCCATTTCAAGCAACGTTTCAGTTCTGAATGGTGGTCTTTCACCAGGGCGATACTTAAAGTATCTACCTTTCTGGAACGTGCCGCGAATGTAGTATATTTTATTTTATATCAATTAAATGTGTTATAACCATAGACATAAATACAAGACACGTCATATTCATACAAATCTTACAAAAAATGAAGCACTACTAAATGTTTCACCCGCGTATGAAAAGGATAGCCATTCGAAGAAAATGTGTGTGCAAAAGAGATAGCTATACGAACGTGTTTCGAAGGTAGGTTTCGTTGACTTGGCTAAGTGCAACCAGGCGCGTTGTCTCAGTAACGTATCTACATTATTTAATTCATCTAAGGTTACAACACATATTTATTAAATAAAAATTATTTGCGCACGCCGAGATTTGAACCCGCGATCTCTGGATTCGCAGTCGATCATCATAACCACTCGACCACGGAGGTGGTCAATGCAATATGTCGTTTGTTTAATTACGGTATATTAATATTTTGGTAGTCAATATTTTTTTGTTAGACTCTTAATATAAATAAAAATTAGATCTTAAGAATGCTCTCATGTGGAACAACCTTCCGGCATCTATCTTTCTTCCTTCATTTAATCCAGGCTCATCTTCAAGCCCATTCCTTAACCCGACTCACAGCATTACCCAGCAGGGTTGCGATATAGTTTCCTTGTACTCAACCTGTACAAATGAGAGGTATCCTTGAAGTAACAATATATGGAGGGAGAGCTAATTATTTTTACCCAACCTACATAAACTTGCGATAAATCATTTTCTCCGGGTTTTTACGTCGTACACCATGAGAAAGAAAGAGACAACAAATTTCATAGACCGCTTCTATTTACTGTCGCAATGATCTTAAGTTCCTGGTTCACCGCAGGACTCCACCCACATTTTTTATTATGCCACTAAACTTGACTTAACGGTTTTTTAGGTTGTATGCTATATTTTTGTTGATAAAAATACTGTGAAAAAGTGGCTATACGAATAAACAAAAACATTATGTCGAAATGTGATATGAATGGATGTATAAATACCCTAACCTTAGTCTTAGCCACGCCTAGGTGCGCCGAGTCAGGTTAAAACTTGGTTAAAATCATCAAAAACTGACTTTACTGCCTTGGATTGATACTACTCTATGTACTCTAAGGAGGTATCACATAATGTACTCGTATATATTTTAATCGTTAAATCGCCATCATTTAACAATTACCATATATGTAAAAATGAACGTAGAAATTGAAAAAGATATAATATTGTTTGTCAGAATGTTTCTTTGTTTATTGACGCCGCAAAGTAAGTACTTTTCTTAATTAAATAATGCCAAAAGGTAAACAAAAATGAAATAAAGAACTAAAACAACAAAAAAAACTTTGATGAAATTTTTGTTTTTGTACACATTCGTATTACGTAGGCTATTTTGTAATACATCGTCGCTGGAAAGGCAAAAAGGCTTAAGCAAAACAATGGTCAAAACTGAGTTAAATATACAGTTTTGATCAGTTTTTATTTATTCTGCATCGAATGCTCTGACTCTCGTTGATTTCTGAAGATTTTTGTGGCCCTTCAGCCATCTAAATATTACTCTTTGGGAGAAGGCTTGACATAAACGACAAAAGTTCAGGACTTTTTAGCTTTTTGCTCGCTTCGGTTAACTTTTTTTTCAAAATCCAACCAGGTACTGAAAACTTTTTGAACTTTGAAGAATTTTATTGTAAAACAAAAACACTCTAAGGTGCTCTGGTGTTAACTTCGGAAAAAGACTGTATTGTTTTATGTTAGATTTCAGGGTTCAAGCAAGGTTATTAGAAAGCTTTTTGTAACACAGCCCCGTGTCTACATACTGTTCAAATTCACGTCACGGTAGGTAAGCTCCATTACCAATGCATATATACACTCACGTTATATTTAAATCGACCACTTTGTCATAGTTCTGAACGCGAGAATAGCTAAAGGTGACTTTAAATAATATTGTAAGCGTTACAACATCGCGTATTGACCTCTCTTAAATACGCAGCAAATGTTTCACGACCTCCATGACAGATCGATGAGTTCCTTGGGTCTACACCAAGAGGTCAGGGGCGCAAAAATTATACATTTTAGATGCGTTCATAGAATTAAATTGTGTTGATTTACATATTGAATTCAAATTTTAAATAATTGAATTTATGACCCATGAGCGAATGGAAGAGAAGTCGGGATAGAATTGTCTATTTTTATTTCTATGGAGGATCTTTGACTTTTTGCGAAGTCTTGAATTAACTCCATTTTATTTTCTGTGTCTTTTTCTATTTTAATATTCTTTAAAGATTTTTAAAACTATTTCAGTAATTTGTAGTTCAATGAAGCGCGAAGCTTAAATAAGTTTACTTTAATTTGACTAGCTAAACAATTAACCACCTCGCCGTTTTCCCGCAGGGGAGACAAAGAGGTTGAACAGCCATACAACTCTGTCTTGGCACACACTCCTTTCTTCATTAACATTCAGACATCGTCTCATACATAATCTTCTGTTATTCTGACTCTTGACATGGCCCGAATCAAGTATTTGATTCACTTCGTGCCATGTTTTCCTCGGGCGTCCCCGACTTCTTCCATTTACTTTCGCATCATATATTCTTTTCACCCTGCTTTCTTTGTTCATTTGCACTACATGTCCAAACCATTTACACGTTTCTTTCTTAATTCTATTCACTATTACGCTTACATCAGCCGTGAATTCTTTCCGGATATCCATTTTTTAGCATTGTCATATACATGGTTTAACGCGCATAAGCCTCACGGATTTATTTTCAACGGCATTTAGTCTACTTTTATCATTCCTCTGCCAGTTCCATGCCTCACTGCCACACATCAGGGTTGGTATAAGCACTCTATTGTAGACTGCTAGCTTCGCTTCTTTGAGTTTCCTGCATTCACCCTTCTTTCAATATCCTTATCAGCCTTTCCGTCTCTCTAGAACATACTTCCCAAATACACAAACTTATCCACTTGCTCCAAGTATTCATCATTCACTACTATATTGAACAAAATTTTGTTTATTTTTCAAAGATGTTTGACCTTTACATCTCGTGTAGTAAAAGGTGGCTGTGCGTTATTTGTCACCAAGGGGCAGGGAAGGGAAACGGGTAGAAAGAAAGGGAAGCAATTAGTGTGAAGTGTTTGCCAGACCAAGTTTACCACTACTTGTGGTTTATACGGAGTGAGGCGGAACTAGAAAAAAACCAAATACACTCACCGCTAGCCTCGGCCCTAATGTGTTGATTTTGGACATTAAATATGAAATATGTACTCAGAATTATGGTAGGCCTAAATAAACAGTTTATTCGGTGGATATCTTCCGGAAATAGTTACAGCACTATTTTAAATAAATTTATATAATAATTATAGTGTTATTTTACATTTTATTGAATAGTTTCTTTTATTTTTTATAGTAAATACCGCACAAGAGTCCTAACTGCTCCCCACCGTCTAGAGCCGGTGAGACTATGGCATCCCCGATCGGGGAATGTTGTGAGGCTGAAGGTAGTGGAGAGGGGAAGGAGATGGAGAACAGGAAGGTTGGGAAGTACCTGGCTAGTCAGATTTGGTCACCGAATACGTCTAAAGCCATTTCAAGAAAATTTTCGATTCTGAATGGTGGTCTTTCACCAGGGCGATACTTAGAGTATCTACCACTCTGGAACATGCCGCAAATATACTATATCATAATATTGTATATGAGTTGAACATAAAATAACACATTTTGACCGGTCAGTAGCTGAGTAGACAAACGCGTCGGATTCTCACCCGGGCGCCGTGGATTCAATCCTCTGCTAGCCAAGTCCTCCATCAGTGCGCAAGCAACATCTGTCTCTTATTACGTTGGTAGTAAGAGTTTTTCAAATATTGTCAGGTTATTCCTAACCTGGGAATGTTTGTCTCAAAAAATATACAAATATTTATTAAAATTTTATTTGGGCACGCCTGGATTTGAACCCGTGACTTTTGGATTCGTATTCGAGCGTCTAAACACTCGACCACGGATGCCGTCATTTTGAGCTGTGATCAATTTAAATGTTTTTTGCTGATTATTCTGTTTTAGAATACAATAATTAAATCATAGAAGAAAGAACAATTCGATTAAGGGCCATGTTTCAAGTGTTGGAAAAATTATTGGCTTTTGAATTTTGACATTGCAAAAGTTAATATCTTTCCAGCGTTTCATAAGGACACCATAAATCCTGTTTTTGTCGGCACGCTATTGTAGTTGTTACGCAATAAACGCGCTGAACGCCCCTGTTTTATAGCCTGCAACGTAGGCTTCGAGCTTCGAGTTGGCATCTATTATTTATTCCAACAGATTGTTAGCCGTTAGGGGTACGACTTTAAGGCTTTTCTTATACACGAAGCCGGACACGGATGTGACGTTTCAGGAACACGGTGATGGATGGACAAAGTTTGCAGGTATTTTGGAGGAATTATGAAGAAAACATACGATCACCAGTTTTCACTGTTAAGACCTGTTATGTAATGTCATCAAATCATTAAAAGATTAAATCATGAAATAATAAAATAGTGAAATCATTAAATCATCAAATTAAATCATTAAATCATTCAATCATACTATCATTGAATCATTAAATCATTATTAAATAAATCATTAAATCATGAAATAGTGAGATTATTAAATAATCAAATCATTAAATAATCAAATCGTTAAATAATTCAATCATTAAATACTTGAATTATTAAGTCATTGAAGCATTAAGTCATCAAATTATTAAATCATTAAATCATCAAATCATCAAATCATCAAATCATCAAATATTTAAATCATTAAATCATTAAATCATTAAATCATTAAATCATTAAATCATTAAATCATTAAATCATTAAATCATTAAATCATTAAATCATTAAATCATTAAATCATTAAATCATTAAATCATTAAATCATTAATCATTAAATCATTAAATCATTAAATCATTAAGTCATTAAGTCATTAAGTCATTAAGTCATTAAGTCATTAAGTCATTAAATCATTCAATCATACTATCATTGAATCATTAAATCATTATTAAATAAATCATTAAATCATGAAATAGTGAGATTATTAAATAATCAAATCATTAAATAATCAAATCGTTAAATAATTCAATCATTAAATACTTGAATTATTAAGTCATTGAAGCATTAAGTCATCAAATTATTAAATCATTAAATCATCAAATCATCAAATCATCAAATCATCAAATCATCAAATATTTAAATCATTAAATCATTAAATCATTAAATCATTAAATCATTAAATCATTAAATCATTAAATCATTAAATCATTAAATCATTAAATCATTAAATCATTAAATCATTAAATCATTAAGTCATTAAGTCATTAAGTCATTAAGTCATTAAATCATTAAATCATTAAATCATTAAATCATTAAATCATTAAATCAATAAATCAATAAATCATTAAATCATTAAATCATTCAATCATACAATCATTGAATCATTAAATCATTAAATCATTAAATCATTGAATCATTTAATCATTAAATCATTCAATCATGTAATCATTAAATCGTTCAATCATAAAATCATTAAATCATTTTAATTCACTAAATGAATATCGCTTAAGGGTCAGCATCCAAAAATACAAACCGTTTGGTTTTCTAATATACAAACAATAGTACCAATAAATGAGTTATCTGCAAATTCTACGAAGAAAATGTCTAAGGTTTCCAGTGAATAAGTTTATTTGACGGTAATTTTTAAATTATATATTTATACATGTATATCTACTGGAGTTTTATAAAAAAAAAAATTCAAAAATTTCTTCGCTGGTTTTCAAAGTACGCATGTTACGGATTTTAGTATAGTTTTCATAGAATTTCAAAGATATCACTTAATTTTTTTTAACCTGAAAACTCGACATTTTCCTAACTGCTCACATATATTTTATTTGTAGTATTGATTTATTAAAATTGTAAAAAGTGCAAAACATACTATGTTTTCCACTAATCTAGTGATTGTTCAATCCGTGCTACGTAACTCTACATTATATAGTAATATTTGTGTCTTATTTTAGAATTAAAAATATTTATTTCATATTATCATTTGAAAAAGTTCATACACTTTTATATTGCAATAAATATTTCGCTTGAAAGGTTATGGAGCTTAGTTCCAATAATTTACCCTTTGTATTTATTACACCTTTTGATTTATTTTGCCAGTATATTACGATTAGGATTATAAAACTAGAAGTTTGTACCCTTCTTTTCGGATAGAACATTAAAATTAAAATAAAATTTAGATATATTTGTTTAACCTTTATGTGACTGAAAGGGTACCCTCTTCGGTTTACAAAGTATTTTTTTTTTGTTCTAGTAAGTATAACCGCCTGAAACTTCCTGACTTCTCCACAATAGTAAAAAGAACAATTGAACATAACGGTTGGATATGTGGAGGGTGGTGTGTTAGCGGAAAACGAATAAGTATAATTTACAACTTCTGATGACTGATAGATTACTGACCCGGGTATCCGATTTTTTTAAGCTTGTTCGAATTTATTAATCATATTATCTTATTTTAACTATATGATGTACTGCTGTGTTCAAAGTCATCACCTGTATCCTTTATACTATTTTTAATCACCTATTTAATTAAAAACCCCCAAGAAAAGATAGTACTGGGTGAAATTCCTATTCACTTCTGTGTATAGGAATTTCAAGTATTAAACTGAGTTGAAATATATTATGTCATAAAAGTGGTCCATCAAACTTCAGCAAATCAAATACTGTAAAAGAAACCTACACATCAATTTTCAAAAGGTGTAATTTTCTTCAGTCATATAAGGGTTGATAATATATATTTTTTAAATAAATAATATTAAAAAAAAATCAAACCCAGACCAACTGCATGGCAGACAACTATTCTGACTATCAAACCACCAACTTTTTTGAGAACGGCGACATAAATTCATTAATTGTATCGAAAAAAAATTATTATGTATTTTTGAATGTTACGTGCTCACATCACAACCGAAATTAAATTGTTTTATTAGTATTGGTTATCATTTTAAAAGCAACCTTAAAACTAAGCCTCGGCGGCACAAAACGGTCGGCGAGTCACCGGTATCGTAGCATTAAACAAAATGGGATGTGCGAACAAACAAAAACCATCAGAGTTAAAAATATTTCCACACCATATCAAAACGAGAACGCCATTAAACGTATGGGACCCCGTAAGGTCTAATGCGCTCAGTTACCAGCCGGCAACTTTTTATTGCATTCAATTAGGGATGTAAAGTGTGCTTATCCCTTCGCCCGCCTTCGAGCACAGGTCCATAAAGCCTTAAGTGACAATAAAACTGATGTAGGACAAATCCCGCCCAGAAAATGGAAATGTGTAATGGAAATGGCTGCCGGCGTGCTGCGGCAGTTGTGACTCCATCTTCGTTAAGATACTGCGGAATGTTGACACTGTCGTATTATTCCGCCTGCTAATTTGATAGAGTCATATTATTGTTTTCACGTGGGTTATTTCATATTATCTATACGGATTGTGCAGGTAACTACCTACTTTAGAAACATCGAATAGCACGCGAGATTCCCGTTGCGAGGAGCTCTTCATTGGAGAATGTCTGGAGGAATTACATGAGCTTGAATTCTTGAAATGATTAGTCTTTACTTAGATCGTATTACGTATCTCTTTTAAAAATTTAGAACATTAATATGGGTGTTTTTTCTAACAGACTAAAAATAAAACTAATGACTCTTTTATAGTGAATACCGCACGAGAGTCCCAACTGCTCCCAAACATTTGGAGCCAGTGAGAAGAAGAAGAGTAAGAAGAAGAGGAAGAAGAAGAGGAAGAGGAAGAGGAAGAGGAAGAGGAAGAGGAAGAGGAAGAGGAAGAGGAAGAGGAAGAGGAAGAGGAAGAGGAAGAGGAAGAGGAAGAGGAAGAGGAAGAGGAAGAGGAAGAGGAAGAGGAAGAGGAAGAGGAAGAGGAAGAGGAAGAGGAAGAGGAAGAGGAAGAGAAGGAAGAGGAAGAGGAAGAGGAAGAGAGGAAGAGGAAGAGGAAGAGGAAGAGGAAGAGGAAGAGGAAGAGGAAGAGGAAGAGGAAGAGGAAGAGGAAGAGGAAGAGGAAGAGGAAGAGGAAGAGGAAGAGGAAGAGGAAGAGGAAGAGGAAGAGGAAGAGGAAGAGGAAGAGGAAGAGGAAGAGGAAGAGGAAGAGGAAGAGGAAGAGGAAGAGGAAGAAGAGGAAGAGGAAGAGGAAGAGGAAGAGGAAGAGGAAGAGGAAGAGGAAGAGGAAGAGGAAGAGGAAGAGGAAGAGGAAGAGGAAGAGGGAAGAGGAAGAGGAAGAGGAAGAGGAAGAGGAAGAAGAGGAAGAGGAAGAGGAAGAGGAAGAGGAAGAGGAAGAGGAAGAGGAAGAGGAAGAGGAAGGAAGAGGAAGAGGAAGAGGAAGAGGAAGAGGAAGAGGAAGAGGAAGAGGAAGAGGAAGAGGAAGAGGAAGAGGAAGAGGAAGAGGAAGAGGAAGAGGAAGAGGAAGAGGAAGAGGAAGAGGAAGAGGAAGAGGAAGAGGAAGAGGAAGAGGAAGAGGAAGAGGGAAGAGGAAGAGGAAGAGGAAGAGGAAGAGGAAGAGGAAGAGGAAGAGGAAGAGGAAGAGGAAGAGGAAGAGGAAGAGGAAGAGGAAGAGGGAAGAGGAAGAGGAAGAGGAAGAGGAAGAGGAAGAGGAAGAGGAAGAGGAAGAGGAAGAGGAAGAGGAAGAGGAAGAGGAAGAGGAAGAGGAAGAGGAAGAGGAAGAGGGAAGAGGAAGAGGAAGAGGAAGAGGAAGAGAGGAAGAGGAAGAGGAAGAGAAGAGGAAGAGGAAGAGAAGGAAGAGAAGAGGAAGAGGAAGAGTGAAGGTTGCCTGCTTATTCAGATCTGGTCATCAAACACGGCTAAAGCCGTTTTTAAGCAACAATTCGAATCTGAATGGTGGTCTTTCACCAGGAAGATATTTAGAGTATCTACCACTCTGGAGCGTGCCGGAAATATACTCTTTATTATTTTATATAAATTAAATAAAGCAATTTGCACACACCTGGTTTGAACACGCAACCTTTGGATTCGTAGTCGAGCGTTTTACCACTCGACTATGGAGTCCATTTTTCTCAAGTTTTTCACCATTCGGAATCGAAACGTTGTTCGAAATGGAATTCGATTAAGCCGTGTTTGATGACCAGATCTGAATAGCCTAAAACTTTTTAGTAACCTTCCTCTTCCACATCTATCCCCTCCCCACTATCTTCAGCCTCACAGCATACCCCACTGACATAGTCCCGCTGGCTTCAGGCGGTTGAGAGCAGTTGGAACTTTTTTACATAAATTAAATTATGACACATATTAATTAAACAACATATATATGCACACGCCGGGCTTGAACCCTAGACCTCTGGATTCGTAGTCGAGCGTCTTACCACTCAACCACAGAGGCCGTTAAAACCTAACATATGAAAATAGTTAATCATATTTTAATGCCCTGTACAAAAAGAAGAGCACGCTTTTTTACCATGGCTGAATTAATTTATTTGAAAGAACATATAAATATTTATTATTGTGCGTATCACAGGGTAGGATAAGACCGAGGGCAGGGGGTGGAATAAGAACCAGAAAAGATCAGTGAATATTATTTCTATGGGGTAGGTACTTGGTGGTCTTATTCCTTCTTTATCAATAACAAACGTGTTTGCCCACCTGGCGGGGAGGGAAGTTCGGATTCAAATATGGAACTCGGAAAATATCCGTATTGTGAAAAGTCGTCGCCAGACGGCAGGTGGTACCTGTCACAAAGGAGATTTTTGCGTTTTATGCCTATTTTTCTGTCTGTTTGAAAAATATTTTTATACAGTTCAAAGGATAATTCTAAGGTGGGAGGAATTAAAGTAACTAACCATTTTCATCATATTAATTTTGTATCAAAAATATCAATTAACACATATAGTGGCTGATGTATTTAACTGCACGAAATGTAGGTACAAGAAGGCTATAATGTCATATTGCATGTGATTTTAAGAATATAAAGACCCTAAAAACCCTTTACTGCTCATTAGTTCGCCCTCATCTAGGATATGCTAGTGTAATTTGGTCCCCTTTCCTCCACCGGCTGCTCATTAGAGTGATAATAAATAATTAAATATGTTTTAGCATTAAGTGTAAATAATAATGTTAAAATTTCATGTTTTGTTGTTTCCGAGCAAATACTGCCCGGGAGCTATGTTTACGCCGCTTGTCCGGACTCATCTGACGTGCCTAGCGGCGGGGTACGCGCTATATACGTCCCACTCCACAACGATCAGAGGCTAAGCGATACAACAAGCTAGCTCCGACCCTTTCCCGGCGACGGCCGAGAGCTTATGGCGCTCTACCGGCCGTTTGTCAAACGATTTACTAGGCTGGCAGTATTTACGCCGCATCCCCTCTCTAGCGCCCGGAGGCTGGCCGCCCCGATCAATGGACCGATCCGTAGCCAATGAGCGCTAGGCAGAGATTCGGCGTATTTCAAAATCTTATTGTTGCGTAATTATGGTTAGGTATTAATTTGTAAACTAGATTTGCGGGAATTCAGTCATCGGTACGATAAATAAAAGTACACAGATCTGACGGCTGAATTCCCTACTACATAATTGTATAAAATAAAAAGTTGTAATTATGTTAATTAAGTAGTTATAAGACAAAACATGTACCACCACCCCTTATGTAACCCCCCTAGTAATTTGTAAATTGTAAAACTTTGAGATTAATAAAAATGCTGGGAAGAAGTGGTTTATTGGAAACGAAAGGTCATAAAGAGAGCTGATGTTGGTATATTTTGCCTTCCCGCTAGAAAAATGCTAGCGGGAGCTACGAGCTCTCAAAGAGGAGAACTCGCAAGAAACCGGGCGTTTTGAGCGCCCGAATCCCGGGCCAGCGGATGCTGGGCCGGGGATATAAATACAGGGCCCAAACCGGTCCAAAGTAGAATACTCCCAGCATCTCTACCGACATCATCTCTCCTGACTCTACGCTTCTGACCGCTTCTTCCCGCCTGGACCCTACAACTTCGTTTGACTGCTTTTCCTTGGACCATCCGCCTTCTCCCGCCTTTGGAACTTCGACTTGCTGCAACCGACCCAGGCCCGCTTCGCTGATTGACTTGAAGAAACTGGCCCCTCAAAATTTATAGTCAATGTGCTGACAAAACGTCTGGTACATTGTGGTCCTTCGATTCAGGATCATCTCGTCTTCATCAGCAGCCAAGATGTCACCAACACTACGCTCAGGAAAGAGCACCCCGGAGGGATCTGCACCCGCTGAGGAAGATTCTCAAACCGCCAGCAGCACTGCGCCCCCGATTGGGGCCAACGCCCAGCCGCCTACCTCGTCGGCTGCCGCGGCAGCCCGGGCCCGGGCTGCCTCCCAGGCTGCTGAGCAAACCGCACCTTCTGACGCCTCTCCCGCTCTCACGGCCAGCCACGATTCATCGTCGGACAGCGAAGCCTCAACTGCTGACACGCGAATCAAGCAGTTGCGACGTGAGATACGAGATGAGAGGCGCCGCAACCAGAAGCTGCAGGAGGCCCTTATCTCATCGATAAACGCCTCATTACAGCAGACTCCGCGACCTGAATTCACCGCAAACAGGGGAGTCTGCCACCGTGCCGCCACACTGCATCACGAAGGAAGCCGACAACGACTTCATCCGAGGACTTCAACAAGGAGTCACTCCAGGCGCCATACAAGGCGACCATCAAGGCGCAGAGTACCGGCCCGCAGCATTCGTGACGACGATGCAAAGCCGTACAACCCCTCTGCAGCCTCACATCAGCACACAGGGCGCCAGGGTGCAAGGCGCCCCACAAAGTGCTACAACAGGTGCCTCAACAAGCACCAACATCGGGAGTCTGGGACCAGCACATCAGCCGTACCAGCCTGCTCAGATGACAAATCAAGGAGCCGCGGAAATACCTACCGCTCCTTTAACACCGGAGTATGAGCCGGGAACAATCAACATCGAGCCTGGGACCAGCATCAGCCGTACCAGCCTACTCAGATGACAAATCAAGGAGCCGCGGAAATACCTACCGCTCCTTTAACTCCGGAGTATGAGCCGGGAACCATCAAAAATCAGGAGGCCGCGGAAATAAGTACCGCCTCTTTAACACCGGAGTATGAGCCGGAGGGATGTACCTACACGCAGATATTAGGTAAAATACCTACTGCGAAGGATACATGCGCGGATTTCCCGTGTCGTACCACGAAGGACGAAACGGCGCGCCAAGCCCAAGAATGGGTCAATTGCAGAGCGGATCCCTCGCAAATCGCCGTGTTTGTGGTCGAAGCCTTCCACAACTCACGGGCCAGAGGATCGACGCGACTGCAGCCTTATATCAGCACACAGAGTGCCGCTCAAGGCGCCTCACAAAGTGCTACACAAGGCGCCATCAACAAGGAGAGTCTGGGACCAGCACATCAGCCGTTCCAGCCTACTCAAACATCAATCCAGAGGGCCGCGGAAATACCTACCGCCCCTTTTACACCGGAGTATCAGCCGGGTACAACATGTGCGAATTTCTCGTCTCGTCCTAGGTTGGACGAAACGGCGCGCCATACGCAGAGAATGGGTAAAATAGCCCCCCTGCAGCCTCAAATCGGCGCCTTTGACAAGCAAGGCGCCCTGGAAGGCGCCACGCTCGGCGCAGAGTACCGGCCCGTAGCATCCACGACGCGATGCACGGACAAACATCCCCTCTGCAGCCTCGAGTCGACGCCACGGACACGCAAGGTGTCAAAGAAGGTGACACACACACAAGGTGTTACCCAGAGTGTCACACAAAGTGACACACACGGCGCAGAGTGTCAGCCCGCAGCATCCCACGTTGTGATGCGTGGCCCGATACCTCCTCTGCAGCCTCAAATCGGCGCATTTGAAAAGCAAGGCGCCCTGGAAGGCGCCACGCTCGGCGCAGAGTACCGGCCCGTAGCATCCCACGATGCGATGCACGGAAAAACACCCCCTCTGCAGCCTCAAGTCTACGCCACTGACACGCAAGGTGTCAAACAAGGTGACACACAAGGTGTTACTCAGAGTGTCACACAAAGTGACACATGACGCAGAGTGTCAGCCAGCAGCATCCCACGTTGCGATGCGCGGCCCGATACCTCCTCTGCAGCCTCAATCATCGAACCAGGGAGCTGTAAATATACCTACCGCCCCTTACACCCGGGAATATCAGCCGGGAACCACATATACGCAGATGATGGATCAAATACCAACTGCGAATAGTGCATACGCAACATTCCCGAGTCGTCTTACAGCGGACGAAACGGCACGACAGACCCAAGACAGGGTCAACAATAGAGCGGACTCGCTCTCACAAATTGTCGGGTACACGCGTACATACCTGCAGAGCGGCCGCCCGGATAATGGCGGTGAAGTATTAAAAAGTGAAAAAAATACTACAAGTGCTTCACCGTCAAAAGTGCCACTGTCAAAAGTGATAGTGTCAAAGTGTGTGGGCGAAAACGCCACAAGTTTTCCGCCGCGATCGGAATAAATCTAGCGATGTGGAAAACAATCAAAAAAGACGATGTGTGGGCGAAAACGCCAAAGTTTTCCGCCGCGATCGGAATAAATCTCGCGTTGTGGAAAACAATTAAAAGAAAGTGTCAAGTGCGTGGGCGAAAACGCCACAAGTTTTCCGCCGTGATCGGCAAAAATGTCGCGATGTGGAAAACAATCCGAGAACTATCCGCCTTTCTCAAGGGGTTTATAAATGTGACTCCCCAGATTGGGATTAGTGGACAGTACCCGGTCGCCGCGCGCTCGCCGCGAGCAAGTGCTCGCCCAAAGTGATCGCAATGAAGAAAGTGCGGTAAAAAAAGTGAACTGTGCGCTATGGTCAAACGCTTCTACAAAAAATCGCGAGTGCCAAGTGTTCCGAGAGAAAAGTGTTCACAAGCGATGGCAAAAAGGGAGAGACGAACGCCTGTGTTACAAGTGTCTCAATTCAGTGGGAGTGAGCAGGCTCACCCGCGCTCTTCAAATACGCGGGACCAGTGGAACGCGTTTGACGAACAATACGTCACAGCGCGTGAAGTTATCAGTGCGCGGTAACAGTGGCAAAAACATTTTTTCGGCGAATATGGTCGAAAACCTTGTTGACCTGCCGCAACAAACAGTGGCCGGCAAACGGCAAATAAAACCCATGTTATTACTGGGAAAAGATAATGCTCACCTCATCGTGTCGAGGGAGGTACGTGAGGATGCGAGACAAAGGATGCTATCTCGTGCCGCCTGGATATTACACGGAGGTAGCAAACAAACCGAAGATGACGTCACGCTCAACGTCATCGGCAAACCGAACGAAGCAGATCGCCTCTCTGTGTCAATAAAACAAAGTTCCGTTATTGACTCGCCCGGCGTGACGTCAGCGGCCCGCATGGACGCAGCCACGCAAAGGGTAGAAGCCCTCACGGCTAACAAAACACGGCCCTGCGACACCGCCACGGTACGAGATGAGAGCACCCTTCTTACAAAAGGGGGCTTTCTACAGAAGAACTGAGCGCCCAACTGCCCCGCTCCTATTGGTGAAGTGCCGTCCAAACGGCGCGCCAAGCCGGCCGCATCGATACGCAGCTGGGCAGTAAAAAACAAGAGAAACTGTGCCTAGTATTAAATTCTACAGGCGACCGTTTTCTCTACAAAACAAAATAAATATGTATGTCCAAAAGGGACCAAAAGTGAAAACATATTACGTCCAAAAATGGACCAAAAAAAAAAAGAGGATTACGCCTGAAAGAGGCGAAAAAGTGAAAAAAGATTGCGTCCAAAAATGGACGAACCGGCTACAACTCCTCCGCCATAGCGACGAGTCTACCCCGAGAAGCTGCCTGATGGAAAAAACAGTGTTGAACAGCTATTAGCCTTTTGTGACAAGCAAGTTAAAGTGTTGCACAATCGTAACCTCACTGAAAAATCCCAGGAAGGTACACATTCAACCTTCCTGGCAAGCAAGTTTAAAGTGGCATAAAAAGACCCTTTCCATCCCGCGCCTACAACTACAGACAGCATTGATGGCCGCACGTTTGGCAAACACAAACGAGCCTAACAACTAAATTTATTGTCACCCCGTCTCCCTACATGAGAGGAGCCGGGAGCGTTTCAACACACAAAAACGAGCACCACGTGAGGAAACCCTTCTCTTGGCCCCGCTGACAAAATGTCTGCGCCGGAGACCCCCCGCAGAGGAGCGCCCCGCCGCCTGAAAGGCCGCGCAGGACGCCGCTGTACGAGAGGGCCCCGTCAAGTCCGAGGATCCACGCCGGAGATTCCCCCACAGAGGAGCGCCCACAGCCGCCTAAAAAGGAAGGCCGCACAGGACGCCGCTGGACCAGGGGACCCCGTCGCGTCCGAGGATAGCTGGTGCCAATGGATTAGCACCGGGGTGGGTGTATCGGACGCTTTGAGCCTCCACCGGCTGCTCATTAGAGTGATAATAAATAATTAAATATGTTTTAGCATTAAGTGTAAATAATAATGTTAAAATTTCATGTTTTGTTGTTTCCGAGCAAATACTGCCCGGGAGCTATGTTTACGCCGCTTGTCCGGACTCATCTGACGTGCCTAGCGGCGGGGTACGCGCTATATACGTCCCACTCCACAACGATCAGAGGCTAAGCGATACAACAAGCTAGCTCCGACCCTTTTCCGGCGACGGCCGAGAGCTTATGGCGCTCTACCGGCCGTTTGTCAAACGATTTACTAGGCTGGCAGTATTTACGCCGCATCCCTCTCTAGCGCCCGGAGGCTGGCCGCCCCGATCAATGGACCGATCCGTAGCCAATGAGCGCTAGGCAGAGATTCGGCGTATTTCAAAATCTTATTGTTGCGTAATTATGGTTAGGTATTAATTTGTAAACTAGATTTGCGGGAATTCAGTCATCGGTACGATAAATAAAAGTACACAGATCTGACGGCTGAATTCCCTACTACATAATTGTATAAAATAAAAAGTTGTAATTATGTTAATTAAGTAGTTATAAGACAAAACATGTACCACCACCCCTTATGTAACCCCCCTAGTAATTTGTAAATTGTAAAACTTTGAGATTAATAAAAATGCTGGGAAGAAGTGGTTTATTGGAAACGAAAGGTCATAAAGAGAGCTGATGTTGGTATATTTTGCCTTCCCGCTAGAAAAATGCTAGCGGGAGCTACGAGCTCTCAAAGAGGAGAACTCGCAAGAAACCGGGCGTTTTGAGCGCCCGAATCCCGGGTCCAGCGGATGCTGGGCCGGGGATATAAATACAGGGCCCAAACCGGTCCAAAGTAGAATACTCCCAGCATCTCTACCGACATCATCTCTCCTGACTCTACGCTTCTGACCGCTTCTTCCCGCCTGGACCCTACAACTTCGTTTGACTGCTTTTCCTTGGACCATCCGCCTTCTCCCGCCTTTGGAACTTCGACTTGCTGCAACCGACCCAGGCCCGCTTCGCTGATTGACTTGAAGAAACTGGCCCCTCAAAATTTATAGTCAATGTGCTGACAAAACGTCTGGTACAGGTAGCAGTCTAAATGATTTTTGTCATTCTTTACGACTTTACCAAAACTTTGACAAGACCATGGCTTGAATGTTCTCTCTTATGTTTATTTTGTCCTATTTTACTCATCGCTTCATTTATTATTAAGTATATGCTATTCTTTCTCTGTTGCTCTTTTTTTCCATTTCGTGTTTTATACGTCTTTTTTGTAATTGGACTTTTGTCCGTTAATTTATAAACAATTAAATAAATATCTTCAATCAATATTAATTTAATGTAATCAAACACTATTTTTTACTGTTTTACAACTATTGTTTCTTTTCATAAGAGCAAATAACTTTCACTTTTATCACTGATTAATGTAGCTACCTCTATATCGTCGCCAACGTAAAAATACCTCATACGCAATACCTCCTGCGTATGCCATTGCGTATAGTTTCAATGTTTTTTATTGGTGAAAATACATTATTGCAAGTTAAACTGCAAATCGTATTTTTGATGCCTCAAAAAACAATCTGTAACTCTCAAAAATCAGTATTTAATTTCCTCCTGAACGATTACGCTTTTGACGCATGGGAGGTATTTTCGCGTTGACTTCGATATGTAAAAACCTTAGAGTATTTGGAGTGGGACCAAGGCAGTGTAGTCAGTTTTTGATGATCTTTACCGGACGCGGCGGACCTGGGCGTGGCTAAGACTAAGGCTAGGGTATTTATACATCCATTCATAGCACATATCGACATAATATTTTTGTTTATTCGTATAACCACATTTTCATAGTATTGTTATCAACAAAAATATAACATATAATCTAATAAACTGTTTAGTTGTGTCAAGTTTAGTGGCATAATAAAAAATGTGGTGCGAGTCCTGCGGTGACACAGGAGCCCAAAATCATCGCGACAGTACATAGAAGCGATGTATTAATTTGTTGTCTCTTTCTCTCTCATGGTGTACGACTTAAAAACCCGGAGAAAATGATTTATCGCAAGTTTGTTTAGGTTGGGTAAAAAGAATTAGCTCTCTCTCCATACATTGTTACTCTAAGGTAAAAACCCACTCGGGCGTATACAGTAAAATAAAGAAATATGTTAGAGTCCTTAATATTTAGAGATTTAGTTTTAATCTATATGTATTAATTGGTTTCCGGCAAAGTTTTCTTTGAATGCTCAAAATAAATCAGTCGTAAATAACAACACAATTTTAAAACAACGTGTAGATATACTCGTATATTTTTTAAAGCGAATATCGGACGAGATTCCCAACTGCTCCCAACCGCCTAGAGCCAGTAAGACTATGTCATCTTCAATTGGTTGTGAGGTTGGAGGGAAGGTTGAGAAGTATTAAACTATTCAGATCTAGTCACCAAACACGGCTAAAGCCATTTCTAAGCAACGTATCAATTCTGAATGGTGTTCTTTCATATCTACCACGTCTTTCTGAAAGGTGATACTAGGAGTATCTAGCACTCTGGAACGTGCCGTCAATATTATCTGTCGTAACACAAGAAAAAAATCGTTGAAACTAACTAACTAACCATCACGCCGTTTCCCCGCAGGGGTAGGCAGAGAGGACGGACCACCATATAACTCTGTCTTGGCGCAAACTCCTTGCTTCATTAAATTCAATTTTTTATTCACTTCAAAATGTATATGACATGTAAAAAAAATAGAGTACACAGCATATACGAGTATACTAAAACTAGATTTTTTTAAATTAGTTAAGAAAAGGATAAAAAATTTCTAATATTTAATGACTGAACAAAATGGCAAAATAATGTAAAGGTGTTAAGCAAACAGCAATAAAGGCTGATTCACACCAACGTCCGGTTCCGCTCAGTGCCGATATTGTTCCATAAGAGAGCTTATTGATATGGTATGAATGTCAATCAAGGAGTATGTGCCAAGACAAAGTTGTATGGCAGTATATCCTTCTGCCCACCCTTGTGATATTTAACTACTTAGTTAGTTAAATAATTATTTTGAATTGTAACAATACTAACATCGCAGATTTTTTTTTTCAAAAACCATTTTTTTTATCACTAAATAATATTTTTATTAATTATTAATTATTAAAAATATTATTTTGTGATAAAAAAATGGTTAAAAAAAAAAATCTGCGTTGTAAGTATTTTTATACTTCAAAATAATTATTTAACTAAATAAGTGGTTAAATATCACAAGGGTGGGCAGAAGGTTGTACTGCCACACAAATTAGTCTTAGCACATACTCCTTGATTGATATTCATACCATATCAATAAGTTCTCTTGCGGAACAATATCGGCACTGAGCGGAACCGGACGTTAGTGTGGATCAGCCTTTGAGCTTTCTGTTTAAATGCAGTTTCACTGACGCAAAAAATATCGCTATCCTTTACATATTCATTCACATTCATACATCGTCTCATACACACTCTTCTGTTATTCTGACTCTTCACATGACCCGACTCATGTATTTGATTTACTTGATCATGCCATGTCTTCCTCGGGCATCCTCGACTTCTTCTTCCATTCACTTTCACATCATAAATTTTTTTCACACTCCTTTCTTCGTTCATTCGCTCCACATGCCCAAACCATCTAAGCGTCCCTTTCTTGATCATATTTATAACGCTCACATCAGCCTTGCATTAATTCCGGATATCCACATTTTTAATACGGTCATACATGGTTTTACCGCACGTACATCTCAGGAATCTCATTACTATAGCATTCAGTCTACTTTCATTCTTCCTCTGCCATACATCAGGGTTGGTATAAGCACTCCATTGTGGACTGCTAGCTTCGCTTCTTTAGACAATTTCTTATTTGCTCCAACAGCGTTCAGTTCTCCATTAATGGAGTTTCCTGCATTCACCTTTGTTTCAATATCCGATACTAATATCGTTGAACATTAATAAAAATGTGGAGCAATAATGAAGAGGTAATGAAGTGATAAAAATGAAATCTTAGATGTAAGTCACTAGTTATAAGTTATACTCAGTAGTTAGTTACTAGCTATAAGTCCTTATTGTAAGTCACTAGTTGAAATTATTAGTTGTAAGCCATTAGTAATAAATCTTAACTGTAAGTTATTAGTTATGAGGTTAAGCGATAAGTTAGAGGATAGGTTAGGTTAGGTTAGGTTATGTAAGTTATTAGTTATAAATTTAAGCGACAAATTAGATTATCTTATTGAATCGAAATATCTCGCAAGATGTGAAATAATGGCGGAAAATTCGTAAAGCCGATTTTCTCTCGTAGGTGTTTTTGTTCTTCGTGCGATAACAGTATGAATACGTGACACGGCCGTCTTTCACTCGATCGAAGGCTTCGCCGCGTTTTTGGGAGAAGAATACGTGGATTCTTCAGACCAAACATCTGCCGTATAAAATAAGAACATTATTTTAAGACGTGCAAGTTGACCAAATCGGTATGTCTACACTTAGTGAGACAACAGAAATAAAACTGAAGTTTTTTTGTTTGTTTTATGGTAAATATCGCACAAGAGTCTCAACTGATTCCATCCGTCTAGGGCCAATGGAACTAAGGCATCCCCAATTGAGGTATGCTGTGAGGCTGAAGGCAGTGGCGAGGGAATGAGATGGAAAAGATGAAGGTTTAGATTAACCTGGCTATTTAGATCTGGTCACTAAACATAACTTGGATAGTGAATTTTTAATAAACATATATGAAAATAAGTAGGAAAAGTGTTATTATCAAGCAACACAAGAATGGTTTATTGAATTTCAGGGTCAGCACTCAAAAATAACACTTTAAATAAAACTTTTTGGCTTTCTTATACTATCTACTGAAAACTATATACTCATTGTCATAAAATATTTACTATTCATTTGTTGCTTGTTATATTTACACTGTTTGCATTTTTAGAATCGTTTACTTATATTACTTGAATATTAATGTTTAAAGTACCAACATATTAAGTGTCTTCAATCTAAGTTCCTTTTCTTTGATTTAACAAATGTGTTAATATGAATTCATACGGTTCATCTGGATTTTTATACCCTTAACTTTTGGTAAATTCTGTTTTTAATCTGTTGATGCACACTTGCACTGTTATATCCACATCTGAACCTTTTTCTCTCATGATTTATGATAACGATCATGATTTCGGATAGTTTTTAATTTGTACACATATGTACGATTTTAAGTTACTATTTCTATTTTAAAATTAAATTCACACTTTCAAGTAACATTAACCATAGATTAATTTAATTTAAAGTAACCAAAACAATCAGCAAAAATTACTGCCTCAACACAGGCTTGCCTAGTGAGGCAGATTACGAAACAACAAAAGTAATAACTATATTCAAATATAGAAAAACTAAGTTAATATGTATTAAGCAAATACGGATATTGGTCTATAAATCTATTTAATTAATGTATCTGTATATAGTATACTGTTTACAATGTATTGATCTCTTGTTAAAATATATAAATGTACCAAAACTTTTATACACCCTATGTATTTTATATGATTTTTTGCTTTTATTTTTATTATTTTGCTGTTATTAATATAAACTGTATTTAAATAAAGATTTATTATTATTATATATTAATTTTTACTTGTTAGTTTGTCTTATTAGCATAATTAATTTAGTATGAAGCGCACTTGGGGATGAAATATTAAAAAACTGCGTTACATAAGTTCCCTGTTGTTATTATTTTTGTTATTAGGTAATACTACAAATGATTTATCTGTAAATTCTGTATGGGGTAGCTAGGAAAATGTTCAGAGTTTCCAGTGAATACAATTCTTCAACAGTAATCCTTCAAATTCTTTATGAAATGCATACTGGAATTTTATGTAAAACGTTGAAAAATTCCTTGGGTAGTTTTCAATCTGTACCTTTAACAGGGATTTTAGTATGTTTTTTTATAGATTTTATAAGATAACAGCTTAAAATTTTTATTCGGATGAAACATTATGCATTTTCTTCATAGAAAATTAAAAGATACATTATTAAACTTGTAGTATTGCTTATATTAAATTGCTACAAAGTGATACGTTAAGTGTCATTTTTGAGTAGTGAGGATAAAGGATCTTGAGGAGTTTGAAAAGGTAGGTTTTTAGTTTGAAATGAAATTTTATTTTTTTTATAGCGAATACCGCACAAAAGTCCCAACTGCTCCCAACCGTCTAGAGCCAGTGAGACTATGGCATCCCCAATCGGAGTATATTGTGAGACTTAAGGTAGTGGGGAGGGGAAGGAAATGGATAAAAGGAAAATTAAGAAGTACCTGGTTATTCGTCTGGTTATTTTGGTCACCAAACACGGCTAAATCCATTTCAATCAACGTTTTGATTCTGAATGGTAGTCTTTCACCAGGGCGATACTTAGAGTATGTACCACTCTGGAACGTGCCGCAAATAAACTTTATATTATTTTATATGAATTAAAAGTATTTTGACACTTATTAATTACATAAGAGTTATTGGCGCACGCCCAAATAAACTTTTATTATTTTAAATGGGTTAAATCGACATTTGGATTCGTAGTCGAGCGTCTTTATATGACGCCATAGAAGTCGTTATGCATTTTAATTTAAGTTTCTTAAGATGTGTGAATTTTAATAATATATTTATATTTTTAAAGAATAAGATAATCTGTATATCCTTTGTATTTCTATTGTATAATATTATATTCTGTATTTTTAATGTATTTAAAATCCTGTTTAGTTTAACGGGATGAACCATAAAAAAATCCGGAAGGAGTTTATTCCAAGCTATATCTGAAGTTGAACCCCAAAAACGTTATAAAAAAGACAGACAAATAACGTTTCTAATTAATTATTACACTATCTAAATTGCCACCCGCACGCCCACATATCGGGTACCAGAAATGATAGTGTAACATTAAATTAATATTTCAAGACGTCAAACATAAACCATAAATACATAACTATCGCGTACGACAATAACAATGGCAAATCGTTATAGTTCGGGGCTCATAATAATCATTATTACCTTCGCCTAATACGACACGCACGTTAGCGCCGTGAGCGCGGACCCTCACGAGCGATACGGTTATTATCTGCGCCCCAGATCGCTGATAATTACACGCCTTGTGGTATTAATATTTCTCTGCAGTCCTTTGATCATTAAGCCGCCTTTAATTTCTGCTCGATGATACTTTCAGCTTTGCGAAGGGTGGCTGGTAATCAATGCGGAAAGCAACAAAGCTTCACAATCGAGACTTGCAGAAGTAAAAAAGCTCCCAATGAACAGCGTCAGTAATTGTCAATAGTGATTGAGAATCGTCGCTGGAAAGACAAAAGGGCTCAAGCGAAACTTTGGTAACGAATTAGTTAAATATGCAGTTTTGATCAGTTCTTTTTTCTGCGTCGAATGTTTTGACTCTCGTTTAATTCAGAAGACTTTTGTGGCCCTCCAGCCATCTAAAATATATTAAGTACGTATATAAGGTGAGTTAATAAATAATATTTTGTATATTTGCGGCACGTTCCAGAGTAATTGATACTCTAAGTATCGCCCTGGTGAAATACCACCATTCAGAAACGAAACGTTGCCAAAAACACTTAGATTTCGTTTCACAGACTAGTACATATTGAAGACATCAGCACTTCATCTAATAATAATCTAATAATACTAGCATATGTGTATAATTATCCTCTCTTAAATATTTTTTTGTGTATTTTTTTCGTTCATTAAATTATTATTATTATTTACTTTTTTTACAGAAATACAAACATTCTCGGGTTACGAATAACCTGACAATATATTGAAAACTTCTACTGCCATCATAAAAGCGGAAGATGTTGCTTGTATGCTGGTGCGATGATGGAGGATTTAGCCAGCAGAGGAATTAAACCCACGACGCCCGGGTGGGAACCCGACGCGTTTGTCCACTCAGCTACTAACCGGTCTAATTATAATATTCTTTGTATTATTTTATTATATATGTCACACTTTTTATCACTAGATTTTTACCTAAAA
Organism: Drusus annulatus; assembly: GCA_022651775.1. Classification (NCBI taxonomy): domain Eukaryota; kingdom Metazoa; phylum Arthropoda; class Insecta; order Trichoptera; family Limnephilidae; genus Drusus; species Drusus annulatus. The sequence goes on from JAGWCC010000115.1 coordinate 569,962, forward strand.
TCCTTTGAACCTACCTTATTTTATTGCATGTGGGGTGTACATAAATGCATTCAGTTTCTTTTGTTATAATACGCATGTATCTACATGTTTTTTACTTTACTTGAATCTTTCATTTTCAGAAACAATGATTTGCTGTTTCTCAATCATCACTCTACTAATTATGGATATCATTATCCACTGTCCAGAATGTCGAAACTTGTTTAACTCAAGCCATGGTCTTACAATTTTTGGTACAAGTCTAAATGATTTATGTCATTCTTTACGACTTGAATGTTCTTTCAAATGTATATTTTTGTCATTGCTTCAATAAAATATTAAATTAAGTGCTGTTCTTTCTTTGTTACTCTTTTTTCCCATTTTGCGTTATGTTTTTGTTTTTGTAATTGGTCATTAGTCCGTTAGTTTATAAATAAATGTATAAGATTTACATGCGTCTGTTTTATCATCTTTTATTCTATGTTATTAACTAGATCAATTATTATGTTTGTCTGCATTAATTTATACTCTACCACAATTATACATCTCTTAAATTGATTGGCGAATAGCTATATTTTTGAGATGCTTAAAAATAAATAATTTAAAAAATGGGTAAGATGGATAAATGTTTTTTTCTTCATTTTTGTTTGATAAATATTTTTTAGGTACGTCCTTAAATATTTCCCATCAAGTGCCGAACCATACCTTGAATATTTTGGGAAATGGACACTTTATTCCACAAACAAATTAAATTATGGACAATATTATATTACGTAAGCTTCAAATATAAATTAATAAACGCAATTGACCTGTGTTTAACGACTCCCAAATCCGAGATTAAATAACGCATGTTTGAGCAGAAACGATGTGGTCACATACCATTAAAACACCTTCGTGATAATGGGGAATGGAATAAGTAACATTTATTATTATTGCACTACAAACATAATTAAATAATTATCACTGATCGGCGAAAATCAATATTACCTAACCCAAAGTAACATACTCTTACATACAGTGGAATACGTATTATTGGGGTTCCAGAAACGATTGCGTTAGATATCATTACGATATTCGATAGCTCTACACCAGTCATTCCCAAAGTGGTCTATTTCGACCCCCAGGGGTCGATTCCGACCTGCAAGGGGTCCACGTCAATGAAAAAAAAAATTGGGGGTGCATGAGACGTAAATGGGGGTCCACGGGAGTGGATTCCATTTAGGCAGGCCGTCACCAAAATGTTGGCTTCCCGCAAATGTAATAATCCACCTCACAGATAGTACCTATGTAGGTACTTACGTAATACTATCTTATAATGGACTTTAATTCCCTAATTATATTAATAATAATAATTTTTGTGGAAGATGTTTTGCCGATTTGCTAGTACTTTTCGATTTCAAATCTCTACCGACTAGTGCTTTTTTTCGGAGGGTAAATTTTGTTGATTTGCTAGCACTTTTTGGGGGAGGATTTTTTGCCGATTTGCTAGTACTTTTCGATTTCAAATCTCTACCGACTAGTGCTTTTTTTCGGAGAGGAATTTTTGTTGATTTGCTAGCACTTTTCGATTTGGGATCTCTGCCGACCAGTACTATTTTTTGACGAGTTTGACTACAATTGAAGTGTTCACCGCGAAGGGTTCATTTCAAAGAACTAGCAGTTCCTGAAGCGTTCACAAAACTTTGAAGTTTTTCCCAACGCTAAAAAAAACAATACTAGGAAAGCAGGGGGTCTATAAAAAACAGAAAAAATCTCAAGTGGTCTACGGGACAAAAAAGTTTGGGAACCTCTGCTCTACACCTTTAAAATTCCAGAGAATGGACAATTTTAGACACAAAATCTATTTGAAGGTACATTAATTCTAATAATATTCGGTGACATAATATCGTGTTTGCTGAATGCATAAATAAATTTTATTATTACCTTATGATATTTTCTATATTTTGTGTGTGTGTCACACCCTTTTTCACAAACTAATTATTGTTACCATGTGTTTACCCTGACAATATTTGAAAAACTCCTACTGCCATCATAAAAAACGGAAGATGTTGCCGGTGGAATGGTGTAGGACTTAGCTAGCAAAGGAATCGAACCCACGCCATATAATGTATAAATTGATATCTTAGAATGTATAAAAATCATTGGCTTACTATCTTTTATTTTATTTTATGCTTAGTGAATACCGCACAAGAGTCCCAACTGCTCCCAATCGTTTGGAGCCAATGAGACAAAGGCATCCCTGAGTATATTATGAGGTTTAAATTAGTGGGGAGGGGAAGGAGATGGGGAATAGGAAGGTTGGGAAGTACCTGGCTATTGAGATCTGGTCACTCAACACGGCTAAAGCCATTTCAAGCAAAAGTTTCAATTCTAAATGGTGTTCTATTTCACCAAGACGGTACCATGAGAATCTTTCCTCTACAACGTACCGCAAATATACTATTTATTATTTTATATAATCCTACAAAACGGTTTTATTTTTTAAGGATAGGACCTATTTTAGGCAATTATTAAATATTTCATCGCTGGAAAGGCAAAAGGGCTAAAGCGACACTTTAGCCAAAAATGAGAAATATATGCAGTTTTATCAGTTTTTTGTTCTGCATTGAATGCTCTGACTCTCGCTTGATTCTGAAGACTTTTGGCCCTTCAGCCATCTAAAATATATTTACCATTTGGGAAAAGGCTTGACTTACGCGACACACGTTTGGGATTTTTTGTCGCTTCAGGTAACTCAGTAAGAGCATTGAATTATCCGAGTTAACTTTTTTTTTAAATTCAACCAGGTACTAAAGACTTTATTGTAAAACAAAAACAAAAAACTTTAAAGTGCTCCGGTGAAAACTTCCCAAAATGGCGCTTCAGCCCTTTTGCCTTTCCGGCGACGATACAACTCTGAAAAAGAGCTGGCTGTATTTAATGAACGAACACTTTTAAATAGGAAATCTATTTTCATTCGTAAGAATTCTCATATTTTGTGACATACTCTTCTGTTTGTCACATAAATGAAAATAAATTAGAAATAAAAGTAATTTGTTTTAAGGTCACTTTATTAGACACGCACACCAACCGGTTTCGGCTCTAACTGAACCTTTTTCAGGGTTGAATAATGATGTATAACCCTTATGTAGAGCCTAAACCGGTTGGCGTATGTATCCAATAAAGTGGTCTTAAAACAAAAATACTTTTAATTCTTATTTAATTATGTCTTACCACAAAGTGAGTGCTTTGTCAAGGTTTAAATGAAAATATACAATTATTGCTCTTCTACCACCTCCGCTGCTACGTCCGCCCCTTCTGTAACCTACATAAAAAGAAACGCACGTTCGCGCCATGATCCCGCGACCCCAGAAGCGATAGGCCCAGATACCTGTGTGCCAGATTGTTGGTAATTACCTTCTACCTTCCACCCGCCACCTTCCACCTTTTGGGCGGGGGTGGAGGGCGGCGGTAGGGCGGCGCGTGGGCTTGGGCGGGGTGGCTGCCGCCCATATCGATCTCCCACCAACTATTTCCACTACTGAACTTTTGGCAGACTTCTGTCCCAACCTCACCTAGGCGGCGGGTGATCGCGATCATATAAAGATATAACTGTAATGCTAAGGTTTTAGTACCGTTAAACAAGTCGATAAAATTGTTATGGTGGAATGTATTTTCATAATTTAGGTGTGTACGTGGAAATAATGGAGTATGAGCGTTGGATTAACAATCAAATTTTCATTGGTAATATTATAACATTAATATCCGAAAACACATTAGTTGGTACAAAATTGTATCAAATAAATAATCCATAAATTTGTCGAGGAACGAAATGTCTTGATGAAGGAAAAGTAAAGCCTACTTTTAAATTAGCGATTTTAATAATTGCAGTGCATTTACATAGCGCAGTTTTATGAGAGTTCACCTGAGGTGCGCTTCACACTTAATTACCCAACCTAATATAAACTAATAATAATAATAATTGACTGATTTATATAGCGCCGTTTTCGTGACAGAAATATCACCTCAAGGGCGCTTTACAGCATAATTGACACAATATTGCAACTAAGACTTAGTATTAAGTTATGCTTAATACTTATAACTAGTAACTTACAACTAACATATTAAAATTAGCACATATTTATAATGGTTGTTGCCCGCGCAACAATATTTAACTATATATATAAACGATGTATAGCACTCGGACTGAGTGATCTAAACTCTAGTGAAGCAAATTGACGTTATTGTGGGTATGATAACTAAATTACTAACCATCACGCCGTTTCCTCGCAGGGGTAGGCAGAGAGGACAGACCGCCATATAACTCTGTCTTGGTACACACTCCTCGCTTCATTCACATTCACACATCGTCTCATACATACTCTCCTGTTATTTTGACATGGCCCGATTCAAGTGTTTGATTCCCTTGAGCGTGGCATGTCTTCCTCGGGCGTCCCCGACTTCTGCTTCCATTCACTTTCGCATCATATGTTCTTTTCACACTCCTTTTTTCGTTCATTTTCTCTACATGCCCAAACCATCTAAGCGTCCCTTTCTTAATTCAAACTTGCATTTTTTCCGGATATTCAAATTTTTTAACACGGTCATATACATATTTTTACCGCACATAATATAACAAGGAGTAAATAATATATAATTTGTAAACAAATTAAAACTATCTAATCATGAGAAAAAAGAAAATAAAAAGTTCAGATATGGGTACAACAATGCATGTGTACATCAACAGACTGAAAAATAATTTACTAGAGCTAAGGGTGTAAAAATCCAGATGAAAAGTATGTATAAATATTGACAAATTTATTAAAGCAAAGAAAAGAAAATAAAATTAAGGAAAGTTAACGTGTTGGTACTTAGCAAAGAAAAAAAGTGATATTAAGGAAAGTTCACGTGTTGGTACTTAAAAACATCAATATTCAAATATTATAAGTTAACGATTCTCAAAAAAATGCAACCAGTGAACAAAAACAATTAATGAAAATTACTTTAATTGAATCAATATTTTCTCCGATAAGAGGTTACGTCTTCGAAAGCTCCTCCCCATGAATGTTAAAAAAACATATTTAAAATCTAGACCATTAGAACTGGGTTCCCAATACGCCATGACTCATGACTTTCAAAGAATTGTTAAAAAAAAACTTCTCATTTTTCAGGCAGAATTAATGCGTCGAGTATAACAAATGCTGCGCAATCAATTTCGCGATTATATGTTCAAAAATTCTGAATTGAAATTCTTCATTGTTAGGTTGGTGCGATTCAATCTTTCGTCACACACATTCCACATCGTCACATTTGACATCGTCCCACGTTTATTTTAGTCACATTCGACATCGTCACATTTGACATCGTCACATTCCACATCGTCATATTTGACATTGTCACATTTGATATCGTCACATTCCACATCGTCAGATTTGATATCGTCACATTCCACATCATCACATTTGACATCGTCACATTCCACATCGTCGCATTTGACATCGTCACATTCCACATCGTCACATTTGATATCGTCACATTCCACATCGTCACATTTGACATCGTCACATTCCACATCGTCACATTTGACTTCGTCAGATTCCACATCGTTACATTTGACATCGTCTCATTTTAATATCGTCACATTCGACTTCGTCACATTTGACATCGTCACATTTGACATCGTCACATTCCACCTTGTCACATTTGACATAGTCCCATCTTAATATCGTCACATTCAACATCGTAACGTTTGACATCGTCACATTCCACATCGTCACATTTGACATCGTCCTATTTTAATATCGTCACATTCGACATCGTCACCTTCCACATCGTCACATTTGACATCGTCCCACTTTTATTTTCGTCACATTTGACATCGTCACATTACAAATCGTCACATTCCACATCGATACATTCCACATCGTCACATTCGACAACATCACATTCGACATCGCCACAATTCATTCGTTCGGCCTGTGAACGGTCCGCTTTTTGGAACTTTTGAACAAATTGTGATCAACTGAAAAGCATAACGGTCATGTTGATATATTTTTCAAATGATCACAATTAATTCAAAAGCTCAAACAGTCCTGGAATCGTTGAATCCGTTCAACGTGAACCGTAAAAATGTAGAAAAGACAAAATGGCCCTAATTGCACCACTTAATCAATCAATTACACCATTCTTAATACTACAATTATGCAGACTAAAATAGCCGTTTCATATAAATACTAGATAACACGGTATACCGTATACGTATTATTGAGCTGCGAAAATTATTGAAATTTTCTCTCGAGATCAAATAAATTAGGTAAATTATTTTTATTTGATAATTCAAATTAAACGAAATTAAATCTGATTTGATGAAAATGAAATATCAACTTTTTTATACTTAAATTTTATATTGTGTTCTCCCTTTATATGTACCTATATATAACCGAATACATTTATTTTTTGTTTAGTTTAATTTTGTACCCTGATGATGTTTAGGCTAAGCAAAACCAGTCGGTCATAAAAATTTAATTAAAATCTGTGGTCTTATATAAGTTTTTATTTAATTTTCATTAAATTTGTCAAAACACAAAGTGATTGCTTTCTATGAAAGCAATAAATATAATGTGTTTTGTTTCAATAAAATTATTTATCCAATATCAATACATTTGCATTAAAAAAACTGCATTTCCATTATTACTATGTATGTAAAAAATCTTTTGAAACATAGACTAATACCCTTCAGGTGTTTTTTCTTCAAAGGGGAACATTCCAGATGTACCAACTAAAGAAATAATTTGAAATTATTTTTTTTTGTGTCACCCCTTCTTCGCATTTTATTTAATACTAGTTTCGATACAACCATGCTTTCATCAATATTTTTTAAAAACCAAATAAATACTTATTTCAACTTATCCAGTAACAATGTAATAATTAATGAAAATAAAATGATAACTTTGTAAAAGACCACAGATTTTATTTGAATTTTTATGACCGACCGGTTTCGCTTAGCCTAAACACTAACAGAGTACCAAATTAAGAGTCAGCACCAAAAAATAGACACTTTTTGGTTTTCTAGTACAAGCAATACTACAAATGATTCATCTATTAATTCTATACGGATAGTTAAAAATTTGTCTAAGGGTTCCAGTTAATACAATTATTAAACAGTAATATTTTTAAATTCTTTATGAAAAGCATACTAGAATTTTAGGTAAGACGTTCGAAAATGTCTTTTCTGATATCAAAACTGCACCTTTTACTGACATTTTAGTATGTTTTTTAATAGAATTTAAAGGATTACAGTTGTAAAATTGTATTCACTCGAAACCTCAGACATTTTTATAATTACAAATAATTATTGCACTACTGGACAAATTTAACTGACTATAATTATTAAGAAAATGACTTTTTATTTTAATGGATTTCTCTTTTTAGTGTTTCTACATTATTTAATCTGTTGCCACAAGCATTTTTTTAATATTTTATTTTGAACCTAGAAGTTTTGTCAACATTGGTCCAATTCGTCAATCATTTTTTGTTTAGTCATTTTCTCATTCATTTTCCTCTTTCTTCTCTTCAACCCTGATTCCCCCCTTTCTTACTTCCAGTCTCTTGATTACAGTCTCATACAATATATTTTGCAATCATAATCCAAAACCTCCTATTATCATAAATATAATAACAAGAGCTGGCATTTATTAAGCCAGTTAAAAAAACCTATTATGAGCTTAATGGCGTGAGAGATATTATTCCATTTACGCCTATTTATCAAATAAATACAATTTTTTACCCCTTGTAATATTGCTTCTCTAAGCAATATTCTGGAAGATGAGGGATTATTTTCTGACGTACAAATATCTTTGTTTTTTTAATAAGGAAAAGACATTGTGTTACTAGGTCTGAAAGAGTAGGTTCTACTAATGTGGCAGTGGGCTTTATTATTTTTTTAATTTTATTTCAGTGAATACCGTACAAGAGTCCTAACTGCTCCCAACCGTCTAGAGCCGGTGAGACTTTGGCATCCCCGGTTGGGGTATATGAAGGGGAAGAAGATAAGGAAGAGATAGGTTGGAAATTACCTGGCACTTCAGATTTGAAATGGCGTGGTAGATACTGTAAGTATCGTCCTGATGAAAGAACACCATTCAGAATCGAAACGGTTCTTGAAATGGCTTTAGCCGTGTTTAGTGATCAGATCTGAATAGCCAGGTACTTCCCAGCCTTCCTCTTCCTCTTCTTCTTCCCCTCCCTACTACCTTTAGCCTCACAACATACTCCAATTGGGGATGCCATAGTATCACTGGCTCTAGACGGTTGGGACTCTTTTGCGGTATTCACATTAAATATATATATATTATTTCTATTTTTGAAACTGTTAATTGGTGGTGGAACTCCATTTTAATGAATTTAATAATACCAAATTTTAAACTCTATTCCACTATTCTTTCCTTAAGTCCTGAACGGTTTCACCTTATGACGAGCATCTTCAGACTGGTACAATTTAAAGTAAATCTATGGCATATATATTATTAATCTCCGGAATGCACGCTTATTGAGTTTCATGGTGAACATCTGTGACTATGGGTTTTGTTTTATTGCTGACAGAAGCGGCTTTACTATACATTTAAATATACACTCGGGTAGTTTTATTCAGTCGGGTAGTTGGTTTAAGAAATAAAAATATATCTATAGTTATATAGATTTAATTTTTTTTTCAAAAAGGTCAGGTCTTAAATAAAAAAAGTGTTATTAAGTAAAGATGGTCGAAATCAGAATTGGGCGTACCTACGGTTCCAGTTACTGGTGACCGGCGAGGAACCGGTTATTATTTATCCAGTTCTTTTTGGAACCGGTTCCTGGTGCCAGAAAAGTTCTTCCGAGAAAATTGTTTTATTATATGGAAAGAAAAAAAACTTTCATGGGGGGGACGGGGGGGTTGCTAGAAAAACTCTGGAAACGAAAAGAACTGGAACCGATTCCTCATAAAAAAAACGAAAAGAACTGGAACCGATTCCTCATAAAAAAAAAGAAAAGAACGATATTTTTTATTTTACAATTAGGAACCGGTTCCTCGGAGAAATAATATCGACGGCTCCAGTGACCGGCTTGGAACCGGTTCCTTTTAACCGGGACAGGAATATTGCCCATCTCTAGAATAAAGTTAAAAATTTTGCATTATTAAAATCATATATAGATATACATATATTACGGATTCCGGCCCTTTCGCGTGATTGGCCTGCCAACCTAAGCAGTCACTACGCCACGGGCCAGTGCCTAAAACATATATTAAGTATGTACCAAACGTATGTTTATGGGCCCAAGTCCGAAGTCCCGTGGTCACCCACACATATTTCCCATCTGTCAGTTTTGTGGTTTTCGCAGATTCGCCACCTTCATTATTCTCCCTCCGGGCTTTATTTCGCCGGACCCTTTCGTTTGTATTCGCCGTATCTCCTCTATTTTTCGTTGACCGAATACATCACATTATCATAATACAAGATTTATCGCGAAGTTCGCGATATTAATTCTGGAAAATCAGCAAACGACGTAGTGAAAATAAATGTTTAGGTCTCAATTCGAAAGCATTAGCTAAATTAGAAGGCGGCAAGTACTGTTTATGGATATTTAACAGCTGAAAATATAGGTTACGGTCGATCGGTAGTTTGTGAGATTGCCTACTAGCAATAAACTCGCCTTTGTGTATATTTCAACATGTAAGAAAGTAATAAAATAGAAATATTGCTTTTCTTCTGTAAAATATCATTATGATCATAATAGAAAAAAATACACCCACGTAAATATAAAATAATATTATAAATTTATAACGGTGTTCGCAGTTCGTTCCATTGGATTTCAAACAATACACAAAGCTCATCTGATAGTATTAATACGATAAGCGTCTGTCATATATGGTTTGATCAATCGCCGTGTGAGGCCCTAACGTCTGCAAAAATGTCCTATTCTTGATCCTGTTCATTACGCTTTCGTCAGCCTTGCAATCTTTTCGGATATCCACATTTTTAACACGGTCATGCATGGTTTTACGTTCACTACGTCTCAGGGATCTCATTTCCACAGCATTCGGTCTTCTTTCATCCTTCCTCTGCCATGTCTTACATGTCTTACTGCCATACGTCAGGGTTGGTATAAGCACTCCATTGTGGACTACTAGCTTCGCTTCTTTGGACAATTTGTTATCAGCGCCAACAGCGTTCAGTTCTTCATTAATGGGGTTTCCTGCATTCACCCTTCTTTCAATATCTTTATCGGCCTTTCCATCTCTCGTAAACATACTTCCTAAATACACAAACTCATCCACTTGCTCCGAGTATTCATCATTTACAACTATATTGCACGATTTTGTTTTTTTTATATGAATACCGCACAAGAGTCTCAACTGCTCCCAACCGTCTAGAGCCAGTGAGACTATGGTATCCCCAAATATTGCATGTTGTGAGGCTGAAGGTAGTGGGGAGGGGAAGTAGATTGGAAAGAGGAAGGTTGGGAAGTACCTGGCTATCCAGATCTGGTCACCAAACACGGCTAAAGCCATTTCAAGCAACCTTTCGATTCTGAATGGTGGTCTTTCACCAGGGCGATACTATGAGTATCTACCACTCTGGAACGTGCCGCAAATATACTTTTTATTATTTTTATATGAATTAAATGTTTTACGACCCGCGTTTGAACCCGCGACCTTTAGATTCGTAGTCGAGCGTCTTACCACTCGACCATGGAGGCCGTCTTGTTCTCGTACTCTCTCTTTCAAACACTGCGACATACTATAATACTATTTTAACTCTGGAAAATTGATCTGCATTCTGAGAAATGAAATCGTGTTACATTTACTTGAATAGAGATTAGAGAAAAGCATTTAAAATCACAGCAAGCCAAGCTTTTGAATTTGCTGGATAAATATGTATTAAATGTTAGGCAAATATGTCTTGAATGTTACATAAATATACAACACAGTCGCATGATTACTGTTGTCTGCGAAATTAACAATTCGCGAATTTTGTTTGACAAAAGATTCCACAATCCAAAGTCAACATCTCTCAGCAGTTGTTTCGTAGAAGAGCGCTCTATTTTTTTTTGCGGGATCTTTCTTTACAGTATTTCTAAACAAAATATTATTTTCTATCTCTTTCTCAACTACTTTATGTGTTGTTTCCTTAGAGTTAGAATATATATGAAGAGAGAGCTAAATACTTTTACCCAACCTATGCAAATTTGCGAAAAATCACTTTCTCCGGGTTTTTATTTGTGGCACGTTCCAGAGTGGTAGATACTCTAAGTATCGCCCTGGTGAAAGACCACCATTCAGAATTGAAACGTTGCTTGAAATGGCTTTAGCCGTGTTTGATGACCAGAATTGAATAGCCGGCACTTCCCGACCTTCCTCTTCCCCATCTCATTCCCTTCCCTACGACCTTCAACCTCACAACATACTCCAATTAGGGATGCCATAGTCTCACTGGCTCTAGACGGTTGGAAGCAGTCGGGACTCTTGTGCGGTATTCACTATATTTAAAAAAAAACTAAAACCCTGGTTTACGGTACCGTGAATAGATATTTCTAGTTGTCTCCTTCGCATTACACCTCCCCCACGAACCACCCACGGCGTAGGAGACGTAGTACAGCCGTATCTAATAGTGTCAAGAATAGGATATGATTCAACGTCATATTTTAATTGAAGAATGACGTTGGGGGAGGGTGTATCTACAAGATACTACACAGCCTTCACATTACCAGAACTAGCCACTAAAAGAATTGAACAACAAAAAGATAAACTAACAGTCGTTAATTCGTAAGGATTATTGAAAACTGCTGCGATATTTACTACAAAATATTTGCAAGATATCAATATTTTTTTTAGTGATTTTCAAATATAAATGTCGGCCATTTTAATGATTGCCATACTCCAGTTCATTTGTCTATTCTTAGAAATTCATGCTGCTTTCGCGAAATAAATGATGGCGCAGAGTTGATAAATATGCAAGGCCAATAGAGAGGAGCGTATTCCTTCGGTCCCGAGAGGAAGATTTTCAAAAATAGAATCGTAAAATATCCCACGTTCCACAAAACAGTATTATTTTAAATGATGTACCACGAGGCGGCACTGATCAAACTAGCCGGGAGAATCCTGACGCTCGCTTATAATATGCAATAATATATTACGATGTTTCGGGGAATGTGACATTACACACAGTGGCGGCTTGTGACTTTTAAGTGTGCGAAAAAAAACACCATGGTTAATGAAGAGTAGAGAAAGAGGCGATTATTCAAATGATGAAATTGAACAATCATTGAAAATGACTTCATTAGAAAAGCGCAGGAAACACTTTCATTTAGTTTTCATTTACAAAATTGTCAATAGTTTTATTGACTCACCTTCTCTGATGCAACTTATCCATTTCAACATTCCTTGCCGTAGACTCAAAAACAACGAATTGTTGTTCCTCAATCATCACAATACTAATTATGGGTATAATTCTCCAATGTCCAGAATGTCAAGACTTGTTAACTCAAGCCATGGTCTTGAAATTTTTGGTAGCAGTCCAAATGATTTTTTATTATTCTTTACGACTCTACCAAAACTTTGACTAGACTATGGCTTGAATTTTCTCTCTTATGTTTATTTTGTCCTTTTTTTGTCATCGCTTCATTTATATTATGTATGTGCTATTCCTTCTATGTTGCTTATTTCCATTTCATATTTTATATGTCTTTTTTGCAATTGGACTTTAGTCCGTTAATTTATAAATAAATAAATGTTGTTGTAGGCAAAAAAAATTGAGCCTCAGCACTCAAAATGGTTCTAAACGTTACTTTGTAATATTCTAATACAAACCATACTACACATAATTTATTTATAAATTCTACATGGGTAGTTAGAAAAATGTCTGAGGTTTCCAGTGAATACAATTTTTTAACTATCATTCATAAAATTCTATGAAAAACATACTAAAATTTCACTATGAGGCACAGTTTTAAAACCAGTGAGGCCATTTTTGAACGTTTTACCCAAAATTCCAGTATGCATTTCATAAGTAATTCTAAAGATTAATGTTTAATAATTGTAGTCACTGGAAACCTTAGACATTTTTCTAACTACCCGAATAGAATTAACAGATAAATAATTTGTAGTCTTGCTTGTACTTGAAAACCAAAAAGTGTGTATTTATGGGTACCTGACCCTTAAGTAAATAAAATCTTTAAAATTAAAATTGTGGCTGTAGTTTTACAATTGATCACCTAATAAATAATAATTATATCAAATAAAATAATAAACTTTGTAAAAATCCACTTTATTTGAATTAACCGCCAACCAGGTTTCGCTTTTCTCAAGCTTCTTCAGGGCTTTTACACCAACGAAGCTTGAGATAAGTAAAACCTGGTTGGCGGTTAACTCAATTAAAGTGGTGTTTTACAAAGTTTAATGTTTTATTTAATATACAATGTCACACCCCCAAGTTTTTGCTTCATTCGAAAAAAATAATAATTAAGATCTGGTAGGAGAAGGTGCTCACCTATTTGCATATGTAACCCAACATAGCCAATCAGGCGTTAAGTTACCAGTAATTTTTTTGCAAATATTTCGCATTTAGCGAGCCAGTAACGCGGTAAATTACCGCCCGTATATAGTGATCAACTTTATTCTCGATTAGAACTTTTTTATTTTGGGTCTTAATTTAAAAAAACAACCTTTTTTCAACCTGAACTTTCGCGGTGCCACCCCGACTAAACAGGGTATATTACAATGGTTCAGAGAATATGATAGGATAAATGCGTCAAATATTTTTCAGCAAATTTACATAAAAATGGATAGTTCTAAAAATACACGAGAATTATTAAATCTTGGTGAGAAATATTTTATCTCGCTGAAAAAATGTATTCGTTTTAAGGTCGGGACAGGTTATAGATGAGGGAGGAAAAAATGTAGTTTAAGAATTTTACACTTTGTAAACAATAATAATATCTGAATGATTTGTATGGCGCCTTTTTTGTTAAAAATCACCTAAAGGGCGCTGTACAGATCTTATTTTCTAGTATTAGAAATTAATTCCTAGTTTAAAGAGAAAATATACAGGATCATACTCCCCTGGCAGGTCCCATGGGATAAACACACTCATTTACTTAAAATTATAATAATGATCTTTATATTCAATTTTTTTTTTTTTTCAATCATTTTTTCCAATTTAGACCTAAATATTTATTAATACCTAACATATTTATATACTAACAGACTAATGTCCAATTACAAAAATAACGTAACACAAAATGGGAAAAAAGATCAACAGAGAAAAAAACAGCACAAAATATGACGAAAATAGGACATATTTTTACACATTTCTACATTAGAAAAAATATTCAAGTCAAAGCCAAGGTCAAGTCAAGGTTTTAGTAGAGTCGTAAAGAATGACAAAAATCATTTAGACTGGTACCAAAAAAGACCATGGTTTGAGTTAACAAGTCTCGATATTCTGGACAGTGGAGAATAATACCCATAATTAGTAAAGTGATGATTGAGGAACATCCATTCATTTTTCATTTTATTTTCTGAGACTTCGGCAAGGAATGTATATTTCAATTACATTAGGATGGCCGTGTTGGCTGATGTAAGCGCAATGAATAGGACTAAGAGAGGGACGCTTAGGTCATAAGGTTTGGGCATAAGAGCGATTGAATGAATAAATAAGTGGAAAGAGAATTATATGACGTGTAATTGAATGGTAGAAAAAATCTTCTGAAGCCAGTGCGACTATGGCAACTCCAATTGGGATATGATGTGAGGCTGAAGGTAGTGGGTAAGGAAATGAAGAAGATGAAGGTTGAGAAGTACCTGGCTATTCAGATCTGGTCATCAAACCCGGCTAAAGCAATTTCAAGTAACGTTTCGATTCTGAATGGTAGTCTTTCACCTGGGCGGTGCTTAGAGTATCTACCACTCTGGAACATGCCGCAAATATACTATATATTATTATATGAATTAAATGTGTTATGTGTGAGACATATTTCAAATAAAATTTATTTGAACACGCCGGGTTAGCGACCGCGACCTCTAGATTCGTAGTCGAGCGTCTGACCACTCGGCCTCGCAGGCTGTAAGATTAACAAATAACTTCAAAACGACCGTACAAACTTATCAATTGTTTTTTAATCATGTTGAATTATAGCGGTCATTGAAAGCATCTATGGCTACAATCGCATTAGGATAAAGTAGGTGATTAAAAATACGATTCACGAAATAAGCGGAGATTTATGTTTCCTCATATCTAGAGCTTTCTCTCCACTGTCCACTGCACTCTGCACTCCATATCTATCCACCCTTACTCTGCAAGGGTGGTTATGGAGCGTGTTTTTCTCCCCCCCCCCCCCGATGCCCCCGCTTAGCTCAATTAGACGAGATTGCTTTGGGAACTGGGAATTCCTTCATTATTAGGTTATTAACTTATTTTTCTGTTTGTTTTCAATGTTTGATGCTTCTCGTTTCGAATTAAGTTTCAAACTTGTAATTTCTCAACGTGGAGTGTGATTAGCTTTGTAAAACTGCACATCTTGGCAACCTAAGAGATTTAGTTAGCCCGAGGAACTTTACAAAAATGCTGCCGTCGGGAAAATTATAATTTATTATTTTTTACTAAAATTGTAACTGAAACTGTTGAGAAACGAAGGAGCCCTAGAGGTAATTTCTTCACTCTTGTATCGCGAAGTGTTTCTCGGATTATTACTTCTAGTTATTATTACTATTAGAACTTTACAAAAATGCTGTCGTCGGGAAAATTGGATTTTTTTTAAACTCATAATTGTAACTGAAACTCTTTATGCTTGAGATAATTAGCGAGACCTAGGGGTGCTCTTTTCACTGTTTTATCGCGAAGTGTTCCTCGGATTATTACTGGTTACGAAGTGTCAACGCTCGCAGCGCTCGGCTCTCACGTCTCTTGCACTAAAAACCGACACGAAACCGAGTTCCACCGTGGCGAACATGTTTACTACGCTCTCGTAGAGGCATCATATAATGGTTTTTGTTCGGAAATGACTATAAAATGTTAAATTGATAGCAGAAATATTGACTATTTTACTAATCACATATTTTTTTGTATTTCAATCTAATATTCTGTCAATTTTATTCAACATTTTTATACTTACACCATATTTTGTATTTTCATATATGTGCTTTTGTATACTCGTATGGTCGATATATATTTTTTTTAAATATTAACCTTTAGCGAGAGTCTACAATGTCTTATACACAAGTATCGCAGTCAGAGTTGAAACAAATAAAGTACTCGCACAGATGCATTACTTGCATACAGCATGTTTCAAATTTATTATTTGACTTCAGAACAAAAAGTTAAAATAATGAAAAGATCACTCTCTAAAACTTTTAAAATAGCTGTATTAAATATTCGAATTCGCACAAGGTATGCACTTTTTTCGCTAAAATATAAGTAGATAAGGGCTGTTTCTCAGTGACGTTTTTCAAGGACACTATCGGAAGTGTGTAGACCGGCTAGTAGCTGAGTGGAAAAACGCGTCGGATTTCCACCCAAGCGCCGTGGGTTCAAATCCTCAGCTAGCTAAGTCCTCCATGGTTGCATAAACAACAACTTCTGCTTATTATGGCAGTAAGAGTTTTAAAAAAATTGACAGGTTATTCGTAACCGGGAATGTTTGTGCCGCAACTTGTCTAACTAACAAATTAACCATCACGCCGTTTCCCCGCAGGGGTATGCAGAAAGGACGGACCGCCATACAACTCTGTCTTGACACACACTCCTTGCTTCATTCACCTCATACATCGTCTCATACATACTCCTATGTTATTCTGACTCTTTACATGGCCCGACTCAAGTTTTCGATTCACTTGATCGTACCATGTCTTCCTCGGGCGTCTTCGACTTCTTCTTCAGTTTCGCGACATACATTCTTTTCACACTTCTTTCTTCGTTCATTTGCTCTACGTGCCCAAACCATTTAAACGTCCAAATTTTTAACTTTATTCCATTTTTTTTTTTAAGTCCTCATTAAGGACTTAAATAAAAAATAGTGGAATAAAGTTTGAAATTCGGTATTATTAAAATATTCTAAGCGTCCATTTCTTGATCCTATTCATTACGCTAACATCAATTCTAACGCTTTTCCACATTTTTAATACGGTCATACATGGTTTTACCACAAATTCGCCTCAGGGATCTTATTTCTACAGCATTCAGTCTAATATCATCCTCTGTCTGCCAGTTCCATGCCTCACTGCCATACATCAGGGTTAGTAATTGGTATAAGCACTCCATTGGGAACTGATAGCTTCGCTTCTTCGGACAATTTTTCATTTGCGCTAACAGTGTTCAGTCCTTCATCAATGGAGTTTCCTGCATTCATCCTTCTTCCAATATCTTCATCAGCCTTTCCGTCTCTCTAGAACATAGGTTCTCAACGTGGGCTACCGACTAGTGTTTTTTTATTGACAAGGAACCACTTCCAGTTCTTTTCGTTTTCAAATCTCTACCGACTAAAACTTTTTATGGCAAGGAACTTTTGTCGATTTGCTAGTAATGGTAGAAAAAATACCAGGATCCGGTTCCAAAAAGAACTGCATAAATAACCGGCTCCTCGGTGGTCAACGGTAACTGGAACCGCGAACGCGACAGATGGTAAGTAAAAAAAATGCTCTAGAAAAAAATATTCTCAAAGGGGCCGCTGGGCAAAAGAAGATTGAGAATCTATGTTCTAGAACAAATTTCCCAAATCGCTCACAACCTTGGAGTAACAATGTATGGAGAGAGAGCTAATTATTTTTACCCAACCTATACAAACTTGCGATAAATCACTTTCTCCGGGTTTTTACGTCGTACACCATGAGAGAGAAAGATATAACAAATACAATACACCGCTTCTATGTACTGTCACGATGATATTGGGCTCCTGGGTCACCGCGGGACTCCGCCCACATTTTTTTACTATGCCACTAAGCTTGACACAATTAAATGGTTTTTTAGGTTATATGCTATATTTTTGTTGATAAAAATACTGTGTAAAAGTGGTTATACGAATAAACAAAAACATTATATCGATATGTGATATGAATGGATGTATTAATACCCTAGCCTTAGTCCTACCCACGCCCAGGTCCGCCGAGTCTGGTAAAAATCATCAAAAACTGACTACACTGCCTTGGATAGATACCACTCTACGTACTCCAACCTCACAACTATATTGCACAGAACTGCATCTGCACTTGTCTAAAGCGTATAATGTCGAGCAGCATGTACTATTGGCTTTGATTTAATTAAATTGAGCATTAATGCAGCTTGCGATGAACGTAAACATCGGACAATGCGCTCGGTTCGAGCCATTTAATTTTCAATTTCGAAAGAAGCAATTCCGAGTCAATAGAAACATCGGGAGTACCAATTTGCAAGAGGAAACGACGTGTAATGCGCTCGCTGGGGGAACTGGGTCCGTTGCGCCTTTACCTATCGACCAACTCTTACTAGCTTTCTATGACATCTCTAGAATGTACAACTTTCGAGACTTATCATCAAAATAAAGATAAAAAATTTAAATAAAAAAATCTTAGAAAACAATCAATTTGTGGTTTGACATACTTCATACAAATGAAATAATAACTTTGTACCACAGATACACCCATAATTCTTTTCTCATTATTATTTTATCACCTTCTCAGTTGACCTTTGGTCTCTTTTTTTGTTTTTTAAAGAAAGATAAACATTCCTGGATTACGAATAACCTGACAATATTTGAAAAACTCCTACTGCCACCATAAGAAGCGGAAGATGTTGCTTGTGCAATGATGGAGGATTTAGCCAGCAGAGGATTTGAACGCACGACGGTTCGATTTTAAAAAAAAAAAATTTTACGTGAATACCGCACAAGAGTCTCAACTGCTCCCAACCGTCTGGAGCCAGTGAGACTATGGCATCTCCAATAAGGGATGTTGTAAGACAGAAGGTAGTAGGGAATGGAATGAGATGAGGAAGGGAAGGTTGCAAAGCACCTGGCTATTCAGATCTGATCACCAAACACGGCTAAAGCTATTTTAAGCAACGTTTCAATTGTGAATGGTGGTCTTTCACCAGGGTGATACTTAGAGTATATACCACTCTGTAACGTGCTGCAAATATACTTTTTATTGTTTTTTATACGAATTAAATGTGTTATGACACATATTAATTAAATAAAAAAATATTTGCGCACGCTGAATTTGAACCCGCGACCTTTGGATTCGTAGTCGAGCGTCTTACCACTGGACTATGGAGGCCGTCAATTCTGAATGGAGGTCTTTCACCAGGGCGATACTTAGAGTAACTACCACTCTAAAACGTGCCTGAGCTGACCGTTGGAGATTTTTTTTTCTTTTTAATTAGAGAGATACTTTATACTTTTGTATGCATGAAAAATATTTGAAATTATTGTCTTCAATAGTCCTTACCTAAAACTAAAACTAAAAAACTAATATGAGGGAAGTTTTTAAAAATATCATTAACCTAATTTTTAGCAAATGAAAAGGAGCCGTTTTAAACAAATGAATTAGAGGGCTAACAGTTGGGTCAGATGGAGAGTTGAGATCGGCTGAATGTGATTGCAGATTGTTTATTATGTTATAAGTGAGATTTGAGGATTAATAACTAGGAAGACAATGAACAGTGGAATTATTATGTCAAAAGAAATGTGGAAACAATGTATATCAGATGATATCCATTAGTTAGAACTCTCTAAAACAAAAGTCAGGGTTTGAATACCAACAGAAAAGCAATTACTATAAAATAGATCGAGATTACAACACGGGATTTCGTCGCTGGAAAGACAAAAGGACTTAAGCGACACTTTGTTAAAAAAAAAAGTTGAATATGCAGCTTTGATCAGTTCTTTTTTCTGCGTCAAAAGCTCTGACTCTCGTTTGATTCTGAAGACTTTGGTGACCCTTCAGCCATCTAAAATACATTTACCATTTGGGAGAAGGCTCGACGAGCTCAAAGCGACACAAGTTTGGGATTTTTTTAGTTTTTTGTCGCTTCAGGTAACTCAGGGAGAGCGGCCTCCATGGTCGAGTGGTAAGACGCTCGACTTCGAATCCAAAGGTCGCGGGTTCAAACCCGGCGTGCGCCAATAACTTTTATTTAATTAATATGTGTCATAACACATTTAATTCATATAAAAATAATAACAAGTATATTTGCGGCACGTTCCAGAGTGGTAGATACTCTAAGTATCGCCCTGGTGAAAGACCACCATTCAGAATCGAAACGTTGCTTGAAATGGCTCAAGCCGTGTTTGGTGACCAGATCTGAATAGCCAGGTACTTTCCAACCTTCCTCTTCCCGATCTCCTTCCCCTCCCCACTACCTTCAGCCTCACAACATACCCAATTTGGGGATGCCATAGTCTCACTGGCTCTTGACGGTTGGGAGCAGTTGAGACTCTTGTGCGGTATTCATGTAAAAAAAAAAAAAAAAAAAAAAATTGAGTTACCTGATTTAACTTTTTTTTCAAAATCAAACCAGTTACCTTAGAGTTCTGTTGTATAAACTTTCCAAAATGGCACTTCAGCCCTTTTGCATTTCCGGCGACGATATTTACATTAAAATATGAATAATTAACTTGTATAAGTAAATCATTTTTAACACGGGCATACATAGCTTTACCACACATACGCCTAAGCGATCTTATTTCTACAGCACTCTACTCTAATCCATTCTTTGCTAAAAGATCTCTTTGGGAAAAATATAAGTCAGGTTAAAAAATTATTCTTCAATCTGAAATTTTCAATACGTTTAATTTTTTCATTATGTAGTTATTGTTTATGTTTTAAGTGGGTAGATGGAGTTTATAGTTAGTATATTAATATATCTAAGACATTGGTTTTTTCGATGGAGTCGGAGTGGGTTTTAAAGTGAGGGGACCAGATAGAAGAATTATATTCAACTTAATTTCGAACTGTTGAAATATTCTTAAGAACTCTGGCATTTCAGGAAATAAAGCCAAGCATTTCAGTCTTTTATTTGTTACTGTGTTGATATTATTTGCGCTTCTTACGCGGAATTGCATGAAGATTAGGGCGAGAATGAGGCGATTATTCATATGATGATATTCGACAAATGGACTTTGATTTAACTCGCATTTTCAAAATTATTGATTTTATTATTGACTCACCTTCTCTTTGCCGTAGACTCAGACACAGTGAATTACTGTTCCTCAATCATCACTCTACTAATTATGGGTGTGACTCTTCACTGTTCAGAATGAAAAGATTTGTTAACTCAAGCCATGGTCTTGACATTTTTGGTACCAGTCCAAATGATTTTTGTCATTTTTTACAATAATCTTTCAAGATGTCTAACATCTTTGACCAAACATAAGCCTTGTTCAGGCTTTGACTTGAATGTTCTATGAAATGTATATTTTGTTCATTGCTTACTTCAAATATTTTGTAAGTACAGTTATTTCTCTGTTGCTCATTAAAATAAATATGTTAATTAAATGTTTAATTTGATATCTTACATTAGAAGTCTAAATTATTTTTGTCATCCTTTACGACTCTAACAACACTTTGACTAGACCATGGCTTGAATGTTCTCTCTTATGTTTATTTTGTCCTATTTTTGTCATCGCTTCATGTATTATTATGTACTTGTATGTGCTATTTTTTTCTCCATTGCTCTTTTTTTCATTTGTGTCTTTTTTGTCATTGGACTTTAGTCGAATTATATGTCTTTTTATTTATATTTATATTTTTGTCAATTATTTTTTTTAATTTTTTTTATTTAATTTAATTTTTTTTTTTTTTGAAAATTAAGACAAACATTCCCGGGTTACGAATAACCTGACAATATTTGAAAAACTCCTACTGCCATCATAAAAAGCGGAAGATGTTGTTTGTGCAATGATGGAGGAATTAGCCAGCAGAGGAATTAAACGCACGACGCCCGGGTGGAAATCCGACGCGTTCTCCACTCAGCCACCGACCGGTCATATATTATATGTCTTTTTTGTAATTGGACTTTAGTCCGTTAATTTATAAATAAATTAGATGATTTTAACGATAGGGGACCAGTTAGAAGAATTGTACTCAACTTGAAAAACCAAACCAATTTTTTAAATAATGAATAGCGAAACAGATTTTATGACATACATCACCACCGGTAACATCTCAGCGGGAATCGAAGTGAACAATACATCTTCCCAGCGTCTGATTGGTTGGCCGCCTTCCGTGAACTATCGCTTTTTAAACCCATTCGGGCCGGCACTTTCCCCTCTCTTCCCAACTACCGGCCCCGGTCCCGGCAATTGGATTGCAATCGCAGCGCCGCGCGGCGACAACACAACGAGGCTGGATTTAAATTCAGCCGCGCTCCGAGAAATCTTTTATAGGTTGCTTTTAGTTTTGTCAATGAATTTTTCTTGAGATGCAAGCGTCTCGATTGTACGGATGATACGAATTTTGTATAAATATTTTAATACTACTGCTGCTTTGACAACCGTTTAAGGAACGTAAAGATAAATATTAATAGGATCAAGAAAAGGACCCTTTGATTATTTGGGCATGCGGAGCAAACGGACGAAGAAAGGCGTGTGAAAAGAATATATGACGCAAAAGTGACTTGAAGAAAAATTCAGGGACGCCCGAGGAAGACATGGCACGATCAAGTGAATCAAGATCAGAAGAACAGAAGTACTCGTATGATACCTTGAAGTAACAATATATGGAGAGAGAGATAATTATGTTTACCCAACCTATACAAATTTGGGATAAATCATTTCCTCCAGGTTTTTACGTCACGCACCATGAAAAATAAAGAGACAAGAAAATCTCCCAAATTATCACACCGCTTTTAAGTATTGTTAGAATGTTCTTCGTGTCTCGCGTCTCCGTTGACTCGGCCTACACGTTTTGATACGCGAAATAAATGAACATAACTCAACAATTTATTAGGCTAAATCTATATTTTTGTTTATAACAATACAGTAAAAAAGTTGTTATACGAATAAACAAAAACATTATGTCGACATGTGCTATGAATGGATGTATAAATACCCTAGCCCTAGTCCTAGATACGTCCAGGTTTAGCCGAGTCCGGCAAACCTCATAAAAACTGACTACACCAGCGCTCTCTCTTGTATATTATTGCTCTGAGTGACGATGTAGTATGAATGTGAATGAAGCAAGGAGTGTGTGCCAAGACAGAGTTGTATGGCGGTCCGTCATCTCTGCCCTAGTCATGATGGTTAGTTAGACAAGTCAGGTTACATTTCGTGATTTTATCACGTTAAAATATATTAAAAAATGTTTTCATATAAAATGCTTTCTGTTCAAAATAAAAATCACAATGAAAATTCGGGAAAAAAGTGTTAGGCGTGTTATTAGCATGTCAAACGTAAATTCTCTTTTTTTGAGATAGCTATTTGACTGTGAATGTCTATGTAAACCTTGGGGCAGGTACACAAGGCTCTGCCTAGAGCCTACATCCGGCGCCGCACACTATGTAATAATATCTGAGCACAAAAACGGTTCGATAAATTCACGTGTCAGACCCCACGAAGCCTTCTATATATTTTACTGTGGGAGGTTTATTGTACCTGTATATAAAATATGAGCTCTTAGGTTCATTTCGTCGAAACAAAAATTGCTGAAGTTTTCTTTCATAAAGAAAAGGAACAAATATTTCATTCTGCTTTTTTGACTCGGACTTATCAACATTTTACACCCTTCTAGAAAATAGTATTTGATATGTAACTAACTAACTAACCATCATAGTAATATATAAATGCCGAATGCCACAGTCAACATTTTAAGTGCGTTGGAGCACTTTATTCCATTTTTAACGCAAAATTTAATACATATATTTATGATCCATTTTTTTTCAAAAGTAAAAAATCGAAGAACACACAAAAACGTGACTAACCTTTCCAGTTGTCAAAAACAAACCACTAATCCAAAATGGCTGATAATGCTAACATATAATAAACATACGTGTACCAACATAACAAAAAAAACGATAGTCGAATGTACACAGCCCGCGAAAATTCAAAATTCACCTTTTCTTTTGAACAGGCCTCGTATAACCGCACACTTTGTATTTTTTGTTTAATTTAATTTTATACCCTTATGATTTTTAGGCTAAGCAAAACCGTTTGATCGTAAAAATTAAAATAATATACGTAGTTTTATACAAAGTTATTTTTTTATTTCTTTAAAATAATTTGATTTACTTCTAGTTTTGAGAAAGATACGGTGTTGCAAAATTATCCACAATATCTACTATAGGGTCGCACTTTACTGTACAGATAAGTGTGTCTGACTATACACCGCTTACTTTGTACGCTGAATAAAAAAAATAACTTAACACAATCTTTTAACTTTGGGAGATGATTTTTCTTCATGAATCAAAATTATCCGTTCTACTCCCTCGAATATCAGGTAACAGGGTAGTTTAAAATGGCTTTAATCATTATATTTATGGTTTTAAAGTTTATTTTGTAGAACTCCATTTTAATTTTTAGGTTTTTTACTTTTATTTAAACAATAATTATTGTTATTTTAATTTTTAAAAAACAGTTTTTAGTTAAAAGCTCTGCGATGTAATTATTTTTACGCGTGACAGCTGTTTCATTTTTTTCATACAGACGGACTATTTATATCATGTTTAATGTTATTATTATTTTTATTTTTAACTACCAATGTTTTTAGGTTTTTCTGATAAATTGTAATTATTGTTGATGTCATTAACATGGGGAGTTTCCCTACCTAAGGGTATACTATTGTTTGGATTTGACAAAAGGTCATTAAGGAGGGGCATTGGTGTTTCCTAATTCGTTTTAAGAAACCGGGTTTTAATCATATTATGACGACCCCTAGAGCATCTACGCAAAATGTATCTTGTACGATACTACTACCCGGTCACCGTATCTCCCGCGATCTTAGCTATGGTCTCCAGTCCTCATAAGGGCGGGGTAATGCGACACAGCAGCCGGACCTCTGATCTTCTAATCAACGCGGCCCTTGAGCTGGGAGGCGGCAGACAAAGGCCGAAATCCTCTCGGAAGAAGGACTGCCGCAGACGGAGGAATTGAGATACAATATGTGTTACACCACTGATAAATAATACCTTCACATCTTTGTTAGGACATGTCATATATGCGTGTAAAATTTCTATGACCCAATGTGTCCCAAAAGTCAATGTTATCTATCGAAGGGTTGATAAACCAACTCATAGAAGACTAGAATATCAAAATATAAATTTAATAATAATAAAAAAACAGTTAAATTACGAAACATTGGCAATTAAATAAATTTCTCGAAAATCGCTACAAAATTCCATATTCAAAGATTCTAGTTATTATTACGCAACACTGAATTATCCTGTTATTGATCAAAGTTCAAAATAAAACTAACCATCACGCCGTTCCCCCGTAGGGTTAGGCAGAGACGAAAGCTTGTCATACAACTCTGTCTTGGCACATTCTTCTTGCTTCGTTCATATTTTTCAAATTATTTTCTTATGCTATCTTATCTTATCTTTTTTTTCTTTTCTTTTCTTTTCTTTTCTTTTCTTTTCTTTTCTTTTCTTTTCTTTTCTTTTCTTTTATTTTATTTTCTTTTCTTTTCTTTTTCTTTTCCTTTCATCAAAGCATCAAAACGTCCCTTTCTCAATCCTATTCATTACGTTTACATCAGCCTTGCATTCTTTCCGAATATCCACAAATTTAAACACGGTCATAGATTGTTAAATCTGACATACGCCTCAGGGATCTAATTTCTACAGTATTCAGTCTTTACCTTTATCCTTCCTCTACCAAAATAAAACTAATAAAAAGTGTGTGTCCCTTTGGACAGCAGAAAAATAGCTTTAATAATAATATTTGGATAATTTGTATAGTGCCGTTTTTGTGAAAAATCACCTCAAGGGCTCATTATTTTTAAATACCCTTAGTAAAATAAAGCAAATATTAAACCATTTTAAGAACTACACTAAATGTACGAATATATCTTTAAAAATATCTTTTTCTAAAAAATACTTTACAAATAAAAAAATATCTTATAGGAAGGTACTTAATCGTTTCTTGGCTTAATTACCTTCCATGTACCTAACAGATCCACTAGATCCAAAATTCTTTTAAATGTAACAATAATATTAGGACTGAGTAATTTAAATACTCGCTTGTACCTAGATTGCATTCAGTGGTTGATTATTTCGCTAAAATAGTAGATACTCGTATATTCAACTGCACTGAATCTAGTTACAAGAAGGCTATAATAGCATACCTCTTTCAAAAATATTACAGTTAATTTATTGCATTATAATATTTCTATTAAATTACTTATGTTTTTGGGTGCTAATCATTTACTCTATGTTATTTTTATATCACTATTATTTTATGTTTTATATTACACTGTTATGTAAAAGCCCATGGGGGCGTATATTAATACGTAATTAAATAAATAAATAATTTCCACAATTTTTCCATACAACAGTAATATTTTTTAAATGTGAGACTCGTACGTATATACGTATGTACGAACTCGCAAGGAAATGATATTAATTAATATAAGCCTTAAGTCCCGCGATACACGAATCAATTCTTGTGGTAATAAAAATATTTTTAAAGTTAATAATGAATTGTTTTTAAATATTATTTATTTATTTCGATAACGTGCAAAAAAGTCTTATGTGTAAATTTAAAAAATATGTTTGGGGCTAAAAGTGTAATATTATAATCAAAGAAATAATTTTGATTATTTTCAATGGGAAAATAAATATACTAAAAAATAATGTACTTCAGAAAAAATAAAATTAAAATATTTTTTTAACACGTTCTCAGTTGACGTTTTGTCTCTTTCTTTCATATTATCTATCTCTTTCTCCCTGTTCCATTGTTATAGTTGAAATGTTATTCTTAATTTTCTTAATGTTCTCTTGTTTTATTTTATTTTGCGTTCTCCCTCTGTATGTACGAGTATATATAACCACACACTTTGTATTTTAAGTTTATCTCAACACTCGAATGGTAAGACGCTCGACTACGAATTCAAAGGTCGCGGGTTCAAACTCGGCGTGCGCCAATAACTTTTATTGAATTAATATGTGTCATAACACATTTAATAAATATAAAATGATGAAAAGAATATTTGCGGCACGTTTCACAGTGGTAGATACTCTAAGTATCGCCCTGGTGAAAGACCACCATTCAGAATCGAAACACTGTTTGAAATGGCTTTAGACATGTTAGGTGACCAGATCTGAATAGCCAGGTACTTATTTACCTTCCTCTTAACCATATCCTTCCCCTTCCCACTACATTCAGCCTCTACTGGCTCTAAACGGTTGGGAGCAGTTGGCACTCTTGTGCGGTGTTCACTATAAAAATAAAAATAAAGTTTATTTTGTATCCTGATGATGCTTAGGCTAAGCAAAACCGGTAGGTCGTAAGAATTAAAATAAAATCTCCGGTCTTATACAAAGATATTACCTCATTTTCATTTTATATTAAAGTGATCCCAATTGCGTGTGCTATTTATTAATATGTGTCATAACACATTTAATTCATGTAAAAATAATAAAAAGTATATTTGCGGCACGTTTCACAGTGGTAGATACTCTAAGTATCGCCCTGGTGAAAGAACACCATTCAGAATCGAA
Organism: Drusus annulatus; assembly: GCA_022651775.1. Lineage (NCBI taxonomy): Eukaryota > Metazoa > Arthropoda > Insecta > Trichoptera > Limnephilidae > Drusus > Drusus annulatus. Next base: position 597,576 of record JAGWCC010000115.1, read on the forward strand.
ACGCTGTTTGAAATGGATTTAGACGTGTTAGGCGATCAGATCTGAATAGCCAGGTACTTCCCAACCTTCTTCTTCCTAATCTTCTCCCCCTCCCCACTACCGTCAGCCTCACAACATACCCCTATTGGGGATGCCATAGTCTCACTGGCTCTGGACGGTTGGGAGTAGTTGAGACTCTTGAAAAAACTGTGTGTTTGGATGAAAAATGATTACTTCTATTTTAGGCTTTCCGAGAACTGCGTTAAATATTACATGAATCCGTACGCATGTTGTCGTTTTTCTGAAAGTAAAGAGTTTCATGGAAAAGATTCAGTTCATAGAATTTCATAGAATGCCTTTTAAAATACGAGTGTGAAAATCCAGAGGAGTTGAGGAAAAAAAACTGCGATTCGAGGAATTTTAGGTATGCAATCACGACATGTTTTAAATAAGAGTAGTCTTTCTGATCTCCATTGCGTACTGCCTACTGAGAAACCAGCGATGTTAAATATGAACGTAATGAAAAAATACGAAGGATGATTTCAAACTTTAAGAAATTAAATCTCATAAATATTCTTAAATTAATATTAAATGTTCTTATGTTATATTAAGTCCTAACCTTCCTGTTTTTCATCCGTTTCTACATATCCAACCATTTTGCAATGCCTAAATTCGTATTCAACAACACCGTGTTCACAACAATTGACAATCAAACGTAAGAGTTTTGATGTGAAAAAACGCGTTGCACGTTGGTTTTTTGCTTGTTTGTCGGTTTGTTGTATTGATCTCCAAATAATGTAAAATAAGTGTGGTGTTTTTTTTGTGATTCGTTTTGTCAATAATACAACTGTGCAAGAATAATCAAGAACTTTAACTCCAACTAAATCGTTGAGTAAATGGTTTCCCATTTTCCCTTCATTCCATAATCTTTCCGCAAGCTACAATTTCCATCAAGTAGTATAGTTTTATCGTTTTACAGTCTACTATTTTCCAAATGCATCTGAAGCTGAAAACACATTCGGTGTTTTATCGCAGAAAAAATAAAAATTTACATATTACAGCAGTTTATATATTACATTGCATTTTAAAAGCTGTACAATCTTATTTGATTTGTATAATTTGTGTTTAATATACAAACTTTAATTGAGAATACAAAACATTAATATCTTTAAAAAAATGGACTATTTGCTAATAAACAGAGAAATTCATATTTTTTTGACCGATTTTTAAATATTTTCGCAGAAAGCAATCACTTTGTGGTTTGACATATTAAATGAAATGAAACAATAACTTTTATGAGACCAAATATTTTATTTTACTTTTTATTACCGACCGGTTTCGCTTAGCCTTAAGCATCATCAGTAGTCTAATATTAGGCATATTTCCCGTAAATCCATAAAAAAATATCTTTAATCCCTAATAACATTTTCAGTTGACGTTTTGCCTTTTTCAATTCATATCTCCGTCTTTATCACTCTGTTCCTTTGTTATAATTTAAATGTTATTTTATTGATTTCTCACTGTTCTCTTATTTTATTTTATATTGTGTTCTCCCACTGTGTGTATATATATATAACCGCACTCTGTGTATTTTTTGTTTGGCTTAATTTTGTATTCTGATGATGCTTAGGCTAAGCGAAACTGGTCGTTCGTAAAAATTAAAATTAAATCTGTGTTCTTATACAAAGATAATTTTCAATTTTTTGAATTACCGGAAAATATTTTTAAAAATACTGTAGAAACTTGTAGCCATGCTCACGCATGACTCAACAAAACACTTCGCTAAACTGTACTTCAGCGTGTATCGTGTTTTGTTGTGCTGCGGAAGGTTTCTTGGGTCACCCTTTAATGGATATGTGATGTTATGCAAAGGTTAAGCCATGGCTTAGGTCCAAAAGGCGGCCTCTCGTCCTTTGTCTGTCACGTGACAAGAACGTAACATTACTCCGCCCTACTTTAGGGCCGTCGAATGTTTGGCATATTGGTTCGACCCTCATAGCAGACATGTTTAAAGGTTGGGTCTGCCAATATCTTTAAGGGAGTATTAGTTACAATTTGTTTCCGTTTTTCTTACGAATGTTTAGGACGTTGAATACTATAAAAACTGTGATTCTTACGAAAGGTTAAAATGATAGAAATAGGATATAGGAGAAATGGTACAAATTGGAATGAAAATTTCTAATTTTGTAACGGTTAATTCATAGTGGAATTCCATTTTAATGATTTATTAAAACAAATTTATAACTTTATTCCACTTATTTATTTTTTGACTGGACCGGTTTCAGCCTATAACGGCCATCTTCAGACTAGTACAGGTTGTTTTTATTCTATGGCTTATATACTATTTTCGGGATGTCAGGGGTAGTAAACCATGATTTTACTTTAATTATATTTATCAGTATTGCTGCATGATCTTACTAGTTACAAGTTACTTTTAGCTTATTATTTTATATTTCTATCTGGTATGATTTTTTATTTAAGATGGGTTACAGTTGTATTTCTCTAAGTATGATTTTACGATGTATTTATATAATGCAAGGTTGGTGAATACTGATTATTAATGAGTTTATTTTAGGTTTTCCCATCTTAATTGTAGTGTCTAGATTTTCCATACTGTGCATACATGCTGAAACCGGTCACGTCAAAAAATAAAAAAAGTGGAACAAAGTTATAAATTTGTTGTATTAAATCATTGGAATGAAAATGTTTAAAATGTATTCATTTATAAATTAACGGACTATTATTTTAATACAAAAAAAAAACATAACGTGAAATAGGAAACAAGAGCAACAGAGAAAGAACAGCACACGCATAATATTATAATGGAGAATTCAAAATATTGGTTTGTTTTTTCAAGTTGAGTATAACTCTTCTATCTGGTCCCCCGTCGTTAAAATTATATTTATATTAGACATCAAATTCAACTTTTTATCACAAATTTATTTTTATATTAACGGACCATTGTCCAATTACAAAAAAAATACACAGAGCGTAATGGGAAAAAGAGCAACAGTGAAAGAACAGCCCATGCAAAATATTATAATGAAGACAAAAATAGGAAAAATATACATTATAAATAAGATTCAAGTCAAAATTTTGTAGAGTCGTAAAGAATGACAAAAATCATTTAAACTCGTACCAAAAATTTCAAGACGGCGACTTAAGTTAACAAGCCTCGACATTATAGATAATATAATACCTATACTTCGTAGAGTGATGATTGAGGCACAGTAATTAATTGTTTCTGAGTCTACGGTAAGGAGTGTTGAACTGGATGAGTTGCAACTAAGACGGTGAATAAATATTTTTTTTAATTGTGAATATCGCACAAAAGTCCAAACTGCTTCTAACCGTCTGGAACCAGTGGGACTATGGAATCCCCGATTCAGGTATGTTGAGAGGCTGAAATTGGTGGGGAGGGAAATGGGATGGGAAAGAGGAAGGTCGGAAAGTACCTGGCTATTCAGATCTGGTAACCAAACACGGCTAAAGTCATTTCAAGCAACGTTTCGATTCTGAATGCTAGTATTTCACCGGGTGATATTAAGAGTGTGCCACTCTAGAATATGTCGCAAATATACTTTAACCTTAGAGTATACTAGAGGTAGCCCAAGCCAAGGCAGTGAAGTCAGTTTTGGACTTGTTTTTGATGATTTTAACATGACTCGGCGCACCTGGGCATGGCTAAGACTAAGGCTACGGTATTTATACATCTATTCATATCACATATAGACATAATGTTTTTGTGTATTCGTATAGCCACTTTTTCACAATATTTTTATCAACAAAAATAACCTAAAAAACCGTTTAGTTGTGTCAAGTTTAGTGGCATAGTAAAAATATGTAGGCGGAGTCCCGCCGTTAACCAGCGAAGATAGCCATGGTGATTTTTCACAAAAACGGCTCTATACAAATTATCCAAATATTATTATTATTATTGCGACAGTATATAGAAGCGGTCCAAGAAATTTGTTGTCTCTTTCTCTCTCATGGTGTACGATGTAAAAACTCGGAGAAAGTGGTTTATTACAATTTCGGATGGGTTGGGTAAAACAAATTAGCTATCCCTCCATATATTGTTACTTCAAGACTATAACATATATTGTTTAATATTATTTAAATGTTAAATAATACATATTACTTTTGTGTGAAATGTTTTTTTTGCGCATACTAAGATTTGAATCTGTGACCCCTTTCCCTTGCTTGTCCTCATTATTTTCAGCCTCACAACATACCCCGATTGGAGATGCCATAGACTCACTGGTTCCAGTCGGTTGGAACCAGTTGAGACTTTTGTAATCCTTTTTGTAACCCTTTTAGAATGACTATGCACCGCGAAACGTACATGGGGTAGAAATTAACAAATAGCATGAATTTCAAAATCTCTCTAGATTCATACGTATAAATTATAGATGATGATTCAGATCCAATCATCTTTTAATTTAACTAACCAATGAACTGTATATATTCGAAAAATTGAAGGACCCTTGGTCGAATTGAGTAAGCATATACTAAAATACCTTTCGACCTCTTCTTGACCCGAAAGATTATTATTTTTAATTTTGAAACTGTTAATTCGTGGTGGAATTCCATTTTAATGATTTAATAAAACAAAGTTATAACTTTAAAATCATGTGACTACTAAAATCATGCAACAAAACTGATGATTATAATTAAAGTAAAATCATTGTTTACTACCCCTGACATCCCCAAAAATAGTATATAAGCCGAAGGTTAACAACAACATGCACTAGTCTGAAGATGGCCATCATAGGCTGAAAACGGTCCAGTGATAAAATAAAAGTGGAATAAAGTCATAAATTTGTTTTATTAAATCATCAAAAGATTATTAAATCAATTACATCAATTTTCTGTTCAAGAAAGAACCAAAGTTTATTTGAATTTCCCCCTTAAAAAGATAAAACTGACGTTACTCGGGGTACACAGACACGCCTATAAAACACTTCTATCGGTTTTTATCTTCAGTGGTAGATACTGTAGGTATCGCCTCAGTGAAAAGACCACCATTCAGAATCGAAACGTTGCTTGAAATAGCTTTAGCCGTGTTTTTTTACCAGATCTTAATAGCAAGGTACTTTTTAACCTCTTTCTTCCCCATCTCCTTCTTTCCCACACTACTTTCAGCCTCGCAACATACCCTATTTGGGGATGCCATAGTCCCACTACCTCCAGACGGTCGGGAGTCGTTGAGACTCTTGTGCAGTATTCACTATAAAAAATAAAATAAAGTAAAGATTCTAAAAAATACGCCATCCGAGATTAGTTTCAAGCAATTGAGTCAAAAATACAAGCCCCATAACCATGTCAAAAGGGGTATTAGAAAAAATCACAAAACGTGTAGCAAAACTAGCATTAAAACGTTACTTAAAACAGCTTTAGCCGTGTTTGTTGACCAGATCTAAATAGCCAGCCACTTCCCAACCTTCTTCTTTCCCACCTCCTCCTACCTGCCTACTACTTTCAACATCACGCCATTCAAAATTAATTTTCTCGAAAAAAATTGAGTCCAAAACCAAATCGAAAGCAGAATTTGAGATGAACCACAAAACATGTAGCGAAACTGGTAGTCCAGATTCGAATGTACGTAGGCACCGACACGATTTGCAACAATTATACACGCTGTGCACGCGTTAATTTGGTAAAAAAGTTGCATTATTATCTGCAATACAACCTTAAAGCTAGGCGGCTGGTGTCTGCCAAAGGCCGCCCGCAAGCCAAACAGAAAGACAAACAAAGCTCAGCATTGTTTGGCGGGCTCGCGAGTTGAACGAGAGCTTTTGCGGCATTCCGCGGTAGTCTGGCAGCTTCCCACCCCCAGATACTTGGCCCGACCTCCCTTCACGTGCTGCTGCTCTGGTATTTTGGTTATACGAACGAAGAGTTAAGCGGCTGGCGGCGGCGATAAAAGGCAAAATAGCTGTTAAGTTTTCTATTAAAACTGTTAAGAGATTCAAGATTGCGCAGCCTATTTTTTTATACTGAATACCGCAGAAGAGTCCCAAGTACTCCCCACCCTACACAACACGGCAATTAAGCCATTAAGGCGACCACATTTGAATAGCTAGATACTTCTCCACCTTCCTCTGCCTATCTCTTTTCCCTCCCCACTACATTTAGCCTCACATCATACCCCAGTTAATCATGACACAAGACAACTTTTGGTTGCTAACTAGCTTCATCACTTGTTTGCGACATCTTTAGGGCAAGTAAAGAAATACAAAATTAGAAATTAACCAAAAATTTAAGAAATTAAGAGTGTTCAATACATCTCAAGTTTTTTAATAATCATTTTTGATGATATTTCAGTTTTTATTTACAGCGAATGCCGCAGAAGAGTCTAGAGTTAGTGAGACTATAGCATCCCCAATTGGGGTAAGTTGTGAGGCTGAATATAATGGGGAGGGTAAGGAGATGGGTAAGAGGAAGGCGGGCAAGTACATGGTCATTCAGATCTGGTCACCAAAAACGTCTAAAGCCATGTCAAGCAACGTTTCGATTCTGAACGGTGGTCTTTCACCAGGGCGATACTTAGAGTATCTACCACTCTGGAACGTGCCGCAAATATACTATATTTTATTTTATATCAATTAAATGTGTTATAACCATAGACATAAAATACAAGACACGTAATATTCATACAAATCTTACAAAAAATGTAGCACCACTAATGTTGCACCACTTAATGTTTCTCCCGCGTATCTAACACTCTGGAAAGTGCCACAAATATACTATTTATTATTTTATATGAATTAAATGTGTTTTAACACATATTAAACAAATAAAAGTTATTGGCGCACGCCGGGTTTGAACACGCGACCTTTGGAGTCGTAGTCGAGCGTCTTACCACTCGTATAAGATTGAAGTAGAATAATGAGAAATTTTATGAGTGTACGGGAAATATACCTAATATTAGACTACTAAGCGAAACCGGTCGGTTATAAAAAGTAAAATAAAATCTGTGGTCTTATACAAAGTTATTATTTAGTTTTGATTATTTATTGTAGCGTCCGTAAAGCGGTTACAGCGGTGAAGTGAACTTGTAAGAAGAATAATATTATAATTTTTGCATTTTAAAAACAATTTAAATGTACAAAAAGGCACTTCGACAACAGACTTTAAATTTGAACGCATTGTTATATCTGATTTCGTCTATGAAACAATACTCATTCCCAAATCTATTATTCCTTTGAATGGGAGATCAACAACGTATTTACTTTTGAAATTCGAACATGCGGAACAAAATAATTGCCAATTAAAAAAGGTTTAATTTTAATTTGTAAATATGTACTTAATATCGCAAGTACTTGGTTAAGTGATATTCAAATAACCTCGTGCCAACATTTTTGACAATATTCCATCGTATTCTGCTATTTGGGAAGTGCTTGAAGCCAATCAACCTCCCCCTGTGCATACATATTACTATCGAGATTGCCACCAGTGCAGAATCCTTTGCCAAGGACCTCAATCCGAGTCAGTGTACACAGCATCCCGTAATTCTGATCTGTTTTGCTCTCTCCATGGTAAATTGCGGAGAAAGCGCTTTGGTCAATGGTAGGTGGACATTGCTTATCCTGTAGCTTTAATTAATAAAATGCTTTTGGACTGGCTTTCTTTTGAACATTATTATTTTTTTGAGCTTTGTGGTGGACTATTTTCGCTTTTCGGTTTCATCCAGAATTTAGGATTTTATCTTTTTTTTAAATTAAAATTATCCCCACAAGCGTCCCAACTGCTCCCAACCGTCTAGAACCAGTGAAACTATGGCATCCCTAATTGGGTTATGTTGTAAGGCTGAAGGTGGTGGGGAGGGAAAGAGATGGGAAAGCGGAAGGTGGGAAAGTACCTGGCTATTCAGAGCTGATCACTAAACACGGGTAAAGCTATTTTAAACGATTCGATTTCGAATGGTGGTCTTTCACCAGGGCGATACTTAGGGTATCTACCACACTGACACATACTCGTATTAATTAAATAAAAGTTATCTGTGCACGCCGGGTTTGAACGCGTGACCTCTGGATTCATGATCGAGTGTCTTACCACTTGACCACGGAAGCTATAAATTTATCTTTTAGTGGATTACAACAATCTTTTTCATTTTTACCTTTTTTATCAATTTATTAAATTTAATACGCTTAAAAGAGCTTTTACATTTACGAGTAAAGGTAAATTTTACTCACCAATTATAATCATTTGCTCATATGAAAAGTAAGAATGAGTATCAAACATAAGTATTCCATACATTGTACTTGTTTGATTACATCAAATTAATATTGGTGGAAGATATAATATGATATTATAGCCTTCTTGTATCTACATTCCGTGCAGGTGAATACATCAGCCACCTCTGCGTATGTATTACCAATCTCATGCAATCTACGTTCAAGCGAGTATCTGAAAGACCAACAGTCCTGATATTATTGCTTCAGATAAATAAATAAATGAATCGATATATAGATAGATGAAAGAAGGGATCTACATACGTTTTTTTTTCCATTTAAAAGTGTGGCAAGTGTAAAAAAATATCCGATAAGCAGGAAATGTAATGGAAATGTATTTAAGCACCCCATGAGATATCGTAAATTTTTTTTTTTTTATTTTGCTTGCTCAAATTCTTCATAAAGAGGTGTTTTTTATTTCGTACAAAAGTTGGTTTCTTTCTGAGCGTAAAGCATTGTTGGTTCGTGACTCGCTGTAAGTCAACTATTCGTATCCAATTATTGGACATGACGATGTATAAACAGAAATTGTTCTAAACTAAACCTAACCCGCCATAATAGAACGTGTAAATAAAGAAGGAGGATTATTGCCGCCAAGTTTAACCCACGTGAGCGGAAGGCGGGGGGAATGGGGAGGGAAGGGAGAAGGGGATGAAGGGATGCGAAGTCCCCTCTGTCTCCTTTCCTTCCTACTCCCCCTGGCCTAGGCTCGCTTCCGGTTGGCACAGACCGGAAGTCCGCCCACCTGAGAGAGAAATTATCTACCCGGACATTAAAGGATAAAATTTACAGATCGATTTTGTATTGGTAACTGTTATTGTTCCAAAACTGTCGCACCATTAAATTGGATTAATTTTCATGGCGTGATTTGAGCAGTTCTTCGCTACTTTAATGTTTGTTTAACGTATCGACTGTGTGACTGAAACTTGTGTGTATGCTTGACACCTGATTATAACTTGATCGAATGCTGAAACGAGCCAAAAATCGGTGGTTAACGAGGGCGATTATTTGAAGTGGAAACGGTTAACAAATCATAATGGCGCTAATCATCGATTTGTGACAGTGTAAAATGTGACAGTGGTTCAAATTACTAGGCCTAAGTTAGCTTGCAAAAAATGTGGAATAACAACTTTGACCTTAGCACAATCAAACATGACTGGAGTTTTCTCAAAATACTTGTTTTACGTTTATAATTCCCTAACAATGGAAATAGTTTCAAATATGTGACCAGGTCTGAATAGCCAGATACTTCCCAACCTTTCTTTTACCCACCTCCATCCCCTCCTCACCAACTTCAACCTCACAACATATCCAATTAGGGATGCCATAGTTACACTGGCTCCAGACGGTTGGGAGCAGTTAGGACTCTTTTGCGGTATTGTCTATTAAAAAAAAATCATAAATATGATATATACTCGTATAATCGGGAGCTAATAAATAGCTCGTTTAAGGCTTTGCAAGGAATTATTTTCAATGAAAAAAAAACATTAAAAAATATATTTGCTTACGAGATTTGGCCAGGTTGTGTATTTTTTTGATTTTGTACTAGAATACACTAAAAAGACACTTTCGACAATAAGGTTGGATACGAGGTATTGTTTTGACAGCTAATTCTTTATACCCAACCTATTCAGATTTGGTATTAATCCCTTTTTCCGGGTTTTTACTTCGTACACCATGCGAAAGAAAGAGACAGCAAAATCTCCCCGAATTATCACACCAATTTAAAGTATTGTTAGAATGTTCTTCGTGTCCCGCGTCTCCGTTGACTCCGCCCACACGTTATGATCCGCGAAATAAATTGACATAACTCAACGGTTTATTAGGCTACATGCTATATTTTTGTTTATAACAATACTGTGAAAAAGTGGTTATACGAATAAACAAAAATATTATGTCGACATGTGCTGTAAATGGATGTATAAATATCCTAGCCCTAGTCCTAGCCACGCCCAGGTTTAGTCGAGTCCGACAAACCTTGTGAAAACTGATTACAGCTCTCTCTACAGCGCTCTCCCTTGTATATTATTGCTCTGAGGTTATGGCACAATTGTTATTTCGAAAATTCCCTTTTAATCAAAATCTGTAGTCTTATACAAAGGTATTTTTTTATTTTTTTTATTTTTTATTATTGTACAACAGATATAAACCCAATAACAGTACAATGGAACAACAAGTAAGCAATTTCACATTATAAATTTTTTAAATTAATAAGTTTTTTGAACTTTTGTAAATTATCTGAAAATATATCAAAATTTATAGATGATGTATTTAGCAGAATTATACCTCTTGTAATGCTGAGCCAAAACATCTGTCAATTAATTTTTTTTGATTAAAATGTGTAGTTTTCACCGTCATATAACTTTATTTTACACAAAAAAAAATCTTCACATTTCCTTAACATTTCTCTCGCGAAAGTTGAATTTCCTCTCCGTCTATGCAGATAGTTTTTCCGCTTGAGCGATAAGCCTAGCGCTGAATAATTCTGATCGTATCGCGACCCTATTTAAATGTCCCGGAAGGCTGATACCCGAACTATACGAATTTCATCGGCGGTTGCAAAGTTTAGTTTGACTCTATCATTCCACCAATATTATTTATTAGCAGCCTGCCATGACATTTCTAATTAGTTAGTAACTTCCATGAATTTAACCCCATTCCCAGTTAAGCCCTAACGTTGCTGTCCTCGTGTGCACGCGATATCGACTAAAACCGATATAATATAATGATTGTATCAAAACCAGACCGTATTAAAAATTTGGATATCCGGAAAGAATGCTAACAATTAATGGAGGACTGAACGCTGTTGGGGCAAATAAGAAATTGTCCAAAGAAGCGAAGCTAGCAGTCCACAATGGAATGCTTATACCAACTCTGATGTATGGCAGTGAGGCATGAAACTGGCAGAGCAAGGATGAAAGTAGACTAAATGCTGTGGAAATGAGATCCCTGAGAGGTATGTGCGGTAAAACCATGTATGACCGTATTAAAAATGTGGATATCCGGAAAGAATGCAAGGCTGATGTGAGCGTAATGAATAGGATCAAGATAGGGATGCTTAGATGGTTTGAGCATGTAAAGCGAATAAACGAAGAAAGGAGTGTGAAAAAAATATGTGATGCGAAACTGAATGAAAGAAGAAGTCGAGGACGCCCAAAAAAAGACATGGCACGAAATTGTCCAAAGAAGCGAAGCTAGCAGTCCACAATGGAGTGCTTATACAAGCCCTGATTTTTGGCAGTGAGGCATGGATTTGGCGGAGCAAGGATGAAAGTAGACTGAATGCTGTGGAAATGAGACCCCTGAGACGCATGTGCGGTAAAACCATGTATGACCGTATTAAAAATGTGGATATCCGGAAAAAATGCGAGGCTGATGTGAGCATTATAAACAGGATCAAGAAAAGGACGCCTAGATGGTTTGGGCATGTATAGCGAATGAATATATGATGCGAAAGTGAATGGAACAAGAAGTCGAGGACGCTCGAGAAAGACATGGCACGAACAAGAAAATTAAATACTTGAATCGGGTCATGTGGAGAGTCAGCATAACAGAACAGTATGTATGAGACGATGTATGAATATGAATGAAGCGAGGAGTGTGTGCCAAGACAGAGTTATATGGCGGTCCGTCCTCTCTGCCTACCCCTGGAGAGAAACGGCGTGATGGTTAGTTAGTTAGTTTTATAAATATTTGATTTTAAAAGGAAAACTATTTTTTAAGTACACTCAAATTGATGTTTGGAAACTTAAGATTGGAAAGCAAATTGCCACAAAGGGTAAAATTTGAAGAAACTCAGTAAAAAATACAAGAATGTATTCATTTGTGTCGATATAAAGCATGTTTTTTCTAGGAAGGAATTAATCAATTTGAACAAAAATAATTATTTGCAATATGCTATTGTGAAGGTAAAATTAGAAATGTCTTCAGTAGTACCTGGTTAAATTAAATCAGGTAACTCAATGCTCTCACTGAGTTACCTGAAGCGACAAAAAGCTAAAAAAAAGTCTCAAGCTAGTGCCGCTTGAGTCAAGCCTTCTCCAAAAATGGTAAATATATATCTTAGATGGCTTAGGGGCACAAAAGTCTTCAGAATCAAATGAAAGTTTAAGTTTGAAAAAATTAAAAAAAAAAAAAAAAACTCTTAACTGCATATTCAACAAATTTTTGACCAACTTGTCGCTTAAGCCGTTTTGCTTTTCAAGTGGCGATATATATTTTTTCAATTCAGCATTTTGGGTGTGTTGCGAGTCTAAAGGTAGTATGGAAGAGAAGGAGATGAGAATGAGGAAGGTTGGGAAATTCCTAACTATTCAGATCTGGTCACCAAACACGGCTTAAGCCATTTCAAGCAACGTTTCCATTTTAATGGTGGTCTTTCACAAGGGTTATCCGAGTATCTACCACTCGGGAACGTGGCGCAAATATAGTTTTTATTATTTTATATGAATTAAATAAAAGTTATTTGCACACGCCGGGTTCGAACCCGCGACCTTTGGATTCGTAGTCGAGCGTCTTACCACTCGACCATAGAGTCCATTTCCCTCAAGTTTTCCACCATTCGGAATCGAAACGTTGCTTGAAATGGAATTCGACTAAGCCGTGTTTGATGACCAGATCTGAATAGCCTAGTACTTTATAGTAACCTTTCTCTTCCACATCTATCCCCTTCCCGCTATCTTCAGCCTCACAACATACCCCACTGACATATTATGTGTTGTTTTATATGAATTAAATGTGAAATATGAAAACACATATTAATTAAATACAATTTATTTTCGTACGCCGGGATTTGTACCTCCACTCGACCACGGAGGCCGTCAATTGACCGATTGTTAAGGTAGTATTTTTCAACATCAATCTCCTTTACAGAAGGAATGCTTAGTTGCTTAGCTGCTTAATTAGGAGTACAGATGTCAGTTTCCAATCAGTTGAAACCGCCCCTAAGCTAAGAGCAAAATCAATCGCAGAATGCCTAACGTCCCACACTAGAGAATTCGCAGATTTAGCAGAGGAAGCTGTTGGAATTTCAAATCCTGGCATTTGGATGTTAGTTTTAACGTACGAGACATTACAAGTGCTAAATCGTTTGCATCGTTTTAAAATCGTCCGTTAAGGATTCTAATTCGACAAGGTTTGAAAAAACCGTCGTTTATTATAAATAGTATGATGTAAATTGAGACCCCTGAGACGTATGTGCGTAGAACTGTGTATAACCGTGTTAAAAAATATAGATATCCAGAAAGAATGGAAGGCTGATGCATGCGTAATTTATTTATAAATTAACGGACTAAAGCCCAATTACAAAAAAGACATAAAACACAAAATGGAAAAAAGAGCAACAAAAAAGGAAAGGAATAGCACATACATAATAATAAACGAAGCGATGACAAAAATAAGAGTAAATAAACATAAGAGAGAACATTCAAGCCATGGTCTAGTAGTTTTGGTAGAGTCGTAAAGAATGACAAAAATCATTTGGACTGCTACCAAAAATTTCAAAACCATAGTTTGAGTTAACAAGTCTCGACATTCTGGACATTGGAGAATTATACCCATAATTAGTATTGTGATGATTGAGAAACAGCAATTCATTGTTTCTGAGTCTGCGGCAAGGAATGATGAACTGGATAAGTTGCAACAGAGAAGGTGAGGCATTAAAACAATTAATAATTTTGTAAATGAAAATTAAATCAAAGTCTTTCCTGCGCTTTTCTAATGAAGACATCTAATGATTAGGATAATAAAGGGACTCTTAGATAGTTTGGGCATGTAGGGCAAATGAACAAAGAAAGTAGTGAGAAATAAATATATGAAGCGAAAGTGAGTGGACGAAAAAGTCGGAAACGTCCGAGAAAGACCTGCTTGGATTTAAAAAAAAAGTTAACTCAGGTAACTCAATGTTCTCACTGAGTTACCCACAGCGACAAAAAACTTCAAAAAATCTCAAACTTGTGTCGCTTGAGTGAAGCCTTCTCTCGAATAATAAATATATTTCAAATGACTGAAGGGCAACAGAAATCTTCAGAATCAAACGAGATTCAGAGCATTAGATGCAGACAAAAACACTGATCAAAACTGCATATTTAACTCATTTTCTACCAAAGGGTCGCTTAAGCTCTTTTGCCTTTCCAGCGACGATATTATCATGTATAGTTTTTTGTGTATTTTTTATGAAACTCTATAAGTTCTCCGTTTTTAATGGTTATTGATTTGTTTTATATTTCGTTTTAAACTAAAAGAGTATTGTGACCATCACTTCATTCTACGCATTCTACGATAAGGCTGTATCTATTCATTCCGACTCCGAGCAGCCTTCTTTTCGCAAGTAATATTTTGCACAAAGCTCTCGGCGACCTGAATAATGTAGGTAAATGAAATCAAAAGGTAAAGGCGGGCGGCCGGGGGGGGGGGGACGATTAACAAACCAACTGGTCGTAAATTCTAAAGACAACAGACACGGCACGGGAGTCAAACACGGAGTAATTCCCTCGCTGTTTAACTTGCTATAAATATAACAGCTAACGTTAACGGTCCGGTTCTTTCTGTACACACTGTATTGTACAGTGATTACTAACCCTCTCTTGCATGTGACAAAAAACTAAGGAACCTACCTTAGAATACATAGAGTGGAACCTATCCAAGGCAGTGTAGTCAGTTTTTGATGATTTTTGCCGGACTCGGCAGACCTGGGCGTGGTTAAGGCTAGGGCTAGGGTATTCATACATCCATTCATTGCACACGTCGACATGATGTTTTCGTTTATTCGTATAACCACTTTTTAACAGTATTGTTTAAAAAAAAAAAACATAGAGCCTAAAAAACCGTCTAGTTGTGTTCAGCTTAAAAAAATGTGGGCGGAATTCCCGGAGACGCGGGAGTTCTAGATCATCCTTACAGTACATAAAAGCGGTGTGTTATTTTTTTGTCTCTTTCTTTCTCAAGGTGTACGACGTAAAAACTCGGAGAAAATGATTTATCACAAGTTTGGATAGGTTGTTGACCAAATAAAACTTTGAATTGTAGCCGTCTTCAAAGAGAAGATCTAAATAGCTACGCACTTTCCGACCTCCCTCTTCCCCATCTCCTTCCAACCCTCGCAACATAGCGCAGTCGGGAATGCCAATGTCTCCATTGGCCCCGGACAGTTAGGATTCTTGTACAGTATCCGCATAATTTAACATCTTTTATTATTTTTAAATACATTTATATGTATATTGTAGTAATAAAAATATTTGAAAATTATGCGTGGTTGTTTTGAATAGTGCCGTTTTTGTAAAACCATTAGCTCTCTTGAGGTTCACCAAAACGAAGCTCTGCTAATTATCCAAATAGTATTATTTTATTATAAGCTGAAAAAGTTTGTGCAGTGATGAAGGACTTAGCTAGCAGAGGAATTGAACCCACGACCATTGGGTTATCGGCTCTTTACCTCCATGACCTCTACACTAAAATATTGCCTTTGCTTTGGAAGATAGATATTTATATATGATTTTCTTTTTGGAATTTTGCATGCTTTGGGCATTACGTTGGATAATATATATAAGGCTTCGAGCTAAAGCAGTTTTTCATTGAAACGTGTACCTTATTATAATCTGAGAACTTCTTTTCACACTGCTCTTTAGACCGAGTCAGGAAATTCAAATTCAACAAGATTGACCTTTCAGGTCACTTCACATAAACATAATTACTATATTTATTTATAGTTTGGACAATTATCTGTGTATTGATAGTTCGAGTTTAGGAAAAGAGAGCAAATTTCTTAGGAAAGCATTTAAGGCAAGAGTTTAGTGCCATTAATGAATTTTAAGGAACGAAGATAATTTATAAAATACCAACATATATCAACAAATTATATAATAATTAGTAAAAATTAAATAATAACTTTGTTTAAGACCACAGGTTTAATTTTAATTTTCCTTTCTGACCGGTTTCGCTTAGCCTAAGCATCATCAGAGAATATGTATAAGTATATATAACCACACACTATGTGTTTTTTGCTTAGTTTAATTTTGTACCCTGATGATGCTTAGACTAAGCGAAACTAGGAATTAAAAATTATAATAAAATTTGTGGTCTTATACAAAGTTATTATTTAATTTTCATTAAATATGTCAAACTACAAAGTGAATGCTTTCTACGAAAATACATTTGGGATTTTTTGAAGGAATCAAACACGGTGTGGCTTGAAGATTGTTTATAATTTAAATTACAAAAACTCAATCAATGATAAATAACATTAAAAAAAAAACAAGATACACAAAGAGAGAAAAGGGTGATACCCAATTAAATTATCCCAAACTAAAGCAATAGTAGGACGTTTTTTCTGCAACTGAACAAATTATCGACGAAAATGTCTACATCAGTACACTCTATCATATTAAATAGTCGACGCATTTGAGACAGAGGGCTAAAGTAGGCAATGTTATTAATATTGAATTTTAATTATTAAGCAGTCTTAGATTAATAGTGTCTAATAATATGTGATATCAATCAAGGGCTTAATGTTGAAGTTAAAGGAGTTATGCGTTGAATTAAACTCTGAATATCGCAGCATAATCATTCCTTAACCTCGGCTGTTATAAAGAGCCTTTTGCTTAATTCACCCGGGTTTCCGGTCCTAGTTTCCTCAGGGGAGGCGACGGGGTGGCTCTAGGCTAATAATAACTCCCTTACCACTAAAATACACCCTGCGTTGAGCAACCCTCCTACGCGTCAGTGGCGTTCAGTAAATCTTACGATTTTTTTTATTTCCAGGAAGAAAAAAATACTTTTTCAATTCAATTTCTTTCTGGGCTTTCGTTATTTGCGATGCAAGCAGATTTTTATTTAACCTTACCGATTATTAGTTCTGTACTCATAAAGGCAACGATTTAATTATACTCATTGATATTACAAACAGTCTCAGTATTGAATTTCTCACGCATAGGCTTTGCCTTTGTTTGGATTTTTTTGTTTAACCTTTATGTGACTGAAAAGGTACCCGGGTACCCTCTTCGGTTTTCAACATAGATTTTTTTAATGTTCCAGTAAGTCTAACCGGCTGAAACTTCATGACTTCTCCACAATAGTGAAAATGAACAATTGAACATAACCGTGGGATATGTGGAGGGTGGTATATTAGCAGAAAACAAATAAGTATAATTTACTTCTGATGACCGAAAGGGTACCCGGATACCCTCATGTATTTTATATGGCGTAAAAACCCGGAGAAATTGATTTATTCCAAATCTGTATAGGTTGGGTAAAAACAATTAGCTCCCTCTCCATATATTATTAATTCAAGATTGCAATAATAATAAAAATATACGTATAAAGTGTTCGGTACATAAAAACGATTTAATTTATATTTTCTTTATTTTAACTTTATTCTAATTTACTTTTGTAGATGCGTATTTTTACGAAAGACAATTTTTTATGTAATTCAATTGAAATAAGCTAAATATTATTATTATTTAGTTCTGTTATTTTTAGTGACAGTTGTTTTTCTGAGTTTGAGGCCATTATCAAACTGTGGTGAGGCCACATGGAAACGACGTATTTTTATGATTTTGATTTCTTGTTCAATTACCACTTATTACGGCAAAAATCCAATTATCTTAAATTTCTTGTTTTAAAGTGTATTTTTCCCATTTAGTGATTACAAACTATTGCTTTTAAGGGCAAGTTTTTCTAAATAGTTAAATAAGGTGATTTCCCATTAGTTTTTCTTCCCATTTATGAAATAAATGGTGTGAATTTATTTGTTAAGTACCTGTCTTGATTATATATTGAATTATTTAACGAAATTATACATTTTCGTGTTATTTTTATTAGATATTTTTTTTTTTATTGACATTTAAAGGAGTAGAAATTATTTTTATTTTTTTCGATTATTGATTGATCGTTTTATTTGGATCAAACAAAACTGATTGCGTTTTTTTCAGTTAATTAAACTTCGCGTCACCGGCCGGCACTGTTCGTGAATTTGCTTACATACACCTAACTTATAAACTCTTAAGCCTTAAAGTAAAGCTAGGAAGGCCGCGAAGATACAATCGAACTTCAAAAGATTTGCCAGAAAGATACCGAGAATGGTTGATATCCCGCGAATTCAAATTGGGGAACATTTTTCGTAATGGCGTAGAAATTGAAAGTGAGGTTTTCCATATTTTTACATTCTCAACTGTCAAAACATTGGACGGGCCGTTGCTATGCGTGCTTTGCTGGAAATTGAAAAGAAATAATCGTTACGTATTTCCAGCGAATATTTACTTTAATAAACAACATTAACGCGGCTTAACTCTTCCTAAAACAATATTTGACTCAAAAGGTTGAATGTCGATTTGTTTCGTATTTCAAAGGGATTCGACACTAATATGTAATGCATGAATTTCTTTTAAATTTGCTCTATTTCTATTGAGTTTATTTTTCCATACATCTATGTTAATTTATAAAACAGCATACTTAATTAAAAATGTTTTTTTTTTAAGAAAGACAAACATTATCGTGTTAAGGGTCAGCACTCGAAAATTACACTTAACGTTACTTTCTAGCATTCTTATACAAATAATCCTACAAATGATGTATCTGAAAATGTTTTATGGGTTGAAAAAAAATGTCTGAGGTTTCAAGTGAATTTAATTTTACATTTGTAATCCTTTAAATTTTATAAAAAACATACTAAAATTTCGGTAAAAGGTGCAGTTTTGAAACCAAAAAAGCATTTTTAAATGTTTTATTCAAAATTCTAGTATTCTTTAAATAAAGAATTTGAAAGATTACCGTTTAATAATTGTATTTACTGGAAACCTCAGACATTTTTCTCACTACCCGTATAGAAATAACAGATGAATCATTTGTAGTATTGCTTGTACTAGAAAGCCAAAAAGTGTCTATCGTTTGATGCCCTTAAGAATAACCTGACTACATTTGAACTCTTACTACCATAAGCGCCCCCGAGGAGATTTTTTACAAAACGACGCTACGCTAATTATCCAAACATTGTTATTGATTTATTAAACAAGGAAAAAGTTTGAACAATGATAAAGAACTTAGCTAGCAGAGGAATTGAACCCACGACCATTGGGTTATCGGCTCTTTACCACCATGTCCTCTACACTAAAATATTGCTTTTGCTTTGGAAGATATATGTATATTTTTTTCGTATAGAAAGCAATCACTTTGTGGTTTAACGTATTTAATGAAAATGAAATGATAAAAACTATGTATAATACCACATATTTCATTTGAATTTTTATGACCGACCGGTTTCACTTAGCCTAAGCATCGTCAGTGTACAAAATTAAACTTAACAATAGATACAGTGATAATAATAACACTCTGTGTTCTCCCTCTGTATGTATATTTGACCGCACACTTTGCATTTTTAGGTTAAGCGAAACCGGTCGGTCATAAAAATAAATAATAAAACTATGGTCTTATACAAAGTCATTTTTTCATTTTCATTGTTATTTCTTTGATTGAAGACATTAGACACAACGTTCACAAAAATAGTTTGTTTTTCTTCGAGAAGTATTTTAAATAAAAATGGCACTGCATTTCGATACAAAGAAGTGACATATATTTTCAAATTCGAGTTAAATGGTACAACAGGGAATATATTACCTAAACGTATTTTCACATTTATTTATACTTGCTTTCCTAATAGTTTTATGGCATAAACCTTTAACTGCCCAAAAAAATCTACACTCAATTAAAATTATTTGTTAAAAAGTGAAATATTTATGTTCTCATTACTACAGTACTTAGAAGCTATTTTTGACTATTTATTTTGTGTTTTTATACAAACAGAACTGGGTGGTTGTCGCAGTACTTAATCTGATAACTTAACAAGCCGAGTAATGTGGAAAAAAATATAAGTCAGAATATGTGTATAAAATAAAAATAAACATAAAACGTAATAATATTATGTGTACATAAATATTTTTTAACGGTCTATGGAGTTATTTCAAATGTTGAATATCCTCTTTTGCTTTTTCGCACTAGCCTCAGTAACTCATTTTGAAGCTGTTAATTCGTGCTGGAATTCCATTGTAATGTTAAGATTTAAAAACCTTATAACTTTATTCCCTTATGTATTCAATAAAATAAGTCGTACGCTATGTTTTCGTGTGTTCATGCTTTCATAAGTTAATGTTTTAATGTAGCTATTAAATACTTTATGCTTAAGTTTATAACGTTATACATTTTGAAAATGTATTACTTTAATCTGGTCGTTTAGTCAAAATGTTAGTTCGCTTAATGAATATTGATATTTAGCTACATCGCTATTAGTGAGGTTACCTATTTCATGTTAACATCACCACGAGAGTAATTTTAAGGTACAAGGAATGTCCGAATAGATTATCTAAGGAAACCTATTGTTAAATATAGGTAAAGTTACTAGAGTGTACCTGACTTCGGGTGAAATATCAATTAATTACGCTATATGAAATAAATGCTGTATTTTTGAAGTTATACGCTATCTGACTAGGTTTTTGATTAGTACAAGTAGGTACTTACGTACAAAGATAATTCATTTTAAAAATGCGTAAGTGTGCTATTTTTTTCTGTTAATAACATTTAAAGCATTTTTGAGGTTAAAATTTAAATATTAATTTCTTTATGCATATAATGAAAAAATAAACGGAAAAAACACTGTCATATTCATACAACTCACTTATTATGTTGTTTCTCGACAACATGCATTATGCATGGACGTGAAATCATTTACAATAGCGTTGGGAAAAACTTCAATGTTTTGTGAATGCTTCACGAACTGCTAGTTCTTTAAAATGAACCCTTCGCAGTGAACACTTCAATTGAAGTCGAACTCACCAAAAAGAGATTTGAATTTGATTTAAAAAGGAACCGATTATTTGTCCAGTTCTTTTTGGAACTGGTTCCACGAAAAGTACTAACAAATCGACAAAAGTTCCTCGCCAAAACAAAAGTACTAATCGGTTAAGATTTGAAAACGAAAAGAACTGGAACCGGTTCCTTGCCCAAAAAAACACCTTGAAAAACGTTCTTTTAGATCGAACTACTTGAAATGAAGTACCTATTTACAGACTTTGAAATTCACCTTCGCAACTGAATATTAAAGCAGTTCTTTGTAATCTAACTTCCATTGAAGTATATGTTCCATGAAATGAATAAAGTTTGAACTTCCGCAAAATTAAATACTTTCACACGGAGCGGTCACAACGCTAAAATGAACTGCCAACTTCAATTGAAGTATTTGTTCAATGAACAATGGAAGAAGTAGGAACTGCCGCCAAAAGAAGTAGTTCTTCGAAGTAGTTCTTTCGGAGCGGTCACAACGCTAATTTGCAGGCATTTGTTTACAACTTTGCTTCGTAAGTAGTGGTCGAAATAAATAGACCATTGACATCATGCAATAAACCTAGGCATCTGTCAACATAACCCTTTAGAAACATTAGTCCATTAGCGTTTGCATCATAAAGTTATACTCAATTGAAAATGTCAGCTTACGAGATAAATTCTCGTCATTTGCGGGAGGTTGCTCATGACGATGCTCGACCCCATGTTGCGAGAGTGGTCAAGACATACTTAGAAACGTTGAAATAGGAAATTCTACTCCACCCGACTATCACTTGTTTCGGTCAATGCCACACGACCTGGCCGACCAGCGCTTCAGGTCTCACGAAGAAGTAAAAAAATTGGATCAATTCGTGGATCGCTTTAAAAGATTACCAGATATTAAGATGGGAAAAAATAGTGGCCAGCGATGGACAATACTTTGAATCATTATAAACTTAGTTATTAAAACTAGTTGGTGAAACACAAAATTAATTTTCATCATAATAAATTGCTTCATTAAATATGATTCTGGAAACGAGGTAAATATTTTTCCCAAGGCATTTCGAGGCTGTAAAAGACACTGACCCAATTTTTAAGAAGCCTGTTCGATTTTTTCCATTGTTTGCGAAATGTCAGGTGCCTACCCGCACAGCTCGCAGCTACCTTCCTACCTGCCAGCTCTCTCTCACCTGATTGGCCACATCGGGGCCAATCAAATTACTTGGGCATCGACTCACACGGAACCTAATCTGATCGGTTAGCGGCCAATCCGAATAATAAAAAAGTCATAAAAATCTGGATATTTAACGATTATTGTTTATTGCACTTTTTGTACATATTTTCAATATTTTTTGTTAATTGATGTCTGGAATGTCAGGTGTGATGTCGGAATTACAATTTCGGAGAAAAGTGTCTCACGACAAGATTCAAAATATGTTTGAGCTTAAAAAAACACTTTGATTGAAAGCGCTCGGAGCCTGTTTCAAACACATTTTGGTTTTGGATTTGAAGCAAAAATACCCAACCAAAATAAATCCTATTTTTTTTTAATCAAAATGTTCGGCAACTATCTAGTACGACTTTGAGTTGGCATATTGTTTTTGTTTTTCATTATTAAAAATAGAAAAAAATACATTAAGATTTTCCATAAGGTCAGTAGGAACAAAGATTAATGAAAAAAATGTTCCAGCTATTTAGAAAACACAATGAAACGAAAATTTTCAAAAAAGTTTTGTGTTGAAATTTAAAATTATAAACGAAAAATTTACGTTGGTACAAAAATTTGTACCAAACTTACACAGTATAAATGAACAAAGGGTTTGACTTTTACTATATGCCATACTTGTTTAAACTATCTTAATATACACAAATGAGAACACTAGAATAAAAAAAAATCTTTTCAACATTATTAATTATAAATAATTTATTTTTTGAGTACGTAAACCGTACCTACAAGTGTGAATTTTTCAAACTGATGTTAATTGAAACTATCAAATTTTAAAATAATCAAAATATCGAATCCCTACCAACTTAATTAAATACCTACCTATTATGTATTTTAGCAGACATTATTCTACATTTAAAATGGGTTTCTCAAAACAACCAAGATTTTTTCTTGCCAAATCAAATTACATCCTGTGATTTTCTACGGCTAACAACTAGTAAGGATTAAAAAAGCACATATTGTATATATATACATTTGAATCGTTGTAATCAAAAAAACTTACTGCCCACCTTAATCAAGCCCAAGAAAATTATATTTTTTGAACATCAACTGAAAGACTAACTAACTATAACGCCGTTTCTCCCCAGGGGTTAGCAGATAAAGTGGATACAACGCCATACATCTCTGTCTTGGCACACACTCCTTGCTTCATTCTCATTCATACATTGTGTCATACATCCTCTTATGTTATTCCAACCCTTGACATGGCCCGACTCAAGTGTTTGATTCACTTGATCGTGCCATGTCTTCCTCAAGCGTCCCCGTCTTCTTTTTCTATTATATTTCGCTTCATAAATTATTTTCAAACTCCTTTCTTCGTTCATTCGTTCTACATGCTTTAAACATATTTGCGTTATTTTCTTAATACTATTAATTACGCTAACATGAGCTTTACATTCTTTCCTAAGAACTAAAACACAGCATTCAATTTTTAAATATTACATAAAACAATATATCATATTTGATTTGTTCAGGTGAAAACCCCCACTTCCCTGTATTCTTTCCCCACCTCCAATTAGTTGTCTACCTCTATTATACGTATATTTCTCTCTGCTATTCATCACTGTCTTATGTATATCTCTCTGAATGTAATCCTGTCTCCCTCTACTATATCTTGTATCTCTCTCATTCATCACTGTCCTATATATATCTGTGTCTGTATGTATTATTATTTAGTTGATGTAAAAGCCCTGACGAAGCTTGAGATACGCGAAACCTGGTTGGCGGTTAACGCAAATAAAGTGGTGTTTTACAAAGTTTATTATTTTATTTAATAAACAATGTCACACCCCCAATTTTTTGCTATCTACGAAAAAAATTATTAAATAGTTTAACTGTTAACCTTGAATCTGTGATAAGTATTCGTTTGATCGGGCTATCATTTTTTATAATGTTAAATTTATACTTATATTTAATATCCCATATTATTTACGGAAAAGGTACATTTTAATTTGTATTTTAACAACAATTTTCAGAAATAATAGTGATAATAATAATAAAAGTGAACTTAATAACTAACTATAATAATATATGCATAATTTGTATGGCGCTGTTTTTGTAAAAAATCACCTCAAAGGCTTATACTCGTATAGCGCAGTTTTGTGATATTTCACCTTAAGTCTGCTTCATACTAAATTAATTATGCTAATAAGACTAACTAACAAGGAGAAAACTATAAACAATATGTATACAAATTAAAACTATCTAAAATCATGATCGTTATCATAAATTAAGAAAGAAAAAAGTTCAGATTTTATGGGTATAAAAGTGCATGTGTACATCAACAGATTAAAAAAACAATTTACCAGAAGCTAAGGGTATGAAAATTCAGATGAAACGTATGAATTCATATTAGCATATCTGTTAAATCAAAGAAAATTAAATTAGATTGAAGACAGTTAATATGTTGGTAATTAAAACAATAATATTCAAGTATTATAAGTAAACGATTCTAAAAATGCAAATAGTTTAAATGTAACAAGTAACAAAAGAACAATAAATATTTTATGACAATGAGTATATAGTTTTCAGTAGATAGTGAAGATATTTGTAATGATAGAAGTAAGGAGAAAACCGAAACAAAGCAAATTAAGGACGTTTTTAAAGATATTAAATTTCAATAAATTATAATAATTTAAGATCCGATTGAACTCTGCACTCTTGATGGCTTATTTCAGAACGCTTTTCAAAGTTGAAAAGGTAAATTTATTCAGAATAGTTAGCAATAAGTTGCCAATCGTTTTCTATTGCGCTGACGCATACTTGATTTGCTAAGGTATTTGTCTTTTTGTTCCAATATTATACTCCTAAGCGAGATACACTGCAAGCAAACCTACACTTTTCTGATTTAAAAGCATTATCAGTTCAACAATACTGTTGGCTATTTTCTTTCAGGCTGCCTTCATCGATTGATCTTTATTATGCTGAAACGTCTCAAACGCGCTTCAGGAATCTGAATATAAGGATTTTACTTCAGTTAATTAAATTCTCTACATCTTTTTTGAAACAGATAAACGTAGTATACAAACAATGAGAGCCTGTTTTAGCAAATACCTCACTTCCAGGAAAAAATCTACGGGAAGTATTTGTTCAAAGTAAAGTTTTCAAATAATTTGCTTACCAGAAGTAAAGAGCGAGAAGCTGGAGAAGCGTAATGTAATTACGTATTGTATTTGGCACCTTTCGTACTGGAAACTTACCTGAAATAAGAAAAAAACACCAAATTAGCTAAATCAAACACCAGAAAAAGAAACACGGATGAACATAAAAACAAAGAAACTTATGTTATTCATCAACAAGGAGTAAAACAATCTCCGGAAGAGCTATTGAACAAGGGGTGCTTCAGATAACCTAAAGGCAAATTTGCACTTTAAAAATCCAATCCAATTATTTGTTATTTTAAAAACATTACCAAAAATAATATTTCAGAGCGTTTTTCATTAAAGTGAATAAGGGTGTATTACAATTTACGCATTGGTAATAAGAATAAATAAAAAATAAAAACAATGTAACACCTCTAAGACACATGAATTAGAATAAATTTAAAGTTGGTAGGGTTAAAAAAAAAACAATTCACGAAAAGCAAAAGGGCTTAGGCGACACCTTGTTCAAAAATGAGTTAAATATGTAGTTTTGGTAAAGTTTTTTTCTGCGTCGAATGCTCTGTTCATCTCTCATTTGATTCTAAAGGCTTTGTGGCCTTTCAGTCATCTAAAATATACAATATTTACCATTTGGGAGAAGGCTTAACTCAAGAGACGCAAGTTTGAGACTTTTTTTCAGCTTTTTGTCGCTTCAGGTAACTCAGTGATAGCATTGAGTTATTTTTTTTTTTAAATCCAACCAGGTACTGAAGACTTAAAATAAACTTTTAGGTACTCCGGTGTAAACTTCCCAACATTGCGCTTCATCCCTTTTCCCTTTGCCTTTCAATTGTATTCTGTATGTGTATATAACCGCACACTTTTGTATTTTTTGTCTAGTTTAATTTTGTACCCTGATGTTGCTTAGGCTAAGCGAAACCAGTCGGTCATAAAAAATAAAATGAAATCTGTGGTCTTATACAAAGCTATTATACCATTTTCATTAAAATAAATAGGATAGTAAAATGTAGGCAGGCTAAAATAAAACGAATTAAATGAAAAACGATTTTTTGGAAAATAAAAGTGGATTCAAACAAAGTGTATTTTCATTTAATTCATTATTCCAATCCACAAAGCTTTTGCTTATTGTGAAAATTTTGAGTAGAACAGTAACACTAAATTGTAATCTTAGAATTTTATGAAAGATTACAATTTGGAAACGTGCAAGTAGCTCATTAGACTCGCACAGGGCTCAAAGGGTTTTAATGAAGCGATGGGTCACACACCCTTCAATTAATAGAAAGGGGATGAAAAGCAAGAGTAAAGTTTCGCAATGCTAATGTGATTTATCCCTGCCCGAGTGGGAACGTCTTATGTGTTTCGTGTTTTGCATCAGCGAGGGAAGATTTAAAATTCAAAAACATAAATATTACGCGATTACGTTATGTATACAATTTTACTACTAGCAATTAGATAAGGTTTTTTTAAGGCATCATAGCTAACACTCTTTTAAATAAAGTTTCAATTAATATTTTTTTGTTTGTTTATTTTTCATTTATTAACTTTTTGTTTCGTACTTTTTTTCTACATTACCTACCTCAATAAGTTATTAGAACCTGTTCTGAGGTAGGTGACAGTGAGGGCATATTAATATAGATCACGTAAAAGTAAAACTTATGTACATATAAATATGTGCATATACATATACGGATTTAAGATTTTTTGTTTGTTTATTTCTAAGAAATATTATAAACATAAGTATGAAAAAGTTTTTTTAAATCAAGGTTTTTGTATTTTTATGAGTTAACAGATGTGGTCACTAAACAAAGTCAAAGCGATTTATAGCGATCAGACTATGGAATCGGAAGAGAAGGAGGAGGAAGAGGGGCGATTTGAAACATTTTTTTTTGTAAAGCACATTTTATCTGGCATGAAATATACCTACCTGCAAATATGGAATCTTGTGGTTTTTTTTATCTTTCAAAGCTCCATAGCTTATGATAAAATTAACATTGTAGATTAAACATAGTTGCGCCTGCCTATTAATTCACAACTGAAAAAAATGTGAATTTTTAAAAAACGGAAGAGCTCACAGTTTGAGATTTTTATAGTGAGTACCGCATAAGAGGCCTAACGGCTACCAAACGTCTGAAGCTAGTGGGACTATGGCATCCCCAATTCTGGTATGTTGGGAAGTTGAAGGTTGTGGGAACGGGAAGGAAATGGGGAAGAAGAACGTTTAGAAGTACCTAGCTATTCAAATGTAGTCACCAAACACCGCTAAAACCATTTCAAACAACGTTTCGATTCTGAATGGCGGTCTTTCACCAGGGTGATACCGCGAATATACTATGCATTATTTTATATGAATTATGTATGTTATGACAGATATCAATTAAATTAAATTTATTTTGCGCACAAAAAGACCCTCCACACAGCATCCCCAAAGATGACACAGACCCTGAGGCAAATAATTTCCTTCAGGACCTCCCGTGTGGAGTTAATGTACAAAACAAGAGAAATCCTTCGTATTTGTCAAGAGTTTTTGGATCTTTTAAAATTCTATAGTTCATAACGGAAATTACGTTGTAAGCTGGAATGTTTTGCGTTACTTATGAATTAATAACCATAAAAATGTGCATTTTATAAAACAGCAAAGCTCACCGTTAGAGAATCTTTGTTGCTTCAGCAGAAAAATTTTCTGCAAAATATTAACTCTCTCAACTAAATGCAACAATCAATAATAATGATTCAAAGTAACAATAGTGAACAAATTAGCCTTTTTGGTTACGAGTCAAGTTTGACCACAAATTGGGGGTGTGTTTTATGCAACGTTATGCACAAAAACATGCAAAATTCCAGAAAGTAAATCGTGTTTTTGATCATACAACGTTAGCCTTTACTTTAGAACATAATCAGGCTTCGAGCTAAAGCAGTTTTCCTTTGAAACGTGTACCTGATAATAATTCGAGAACTTGTTTTCACACTGATCTTCAGACCGAGTCAGAAAATTCAAATTCAACGAGATCTGCTCAGTTTTTCAAGCGAAACGAGAGAAGCTCTCGACTTGAGGGTGATATTATCACTGACGCTAAATCAGTTAACCCTTTACAGTCACAATCACAGAGTAATAAATAGTTTCTAGAGCAGTTAAAGTGTTCGCTACTAGAAACTGAAACTCCTCAGTAAATAAAATGTGTTTTTGAACAAAACAGTTTGAATTATTTGACGAAGTATTTCAAAAGACAATTAGAAATCTAACCGGCTTTATCATTTCAACATTGTAAGCAAGTTTATTAAGACCGCTGTTGGATTTCAAAGTGATTATTTTTTTATATGAATACCGCACAAGAGTCTTATCTGCTCTCAACCGTCTAGAGCCAGTGAGACTATGGCATCCCCAAATAGGGTATGTCGTGAGGTTGACGGTAGTGGAGAGGGGAAGGAAATTGGGAAGAGTAAGGTTGGGAAGTACCTGGCTATTCAGAACTGGTCACCAAACACGGTTAAAGCCATTTTAAGCAACGTTTCGATTCTGAATGGTGGTCTTTCACCAGGGCGATACTTAGAGTATCTACCACTCTGGAACGTGTCGCAAATATTCTTTTTTATAATTTTTATATGAAGTAAATGTGTTATGACAAATATTAATTAAATAAAAGTTATTGGCGCACGCCGGGTTTGAACCCGTGACCTTTGGATTCGGAGTCGAGCGTCTTACCACTCGACCATGGAGGCCGTCAGGAACTTACCTTCTTGTTTTTCATCCAGTTCCTACCTTATCCAACCATTTCACTATATTCGATTTCCGTATTCAACGAAACCGAGTTTGAAAACAAGTGACAGTCAAGAAACAGAAGAGAGTTATGCGAAAAAATGTGTTCATTTGTTGGTGTCCCGTTTGGTCGTTCGTTTTGTTGTTGTTTTTCAAATAATATTAAACTGTGTTTTTTTGCTGTGGTGCTCGTTAATAATACAATGTCTAAGAATATTCAAGAGCTTAAACATCAACTTCATCGGTGAGTGAATTGGTTTCCTTACTTCCTTCATTTTATAATCTCTATCCACATCCATAATTAGACACTTCCATCAAGTAGTATAGTTTTAACGTTTACAGTCTACTATTTTCAAAATTATCTAAAGCTGAAAACGCATTCGGTGTTTTATCGCAGCTTCGGATCCAACACCCGCCCTTTGAGTTTAGCGGCCACCACGGGTCTGGAGCCCATCCGTACCTGAAAAAACGGTCAATCCATCAAATAGATTTCCTTTTAATATATATTTATGTTTTTTTTAAATCAACTTGTTTATTTTTTTACCGGACCGGTTTCACCTTGCAATGGGCACCTTCAGCATTGTACAATTAAAAGTGAATCTATTGCATTAATTAATAATTAAATAAAAAATATCTACACCCTTAATATGTTCAATAAATCAAAATTTTAAACACCGAATACTAACAAAATGCAAAACAATATATAATATCCCAAATAAATTCACCAAATTATAAATAAAGGTATTTCAAATACTTTTCTCTTTTTTTGATAAACAGGTGACAAACTAATGGCAAATCACATTTTATAATAATTAAGACACACCTGCCTTTGGTAAAGTAATAATAGTTAGTAATCATTAAATGTTCATTATCGTTTATAGCGGAAACTTCACTGGTTAATCCAACAATGTAATTACTCAATATATCAATATGTATATTAAACTGTATGTTTTCCCAAATAAATAAAATAAAAAATGTGGGTAAACAGATTTTTAAGCTGTGTACCTCATTTAATAGAATTGAAAGATAATTCGGTTTTTACTAAAATCACTAATTAAACAGTAAACTAAAACTATTTTAATGAGTAGTTTCCATGTGACCTCACCACAGTTTTATAATGTATTTGAACGCCGAAACAGCTGTCATTAAAATAAAATTAAAATATGGCAGAATTGAATAAAAATTTAAGTTTGATACAATTTTCTGATACAAAAATTCAATTTTTTACTCTTTCATATCCAAAGACCTTCCACATATCACCCCAAATACAGCTTATTGTTATAATAATAGTTATAATATTTATATAATTTGTATAGCGCCGTTTTTATGAAAAATCACCTCATGGGCGCTGATTACGGGTACGAAATACGTTATTGCTTGTCTAGATTTAAATGAGTTCTAACTATTTACCTAACCATCACGCCATTTCCTCGCAGGGGTAGGCAGAGAGAATGGACCACCATACAACTCTGTCTTGGCACACAATCCTTGCTTCGTTTACATTCATAAATAGCTCTTATGTTATTCTGACTCTTGACATGGCCCCACTCAAAGTATTTGATTCACTTTCTCGTTAGATATCTTTTCACGCTCCTTTCTTCGTTCATTCGCTCTACATGCCCAAACCATCTAAGCGTCCCTTTCTTAATACTGTATAACTATACATTGCAGCACTACTGTACACGTAATCGCAAAATCTACTTTTCAACCCTATTAGGTATAACGAATCAGCGAGTCGCTTCATTAAACTACCTGTGTTCAGTGGATGTTTGTTTGTCTGTTGAGAGTGTTAGTTATTCTTGTTAATTTGCGTAGTAAAGCCTGAATAAGCTGACGCGAACCTTACAACGGAGCTCTGAGCGGCGGTGAAGTGGCCGTGTCACTGTCTAAATGAAAAGACACTTCAAAGGTCTCAAGGACCCTTTTGATCATAGCCGGCAGTCATCTCCCTTGGCGCAATACTAAACAGCAACTTGCCACACTTTTTGTAACATCGTTGTCATGATTTAATGATACAATTTTTTTAACTAACTAACCGTCACGTCGTTTCCCCACAAGGGTAGGAAGAGAGTACGACTTTATCTTAGCACACACTCCATGCTTCATTCACATTAACACATACTCTTCTGTTATTCTATCTGACTCTTTTTTTTACAGTGAATACCGCACAAGAGTCCCAACTACTCCCAACCGACTAGAGCCAGTGAGACTATGGCATCCCCAATCGGGGTATGTTGTGAGGCTGAAGGTAGTGGTTAGGAAATGGGGAAGAGGAAGAGGAAGCTTATGAATTACCTAGCTATTCAGATCGGGTCACCAAACACGGCTAAAACCATTTCAAGCAACGTTTAAATTCTGAATGGTGGTCTTTTACCAGGGTAATACTTAGAATATCTACCACCCCTCTGGAACGTGTCTAAAATATATTTTATTTGAACGAAATGTGTAGTGACACATATCAATTAAATAAATGTTATTGGTGCACGCCGGGTTTGAACCCTCGACCTTTTAATTCTTAGTCGAGCGTCTTACCGCTCGACCATGGAGACTGTCAAATATTGACACGGTCCGATTAAAGTATTTAATTCGCTTCATCGTACCGTGTCTTCCTCAGGCGTCCCCGACTTCTTCTTCCATTCACTTTCGCGTCATATATTATTTTCACTCTCTTTCTTCGTTCGTTGGTTCTACGTGCCCAAATCATATACGCGTCCCTTTTTTGATCCTATTCATTACGCTTACATCAGTCTTGCATTATTTCCGGATTTCAACATTTTTCAACACGGTCATATATGGTTTTGGCGCACATACGCCTCAAGGGATTACATTTCTACAGCATTCAATCTACTTCCATTCTTCCTCTGCCAGTTCCAGGCCCACTGCCATACATCGGGGTTGGTATAATCACTCCTAAAAACATTATTGTTAGATATACAAAAGATATTATTCTTTAGTTTCTGTTAAATATGCACATTATTGCTACGTACTTGCGGCAGATGTAATTTTATAAAATTGTATCAAATAGTACAAAATAAAATTTTTTTAGACTGTTTTGAAATTAGAACTTTTAATTAGATTTCCCAGGTTATTCAAACTTATTTCAGTTTGTATTTAACTTTACAAAACTAGGTACACTGTCGTATTGCGTGCCATACTTTTTCATTGTTAAACAAGAAAACAAAATGGTTCAATTCTTGTTAGAAACCGGGTAGTAAGGTTGGCATTAAATTAAATTAAAGAAATAGTTTAAAAAAACAACGACGAATAATTTTAAAAAATTAGATGCTGTTATTGAGATATAATTAAATTAGTAGGATCAAAGACACATCAACAAACGCTCAACATATCCTATATTGATATGATTTTTTGTTGTTGTTTAATATTAGATCATCTTAAATTATTTTTCCCTTATCTCTTTTACCTCCGTCGGCCTCGGTGGGCGAGTGGCAAGACGTTCTACCACGAATCCAGAGATTGCGGATTCAAACCCGGCATGCGCAAATAAAT
This sequence comes from Drusus annulatus, assembly GCA_022651775.1. Taxonomy (NCBI): domain Eukaryota; kingdom Metazoa; phylum Arthropoda; class Insecta; order Trichoptera; family Limnephilidae; genus Drusus; species Drusus annulatus. The sequence continues at coordinate 630,186 of JAGWCC010000115.1, forward strand.
TGTATTTAATCAAAATGTGTCATAACACATTTATTTCATATAAAATAATTTCAAGTATATTTGCGGTACGTCCCAGAGTGGTAGATACTCTAAGCATCGCCCTGGTGAAAGACCACCATTCAGAATTGAAACGTTGCTTCGAAATGGTTTTAGCCGTTTTTGATGACCCGATCTGAATAGCTAGGTAATTCCTAACCTTCCTCTTCCCAATCTCCATCCCCTTACCACTACCTTCAGCCTCACTGCATAGTCTCACTGCGTTTAGACGGTTGAGAGCAGTTGGGACTCTTGTGCGGTATTCACTTTAAGAAAAATTCCAATAAAAAAACATTTTTAAATCTATTCATGTTGCCGCTGCAATGCCCGGAGGCTAACGCGGAAACACTATTCCCGGAGCTTTCCATTCAGCCGGCGTCAACCGCACAGATCTAATAGAAAGCCTTATTTTCCGCCACAGACCGCAAAGAAAGAAAAAAAGCTGCATTTCTCCTGCTGTAAGCTCTTCCGCTGGGGTTGTTTCCAGTCATTAGCCCTTGCCATATTTAGCAGGCTGTACAAAGGGCGGGGCAAACTGTCACTTGGAGGCTTCACGTTCCGTAATGTAGCTTCTTCTGTACCTCTGTCCTTCTGTGCTTTAAGCTTGTTTGATAGGCAAGATGTCCGCCTTCAAGTTGTCATAGAAATATTAGACAGTTTATTTTAAGCGTAACTAATGATTATCTTGCATTAATATTAATAGTTGGTTCCTTTGTGCGACCTCTTTGGAAGAAAGAATTCAGCAATGTTTGAGGAAAGTCACGTTTTAGGAAAAATGCGATGGCAAGTAAAGCATAAAAATAAAATTATTGATTCGACCTATAATATATCGTCGCTGGAAAGGTAAAAGAGCTTACGCGACACTTTGGTCAAAATTGAGTTAAATATGCAGTTTTAATCCTGCATCGAAAGCTCTGACTCTCATTTGATTTTGAAGACATTGTGAACCTTCAGCCATCTAAAATATATGTAAACTTTGACATGAAGCACTCACTTTGTGGAAAGACAGTGTATTTCTAATTGCATGATGTGAACATTTTGGAAATGGATTGATGACCTACCATTTATTTTGTATCTGTCAGTATGTATGCAATGTTGTCACTCTGTCAAATGTTCCAAATAAATAAATAAATAAATAAATAAAGACATAATTAAATTTTAAATGTCTTTGTTTTGTACCACTTTATTGGATACATATATACATAAAAAGTGGTGGTGTCAAAACAAAGTTAACCTCAAGGTTTATGTATATTTGTATCCAATATAAGGTTTATGTATATATGTATCCAATAAAGTGGTGTCAAAACAAAGTTACTTTTATTTAAAATTTAAAATATATGTATCATTTGGGTAGAAAGCTTGACTCAAGCGACACAAGCTGGGACATTTTTTAAAGCTTTTTCTCAATTCAGGTAACTCAGTCAAGAGCATTAAATTACATAAGTCAACTTTTTTTTCAAATTCTACCAGGTTCTATTGTAAAGTAACAAAAAACTCTGGTGTAAACTTCCCGAAATGGCGCTCCAGCCCTTTTGCCTTTCTGGTGACGATATTGTACTCATTTATGATGTATGATCACTGATCAGAGGAAGTTTAAAATATTATTTCAAAGATTGGCAATAATTATCATTTGAGAAAAAGGTGTGGACTTGTGCGCGAAAATGAAAAACCTGAAAGTATGTTGCCTACTATATGCTGATGATGCAGAATGAGTTAATGATTAATAGAATGAGTTAAGTCCAAAGTCATGGTGTTTAAAAGAAAGAGTATGAGAACAGCGTGCAATATAGTTGTGGATGATAAATACATTCTTGGAGCAAGTAAATGAGTTTATTTATGTTTACGAGAGATAGAAATGCTGATATTAAAAGAAGGGTGAATGCAGGAAACTCCATTAAATGGAGGACTGAACACTGTCGGCGCAAATGAAAAATTGACAAAAGAAGCGAAGCTAGCAGTCCCCAATGGTTTGCTTATACCAACCCTGATTTATGACAGTTTGGTATGGAACTGGCAAGGGATAAATTAAAGCAGACTGAATGCTGTAGAAATGAGATCCCCGAGGCGTATGTACGATAAAAGCACGTGTGACCGTGTTAAAAATGTGGATATCTGGAAAGAATCCAAGGCTGATGTAAGCGTAATGAATTGGATTAAGAAAGCGACCCTTGGGTGATTTGGGTATGTACAGTATATGTCTCAAAAATGACGCTTTATAAATAAGAAAAGTATTATTTTTATTATTAAAGATCACATAAGATATCTCAGAGGGTCTAAAAATCTATCGGTAGAAAATAACTAGGCGAAAGCCGCTACGTGTCCAATAAAACAGGAAACATATGAAGAAGGCTTACGTCTAAAACTGGACACCAGAAGACTAATGAACTTACGAAAGTGGAACTTGCACAAAAGATATTACATACGAACAACAAAAATAAAGTTTTTGTACTGCTGCTGGAACAAAGTGCGTGTAAAAAACTAACCCTCTTATTACATTACTCACTTCGTAAGCCTTGAAAACATTATAAAAAAGCTTTTTCTTAGAAAATTCAACTGCTTTGAGGAGAGAGAGAGATATTTTTGTAAATTAATTAACGCTGATAATTGGAATTCTGACAAAAATGCTGACGTTGAAATTTCCTTCAGCCTTGGATCAAAGCACGCGCCAGTTTCGAAAAAATGAAGACCCAGGGTAGCTTTTGCTTTACAGCGAAACATAGAATTATAAAATTGACTGAATTGACCTTGGAGCAAAAATATATATGGAAAGAGAGCTAAAATATTTTTACCCAACCTACACAAACTTGCGATGAATCACTTTCTCCGGGTTTTTACGTCGAATACCATGAGAGAGAAAAGAGACAAGAAAAGTCGTCCCATAATATTGCAACACTTCTTAGTATGTAAGAATGTTCTCCGCCCGCACTGAATTCGTATCAGCGAGTCGCATAACTTACTTCGACGGATTTTAAGATTACGTCCTATATGTGTGTTGATTAAGAAACTTTCCTATATGTGTGTTGATTAAGAAAGCAGTGGTTATACAAATAAATCCAACATGATGGTGATATGTGCTACGCGTGAATGTTCAAATAAGATTGTAAAACATCACTTTTCAGAGATATTTCAACAGTTTTAAATATTTTGGACCGAACTTTAGAATTTTTACATTTTTAATGATATAAAGACATAAAATCAACAAAAAGCTTCAATCATTATTTAGGTAAACCTTATTTTATTAGCGTTTGTGTGATATTTTGACTTTTTGAATCATTTTAATGGTGTATTGATATTGCTTTGTTTAATGTATTCAAATATGTTTTTTGAAAATGACAGAAATTCATGTGGGCGGTAACTAATAAGCTATCGAGTCAGTATAAAGTCAACAATACTGACTATTTCGCAAAATTACCTCTCCATATATATTCTCACTCCAAGGAATTAACAGTAGATGATATTACAAGCCGAGCGTAAACCTTGAAACTACAGACGCTGCTGTTTTTTTGTTATTTTCTTCAGTTTGCTTTCAGGTCCAACTTTTCAGGTTAAACTACGTGCACGCGGTTAGCCGTTGACAAACTGGAGGAATAATTTAACAAATAAAGAGACAGTAAAAAGAGGGAAACAGGGGAATGAAAGGAAACTGCGGGAAGCCCCTAGATTTGTATTTGGAATGCTCCGACGCTCTCGGTGTTGCCAGAATACTATTTCTTTTTCCCTCGCTAATTTCAACATGATGTATTGTTCGGTACCTACTCTGACTGTGCTCCACTACTTCGCGCAACGGTCCAAATCGCAACGCTAAGTGGCCAAAGCTAACAACTTTGACAATAGTTAAATAGTTTTTTTTTTAAAGAAAGACTAACATTCCCGGGTTACGAATATTTAGTAATTTGTTATATTCACACTGTTAGCCTCTGTAACGATAAAGTCTTTACGATGTAATACTTTTATATGTAGGTTTTTAAGTACCAACACTTTAACTGTCTTCAATATATTATAATTTAACAATTCTGTTAAACAATTATAAAATGTGACGAAAGACAAACATTCCCGGGTTACAAATAAAATGATAATATTTGAAAAACTCCTACTACTTACTTATTATATTTAATTCAATTGAATTATATGTAAAAATTAAAATGGAGTTCTACAAATTGAACACAAACACTATAAATAAATGAATATTCTTATTTTTCTAATATAAAATCTCATTTTTTTACATGTGTAATGATTACACAGCGCCGTAACGCAAATGATAATTTAGCACAGTAAAGGGAAGGTTAAGCGTTCCATGTTTTCCCAAATATTTTTGGTCAGCTAAATTTCTTGTAGGAACCTTTGTCCTTCGCTTGTTTTATCCGAGGAAACTTTGTCTCGCACAATACTTTATTATATTTTTGTTTTGTGAAGTCTGAGGGAACAAAACGCCGAGATCCACATTGTGTTTCGTTTTACATTACAATCGTAATGACGGAACAATTCTGCCGAACAAGTATTCTTGCAACCGGAAACTTCAGATTATTTCAGAGATATTAAGGCGAGTGGGCTGCCCGATTCGCGGCATTGTTTTCCTTTAAATTTCGCTAAACAAAACAACCAAAAAAATATTGTAAACGCGAATTGTTATCAGTGTTATTTTTGCAGGGGTAAAAGTACTCGTTTTATTATATTTTACTTATTTGTTTTTATTTTATTAACGCCTTAAAGGCTTTTACATAAAATACATTTTAGTTAAATAAAGGGGTAAAAATAAATGGGTAGAATATAACATAGCAAGTACATAAATATAGCGTACGTTTTAAAATTAGTTATATTAACATAGTATGTTTCACTAAATAGTGTAGTACGTATATAATGCAAAGTGTAATAAATTTCAAATAAGTAAGTAAGTAAAGTGTAAGTATATTGCAACGTAATGTAGCTATAATTAGTTATATGATTGTAGAAGATTAGAAGAAAAAATATTTATTTATATACGCCCTCCGGGCTTTTACATAACATAGATATAAAATAAAATAACAGTGACATAAAAAATAACAATGACAGAAAAAATAACAATGCACCCAAAAATATGATGAAATTGATAGAAGATTAACACTAGTATTTTAGAAAGAGGTATGCTATTATAGCCTTCTTGTAACTAGATTCAGTGCAGTTGAATATATCTACTATTTCAGCGATAGAATTACTCACTGCATGCAATCTAGGTAAAAGCGAGTATTTAAATGACTCAGTTCTGATATTGTTGTTACATTTAAAAAGAATTTTGGATCGAGTGGACCTGTTAGGTACATAGAAGGTAATTAAGCTAAGTAAATCAGGGCTGTCTATAATACCATTAACAATTTTTAAAATAAAAGTCAAGTCGGAAAACAAGCCCCCTGTCTGAAAGTGTTATTAATTTTAATTCTTTCATTAAATAATTATAATTTATGGTTTCAATAGGTAGACCGAGTTTGTAGTTAATGTATCTTAGAAATTTATGTTGCAATTTTTCAATGGAATCAGAGTGGATTTTAAAGTGAGGGGACCAGACAGAAGAATTATATTCGACTTGACTTTGAACTAGTGAAGAGTACAGGATTTTTAATGTAGAAATATTTTTAAATTCACTGGCATTTCGAAGAATAAAGCCTAGCAATTTTAAACCTTTACTTGTTATTATATTGATATGTGAGAGAAAATTTAATTTAGAATCGAAGGTAATGCCGAGATCATTAATTTCATTGACAGATGTAAGGGAAATATTATCAATTTTATAATCATAGTCGAGAGGGTGAGTAATTCTAAAAAATCTGATTGACTGACATTTACTAATATTTAAAAAAAGTTGGTTAAGTTTACACCAATCATGTAATTTATTTAAGTTAACTTGAATGTGAGAACAATCATTGAAGAGTTTCAGATCTTCTGCGAAAAGCAGCACATGAACATCGTTATCAAATACATTAATTATGTCATTTACAAAGAGCAGAAAAAGTAATGGGCCTAAATGTGAACCTTGGGGTACACCGCTTGTTGCTATAAATTTGTAAGATAGTTTAGAGTTATTTCTTACTTGAAGAATTCTATTGGTTAGGTATTTTTTATCCATTCTAACAAATTACCTTCTATACCGAGTTTGCAAAGTTTATTAAGTAGGATTTTATGGTTAACCTTGTCAAATGCTTTAAAGAAGTCCGTTTATATTGAATCTACTTGGGTTTTATCATTAAGTGCACTTGATATGAATTGTTCGTATAGTGAAAGATTTGTTAAAGTGGATCTGCCCGGCATAAAGCCATGTTGTTTAGGTGAAATGATTTTATTAAGGTGTATAGAGATTCTATCTAATATGAGTTTTTCAAATAATTTGGGGATTATTGAGAGCATACAAATAGGTCGATAATTAATGACATCGTGAATATTGCCCTTTTTAAATATTGGTGTTAGATAACTTATTTTCCATAGATCTGGGAAACAGCCGGTCATCAGTGATTGATTAAATAATTGACAAAGTGGCTTGGCTAATACTGACACAGAGTTAATAAGAAAAATTGGATTCACTTTGTCGGGACCAGCATTTTTTTTTAATGTCAAGTGACTTAATTTTACGCTAAACATCAGAAACGTTAAAATGTATAGCAGGAATGTGGACCGATTCATTTGGATGAAAGGGTGGAATATGATCGTATGGGATGTCCTTTTCGTAAACATTTTTAAAAAAGTCGGCAAACAAATTAGTAATTTCAGTAGTATCACTGCTTCTTATTCCCTCGAATTGCATGGTTGTTGGTATGGATGGTTTGTTTTTTCTTAGCGAGTTAATGTGTTTGAAAAAGTGTTTGATATCTGAAGGAATAGACTGTTCTGTATTATGTATGTGAGTTTGATATCATTTTTTGTAGAGAGTTTTGCATTCAGTTCTGTAATTGTGAAATGTTTTGTAGTCTGAGATTGATTTGCTGTTCTTGTAATTTTTAATGCCAGATTTTTTTATTTACTATAAGTTGTTTTAAATCTTTGTTAAACCATTTGTTAAACAATATAGTAACATGGCATGAAAACAACAACAAAAATGAACGATAATAACAATAGAATAACCATAAAATTAGTAAGTAGGTACTGTGTAAATAGTAAGTTACAGCGAAATGCGATGTATTTTTATTTTCACTTAGCAATTATAAGTATACAAGGTGCAAATAAATAACAATAACCTTAGAGTTCTATTGAAAACATTCAAATAAGCAAACAGTGTTGTAACGGTAAACGTCTATTGAACCATTTAACATACAAGAGTCTCAACTGCTCCCAACCGTCTAGAACTAGTGAGACATCCCCGATAGGGGTATGTTGTGAGGTTGAAGGTAGTGGAGAGGAAAAGGAGGTGAGAAAGGGGAAGTACCTGGCTATTCAGATCTGGTCACCAAACACGGTTAAAGCCATTTCAAGCAACGTTTCAATTCTGAATGGTGGTTTTTGAAAGTCCGCTTAATTTAAGGGGTTAGCATAGTAACAATTATTTTTCAAACTGCGGAATTTATGTTTTCTCAAACAAAACTGTTTTCAAATATATTTAGAAAATGCTATTTTTGCAACTCAGTCATGAATTATTTCAGAAACAAAGGAATTCCTGAAATGATAACTTGCTCCAACTTCTGAAAATATTTTTATGCATTTTAGAATCTCGGCCTTCCATACCCGAGTTATGCCATCAACTCAGCGGGATGGAAGAGCTGCTGAGAATTTTCAACTTTGACCAACAGAATATGCTCGAGAAAAAAAGAATCACAAGGAATCGAAACAAAGCTAGGTAGCTTAGCAGAAACTGCAAGCATAACATTTAAGACTAATAGAATATTTTTACAGAATAACATACATAGGTATACGATCTCTATAAAAGTTTTTTAGTTAAATATAAGGTTAATTGAGTTTGTATTAAGTTTAGTATGTTAACTGGTACTTTAGGCTATAAGATTAAATTATTACAGTAAGCCTGCTCTTGGTGCGAATCTCGCGTCTTTGGTGACTGAACGCTGTTGGCGCTAATAAGAAATTGTCCAAAGAGGCGAAGCTAGCACATTGCTCCACAATGGAGTGCTTATACCAACCCTGATGTATGGCATTGAGGCATGGAACTGGCAGAGGAAGAATGAAAGTAGACTGAATGCTGTGGAAATGAGATCCCTGAGACGTATGTGCGTAAAATCATGACAGTATTAAAAATGTGGATATCCGGAAGGAATGCAAAGCTGATGTAAGCGTAATGAATAGGATCAAGAATAGAACGCTTGGATGGTTTGGGCATGTAGAGTGAATGAACGAAGAAAGGAGTTTGAAAATAATATTTGACGCGAAAGTGAATGGAAGAAGAAACGTAGACGCCCGAGGAAGCAACGGCATGATCGAGTGAATCAAATATTTGAGTCGGGCCATGTCGAGAGTCAGAATAAAAGAACAGTATGTATGAGACGATCTATGAATGTGAATGAAGCAAATTTTTCAAAAACAGAGTTTTATGGCTGTGCGTCATCTCTGCCTACCACTTCAGTGAAACGGCGTGATGGTTAGTTGGCTCTTGGTATAATTTTTCAAAGAACGGTTGTACAGAAATCGTCCTCGTGATCATAAATATGTATATTTGCGTATTTTGTATTTCAGATTAATTTATAGTTCCATATTTGCGCAGTACATATTTTTAGCACTGGCAATATTTTCCGTTTAGCAACACCGAACGCATGCGTCCAGCGCAGCACCCGGTAGCTCTCGAGAACTGGACAATATTTAAATCACTTCAAGTGGATCGGCCAGCCACATATTTCTCTATTTGCTCAGCGTTTAAATATAAAATTCCTTTTGTTAATATGTATGCATTACCAACTCGGTAATAAATTTTTGTTTTTTTTTTTATGAATACCGCACAAGAGTCTCAACTGCTCCCAACCGTCTAGAGCCAGTGAGACTATGGCATCTCCAAATAGGGTTGAAGAAATGAAATGTTGTGAGGCTGAAGGTAGTGGGGCGGGGAAGGAGATTGGGAAGAAGAAGGTTGAGAAGTACCTAGCTATTCAGATCTGGTCACCAAACACGGCTAAAGCCATTTCAAGCAACGTTTCGCGATTCTGATTGGTGGTCTATCACCAGGGCGCTGCTTAGAGTATCTACCACTCTGGAACGTGCCGCAAATATACTTTTTTTAATTTTTTTATATGAATTAAATGTGTTATGACACATATTAATTAAGTAAAAGTTATTGGCGCACGCCGGGTTTGAACCCGCGACCTTTGGATTTGTAGTGCAGCATCTTACCACTCGACCATGGAAAAAAAAAAACTCGGCTGTCAAATTATTATCATTCCTATACATATGTATATTTTCATTCCTAAATAACTCAATTTTCATAAAATTATAAGATTATTATTATTTACTAGATCATCTTCGAGTAGCATCCTCAACACTCTCTGTACCATTTTTTCTACTGCCCCAGGCAATTCGGCTACTTCAGAGAGACGGAGAATTCTCGCCTTTTTTGAGACTTGACTCTCCTTTTGCTAATTTTTCATAAATTATTTTTTATTATCACGAACGGCGCCATGGAATTCCTCTCCCTTTTCTAAAACCGCACAAGAGTCTCAACTGCTCCCATCCGTCTAGAGCCAGTGAGACTATGGCATCGCCAAATGGGGTATGTTGTAAGGCTGAAGGCAGTGGGGAGGGGAAGGAAATCGGAAAAAGGAAGGTTGGGAAGTACCTGGCTATTCAGATCTCGTCACCAAACATGGCTAAATCTATTTCAAGCAACGTTTCGATTCTGGATAGTGGTCCTTCACCAGGGCGATACTTAGAGTATTTACCACTCTCATTGTGCCGCTCTTCGATTTGAACAGATCTAAACAGACGCAGCCATGTTGTTTTGAGTCGTTCCACAGGGCACAGGGAAACCCGTCACTGTTCGTCAGTTTGAATTGATCCGTCATTCGTATGCCATTAGTATGTGCGAACTTTAGTTAGCAATTAAAGTGTTAGTGAAAACAAAGTAACAGTGATTTTTCTGCATTTTATATTGGTAAAACAACCCGTAATGTCAATGTTAGAATCAAAAAACATCCTCGATGTTTAAATAACCACGGTTTTTACAAAATCGCCAATCGTCTTATTGAAATAGATCATACTTTCAATAAAAGCACTGGTGCTCATATTCTCCATAAAAAAAGTCATGGCAAAAATTAAATAATCTAGAAGCACTAAAAATAAAGAAAGCCATCAAAATTAATAGTCATATTCTTAATAATCAGTTAAATTAGATATCTTTTCCGTAAACTCATAATTTTTCTCACTATTCTTTTATCACGTTCTCAGTTGACGTTTTGCCTCTTTCATTTCACATTATCTGTCTCTTTCTCTTTGTTCCTTTGTTAAAATTTAAATATTTTTCTATTTTTTTGTTACTGTTCTCTTTTTAAATTTTATATTGTGTTCTCCCCCTGTATCTTTTTTGTTTAGTTTTATTTTGTACCCTGATGATGCTAAGGCTAAGCGAAACCGGTCGGTCACAAAAAATAAAATAAAATCTGTGCTCTTACACAAAGTTATTATTTCATTTTCACTAAATACTCTTGAATTTGTACGAACTTCAGACAATTTATAAAGATCATAGATTCTTGGAACAAGCAAATAGCTACCGTCCATTTTTAATTACAAAATCGCCAAGACAGTTAGAATATTGCAAAATACGGCAAAATTTCAACAATTTCGTAAATTCATTTGATTTCGACAACTCCAGGTTAAAGAAGACTCATAATCTAAATGAAATATTTCTCTATTAAACGCTATTTTCACAAGCTAAGATACCTCTTTGAGATTTGATACTATGCAAGAAACCTTATTTTTTTAAGCAAAATTACGTTAAAAGCATAAATGGAATTTCTAAAGAATATTGTTCAAAGAAACTTACAAAAATATAATAAGGTATGGTATTATTTCTTGACGATTTTAAATTTTCTTTCAACCGCTTTGTGTATGATTTTGACAAGTTCCGTGGACTGACCGACTTTCAAACGAAACAGTACCTGTTCAAAAATATTTTATTTACAAATGAATGTAAGTTAGTCCAAAGTCTTGGTGTTTGAAAGAGAGTACGCAAACAGCGTGCAATATAGTTTTGAATTATGAATACTTGGAGCAAGTGGATGAGTTTGTGTATTTAAGAAGTATGTTTACGAGAGAGAAAGGCTAATAAGGATATTGAAAGAAGGGTGAATGCAGAAAACTCCATTAACGGAGGACTGAACACCATTGAAGCTCGCAGTCCACAATTGAATGCTTATGCCAACCCTGATGTATGGCAGTGAGGCATGAAACTGGCAGAGGATGGATGAAATTAGTCTGAATGCTGTGGAAATGAGATCCTTGAGACGTATCTGCGGTAAAACCATAACGCCGTTTCCCCGCAGGGATATGCAGAGAACGGACCGCCATTTAAATCTGTCTCGGCACACACTCCTTGCTTCATTCACATTCATACACCGTATCAAAGATACTCTTCTGTTATTCTGACTCTTCACATGACCCGACTCAAGTACTTGATTAACTTGATCGCGCCATGTCTTTCTCGGGCGTCCTCGACTTCTTCTTCCATTCACTTTCGCATCATATATTCTTTTCACACTCCTTTCTTCGTTAATTTGCCATACATACCTAAACCATCTAAGCGTCCCTTTCTTGATCCTCCTGAAAAACATCATTGTATAATTTCTTACAGCTAACCATGTTACAAGTAACACTTATTATTGAATAGATTATTGAATACAATATCGTCAAAAGTTAGTCTTATTAGCATAATTAATGTAGTATGAAGCGCACTTGGGGTGAAATATCAAAAAACTGCGCTATATAAGTTCACTGTTATTATTATTATTATATCACCCATGTAATTTACGTAAAGGCCACTCGGTCACAATCTAATTACAGAGCGTTTGGGTGAGTGTGGCAATCCAGAATTGTTAAATATGAAACGTTGCTCTCGCGAGCACGTCTCTACTCGCGGAGAGTCATGATTCGACATGTCACTTGGGTAGGCTTTATGTATGGACCGAATGGGCAGTAAAAAACCACTTGCGATACAGGGCATAATATTCCCCAAAATAGAGCGAGCCGATGAAAGTGCTAAAAGTGTCATGTTGTACGTTCTAGCATTGGAATAAAACATACTAGGTTACTCACATGCGAAAAGAATTTCAGGTCAAGATACTAAAAATAATAATAATAATGTTTTATTCCAGAAGGTATGCAGAAGAAGTGCAATGCAATACCTTCCATAATTGGTATTAAAACATAGTAATAATATTATTAACAAATAAAAATGAACAGAAATTCATAAGAAACAAATAAATAAAATAATAATACAAGTAAAAATATATTAATGAAGGATATTAGGCTTCATTTCTGCAAAACGCCATCAAGGAGTCCATCCTGGCAGCGTTAAGATTGATGGGTCCAATAATTTACTCAACTCAACTAAGCTTCACCCCTTTATAAGCTGCAGGTCAGCAGTAGCGTGCACGAGTTTTTGATCAGGGTAGGCAGTAGAAAAAACAGCGGATTAATTGATAATAGAGGTAGGTACCAAAATATATTACTGATTGCTATTGCATTTATTCTGTAAAAGCACTGCCTAGACACTAACACAAATGAGCCACTTGTACGCACACACAGCTCACAGCACACATGCATACATATTTTGTGTAGTCTAGTGAACATAGAATAATCTAATCTGATGTTGGCGGCGTTTGGGCATATGAAGTTACTGCTTTTCACACGGTTTAGTAAGACGGTCGATAGGGCGCTCGCGGCGCGGCGGTGCGATTAGCTGAGCTTCGCGCATATTTTTTAAAGTATAGATTTTTTTTTACAATTACATATTATTTAATCCAGTATAATTCATATTCTTATGCGAATACAGCAGAGTAGGCAGTGCTTATGTGCCTATATGGAGTGCACGCTTTTTTTGGTCAGTATGCTATTCACACACCAAAATGAATAAAATTTCAATCTAAAGTGATACCTATTGCTTTTAATCAATGCATATATATCCTTTGGTTGCAATACTCGCCATTTTTTGTATTTCAGTTTTGATTACATATCGTCACTGGAAAGGCAAAAGAGCTTAAGCGACCCTCTGATCAAAAATAACTTAAAGATGCAGTTTTGACAAGTTTCTTTCCTGCATCGAATGCTGTGACTATAGTTTGATTCTGAAGACTTTTGTGGTCCTTCAGCCATCTAAAATATATTTACCATTCGGGAAGAGACTTGACTCAAGCGACAAAAGTTTTGGGACTTTTTTAGCTTTTTGTCACTTCAAGTAACTCAGTGAGAGCATTGAGTTACCTGACTTATTTTTTTTAAAGTCCAACTAGGTATTGAAGACGTGTATTTTACTGTAAAAAAATAAACTTTAAAGTGCTCTGGTGTAAACTTCTCAAAATGGCGCTTCAGCCCTTAGATATTAGATAGATATATATTTTTTCAATTATGGGTAGATAGAATAAAATTAAAATACGATCACATTAGAAGAATCTTTGTGGATACATCCATCATGAATGAATTACCCTCTCTCTACCCCGTAACAGCAAACAAAAAAAGTTAACCGCACTCTGCATAATTTAGTTCATGGTCTTTTTTGCACCAGGAACGCCTATCTCGTGTATTTTTTATCAACGCAATGTATCCAGCGTCCATTCCAGAGTCTCATAATTATATAGAGATTTTATCTCCGCCGCTGGGAGCTACTCGTTATTTCGCCCGAGTTTTTGCGTAAAATGTAAAACCAAGTGAAATGTTTATGAAAGGAATACATAGAATCTCTTTAGAATATTCAAGGGGTGCGTTGGTTTTGGGACTCGGTGATAAACATCAATTATTGTAAACGAAAAGAGAAAATATACACCCTTAAAAAATATTTCAAATTAAATATTAATCCAATTGATATAAAACTAAAAAAAAAAAATTATTCAGTTCTAACTGCTCCCAACCGTCTAGAGCCAGTGAGACTGTTTCATCCCCAATTAGGATGTTGTGAGGCTGAAAGAAGTAGGGAAGGGTAGGAGATGGGAAAAATGAAGGTTTGAAATTACCTGGCAATTCAGATCTGGTCACCAAACACGGCTAAAGCCGTTTCAAGAAACATTTCGATTCTGAATGGTGGTCTTTCACCAGGTCGATACTTGGAGTATCCACCACTCTGGAACATGCCGCAAATAAACTTTATATTATTTTTTATGAATCAAATGTGTTATGACACATATTGATTAAATAAAAGTTATTAGCGCACACCCGGTTTGAAACCGCGACCTTTGGATTTGTAGTCGACCGTCTTACCACTCGACCATGGAGACCGTCATGCATTCATTCTTATTTTTTGGAGTAATGGGGGAACTAACGCCTCATAGTCTTCGTCATTTCGAGAAAATGAACTGCTGAGAACTTGTCGACTGCTAGGCGGCAAAAACTGGAATTAATGGTTGAGTGTGTGGGTTATATTTTTTAAATGGGAATTCATTTTGAGTTCTATTGAAATGTGTTAAATAGTCGGGAAATATGGCTCACGTGTATAACCGGCGGATATATTTTTTTCATAACGTTTTCTATTGCTGACAGCTATTACTCATTGAAAAATTGTTAAAAATGTTCAAATGGTCCAAAATCTTTTAGTTCTGGTTAAATAGGAGATTTTTCAAAGGAGTCGAGGGATGCAAGGGAGTCTAAGGAGTCGAAGGACTTGAAGGAGACAAGGGTGTTGAAGGATTCAAAGGAATCGAATGAGTCAAAGGAGTTGAAAGAGAAAAATAACTCAAAGTAGTTGAAAGAGTCGAAGATGTCGGAGGAGTTGATCAGACAAAGGAGTCAAAGAAGTTTGAAGGAGACAAAGAAGTCAAAGAAGTTGAAGGAGACAAAGGAGTCAGAGAAGTTGAAGGAGTCGAAGAAGTCAAAGGAGTTGATGGAGACAAAGAAGTCAAAGAAGTCAAAGAAGTCAAAGGAGTCGAAGGAGTCAAAGGAGTCAAAGGAATCGAAGAAGTGGAAGGAGTCGTAGGAAACGAAGAAGTCGAAGGAGTCAAAAGAACTGAAGTAATCGAGGGAGTCGAAGGAGTTGAACCAAAGCCTTCACTTGGCAGTGAATAAACAAGCGTGATAATTGTTAGAAAGAAAAATCTGTTAACTTAAATTAAAAATTCATTATTTTCCAACAAATCTAAACAAGGCAGAAATCTTTCTGTCTAGATTTTTACCGATGAACGCAACCTAATTTAAGGCTAAAACATTGTTTTCATAATGTGGAGATTTGAGCTTTTAGTTTTTCTACCATTAAATGGACAATACTCCATTTTTTGTTTTACATTATTCGATTGTTGTAATAAACATTGTTGCAATGAGAAAAACAGATTTCGGAAAAAAGAGGATTAAAACTTTGGTGAAGCCGGGTAGTATGGTAATTAATAGTTTCAAACAATGAAAAAAAAAAATAAAAAAACGAAACCGGTCGGTCATAAAAAAAAATCTGTGGTCTCACACAAAGTTATTATTTCATTTTCCTTATTTATTAAATCATTTATGCCTTCGTTTTAAGACTTAATTAATACTAATCGAGGTCCCGCGGCAATTTAGTAATTTGTAAAGACGTCCGTTTAGTCAAATGGCTCGGTATCCGATGGTTTAAAAGATTTACGTCAGTAAAATGAGTCAATTAATTATTTATTAAGTGCTTTGCGGAGTTTCGTATAAAATAAAATAAAAACAGTAGGCGGTTTGTTGTCAATCGATTTCCCGCTGTGACACTCAGAAAGGCTTTTCATTTTTCACTCAATTTCGGGGCGGAGGGTTGGCCGAGATTAATTTGTATTAAAACACCGAAAACAGAGTAGTCTGGTCCGCCGAGAGAGGGTCGGTACACAGTGTACATTATTAACATGTCAATTTACATTTGATACAGCGAAAGGTTCCCCACCAAATTGGACCAACCGCCGAGCCGATGGATAAATATACCGTACTTAAGCGGTACACGTGACGCAACCTTAACGTAACGAAATTTCAACTCGCGTTACTTTTGAGTTTCAACCACGTGTATGTTTACGAAACGCCGAAGATGACGCAGCTCTCAGAGCCATAATATACAAGAGAGAGCGCTGCTGTAGTCAGTTTTGATGAGCTTTACCCTTGAAGTAACAATATATGGAGGGAGAGCTAATTATTTTTACCCAACCTACACAAACTTGCGATAAATCACTTTCTACGGGTTTTTACGTTGTACACCATGAGAGAGAAAGAGACAACAAATTTCATAGACCGCTTCTATGTACTGTCGCAATGATCTTAAGCTCCTGGTCCACCGCGGGACTCCGCCCACATTTTGACAATTAAACGCAGGTTATATGCTATATTTTTATTGATAAAAAATACTGTGAAAAAGTGGCTATACGAATAAACAAAAACATTATGTCTGGATGTATAAATACCGTAGCCTTAGTCTTAAAGATAGATACTACTCTACCAACTCTATGGCTTAACCGGACTCGGCTAGACTTGGGCGTGGCTAGGAAAAAAATATAACCTAGCCTTAGCTAGGGTATTTATACATCCATTGGTGCTCATATTAGTAAACCAAAGTGTGTTAGACATGGGGTTCCACAAGGAACAGTTATCGGCCCGTTATTGTTCCTAATTTATATAAATGATCTCTGTAATATTAACATTTCGGGAAAACTATTCTCATATGCTGACGATACTGCAATCACAGTACATGGTAAATCCTGGAACGAAGTCACTGAAAATGCTAATAAATGCACCTCCATTGTCAAAGAATGGCTCAACCAAAACCTTTTAACTCTGAACTGTGAAAAAACTATTTATATTCCATTCTATAATACCAAAAAGGCTGCACCTCTAACTAACCTAAATATAAGGTTCCATAACAATAACTGCAACCCCTATTTTATGCTCTAATTGTGTATAAATGAAATCGGGAAATACAGTCAAATATTTAGAATTACAATAGATAGTCAACTCAAATGGACGAATCATGTAGAAAAGCTTGTAAATAAACTAAGATATTTAACTTACATTTTTAAACGATTAAATAACATAGTTGACATAAAAATAATGAAATTGGTGTACCATGCATTGGTTCAGTCATCAGTATCTTATGGAATAATCGGTTGGGGGTATTTATAATACTCATATTAAGCCATTAGAAATATCTCAAAATTAATAATAAAAAAATAATGTTGCATAAAAAACATTACATACCCCCTCCATACAATTATTCCAAGAAGCTGATCTCTTAGATATAAGAAAAATTATTGTATACAGTGCCTAAAGTACATATTTTCGCGAAGTAAACTATTTGCAAAAATGAAAATCGTTACAGCAACAGAATAAACAATGTACAACCTCTCTAGACTTGCAGAGACATGCATACTTCATTGCCCCAAAAATGTATAATTCACTTTCATTACATTTTAAGTGTTCAAATACAACTTCCTTAAATACATGCAAAAATGTAATAAAAAACTGGATAAAAGCAAAAGATACCAGCCTCTTCATACTATAAGTGCTAAATTCAAAAAATTAACTAACTTATCTGTTGTGATAATTTGGAAAAAAAAAAAGAAAGAAAAAATAATAATAACAATAATTTTTTTTTATTTTTTTTACTTAATTTGAAATGTACCTTATACTGTAAAACGTTACTATAGAGAGCTATAACTATGATTTGAATTAGTATACCCACGCACTGGCTTTTGCCTATGTGGGATTTTTTTTTTGTTATGTCTACATTATTTTTATTATTTCTGTAATTTTTAAATGTATGTAACAAAAAAAATCAAATAAAAAAAAAAAATAATAATAATTCATAGCATATGTCGACATAATGTTTTTGTTTATTCGTAAAACCATTTTTTCACAGTATTGTTATAAACAAAACTATAGCATATAACCTAAAAAACCGTTAAGCTATGTCAATTTATGTCGCATATTAAAACGTGTGGGCGGAGTCAACGGAGACGCGAGACCCAAAGAACACTCTTACAATAATTTAAAGCGGTGTGATAATTTGGGACATTTTGATGTCTCTTTCTTTCTCGTGGCGTATGACAATAAAAGGTTGAGTAAAAAGAATTAGCTCTCTCTCTCCATATATTGTTACTCCAAGTCGCAGCTTGTTTGAAACGCAACGTAAACCCTAGAGGGTGGTTCTTATTTGGGTCGAAATCGAATCTAATTTTTGACAGGGAACGATCTCATTTGATTAGGTACCCTAAAAAACTATTTCAGTATTTTTTTCAATGTTAAATAATTTTATTTAGGAGTCGCTACCAAGGTAGAATTTTAATAAATCGTCATTCAAGATTTTTTTTAAATTCGTCGTTCGAGATAAGAAAAATATAATAGATGTACTAAAAATCGAAGGTGTAGAGGATTTCCCAAAACGAAAAAGCATTAATGTCGGACACGTCACCGAAAAAAACATAAAAGGCTTTATATGACTAGAAATTCTTTACGATTTTTCCTGGTCACAAAGTCTTCTATGTTTGTTTCGGTGATTTGTTTGACATCAATACTTTTTCTTGCTGGGCAATCCTCTACACCTTCGGTTTTTAGTAAATCTACCATATTTTTCTTATCTTGAATGACGATTTTTTTTTAAATCCCGAATGACGATTTATTAAAATTCTAACCTTGGAAGCGACCCCAAAATATATATATTTTTTTTTAATTTAAAAAATACTGAAATGGTTTTTCAGGGTACAGAATCAAATGAGATGATGCCCTGTCAAGAAATAGATTCGATTTTGACCCAAATAAGGACCACCCTAGTAAACTCGTTTCACATCAGAAGAGGTGGTGCTGGTTTCATGAGTGATTAGTTTTAAACTGTGAAGAAAATACATTGATGTTTAAATATTGAATGAAATTGACATCATCATTAACATCGGCACTACAACCATTGGGAAGCAGAGGCGTGCACTCCATATAGGCACATAAGCACTGCCTACCCTTGCCGTGATTGCATAAAAATTCTAATAAAATTGGATTATATCATATGAAATAATTGCAAAAAAATATATTTAAACTTTCAAAAATACACGCAAGTTAAATTCAGCTATTCGCACCGCCGCGAGCGCCCCACCTATATGATAACATAGCAAAAGCAGTAACTACATATGCCCAAATACTGCCACCGTCAGAGTAGATTATTCTATGTTCACTAGACTACACAAAGTATGTATGCCATGAGCTGTGTGCCCGTTCAAGTGGCTCGTTTGTGTTAGTATTTTTGTTAGTGTCTAAGGCAGTGCTTTTATAGAAATGCAATAACAATCAGTGACATCTGTTGGTACATATCTCTATCATCAATTAATCCGCTGTTTTCCTACTGCCTACCCTGATTAAAAACTCTGTTCACGCCACTATTGGGGAGTACTCGACGCCAGTTTACCTTTCACTTTGGGTATTATAAATATTAATATTCATGAAAATTTCAACTGTAAAAAATACTGCAGAAGCTTAAATATATTTCAGAATGACCTCTTTAAAAACGCTTTCAAAACGAATGTGAGCTTTTGATAACCAGATTTTTAAAATCATTTCCAATCATGAAATCGACACTCATTCATTAAAACGTGCTTCGGAATAAAAATACTAACGCAAATAAATCATACATTTAAAAAATATACTCGTACATAAACACCTTCATACGAGTTATTGAAAAGAAAATTAAGTAAAACAAATTATTTTAAGGTTGGCATATTTTATAAAGTCAGTCATGTTATATAACCTCAATGGCACTGTACAAAGTGTATTTGCGGCACGTTCTGAATGGTGAAAGACCACCATTCAGAATCTAAACGTTGCTTGAAATGGTTTTAGCCGTCTTTGGTGACCAGATCTGAATAGCCAGGTACTTTCCAACCTTCCTCTTTCCCATCTTCCCCTCCCCATCACCTTGATCCTCACAACATATTCCATTTGGGGATGCCGTTGTCTCACTGGCTCTAAACGGTTGGGAGCAGTTGGGACTCTTGTGCGGTATTCAGTATAATTTTTTTTTTTAGCCAGAAATATTCTTAAAAAGTCATTAGCTCTTAACTTAAGCAAGTCTGTATGCGCAATTATTAATAAAAAACAGTCGTCTATAATGAAATCTGTGAAAACTCTTCACAAACATTTGCTTACTTCAATTACAAGCGCAAAACAGTTTTATAGCACACATATCGAAGCATCATTTATAATATTAATTAAATTGCCAAACTTAATTAATCGCAGGAGCGAAGTTCCAAACTGCATAATTTATCTCCGCGAAGTAAGTATGCAGAGTAAGTATAGACGAGGAGAAATAATATTTTATCTTTTATATATTCTCGCGAATTTAATCGGTCGGCTGCATTGTTTTAATGACGCTCTCAAGACGCATCGTTCTCGGGATAATGTCATTAAAATATAACGACCAAGATATAGTGGAAGGCTGTGCTGCACATACTTTAGCTCACTCTTTATTCCTTATGATTCCCGGACAATCATTATGGAGATCTGGCTATGGAACAACCTAAAAAATATTATTTGAAATTTTTTATTACTAGATCGTACATCATTATCAGAGGAATATATTGAGATAAGTGAATTGGGGTAAGATAGATGAATTTCGGGACATGAAAGACCTTTGTCGCGCGATACAAATTTGTTGTATGTGATTATTTTAAAAGGTACTGTTTTCGAAATCATTTGCGTTTTGTTCCGGTGAGGTGGAATTTTTTTGTATCGTTCTAATGAAGAACCAACATTTAGAACCAAAACGTAGTTCGAATTTTTAATGTTGACTAGATATGAACAGTAAGCTTACCAACCTAACTATTCCCCTTTCGTTTCCCCTTTCTCCTCCTACTTCTTAAATTTTCAACTCCATCTCTAAAAATAAAAGATATCATTGTATCACCCTACTCTCTCGGCTTAATTTGTTTTAAGTCTTTAGAATGTTTTTCCTTGATATAGCTTACACTGTGGTAGATAATCTAACTATCACCCTGGTGAAAGACCACCATTCAGAATCGAAACGTTGCTTAAAATAGCTTTAGACGTGTTTGGTGACCAGGTCTGAATAGCCAGGTACTTCCCAACCTTCCTTTTCCCCGTCTCCTTCCCTTCCCCACTACATTCAACCTCACAATACCCCGATTCGAGATGCCATAGTCTCACTGACTCTCGACGGTTGGGACTCAAAACAAAACAAAAAACACTTTATTTTGTAACTAGATCTGAATAGTTAATAATCATAATATTTGGATAATTTATGTAGCGCCGTTTTTGTGAAAAATCACCTCAAGAGGGTTGTACAAATTTTAATTTCTACTTAATATTAATTCCTACTTTATATAAATATACAGCAACATACTTACCTGGCAGGTCATTTCTGGCAGGAAACAATCACTGTACCATAATAACTTAAAATTAAGCTGATTTTTACATTTATATTTGTATATTTTTAGGGCTAAACTAACTAACCATCACGCCGTTTCCCCGCAGGAGTAGGCAGAGAGAACGGACCGCCATATAACTCTGTCTCGGCACACACTCCTTGCTTCATTTACATTCATACATTATCTCATACATACTCTTCTGTTATTCTGACTCTTCACATGACCCGATTCAAGTATTTGATTTACTTGATCGTGCCATGTCTTTCTCGGGCTTCCTCGACTTCTTTTTCCATTCACTTTCGCATCATATATTTTTAGGGCATGAGAGCAAATTTAAAATATAGTTTATCAGAGGTATTTTTAAATTATTCGTAGTGAGGAACAGATAATGATAAAAATCTTCTAATGAATTTAAGGAATGAAAATCTGAAAAGTTTAACCTTTTTCCCAACACTTTTAAGTCCATCCTCCCTTACCCTCGTTTTCTTTCTCCCAACAATATTCCCTGGAAAACTATAATCGTACATCTATTGTCAATTTTATTTACCGCAACAAAATATAGAACAGCCATAAAGTCACGGTACATATTTGCATCCGATGTTTATATGACTCTTTTATTTGATCGCCGTTAAAATAAAAATATAAACGCAAGCTGGCCACTACATTCGTGTTTGAACACCGATTAAAAAAGTGATATTTTTATGGGTTAAACGCAACGGGTCGAGAGTTCTGCAAATATTCCCGCACATGAAATATTTTTATTGATCAGATACGGTGGAGCTTTAACGACTTTTATTTTTACTGTTTACGTCATTTCGTTACTAGTGTAGTAGTCTTTCTGTGAATGATATTATCAACCTAATTTATATTCAAGTTTTAGTGTTCCTCAAGGACCCATTTTGGAACCACTTTTAAATCACAATTTTGGATCTTTAATCTAACTCATTTTTAAATATTGTTTTGATGAACTAATGCACGATTTAGGTCGATTTCCAATTAATGTTGGCAAACTATAATAATGTGCTTTCGCTAGCTGGCTTTAAAGAAACCGTCTAAACCCAAGCGCAGCCAAACTAAAGTTGTTTTGTAGACAAGATCCAAGCAGCCATAGTTGTTTGATCATACACTGTGATAGGTAGCTCTTTACAACGCCTTGATTAGATTTTGTTTTGTTGGGGTAAACTTTCAAAGTAAATTTACATTACAGCATAATATTATTGGACACAGCTCAAATTAACACATACACACATCCAGTGCGTGAAACGAATTCACGAGACAATTAAAATATTTGAATTACTTCGTAGCAACGGACTTAATCTTATCCAAATTTTTTACTCTCGTTTTTTTTAATTAACATTTAAAAGATAAACTCAATTTAGTGCTCCATTGACCTCCTTTTTTATCGATTAACACGTTCATTGCTGACACCGCACGTCACGCGTTAACATGTGACCGGTATGCGCACAACGCGCCACGTGCGTTGTGCCGCCTCTTCGCTTTGAACCGATCTAAAACAGACGCCGATCTTAAACAGTGTCAGGGCAATATTTCTCCCTCTACCTGTGTCGACTGCGGTTAGAGATGCATAAATGAAGAGATAATCTTTTCTACCCGGTGAGCGGGCTACCTTTTACTACTACTGCAGGACTTTTTTTATACGCAATGCTTGTAGTAAAATTATGTAGACTGTGTTTTTGTGCTTATAGCAATTTTTTTATTTAAGCCCACTCACCAAGGTTGGGGAAAGTATAAGATGGAATTTGAACAGAGACGAGGAGGGTGGGTGCTGGGGGACCAACGCCTGAGATTTGAGATGGAAGGGTTCGGGTTTGATTCTATTACGTATACAAATTTGCTTCCGTCGTTTTTCCGGAATTCGAGGCTATATTGTAAAAAAAACTAGTTATATATTTATGATTCAAAGTATTGTCCATCGCTGTACACTACTTTCTCCCATTTTTGGGCAGCGTACGAATCCCGCGTTGAATAACCTGGCCATCTTTTAAAGCGATCCCCGAATTGATCCATTTTTTACTTCTCCATAAGACCGGAAGTGTTGGTCAGCCAAGTCGTATGCCATTGATCGAAACAAGTAATAGTCAGAGGGAGCAGAAAATTAAAACCTCCCTCAAATTATGAGAATTCGGCTCGTTAACTGTCATTTTCAATCGAGAATTAAATTTATGATGCAAGCGAAAATCGACTAATGTTTCTATGGGGTTATGTTGACAGATGCCTAAGTTTATTGCATGACGTATATGATCTATTAAGCCGAAACCATCTAAAGGAAAATAGCGGAGTTACACCTAATAATTTGGAGTAAAATGTTTTGACTAAATCTATTAATTGTTTTCGGAGTGGGGAAATTTGGAAACTCCAATAAAAGTTTTCAGACAAAAGTAAACTCTTCTATTATCCATTTATTTTTACAAATTTCTGCAAATAAGCAACAGCATCAAATTTAAAAAAATGATATTTATCTGCATTTGTATATGATGACGGCCTTCATCGTCGAGTGGTAAAACGCTTTTTCAGATCTGGTTTGTGACCAGCCTTTAAGGGGTTAATAAAATAAATACTTATCCTAACAACGGTAAAAAATATCTGACACAGCGGTTAAGCACATCTGTGACTAAAAATATTGCAATTTATGTTTTATATAAAAAAACAATATTTATATTTTATTAATTAATATATTTTTATTAATTGTGAGGCCTATACATATAACGGCAACACCCTGTACCCGCATATGAGTTTTTTTTACGGTGTGACAACTTTACGTGACACGACAAGTTTTTATTAAATTCGGTGTGCTCAATTCGAGGCAATTTTCTGCCGTGTCGAACGACAATTGGCCAGACGACATGTCACCCCCCAGATCGCCCCACGTTAAATGACCGCACAAAGCTAATCAAATCATAAGCCGAGTTGAAAGGGAGAAGAATTGCCAAAGCTCAATGAATAGCAAATAGATATTGTGACTATGTTAAGTGTTTTTTGTATAGTGAATATCGCACAAGAGTCCCAACTGCTCTCAACCCTCTAGACTATGGCATCCCCGAAGGGGTATGTTTTGAGGCTAAAACGAGGAGGGAGTGGAAAAAAATGGGTAAGAGGAAGGTAATAAAATACCTGGCTATTTACATTAGGTCACCAAACACGACTAAAGCTATTTCAAGCAACGTCTTGATTCTGAATGGTGGTCTTTCACAAGGGCGACATTATGATTATCTACCAATCTGGAACGTGCCGTAAATATTTTATGTATTTATTTTATACTAGCAGATCCGCTCCCGCGGGTTTTTGCCGCAAGGCCCCGCGGGCGGCTTTTTGTTGGGCTGCGCCCAATTCAAGTGTTGGCGACCATTTATAAGGTTTAGCCCTATTGTAAGACAATAACAACTACAACAGTAACTACTGCCAATGCATGATATAGCATGCTTACTTCAAATATTTAAGCATATAAAAAAAATATTCTTGTAATTAATATTCTAAATGCATTATTTTGAACACCGCAGACAATGAGAGGAACACCCTTCACTCCAACTTTAATCTCGTTCATCCATGACAACGCAAAGAACAAATTGTATTTTCTTAGTAATTAATGAAAGAGAAAATGCTTTCTCTCTCTCCCATAGAATTTAATAATTCAACAGAAAAATGAAGTTGCTCATTATCATCTAAAAACATTTAAATAATTTAGAGATTTTTTGGAACATTTACCCTGTCATACGTACTTTGGATTAAGTTCAAATAATAATGTGATACAAAACAGAATTCCTCGGATCGGGTAGCTCTGCAGACACGGCATTATCAATATCAAAAGTACTATACAACTTATCCTGGTTGCAAAGTGTAAACACACCGTGTAAATGAGAGAGTTGCTGTTCAGCCGTTTGATAAGTTTCCAATCCATTTTGTATCTCTGACCATTTGGGATTGCATGTAAAAGTAATTAATAAATTAGGACGACCAAACTTACGTACTATTGTCGTTGAATCATGATAAAGTTTATTTATGTGGCGTGGTCCATGAGAAAGTGAAGATGGTAGAATGACTAAATTACCTGCTCGTACTCCTCTGTCCGTGGATAAATTTCTTACGTAGTCTTGCAAACCTTGGTAGCATTCCACTCTGAGGTGTCGTTGGTTATGTGTAATCTAGGCGACTGGACTTAAAAAAGTACTGTTGGAAAAGTTTACCTGCCTTTTAATCCCGGGTTTCATTATTCAATGTATTTAAATTCGACATACATTTCACTAAAAGATTGGAAAGTCATGAACTTCACCTGATGGCAAGTATCGAAGTAAGCAATATTATTTTTAATGATGAACTGGTACATAAAAAAATAAATTATTAATCGAAGTTTATTTCTGCTTACAAACCTATCCAGCAACGGTCTAAAGTTAATTGTACAGGGTCTCGGAGTTTAAGATTATTCTTTAGAATCCAACAAATTTTAAATCTAACCTCGAATGTCATAACTGTTTAAAAAACATATTAAAAATATGTCGTCATTATACTAAAGGGTATGTAGTAAGGTAATAAACTGATTTAAAACAGCAACAAACACAACCCGCAAACAATGTAGTGATACAAATAATAGCACACTGTCCTTTAAAACGTTTGTTTTCCACCTGCTTTCGTTTTTAACCTATTTATTGGGAAGAACCAGTAAACTGTCAAATCTTACGTATTGACGCCATTGCGTTTAGTACAGATAAAATAGGAATCTTCTTTCAAACAGCGTTTGAAGATGCAGCGTTAATTACTGGTTTAGTTGCGACACTCATCAAAAGGAACATATTGTGAGTATGTCGTCTAAGATCGTAAACGGAAGAAAATTTCAAACTTTTTTATGCATGAACTATATTTTATCTATATTCTATGTCGCATTGGTCTATTCGATCTTGACGGTGTGTAGATATAAAGGAGGCTAGAATCTGTTTTAGTAACGACACTCAACAAAAGAAACATAGTGAGCATATCGTATCGCAGACGTAATCGGAAGAAAATTTCAAACTTTTGTATGCGTCGGCAATATTTTATCGGACGTGTGCAGAAGATTTTTTAACGTAATAATATAATCAGATAGTTACTTTGTACATTCAAGTTTACAAGTAGCTAATTGTTTTATTTTTCTTTTGACTTTAAAATATTTTGACTAATAATAATAATTTTTAAAATTTTTTTTTTCAAAATTAAAAATCGAAGAACAAACAAAAACGTGACTAACCTTTCCAAAAAAACAAACCACTAATCCAAAATGGCTGATAATGCTAACATATGATAAATATATGTGTACCAACATAGCGAAAAAAAAAATCGATGATCGAATGTACACAGCCCGCGAAAATTCAAAATTCACCTTTTCTTTTGAACAGGCTATGTACGTAGGTAGGTACGCTAGAAAATTGATCTTACTGGATGAAATTGAACGAATAAACAGTTTCAAAACTGGAAATAAGGATAATAAAGATTTCGTATTTTAGACTTCTCTCAATAGTGTCCTAACTGGATCCGTACATTATCTATTGATAATCCCCAATGAGTATGATAGAGTCAGTAAACTCACGTTTACGAACTCTGCATACAAAGAATATCAAAGTCCAAGTCACACGAAGTTTATATAATAATACAAGCCCTTACGTAAGTAAGTTGAACACGTGGCGCTCACCTGCTGTGATGTAAGACATGACGTATCGAGTGGGAGCTGGCCAGGAACAAAGGGGGAGGCGGCATCTACACCTTTCCAATTCTATGGGCGGATTGAGGTCACGTAGGCGGGACGATAGATGGCGGCGGCGCGGGGCGGGGGCGGGGGGTGGGCAGGTCTTTAAGGGTGCATCAATCATCAGAAAGAAAGGTTGTAAAGTAGTTAGGCGGAGTGAGACTCGCTCAATAATATTTTCGGGGAGAAATCGTAATGAAAGCGGCCGGTGCCTGCCTACCTACTGATTTTTTGACGAAATTTTTCATCGCAGTTTTGAGACGCGTTCGTAAGGCATCACGGAAATGTGATTTATTGGTCAACTGTCATGGTGGCTTTTGGATTGGAACTGGCAACCCAAAGCGAAAGTGTTTATAGTAAAAAGTAAACTAACTTTTTTATTATTTCTAATTTTGGAACTGTTAATTCGTGGTGGAACTCCATTTTGATGATTTTCATAATACCTAATTTTTTACTTTATTCCACTATTTTTTTTTATTTCTGACCGGTTTCACCTTATGACGGGCATCTTCAGACAGGTACAATTTTAAGTAAATCTATGGCATATATACTATTAGTGTCCGGAAAGGACAAAACCCAAAGTGAACACACTGTACAAAACCCAGTCACAGATGTTCACTATGAGACTCAATAAGCGTCCATTCCGGACACTAATAGTATACGAGACATGCCAATCTTAAGATGCCCGTCATAAGGTGGATTCGGTCAAATCTTAAATAAAAAATAGTGGAATAAAGCAGAAAGATTAAGATATATAAAATCATTAACCCAACCTTCTAAAAATAGCATTCGTAAAAAAGGTTAGAATTTTTTTAAGCTTTCTGTTTTACGTATAAATGCATTATCAACATACACCGTAAATACTTCTTTATTCCTTAAAATGACTATTGTTGGTTTATTTGAACATTTCCTTTCTTTTTTACTATTTTCCTTTCAAATACAGACAGCCTCCATGGTAGAGTGGTAAGACGCTCGACTACGAATCCAGAGGTCACGGATTCAAACCCGGCGTGCAAAAATAAATTGTATTTAATTAATGTCGGTCATGACACATTTAATTCATTAAAAATAATATAAAGAATATTTGCGACATGTTCCAGAACGGTCAATACTCATAGTATCACCCTGGTGAAAGACCACTATTCAAAATCGAAACGTTGCTTGAAATGGCTTTAGCCGTGTTTGGTGACCAGATCTGAATAACCAGGTATTTTTAAACCTTCCTCTTTCCCATACACTTGCCCTCCTCATTGCCTACACCTTACAACATACCCCAATTGGGGGTGTAATAGTCCTACTGGCTCCAGACGGGTGGGAGCAGTTGGGACTCTTGTGCGGTATTCACAATGTATATATATGGTAAATATATATAAAGGCTAAAAATATAGCGCACTTGAGGTACAAAAAAAAATCCGTTGTATATTATAATCTATAATATTTTGAAGACCACAGAAAAATGCGGCTCCAACTAAAGCTATAAATAATATTCCATAATTTCTTGCGTTTTGTGAATATACGTATATATTTTGTAACCAATTATTTTTTCCGAGAGTCAGTGGTTTCACACAGTTTGTTTCAATCCCTTGCCAATTTAGCCAGCTTTGACCCCATTCGCCACGCGTGTAAAGTCGGGAAAAAGTTAAAGAACTCCTTTACTTCCTTCAACCCTCAACCCTTAACAGTGTCAGGGCGGACCGCCCCGCCCTCGGAACCTCTGGCAATATCAATCACCGGCGCGCAGAGACGATCAGCGGGACAA
Source organism: Drusus annulatus (assembly GCA_022651775.1). Taxonomy (NCBI): domain Eukaryota; kingdom Metazoa; phylum Arthropoda; class Insecta; order Trichoptera; family Limnephilidae; genus Drusus; species Drusus annulatus. The sequence goes on from JAGWCC010000115.1 coordinate 659,164, forward strand.
GGGAAGAAAATAGGGTCATTAGTAGCAAGGCTACTACTGCAGAACCCGCTAAGGTTCAGAACTATACTGTGTTATTTTATGGCAGTTTTTATTTGTTTTGATTTCTGTTTGACTTAGTTCTGATGCTTTGGTATTAATTTTTAAATTGACGCATTGATTTTTGTACAATTCAGGATATAAATATGTTTATAGAGTGCTTAATCGTCTCACAATGGCCACTGAATTAATACAACATCACTTTAATATCAGCCCACAATTTAGTTCACGAGTAAATAACCATTCACCATCCAATATCCTTGAAGGGAAGGGTGATTCATACACCATACTTTTAAACACGCATAGCTTGTTTCATCCACATTGATTATCATATCGTCGCCGGAGAGGCAAAAGGGCTGAAGCGCCATTTTGGGAAGTTTTCACCAGAGCACTGAAAGATTTTTTTGTTTCACAATAAAATAGTATTCAGTACCTGGTTGGAATTTGAAAAAATAAATAATTTAGGTAACTTTCCGTGCCTAGAACGAGCCGAACTACATATAAGCTAATAACCGGGCAGTAGCAGTAGCTGAGTGGACAAACGCGTCGGATTCCTACCCGGGAGTCGTAGGTTCAATTGCAATGCTAGATAAGTTCTCCATCATTACACAAGCAATATTTTCCGCTTATTACGATGGCAGTAGGAGTTTTTCAAATATTGTCAGGTTATCCGAATGGCGAATGATGAATTAAATGTAAAATATCACATATTAATCAAATTGGATTTGATTGCGCGTGCCAGGATTTTAACACGCGACCTCTGGATTCGTAGTCGAGCGTTTTAACAACTTGACCACGGAGGCCGTCTATATATGCCATGGATATCTTTTTTGTACTGCAGTGAGTAGAATAACATTTTGTTGAATCTTTGAATAAAATATAATTGAGGATGTCTTATCTAGCTGAGACATAATTATTTTAATTGCGAGGAAAAGTTCTTCCAACCCCCCAGTTAAGTGACCTGAGTGAGATTGCCAAGGGATCATCATACGATCTGATTAGCTGTGCGATGTCTTCGGAAGCTTTTGATATTTGGATTCTATACCAAGAAAACCACTTGTCAACCCCAGACCCAATTAAAGTGATTAATGTAAATCTCAGCATTCTGACTGCCGTATAAATGTATGTATCTTTATTTTTAATTTTTATTCATTTATCGTTCATAATTATTTAAGGTAAAAAATCTCAATGTGCCGTAAAACCGTGTATGACCGTGTTAAAAATGTGGATTTCCAGAAAAAAATGCAAGGCTGATGTGAGCTTTATGAATGGGATCAAGAAAGGGACGCTTAGATGGCTTAATGAACGAATAAAGGAGTGTGAATCTTAAGTGCTTAGACTGAAAAAAACGTCATTATTGATGTTATTGTAGCCGGAAACGATTTTTTTTTTTTTTCAAAATTTCAATTTTTTGTATGAAAATTTTTCAGAAAACCGTGCAGTGCACCACCAAAACTGAAAAATTCTGAAAACTTCATACAAAAATTTAAAAAAATCATTTTCGGCTACAACATCAATAAGGTCGTATTTTTCAATCTTAGCACTCTAGCATACTAAAAAGTCACGAGCCGCCACTGGGCACGATCAAGTGAATCAAATGCTTGGTCATGTGAAAAGTCAGAATAACAGAAGAGTATGTACGAGACGATGTATGAATGTGAATGAAGCGAGAAATGTGTGCCAAGACACAGTTATATGGCGGTCCGTCATCTTTACCTATACCTGCGGGGAAACGGCGTGATGGTTAGTTAGTTAGTTAGTTACCTTTTTTCAATGACTCAATGTATTTTCTCAATCAAATAATTGACTCAAGTCATGGCCCAACTCAAGTACTTGATTCAATTTAACCTACCACGTCTTCCTCGGGCATCCCCGACTACTTCTACCATCAACTATCACGTCACATATTTTTCTTACACTCCTTTCTTCGTTCGTCCGCTCTACGTGTCCAAACCATCCAAACGTCCTATATTTATTTGGGTAGATCTTTGTGGCAAAGCCGCATTGTCTTGCGCTACCATTGTCCGTGTAACCAGACGTAAAAGAGGATTGTAAAGTAATTTGTGGCTTGGTATTCCCAATCTCATCCGCTCCCGCCTTGACATTCCCACCAAAGGTTGGTTGACTCACGCCGACACTATAATTCAGAATTCTCAATGTTTGAAAAAGGGTTAAAATCAATGTTGACTCGCGCATTTAAAAATATTGTCAATCTTTTGTCGAATCTGCCAAATTACTATCGTATAAATAGCGTACCCGAAAACACTCATCTTTATTTTAATTTTAATTCCGATACTTAACTTCAAAATGTTTTTTTATTTTTTTTTTATTATTCTTTTCATAATTAATATATTAAGGTGGTGGTGCTGTGCCTGTCTAGCTAGGAATTCGTTTCTTCAGAGAGGCGCAGCCTGTAAAAATAGTTAAGCAATTATTTTGTGGTTTGAGATATTTTAAAAATAAAAATAAAAAAGTTATAATTGTACAACAACAATTGAATATTGTGCCACTATAACATATTTCCCAGTTTACAACATAATATTGTACCATTATAATATAATGTTCCATATTTGTACCATTACCATTCTATTTTATATCATAATAAATTTGATTTACCCAAAAAAATATTTTTGACTTAAGGATCAGTCCCCGAAAATACACACTTTTTGTTTTTCTAATACAAACATTACTGCAGATGATAAATCTGTAAATTTTAAGCGGGTAGTTAAATAAAATGTCTAAGGTTTCCAATGAATACAATTCTTAAACAGTATTCTTTTTAATTCCTTATGAAATCCATACTTAAATTTCAGGTAAAACGTTCAAAAGTGTCTGCTTTAGTTTTCTACCTTAGGCATTTTCCTGACTACCCTTAGAAAATTAAGAGTTCAGTTTAGTTTAATTTTGTACTCAGACGATACTTACGCTAAGCGAAACCGGTCGGTCATAAAAAATAAAAATATATCCGTGGTCTTTTATAAAGTTATTTTTTTCGTATTGTTTAAATATCACAAACCACAAAATAATTGCTTTCAACGAAAATATAAAATAAATTACTTAAATATCTTTAGAGAAATAATGACATCTGATAATCTTAAGTAAGATAAGTCTGACGGCCTTCGTGGTCGAGTGGTAAGACTCTCGACTACGAATCCAAAGTTTGCGGATTCACGCCCGGTGTGCGCAAAATAAATTGTATTTAATTAATATATGTCATAAGATTTTGAATTAATATTAATAAAATTATATGTAGTATATATGCGGCACGTTCCAGAGTGGTAGATACTCCAAGTATCGCCCTGTTGAAAGACCACCATTCAAAATCGAAACTTTGCCTAAAAATGACTTGAGCCGTGTTTAGTGACTAGATCTGAATAGCCAGGTACTTCCCAACCTCCCTCTTCTCCCTCTTCTCCATCTTCTTTCCCTCCCTCACTACTTTCAGCCTCACAACATACCCCATTTGGGGATGCCATAGTCCCACTGTCTCTAGACGGTTGGGAGCAGTTGGGACTCTTGTGCGGTATTCACTACATATTTTCGTATAAGTCACTTTATTCTCGTTTATTGTCAATTTTATATCGTAATGTTTTAAAAAATTATTTTTTTACACCAATTAATGTATGTTGAAAGATAAAGATAAATCAATCAAATAATTAACTCTAACAAAATGATCGAATACGTGAAAACTAAGAACAAAATATGCGCAAAAACAGATACGAAAACTAGACTTTCGTTAGATTTTCGTCATTTTCTGCTACAAAACCTAATTAAGTTCCAACGTTTTTGACGAACCAATTTGTTTTTCGTTTTGGCGAAACATATGAACGAAAGTTATGCCTCACTGGGGAAGTTCTGGGAACAGAAATATCGCATATTTCTCGTATTGAAAAATTGATCATTTTATGTAACGGAGTATTTTATCATTCTCCAGAATTTCAATCAAACGAGCTATCGGAAAAAATGATTTTCGATATTTGCACTAGAGTCATATTTCAACAGACTACACATTTTGTCTTTGAAAAAATAAAATTGTAATTTTATTTTTTTCGTACAAAGCAATTACTTTGTGGTTTGACATATTTAATGAAATGTTTTATTATGTTTTATGACCGACCGGTTTCGCTTAGCCTTAGCATCATAAGTTTAATTTTGTACCCTGATGATGCTTGGGCTAAGCGAAACCGGTCGGTCATAATTTTTTAAATTAAATCTCTGGTCTTATACAAAGTTATTTTTTGATTTCATTATTATTATTTTTTTAATTACTAGTTGTTACCCATGATGAATTACGGGATGATACTTGAATTGGCAATGAAAAATAACGAGCACTTAAATTATTTCCAAATCCAATGATCTCTTGCTTTTGTAAAACGCATCTAGTTCTTTGTATGTGAAAAATGGAAATATTCAATATTATTTGACGTTCTGAGAGACCGTGAGGCGAAGTGGAATCAAAAAGACAGAGCGATGTTTGATTTCACGAGAGACGAATCTTATTTCTCACATTTCGGTCCGTAGGGATTTGGAGACGCTAAATCGTTTCGCGGAGAAAAATTTTGTGAATATATCGTAACGTAGTTTGGTGTTTTAAATGTAAAAAAATGGTGAAAATATATTATAAAAAATAAATACATTTGTATATGAGATTTTATTTATTCATACTGGGTTTTATCAGATAGTTTCTAATGTAAAAACAATCCACTTATAAAACACTTAGTGTGCAGTTGTAAAATTTAAAAAAATCAAATACAAAATTTCAAAAACTCACTCCATGTTAAATAAAACAAAAATAAGCAAGAGACTCAAAGAGAGACATAATATAAGAAGCCCAATCAATGTTACATATATTTAAGCAATAGTAGAGTAGTAGATACTCTCAGTATCGCCCCGGTGAAAGACCACCATTCAGAATCGAAACGTTGCTTGAAATAACTAAAGCCGTGTTTGGTGACCAGATCTGAATAGCCAGATACTTCCCGACGTTTCCCTTCCCCATTTCCATTTCTTCCCCACTACCTACAGCCTCACAACATAGCCCAATTGGGGATGCCATAGTCCCACTGGTTCTAGACGGTTGGGAGCAGTTGAGACTCTTGTACATTATTGACATAAAAAAATAAAGCAGGACATTGTTTCTGAAACTGTAAAAATTATTGTCAAAAATGTCTCATTGGTACACTCTTTATATAGTCGACACATTTGAGACAGAGGGCTAAAGTAGGCAATATTATTTCTGAATATGCTATGGCGTCTTAAACAATAAGAATTATGTACATTTATTTCAATACTGCTAAGATATACTGTAGTATCGAGATGACTGAGAATTATTTTATCTAACACTATAAACAATATTTTGCTAAAACTATACTCGTATAACAGTTTGGAATATTAGAATACACGTTATGACTAGTTATTCCAATCTTTAACTGTTTTATCATATCGAAACAGGAGCCAAAGATAGCTTACTTTCACACTCAGTAGTAGCACCTTCTTTTGGCTCATTAGTTAAAAAGCCTCGCAGTTAAGAGCTTTTTCAATTAACACTATCATGATGTTGCATTTCAAATATCCTGAATTGTACAACCGCAAGCACCGTTTGTATATCTTGAAGCTTCTGAAAATTAAAATAACCGGATAAATTCAAATCTCTTTTTTGCGAGTTTGCCTTCAATTGAAGTGTTCACTACGAAGGGTTCATTTAAAAAAACTAACAATTCGTGAAGCATTCACAAAACATTGAAGTTTTTCCCAACGCTAGATCGAATGTTAAGAATTTTAGTAACGGCATTGTACGCGAAGTAAAAAAACTATAACTTTGATCAAATTGAAACAACCAACTAACCACAATTTACTCACAGAGGCACTTAGAGAGGATTGAACCCCGGATAACTCTATCCTGACGAACGCTTTAAGATTCATCTACATTCATTCATTGCCTCATACATTTACGTATGTGATTCCAACTCTCCGCATGAACCAACCCAATTATTTGGTTCTCTTGATCGCGCCGCGTCTTTTTTGAGACGTCTCCGACGTATTATTCCATCAGCTTGCGCATTACAAAATTATTTTTACACTTCACTTTTCATCCGCTCCACATGGAAAACCTTTGCATTATTTTCTCATTCATACATTTTCTTACCATATGTATGTTTTAGACATCTTATTTTCTCAAGTGAAACAAGATTTTCGGAAAATTATAAAATTATTTTCTTGGATTTTTTCATCAATTTTGCCCCCACAAAATAATTGAAGAGCCGTTGTTTTTTTGGTCACGAAAACCATTTAAAAAACCTCACTGAAAGGTGGCAACAACTCAACCGGAATCGAACGTACAATTATACAATGGAAGAAATATTTTCTCCCCCCGTAAACTACGGCAGTTGTATATAGTTCACTTCTACAGTCGAAAGAACGCGATTCTTGTCGCCAAATTTTTCATTTCATTCTTCGTGGAAGCGTAAACCTAACTCTTGCCCTAGTGAAACATGGCTGGATTTCTGTGTCCCATTCCTTGTCCTCCCATCCTCCCGTCTACCCTCTTTCCTCTTCACAGCTTCCTACCTGCTAAACTGAGAGGCGAGAGATAAACTTCTACGGGACATGACAGATGTTCACCGTGTATTGTAGTACCGCTCTTGTACATCGGGTATTATTTTGACTCAAACAATACACTATTTTGAACCCCACAAAACGCCTCTTGATTTATGGAATACATTTCGAACAAACAGTGTCCTTGATTTTACATATTAATGGTTGGATAATAAACATCTTTGCTTTATTCAAATTACAGTTGGATGTGAGTGAGCGAGCTATTCCATTATTGCCTTGATCGACTGTTTGACATGGTGACAGGCCTCTCCTCTCGAGGCGTAATGTAAGATGATATAGGGAATCGCCTCGATGAAGTATTTTTGTAAACTGACTCCGCAGAGGCTTGTGCGGCTTTTGTCTTGCGAAGGTGCATCTTGACGGCCTCCGTCGTCAAGTGGTAAGACGCTCGACTACGAATCTAAAGGTCGCGGGATCAAACCCAGCGGCTAATTTTTTGGGTTTATTTTTATGTAAACAACAGACAAGAATAAACACTGTTCCAAACCGTCTGTAACCAGTAAGACCATGGCATCCTTACTCGATGTATGTTGTAAGGCTGAAGGTACTGGGTGGGAGAAGGGGATAAAGAAGAGCAAGGTTGCTTAGTGCCTGACTATTCAGATCTGGTCATCAAACACGGCTAAAGACATTTCAGGCAACGCTTCAGCCCTTTTGCCTTTCCAGCGACGATGCATATTCCTTTCATTATACACATAATATTTCATGGCTGACGAGTGATATTTATTCGAACAAATGACTTGATTCACATTGAAGTGTAGAACCTCGAAGCATTTTTCTCAAGAAAAACTTGATAATCTCAATGGTAGAGAGATGGAATTCTACAAGTGAAATTCAAAACCAGACGGTGTGGGAAAATAAAAACGAATTTTCTTTTTATCAATACAGACACTGAGTAAATTAGTTCAGTTTGTTAGTTACATAGTAACTGTCCTCAATCTAATTTCCTTTTCTTTAATTTGACAAATATGTTAATATGAATTCATACGTTTCATCTGAATTTTTACAACCTTAGCTTCTGGTAAATTGTTTTTTTAATCTGTTGATGTACACATGCACTGTTATACCCATATCTGAACCTTTTTCTCTCACGATTTATGATAACGATCATGATTTTAGATAGTTTTAATTTGTGTACATATTATGTATTATTTTCTCCTTGTTAGTTAATCTTACTAGCATAATTAATTTAGTATGAAGCGCACTTTAGGTGAAATATCACAAAACTGCGCTATATAAGTTCAATGTTATTATTATTTTTATTTGTACTCGTGTAACTCCTTCGGATAAATAATACCTTGTCTATATTTGGGGTGTAAATAAATGTTTAGTTTATTTTATTACACTATGCATGTGTCTATAATATTTTTATATCATCCATCTCTTAATGTATTTGGTAAATAACTGTTTTTAGGAGATCTTTGTTAAATATATAATTTATGGATTAAAATCTCAGAGAAAGAATATACATGAAGAGAGAGGTAAATATTTTTACTCAACTTATACAAATTTAGGACAAATCACTTTCTCCGAGTTTTTACGTCGCAAACCGCGAGAATGAAAGAGATAAGACAAGTTGTTACATAATAAAGCAACACTTTTAGGTATGTAAGTATGTTTTCCGTCTCCTGCGTTTCCGGCGACTCCGCCAAAAATAAAAGTAACTCATAAGCTCGGCTTGATTTTATATATGACTAAATATTAACCTTTTGATATTTCCCGATATCGCTTAAAATGCCTTACAATCTGTCAAGTTAGTCATTGTCTCGTAAATTGGAAGCTTGTCAAACCGTTCATTATATTATTTCGTGCACAATAAAGACGAGCCGCCATCAAATCATAATATAAATATTGCTAAATGGCTCAAATCGTTAAATGGCGCAGACAGAAGTGGTTGACAGAGAGCCGACCTGTGGAACTCCGAACAAAGGAAATTATTCCGGAAAATCGAATGATCTTTCCTAGAATTTTCACAGTGACGATAGTTGCACGCTTTACTGCTTTTTAATAGTTTGAAAGGAAAATCACGGGGGGAGATAAATTCAATATTGCGCTATTATATCAACGCCGGAAAGGCAAAAGGGATGAAGCGCCATTTTGGGAACTTTACACCAGAGCACTTTAAAGCATTTTCTCTTTTACAGTAAAATTCATAAGTCTTCAGCACCTGGTTGGATTTTGAAAAAAAATTAACTCAGGTAACTCAATGCTCTCACTGGGTTATTTGAAGTGGCAAAAAGCTAAAAAAAAAAGTACCAAACTTGTGTCGCTCGAGTCTAGAATTCTACTAAATTGTAAATATATTTTGGGTTCTATTCCTCTCCTAGCTAAGTCCTCCATCGTTGAACAAGCAAATCTTCCGCTTTTTATATGATGGCAGTAGGAGTTTTTCAAATATTGTCAAGTTATTCGTAACCTGGAGATGTTTGTCTTTCTTTTAAAATAAAGAAAAATAAAATAAAAAAAGCTTTCCTTTTTGGGGTAAAACTAAATAAAAACTAACTGACTACCCATCACGCTGTTTCACCGCAGGGGTAAGCAGAGAGAACGGATCGCCATTTAACTCTGTCTTGGCACACACTTCTTGTTTCATTCACATTCATACATCGTCTCATACATCTTCTGTTATTCTGACTCTCACATGACCCGATTCAAGTATTTGATTTACTTGATCGTGCCATGTCTTTCTCGGGCGTCTTCGACTTCTTATTTCATTCACTTTTGCATCATATATTCTTTTCACACTCCTTTCTTCGTTCATTCGCTCTACATGCTCAAACCATTTAAGCGTCCCTCTCTTGATCCTATTCATTACGCTCACATCAGCCTTGCATTCTTTCCGGATATCCACATTTTTAATACGGTCATACTAAATTATTAAAAAAATAGTGGTAATCGAGTATCGTAATTGAAATTATAATAAGTTTTAGAATAGTGTTTTTGAGTAGGCTATTTATGATGACATAGTTACTTAACAAATTTGACAATGTATTAATTATCATTTTTTTTATGTTCAAGGAAATTGACAAGCCTAACACAAATGAATAACATGTAACCATACCTTAAATACAAGCACACATAAAAAAATATCAACATGTTTTTGAATTACTTAAAAGCTGGGGAACGGTAGTTTGTTTTATTTAAATTAACATGGCATGCACTCTCACCGGTATTGTCCGCGATTGGTTACTAATTATAATTTATAATTAAAATGGATTGGAAAACCAAGTAATTGTTTTACATGTACTAAATACTTCTTCTTACTAACCAATTACATCTGCCAGCCAATCAAACTGGTATAGAAAACTACGTATGCGGGTTCTTGATAAACGAACGTAATATGCCTGTTAACGCGTTTGATTGTGAATTGAACTAATGTATCCATAAATGTTGAAAACTTGTACGAATTAATGCACCAGTAAGCAAACAACGCTTGTATTCCTTTACACACTTCCATGTCCATGAAAGAAGAAGTCGAGGACGACCGAAGAAGACATGGCACGATCGAATAAATCAAATAATTGAATCGGGTCACGTGAAGAGTCAGAATAACAGAAGAGTATATACAGGTATGAGACGGTGTATGAATGTGAATGAAGAAAGGAGTGTCAATTTATAGTTTGTATGGCGGTTCTTTCTGCCTACCCCTGCGGAGAAGCGGCGTGATGGTAAGTTAGTTACTTTTATAATTTATTCTTCTCATCAACTACATAAGTACTACTTTTATAATGTCTATCCAATCAATCAGTCAATTTCATCCGCACTAACACGTGGATATCCTTGGCATGGCTAGCGAAAAAAATGTGAATTATCAGCATTATATATGACCAGTTAGTGGCTGAATGGGCAAACAGGTCGGATACCCACCCGGGCGTCATGGGTTCAGTTTTTTCGTCAAATCCTCCATCATTGAACAAGCAACATTTTCCGCTTATTATTATGGCAGTAGGAATTTAATTTTTAAATGTCAGGTTATTCGTTACCCAGAATTTTTTTTTTATGTTTTTTTTTAAATATACTCGTACATACATTTAAACTTGGTTGCAGCGAGCGCAAAGGGACCTACCAAATTTGCTCCTTATAGCCATTACTCGTTATAAACGTGGGTAGGTAAAAAAAGTACCTTCCTACTAATATCGATATTTACACCAGGGTATGAAAGCTTGCGTATTATAAAGCAACACTTTTTTAATTACGAAAATCATGCTTAACTAACTACGAAAAGATTTAATCTATTACTAAACTAATAATAATATTAAACTGTACACACAGTACTGGATAGAAATGTTTCTTAGAGCGACAACTATCAGGGATTATAAACCCTCCTTAACGTGATTTGCGGAAAGTGCCAGACGGGCGGCTTTCTTTGTCTTGTTTATGACATTATTCGACTTACGAGAATTTGGTTTTTTTCTTATACCCCGCCGCATTAATAATAATAATAGTAAAAGTTTTATTCCGGAAGGTATGCAGGAGTAGTGCAATGCAATACCTTCCATAATTGATATCAATACATAGTAATTATAATGTGAAGAAATAATTCATGAGAAATAAAATAAAATTGAGTTGACAATATTATTTGGACGTTATATCAGTGAAGCGACCTCGTTATAACCCCCACACGATTGTATGAAAGTAAGTCCGAACCAACATGTGATTAAGTAATTGCTCATTATAGCCGTGACCTCACTATTACCGTGATCGTCATGACCAAGTTCGACTGTATGTACGAGTATATAGTAAATACATAAAAAAATAACTAAGCAACAGTTTGAGAATTTCCGCCGAAGTAAGGGTGAGTAGATGCCCATTATAATTCCAGTCGGAGAGCAATCTCATTTTAAAATCTCGCTTCGGGGCATTCAAAACGGAGAATTATTATCCAACACTCTGAGGTGGTAGCAAGCTTTTACCTCACACGTGAGAGTAGGACCCGAACCTAACTGAATACACGGGCTTTATCGATCACAACTCGCGCGACCCTTATCGCGAAATAGGGCGAGGGTTAATATAAGTTAGGCACCAATGTAGCTCCGATACCAATACTTATTTCGAAAGTCAATCGGATCATTTCTGATCACAGCTTTATGGACAGGAAGTCAATACTCTAGTTGGAATGTCGTTTTGTCGAGTAAAACATATCGTCGCTAGAAAGGCAAGAGGGCTTAAGTGACACTTTGATTAAAAATGAGTTAAATACGCAGTTTTTACCAGCATTGTTTTCTGCGTCAAATGGTCTGACTCTCGTTTGATTCTGAAGACTTTTGTGGCCCTAAAATATAGTTACCATTTGGGAGAAGGCTTGACTCAAGCGACACATTTCTGGGTAATTGTTTAGCTTTTTGTTGCTTCAGGTAACTCGGTGAGAACATTAAGTTAACTGAGTTTTTTTTTTAAATCCAACCAGGTACTGAATACTTATATTAGAAGTTAATAGATGTGTCGAAATGTTGAATTTTCGAGTAAAGCGTATCATTAGTTTTGACCACACTTGTGTAATTTGGGATTCATGTTTTTCATAGTGAATGCCGCACGAGTCCCAACTACTCCCAACCGTCTAGAGCCAGTGAGACTATGGCGTCCCCGATCGGGGTATGTTGTGAGACTGAGGGTAGTGGGGAATGAAAGGATGTGGGTAAGAGGATGGCTGGGAAGTACCTGGCAATTCAGATCTGGTCACCAAACATTACTTAAGCTGTTCCAAGCAACGTTTCGATTCTGAATGGTGGTTTTTATTTTTTATCTACTACTCTGGAACGTGCCGCAAATATACTATTTGTTATTTTAACAACTTGGAAAAATTTTTTTGTAGAATTGATATGATTTGCGTTTTCTTTTATGAATCGATTATCTTATTTGATGACCTCCGCGACAGAGCGGTAAGTTCCTCGGCTCTGAACCTATGGGGCTTCAAAAACTCGTGTGAGAAATTAAAAAATATGCATTTATATTATTTTTTTCACATATGTAGAACGAATGTATTTCAATTAGAACATAGTTAATATTATTTTTTCCAACTTTTTTTCTAGTGGAAGCTATCGTTATAGGAAACTTACATTTTAAAACAAACCTCACCACCTTGCTATGAAGGTTATCATTTAGTTACTTAGGGTTTTTTATCCAGTTAAGACCTTTTCTCTAAGAACTCACTAATGTAAACTTAAATTCAATCAATTAAATACAACCATCAGATGGTGATAGTAATAAGGACTAATGAGTCGCAGCACTAGTTAGATAGACATTATGAGGGGTATTTGAATAAGCCCCAGCTAGTTAGCAGAGGATTACGAAGGAATCCATAAAATCAAAAAAAAAAAAAAAACATTTAGTTATCCAAACGAACTTCGCTTCCAATTTGAATAACGTTTGTAAATTTAGTAGGTACTCTAAATATAAACACCGAGAGTGTCCTAATTCGGTATTTAATCAAACTGCAATGTGTAATTCGATACTAATTCGATTGGCAATAACTCGTGGCGTCAGAAGCGCTAATCACGACCTGCGGTAAGTAACGACACGATGATCACGTGGGCGATTGATTAACTATTCTAATTATAATGATACATCTAACGGATATTTTTTTAACTTTGATACTTAACAAGATGACATTTTTTCCCAAACACCCCGGCTTCTAAGTGGAGAATAAAAAACAATAGCACTGTAAATAAATATTGGAATAAAAATGTACGGGAACTGTTATTTTTATTTTTGTTTGCTATCCATAATTCAAAGCGTTTAATTTTTTTCACCATTTTCACTGTATTTATTTAGTGTATATCTTTTTCGTTAGTATTCTCTGTACTCATGCACTTACTTTATGTTCATTTAATATCTAAAAACCCATTGGGGCTGTAATAAATTAAATATCGGAGACTTGAGAAAATGGCTTTTATAATAAAATAAAAAGGAGTTAAGATTTATGAGAGTACGATTCAAAATAAGGATCAGTCGATGAGAGAAGTCCAAACGAAAATAACCTATGATGAATCGTTGAGATCTCAGAGCAAAAATATACCAGAATGGATAGCTTGTGTAGTCAGGATTTTTGATTTTTTCCTGACTCGGGCGTGGCTAGGGCTAGGGCTAGGGCTATGATATTTATACATACATTCATAACACATGTCGACATAATGTTTTGTTTATTGCATAACCACTTTCTTACAGTATTGTTATCAACAAAAAATATAGGATATAACCTCAAAAACCGTTGAGTTATGCCGCATAACAAAACGTAGTGGGCGGAGTCGCCGGAGAGGCGGGAGACGGAAAACATGCCTACATGGCGAAAAGTAGTGCGATATTATGTGACAACTTGTCTAATCTCTTTCTCTCTCGCGGTTTACGACGTTAAAACCCGGAGAAAGTGATTTATCGTAAATTTGTATAGGTTGGGTGAAAATATTTAGCTCTCTCTCCATACATATTCTTATTCTGAAGTTAAAATGATAATGATTCTACCTTGGAGTAAGAATATATATGAAGAGGTATCTTTGCGAAACACTGCAGTCAGTATTGTTGACTTTATATTGACTTGGATAGAAAGAGACAAAGATATGTTAAAGGAAGTTGGATAGCCTATTAGTTACCGCCCACATGGAATTAGGACATTTTTAATAAACATATTTGAACACATTAAACAAAACAATATCAATAAACCATTAAAATGATTTATAAAGTCAAAATTTCACACAAACCTTAATAGCATTTTTGTTGATTTTATGTCGAAAAATGTGAAAATTCTAAAGTTCGGTCAAAAATATTTAAAACTGTAGAAATACTTCTGAAAAGTAATGTTTCATAATCTTTGTTTGATATTATTTGAAAATTCACGCATAGCACATAACACCATCGTGTTTGATTTATTTGTATAATCACTGCAAGTTTTTTGATCAGCACAAATATAGGAAATAACCTCATAATCCGTTGACGTCAGTTATACGACTCGATGATGCGAAGTTAGAGCGGATGGAGATAATTCTTACATACTTATCCGAGTGTTGCAATATTATGTGACGACTTTTCTTGTCTCTTTCTCCCTCTTGGTATACGACGTAAAAACCCGAAAAAGTGATTTATCGCAAGTTTGTACAGGTTGAGGCTTTTGCGGTAGAACTTTGGGCACGCGGACACTCCCACAAAACACTTGTCTCTCGGTTAACATATTCAATGGTGTCAGCCATGGCGAGCTGCTCGTGATTCTACGTCTCCAGTTATGCAATCAAAGCCTGGGGTGGGTGTCAGCCAATCACTGATGATGCGATTATACTGTAACAGGCAGATAATGCCGGATGAGCAACCGCACGGATATCCGGTTGAGATAATAATGGCGGGCAGTGGGTGGGGGAGGGGGGTGGGATTCACACATTAACGCACATCTTTGTCTTTCACATTTGCCAGATAATAACGCAGAAAGCGCGAGCCGAAAGGTATTCCTTTTGTTGGTCAAATTTTACTTAACGAGGTGTGATATCAAAGTAATTTTATTTATTTTGTTTTTGATGATTAAAATACTTTCCGATGATCATCCCTTAGTCAATATACCCGATAAATTTAATCAAGGATTAGATTTTATTTTTCATTTAGGTTTTCGTATGGATTTCGTTTACTTGGTTTATTTTTCTGGGAAATTTAAGAAAAACTCAAAATTGCATCGGGGTCCATTCAATTATTATTCATTGACCCGAAGCCAATGGGACTGTGACATGGAGGCCTCCGTAGTCGAGTGGTCAGACGCCCGACTACGAATCCAAAGGTCACGGGTTCAAACCCGGCGTGCGAAAATAACTTTTATTTAATTAGTATGTCTCATAACACATTAAATTTATGTTAAAAAAAATTCTAGAATGTTAGAAACCACCATTCAGAATTGAAATGTTGCTTGAAATTACTTAAACCGCGTTTGGTGACTAGTTCTGAATAGCCAGATTCTTCTATCTCCTTCCCATCCCCATCACTTTCAGCCTTATAACATACCCTAATTGGGGATGTCATAGTCTCGCTCGCTCTAGACGGTTGGGAGCAGTTGGGACTCTTGTGCGGTATTAACTGTAAAAAAAAGCTAGCAGAGGAATTGAACCCACGACCTCCGGGTGGGAATCCGACGCGAAATTACATGACGAATACACGACGATTTTTTTTTTATATTGCAGAGAACTTTTTTCAAATCAGTCTCGGTTTGATGTAAAACCTATAATACATCCCAGAAAAAGTGGCACACGTGCACACTGAAGTAATTCTTGTTTTCTTTAGGAAAGCCTTCACCTCTGAGTGAATTATCCCTATTTCAGATTGAAGGCTGCGAAGGAGTGACCATTAACGTGGTGTTAACGGATAAAGCGAGATTCTCCCATGAATAGTATTTTCTCCGAATCCTAAACTTTTATTCTAAATCCATAGAACGCAAAAGCATTATTCTGTTTAGATCGTGAAAGCTTTCGCTAGAAATATTAGCGTGTTGTATTAAAATAGAATTTCGGAAAAATAATACAAGTTTCCTAATAATAATAAATATTTTCTAAAGATTTATGAAACGTGCAAAATATCGTGGAAAGAAGATTTGCATCAAATTAATCAACGTGAACTTTGCGATTATCCTGAATAAATAATTGATATTTGTATTCACCAAATAAATGAATCAAGTGTTTGCCTTGCGAGTGTTGCATACATCCAAGCTTCACGAGAGTATTTTTACTTCTTATTTTTTTTCACAGTGAACACCGCACAAGAGTTCCAACTGTTCCAAACCGTCTAGAGCCAGAAGGACTATGGCATCCCCAATTGCGATATGTGGTGATGTTTAAGGTAGTGGGGAGGAGAAGGAGATGAGTAAGAGGAAGGTTGGGAAGTACCTGGCTATTCAGATTAAGTCGATCACGTTTGAAGATCACGTTTCAATTCTGAAATCCTTCTGAAAAATTCCAGAGTATCTATGACTTTTCACTTATATATTTTTTTTTATATGAATTAAATATGTTATGACACATTGATATTTAAAATTTATTTGCGCACTCCGGGCTTTAACCCGCGATCTCTGGATTCGTATTCGAGCATCTCACCACTCGACCACGCAGGTCACCAAATGAACATTTTACCAAATGTTTTAAAAAATAACTTTTCACGAAGTGTATTAATAATTTCCCAGCAGTTTCGGGTGTGCGGTAAGAACCAGTTTTGAGAAAGGGTGGTAATATTTTTTAATGTCTTTTTATTCGACTATCGTTGATAAATATATTTAAACACAGCTGCGACCGAAAAATGAAACATAAAAAGATTATTGCCAGCGCTCAAGTCGCGGGGTAAAAGAGGCCGAAGGAGAATGTAGCACCCCTAATAAAGCGGAAAACTGTCCGAGAGTCCTAATCCTAAGGCTTCAGTGGGCAGTATGCCGAGTGCTTCGTGAGCCTAACAAAACAGCCTGCGACCGTCGTCCGACCCCAAACACTCTCTATCCGGAAAGCCGTAAGCGCCAACGACAAAAGATCTTAAAGTTTAGAATGTCTTTGAACCAAAAAGCTTAAGTCATATGGCCTGGAGACAAAGTATTTCAAAAGCCAGAATTCGTAGTGATAAAATTGTCTTAGTGGTTATATCATAGAATCCAAGAAAACAGTTTCAAATTTGGAATGCTCGGGGGTAAAATAGTTTGAAAGACAGAATGCCTGGTGACCAAAAAGCTTGAGAGACAGATTCACTGGTGACCAAATAGATTGATAAACAGAATGCCTGGTGACAAAATAGCCTAGAAGACAGAATTATATGACATGTGACATATGACATGATTACATTCACAAAAAAAACAAACCTAAATTTTATTTTGGCTCTCCTGAAAACTTGCGTTTATTAACTCATTCCATTCTTCCTTGCGCGCACTCATTGTCTTGTGTCACTGTCTTACATGTAAAAGCCCACTTAAAGGTCAGCACCAAAAAATATACACTTTTTGGCTTTCTATTAAAAGCAATACTACGAATGATTTATCTGTTAATTCTCTACGGGTAGTTAGAAAAATGTCTAAGGGTTCCAGTGAATACAATTCTTGAACTTGAATTCAGTAATCTTTTAATTTCTTTATGAAATGAATACTTAAATTTTAGGTAAATCGTTAAAAAATGCCATTGCTGGTTTTTTAAATGCACCTTTTACTGACACTTAAGTATGCGGCCATTTTGATAACGGTGAAAAAAAAACGACCTCACATTTTTCTAGAAAAATTTACAGATAAATCATTTTTTGAGCGTAGCGTCATTTTTGAGTGCTGAGGCTTAAGCGCGTACAATTAAAAAATATTTAAAAAATCCAAATTAATTTTCTTCCCTTTTCAATCTCATTCTGTCGCCAGCTTTCACTTTCGATGTTCTCGCAAAGTTTTGTTGCCATTTCATCACCGTCACTTCAACTGCGGCCATTTTGCGTCGACCAATGTATCCCGGCCATTTTGTCCGCGAAACCTTCGCGGCGACCCGCCCCCTCCCCGCGCCGGCCCTTTGTCCGCCCGCGTCCCCCACTCGCCCGGAGTGCGCTGGAGTGCGCTGGAGTGCGCGGTCTCTCCGGGTGCCCACACCCGCCGATAGCATCCATCGCGACCGGATGCTTCAAACCTCGCCAATATTATCCGAGAATGTGATTCAAAGACGCCAGCCTTCGCTGAAGGTACTCGTACTATAGGGCTGCTTGAGATGAGGTCTCGCGGTTCGAAATTAGAACGAACGACTTGATTAAAGTTAAATTTACTTGAGGGCTAGTTTTTAACAAAAATTGTCACAGTGTCGATCCAAATTATGTACATTTAAAAAAAAAAATAACCAATAATTTAATTATTTTCTTGTGTACGCCCGAGCAGTGGCGGCTCGTGAGTTTTAGTGTGCTAGAGTGCTGAGATTGAAAAATACGACATTGTTAGTGTTGTTGTAGCCGAAAATGATTTTTATTTTTTTTTTCAAGATTTAATTTTTTGTATGAAGATTTTCAGGATTTTTCAGTTTCGGTGGTGCACTGCACGGATTTCTGAAAAATCTTCACACAAAAAGTTGAAATTTCGAAAAAAAGTAAAAAATATTTTCGGCTACAACAACATCAATGATGACGTTTTTTTCAATCTTACCACTCTAGCACACTAAAAAGTCACGAGCCGCCACTGCGCCCCGAGGGGGCGTTTTACACAAGAAAGGTTTACAATCTGCGAGCAATAATATTCAGGAAGAAGCGCTTCTGTTGTCAGTATTAACGATTTTTATCTGACTGGGGCGTGGCTAGGACTAGGGCTAGGGTATTTATACATCCATGCATTTCTAGACGTAATGTTTTTGCTTTTTCGGAGTATTGTATTCCTTCTTAATCTTCATTTCTCATTCCCCTCCCCACTACCTTCAGCCTCACAACATACCCCAATTGGGGATGCCATAGTCTCACTGGCTCTAGACCAGAGGTTCCCAAACTTTTTTTCCCGTAGACCACTTGCCGATTTTTTCTGTTTTGTATACACCCCCTGCTTTCCTAATATTGTTTTTTTTTTAGCGTTGAGAAAAACTTCAAGGTTTTGTTATTCTCATGCACCTCCAATTTTTTTTTTCACTGACGTGGACCCCTTGCAGGTCGAAACCGACCCCTGGGGGTCAATATAGACCACTTTGGGAATGACTGCTCTAGACGATTGGGAGCAGTTGGGACTCTTGTGCGGTATTCACCATTAATTAATTTATTTTTTAAACGTTATAAACAATAATATAGGATGTAACCTAAAAAACTGTTGAGTTATGTCCTGTTATGTCGCATATCAAAACGTAGTGGGTGGAGTCGCCAGAGACGCGGGAGACGAAGAACATGCTTGCATACCGAATGGTGGTGCTATTTTATTGTCTCGTCTCTTTCTCTCTCACGGTTTACGACGTAAAAATCCTGAGAAAGTGATTTATCGAAAATTTGTATAGTTTGGGTAAAAATATTTAGCTCTCTCTCCATATATGCTTGCTCTGAGTTTACAATCAACTGTGAAAAAATGATTTATTTTACAATACCGCCCAAGAGTTCCGACTGCTCCCAACCGTCAAGAGCCAGTGGGACTATGGCATCCCCAATTGGGGTATGTTGTGAGGCTCAAGGTAGTGGGGAGGGGCAGAAGATGGAGAAAAGGAAGGTTGGGAAGTACCTGGATATTCAGATCTAGTCACCAAACACGGCTAAAGCCATTTCAAGCAACGTTTTGATTCTCAGTACTGACATTATTGTTACAGCTTAATAGAATTATGGATCGAGTAGTTCTCGTAATAATACCGATTAATTCAATTTTCCAAAAATAACCTTAATTCAAACAAGGAATATACATTTTTTATAGTGAATACCGTGCAAGATTGCCAAATGCTCCAAACTATCTAGAGCCAGTGAGACTATGGCACTACCAATTGGGTATGTTGTGAGGCTAAAGGTAGGGAGGGAAAGGAGATAAGAGAGCTTATTGATATGGTATGAATATCAAACAAGGAGACGCCCTGGTAAAAGACCACCATTTAAGACAAATGTGTGCTTTGCAGTATATCCTTCTGCCAGACGGTCATTGTGATATTTAACTACTTAAGCGTTAGTTAAATAATTATTTTGATAAAATGTAAAATATATTTCAAAATTGCAGATTTTTTTTGACGATTAAAAACCTTAGTTAGTTAAATAATTATTTTGATTACAGATTTTTTTATTAAAAACCATTTTTTTATCACTAAACAATATTTTTAATAATTAATTAGCTTAATGGTATAGGGTTGGGAGTTTACTACTCTACTACATAAGTCGTAGATACTAAGGAACAATGCAATGTCGAAATAAGGAAATACAATTTTATAAAAAGCTTTAGGCACACTGGGGTAATCGATTAGAGTGGGACAATAAGAAAGTGTTGAATCCGTTAACACAGCATTATAAAGATTAAAGGGAAAGGAACCATTAGCATTTTAATCAGAATCAAAGTAAAATCCAGTATTTTTTTCTCAAAACAGTGAATAATTATTGAAAAGTAATTAAAAATTAGCTTTGTATAAGACCACGGATATTATTTTGTTTTTTATGACCGACAAGTTTCGCTTAGCCTAAGCATCATCAGGGTACAAAATTATGCTAAACAAAAAATAAAAAGTGTGCGGTTATATACTCGTATACATACAGAGGGAGAACAAAATATAAAATAAAATAACAAAACAATGAGAAAACAATAGACTAACATTTAAATTATAAAAAAAGGAACAAAGAGAAAGAGACAGATAATATGACTTGAAAGAGTCAAAACGTCAACTGAGAAGGTGTTTAAAAATAACTTTCAATTTTATGAGTTAATATGCAAAATACCTAATATTGGACTACTGGACAAATTTGCCTGATTAATAAGAATATGACTATTAATTTTAATGGCTTTCTTTATTTCTAGTGCTTCAAATTATTTATGGTAATCTGAAGCCATGATCCCTTTTGTGAAGAATATGAGCAACGCTGGTTTTTTCAGGTTTTGTACTAAGTTATTTTTTCATTTTTTTAAATATCATTTAATATGTCATACCACAAACTGATTGCTTCCTACAAAAATATAAGTCATTTAAATATAAATTCACTTTTTAATGTATTGGAATAAATTCTAATGACGACGTAATTTATTCACGTTACGTTTTACTAAAATGTTGGCCACGCTATGCTGCCTGAAATTAACGTAGACGTACCTACGTTATTTTTTCTGCAATGGCGGAAAAGGTTAACCCTCCAGTGATTTGAGTCCATTAGCTCATTGATTTTGGCGCTAGATGGACGCATTGCAATCAGAAAGGCAATCTCTAAAAAGCGTGCATTCTATATTAGATGTATAAAAGCAAAGTTAAATTTACTAAGTGTGTGGATTCGTGTAAAAAATATACAGAAAAACAAGGGAATAGAAAATAAATAAACAAAGAACAAACACCACGTTTCAAAAACATAATGTTTACTATATTTTCAAATAATTTTGTAGTAACAGATCGCACTTTAATAGGAGTACAGAGGTTAGTATCGAAAGCAGAAAAAACTTTTATATTTTCAATCATCAATTCATATCGTTGCCGGAAAGCCAAAAGGGCTAAAGCGCCATTTTGGGAAGCTTACACCGGAGCGCTTTAAGGTTTTTTTTTATGCTTACAATAAAATTCAAAAGTCTTCAGTACTGACGGCCTCCATGGTCGAGTGGTTAGACGCTCGACTACGAATGCAAAGGTCGCGGGTTCAAACCCGGCGTGCGTCATTATGTGTCTTAACAGATTTAATTCCTATAAAAATAATAAAAAGTACATTTGCGGCACGTTCCAGAGTGGTAGATACTCCATATATCGCCCGGGTGAAAGACCACCATTCAGAATCGTAACTTTGCTTGAAATGGCTTTAGCCGTGTTTTGTGACCAGATCTGAATGGCCAGGTACTTCTCAACCTTCTTCTTCCCAATCTCCTTCCCCTCCCCACTACCTTCAGCCTCACAACATACCCTGTTTGGAGATGCCATAGTCTCACTGGCTCTAGACGGTTGGGAGCAGTGGAGACTCGTGTGCGGTATTCATATAAAAAAAATAATAATACCACATTCTTTGAGCCAAATTTTTCAGTTGTTCAATAATAAAATAGGTTAGTCACCAAATATATTAATAAATTAGTGGTTTTATCAAAGTGATGATGTTATTTCATATGTATTATGAAAAAAATTAAGTGATTGCTTTTTTAAAAAAATTTTTTTTTATATAATTGAATTGAATTAAATTTAATATTATTAGTTTGACAATGGCCTTAAACGCCGAAACAGCTGTCACTAAAAAATAAAAAACTGAAAATAGCAGAACTCGAAAATAATAATAATATTAAATTTAATTCAATTAAATTATATAAAAATTAAAATGGAGTTCTACAAATTGAACACAAAAACTATAAATAAATTGATTGCTTTTTGCTTAGTACTTTTTTCATTTAAAACTTATTTTGTTCACTGTGTAACATAGTATTTTAATAAATTCATATTTTTTTTCTGAGATATTCTTCCCATTCTAAGGCTATTCCATGAACAATCATTAACTCCAAGCCAAAACGAAAGTAAACAGGACAAAGGAAAAATAATATCACGATGAAACCCAAAGTAACTACTCGCATGAAAGGACATTCGGCCAGACAAATGTTAGTATCGAGGACATGAATTCTATTTGAAAGTGTCTCTAGAATTTGGGAGACATTTATATATTTACCTAATTTATTTTATTTTCCTTGTTCATCCAATTTACTTTTTTTCGTTTTTAGGGCGGGCAAGGAATGTCGTGATGTTAACCTTTATGTGACTGCAAGGGTACCCGGGTACCCTTTTCGGTTTTCAACATTTTTTTTTTCTAAAGTTCCAGTAAGCCTAACCGGCTGAAACTTCCTGACTTCTCAACAATAGTGAAAATGAAAAATTAAACAAAACCGTTAGATATGTGAAGGGTGGTATGTGAGCGGAAAACGTTGAAGTAAAACTTACACCTTCTGATGTCTGAAAGGGTACCCGGGTACCCTCATGTGTTTTATATAAAATTGGAAGCTTGTTCATATTTATTAATCATTTTAATTTATTTTAAATGATAAATATGATGTACTGTTGTGTTTAAAGAACATCACCTGTATCCTTAATAAAAAAATAATCACCTACTGAATTAAAAACTCTAAGAAAAAATGGTACTGGGTAAAATTCCTATCCACTTCCCCATGTCTTGAACTGAGTCGAAATGTATTGCGTCATGAAAGTGGTCTTTGTCAAATTACATACTGCAAAAAAACCTTCATATGGATTTTTTAAAAGATGAAGTTTTCTTCAGTCACATAAGGGTTAAAACCTTTAACCGTTAAGCGTCCAGTTCTCTGTCGGGGTACAGAACAACCCCAATCGGGCGAGGGTCTAAATTGACCCCAGAGGGCTAAGTTAGGGTTTGCTTAGTATTACTTTAGATGGGTTAGGATAAATCCCCAATAAAACCTTAAGGGAAGTTGCCCGAGTGACCCGCGGGAACCAAAACACGAAAAGGTACCGCTCTAACAAATGTTGACCCAGGGGGTGAGAAACATGTCCATTTTGTAGGACCGCAATAAGGTTAGTTGCAAACCTTCATATTAAGGTTGCAACCAAGAAACTTTACGTGCATATTATTTAAATATATTTATTTAAAATCTAATCCTTGCATTATAAATTGACTTATACTTATATTCTATTTGCACATCATAAATATTATGTTTGAGTTTCGAAGGTATTCTATTTTTTTTTAATTTTAAAGTTTTAAAAATACAGGTATTCATTCATCAAACAATTTTAGAGATAAATAATAGTGGTAGAGTAGAAATTAAATTAGATAAATATTAAAAAAATAATCTATTTTAACAAAATAGAATAGAATATAATAAAACAGTTGCATGTGTATTTGGACGCAGTTATGCTGAAAGCCTACAAATTGCCGAAATCGAGTTTTACATGTTTTCCTATAGATAAATACAAGACTTATATCAGCTTAAAACATCCAAGCTCCAAATGCAGCAGATTTTTGGTTTAAAAAAATTTTCTAACGCACATTGCAGATATTTGATTTAAATTGAAATTTAAAAACATTTAAATGTAGGATTACATATAAAATCCTTTTTTTTTAAACACATTAATAGTTTATAAGCTACCTATTTATAATAATGCTCATAAAAAAAACCACTGAAATTCACTTTACAAATGCCGATTACGCATATGTACGCTATTTTATCGTCATATTTTCAAACGCCTTTTTCTCAGTTTCATCTTGCCAGGGTTGGATGCTTTCTGCAGAACTACGTCAATTTTGTATTCGGCTTGTCACTTGAAGAGCTCTACAACGTGTCTGTAAGTTTGTAATGTCACCGACTAATAGTATAATAATAATATTAATATTTGGACGATTTGTATAGAGCCGTTTTTGTAAAAAATCACCTCAAGGGCGCTGTATATTTTTATTAACTATAATACCTAACTATAATGCACTAATTTGATTTATACTGATGCCAACCAGGTTTCACTACCAACGTACCTTCATCAGGGCAGTATAATGATTAATTATAACTATTATAGTATTTATAACATAGTATAAAACCAGGCACACGACATAATGTTTGACCAAAGTTCCGCACTGTGGGAGGCAGTAAATGACCCCCAAATCTTGTGTTTTTGCCCGCTATCCTCTCACGCAAAAACTTGGTTCATTTTTCTAATGCAGGATCAAATCATGATTGATGGCCGCCACATCTCACGTGTCAGGGATTATAATAAATTGTTCTCCACACATCACATGACACATCTTCCGCACGCTGAACTCCTGATACCTCCAATAGAAAACTTATTCTTAAACTGTCTGCAATCCGAGAAGTCGATTTGTGTTCCGTTTCAAAGAGACAGAATAAATGAAAATAGTATAAAGCCTATTTAGGCGTATTATAATATGTATTTACATGGCCAGCGACGAGGCGCACCTAACAGCCTAGCAGAGGAAGGTGTTTCTAGCGGGAAAGGAGGAATTTGCCCGCTGACACTTCAGTTTACCCTTCGTGACGGAAAACACCTCTTGTTTTGTGATTACTTACGTCAGCGTGTTTAAATTCGTAAATAAACGTGATCTAGCTAATCTTAATTATTATTGTTCCTTAGTTCTACAATAGATTTTTTTTAAATATTGCCCGGATTATCTACCTAACCTTAACGACATTATCATCATTTGACAATTAACTAGTACATTTATTTATTAAAGTTCCTTAGTTCTTTAATAGTAATATTTTTGTTGTAATCATAACAGGGTTGCAGGCTTTTAAATTCAGTTCCAACTGCTCCCAAACGTCTAGAGCCAGTGAGACTATGGCAACCCAAATTGGGGTATGTTGTTTGGTTGAAGGTAGTGAAAAGGGGAAGGATGTGGGGAAGAGGAAGGTTGGGAAGTACCTGGCTTTTCAGATCTGGTCACTAAATACGGCTAAAAGTAATTTCAAGCAACGTTTCGATTCTGAATGGTGGATAACCAGGGCGATACTTAGAGTATCTACCACTCAGGAACGTGCCGCAAATACACTTCGTATTATTTTGATATGAATTAAATGTGTTATGACACAAATTAGTTAAATAAAAGTTCCCTCCCACTAATATATGCTCTCTCTTCCTTCTTTGTATTATATACTGTCTCACTCTATCATTTACTGTTGTACCTATATATATACCTGTTAACTCGGTATTTTTTCTTTAGTTATTATATGTGCCCTGACGAAGCTTGATCCAAGCGAAACCGGTTGGCCTTCATCATAACAAATTCTGTGGTTTTAAAACAAAGTATTCTTTTAAGTAAATAAAAGTTGTTTGTTGCGGGTTTAAAGCTGAAAATTTTTCATTCAAAAAGTTGAAATTTCGAAAAAAATAAAAAATGTTTTCGGTTACAACAACATCAATGATAATGTTTTTTTTTCCTTACCACTCTAGCACACTAAAAAGTCACGAGCCGCCACTGCCTGAAACTACGTTTTTCAAAATAAGGAAAGATAAAGATAACAGGTAATGATAACATTGTGCTGGGAACAAAAAAATTCAGAGAAGACGCGTAACTCGTCAGTAAATAAGTACTCCTTCATGTGTTACGTGGGAGTCCTCGACCTTGCGGCGGTCAACGCACGTGAAGGTGTATAAATACTCCGAGCCTTCAAATAAATATATCGATTCCGAATTCACGTTTACGTGAGTTCGATACCTCCGCAAACGTACCGGCGCTATGATCAACCGTAAAATATGTTGATTCGACCACTCTATTTGACATTCTCTATGAATTGTTTGCGATGAATGCTCAGAGCAAGAATATACGGAGAGATGGTTAAATATTTTCACCCAACTTTTACAAATTTACGATAAATCACTATCTCCGGGTTTTTACGTCGTAAACCGTGAGAGAAAGAGACGAGACAAGTTCTAGCATAATATAGCACCACCGTTCGGTATGTAAGTATGTCCCCTGTCTCCCGCGTCTCCGGTGACTCCGCCCACTACGTTTTGTTATGCGACATGGACCTAACTCAACGTTTTTTAAGTTATATCCTATTTTTTTATTTATAACAATACCGTGAAAAAAGTGCTTATACAAATAAACAAAAACATTATGTCAAAATGTGCTCTTACTGGATGTATAAATACCCTTGCCCTAGTCCTGCATGGTCTAGTGGTACGATACTGGACTACGAATCCAGAGGTCGCGAGTTTAAACCGGGCGTGGGACACGTTCCAGAGTGGTAGATACTCTAAATATCGCCCTGGTGAAAGACCATCATTCAGAATTGAAACGTTGCTTGAAATGGCTTTCGGCCGTGTTTAATGACCAGATCTGAACAGCCAGGTACTTCTTAACCTTTCCCTTCCTCATCTCCTTCCCCTCCCCACTACCTTCAGCATCAAATGGGGATGCCATAGTCCCAGTGGCTCTAGACGGTTAGGAGCAGTTGAGACTCTCGTGCGGTATTCACTGTAAATTTTTTAAAGTCCTAGCCACGCCCAGGTCAGGCAAAAATCACCAATACTGACTACAAAAGCGCTCCCTCCTAGTATATTATTGCACTGAGGTTGAATGTCTTTACAAATTCAACTTTCCACGTGAATTTTAATAAATCCGATTGGTATCGGAGTTGCGATGACAGTTTTTAAAGTATTCATTATCAAGATGGATTTTAAGGCTATTATTTTTTATACGTTTATTCCAAACCTCAGCGAGGGTGGTACAGCACCATTAGTTCCATATAATACACAGACAAAAACAAAGATACTTAAACTTTGACGGCCTCCATGGTCGAGTGGTAAGACGCTCGACTACGAATCAAAGGTCGCGAGTTCAAACCCGGCGTGCACCAATAACTTTTATTTAATTAATATGTGTCATAACACATTTAATTCATATAAAATTACATGTAGTATATTGGCGGTAGGTTCCAGAATGGTAGATACTGTAAGTATTGACCTGGTGAAAGACCACCATTCACAATCGAAACGATGCTTGAAATGTTAATGTTTCTCGGTTAGTAGCTGAGTGTACAAACGCGTCAGATTCCCATTCGGGCGTCGTGGGTTCAATTCCTTTGATAGCTAAGTCCTCCATCATTGTAAAAGAAACATCTTCCGCGTATTATGATGGCAGTGGAAGTTTTTAAATATTGTCCGGTTATTCGTATCCCGGGAATAAAGTTCGTACTTATTAAGATTTCAATTTTTAGGTTTCTTAATTTTATTTGAACAATAATGATTTGTTATTTCAAATTTAAAAAACGATTTTAACTACTACAAAATAAGCTTTAAAACAATAAATAATAAAAATAAAAATTCAATGGTCGAATAGTTCTCTAATAAAGTGTGAATATGGCAACTTCGCGTGAAGATATTGTTTTTTTTTCATTGGAAAATATTCTCGCCCACTCAGTTGAGCATTTGTCATGGAGACATGTTTGTATCTACAAAATCCCGCCTTTGTAAAACTATTACAATAGAAAAGCTCCTTTGCAAATGAATAATCTTGGCACTACAAGTTTGCTAAAGGATTTACACAAGAAAAAGTGCAGCTCCGCCTGGCAAATATCCAACTGACAAAAACCTTTATTTAACATTATTAAAAAAACCTTCTCGGTTTGAAATTGTTTTGCTATTTCCATCTAGAATTTAACTGGAAAATTTCCAAGAAATTCGTTAGAATTTACAATGAACACTTTTCTATTTCACATAAAATTCATTATAGATTATTAAAAAAATAATGAAAATGAAATAATAACTTTGCATTATGCCACAGATTTAATTTTATTTTTTTTTATGACTGGCCGGTTTCGCTGAGCCTAAGCATCATCAGGGTACAAAATCAAACCAAACAAAAAATACATAGTGTGTGGATATAATGCAGAGAAAGAACACAATATAAAATAAAATATGAGAACAGTGAGAAAATAAAAGATATGATTCAAATTATAACAAAGTAACAAATAGAAAGAGACAGATAATAATAAATGAAAGAGGTTTACCGTCAACTGAGTACATGATAAAAGATTACTAAGAAATTTTATGAGTTTAAGGGAAATATACCTAATATTGGACTACTGGACAAATTCAATTGATTATTAAGAATATGACTATTAATTTTAATGGCTTTCTTTATTTCCAGTGCTTCTAAATTATTCAATCTGTTGCCATGACCGTTTTATTGGCGAATATGCGCACCGGAGCTTTTATTTAAGGTATGCTCTTTTTCAGTAAGGTGATTGGCGAATTCTGTGGTCTTATACAAAGCTATTATTTCATTTTCAATAAATATGTCAAACCACAAAGTGATTGCTTTCCACGAAAATGTAATTAAAGTTAATTTGCTTTTTATACGTTACTCTCTTAACAGACGGACAGATGCCCATTTCAATTATTTGCATCTTATAATACATAACTTAACTGAAAGATAATTAATATTTTTAATCTCTTACCACCCTTTTTTTAAATGTCTTCATCAATAATTGAACGCCCTTTTAAATCTTTGAAAGACCGTTCTTTTTTTGAAACTAATCATTTTTATAGCGCCCCGCAGCGGCAATAAATTAAGGCTCTATCGGCGGCAAAATGATAAATTCTCCACAGTGAGCAGAGGGGTGTAAGCACCCTTCACGTGGAAAATAATAAATAAAACTTCAAGATATATTAATTTAATATGTACGTTATAATCTTTTGAAGCAACAAAACATTATTTTTTTATGATTTTGGGTGTCATATAATATCGAAGTACGTGCCTAACTGATAAAAGATTTTTTATGAACATGGATTCCACTGCATTAAAATTTGTTTACACGCTTAAACTTGAGACTATTTTTTCAGAGTTCTCTTATGAATGAGTTTTGTGGAGCTTTGATCCGGGCAATATTTAAAAAAATAATCCATTGTAGAACTAAGGAACTATAATAATTAAGATTAGCTAGATCACGTTTATTTGCGAATTTAAACACGCTGACGTAACAAGAGGTGTTTTCCGTCACGAAGGGTAAACTGAAGTGACAGCGGGCAAATTCCT
This sequence comes from Drusus annulatus, assembly GCA_022651775.1. Lineage (NCBI taxonomy): Eukaryota > Metazoa > Arthropoda > Insecta > Trichoptera > Limnephilidae > Drusus > Drusus annulatus. The sequence goes on from JAGWCC010000115.1 coordinate 688,891, forward strand.
CCTTTCCCGCTAGAAACACCTTCCTCTGCTAGGCTGTTAGGTGCGCCTCGTTGCTGGCCTTGAAAATACATATTCAAATACACCTAAATAGACGTTGTACTTTATGTGTTATTTCACAATTAATTAATTCAAAATAATATATTTATGGCACGTTCCAGAGTAAAAACAAACACTCAGCAGTATTGCCCTGGTGAAAGACCACCATTCAGGATCGAAACGTTGCTTAAAATGGCTTTAGCCGTGTTTGGTCACCAGAGTTGAATAGCCAGATACTTTCAAACCATCCTCTTCTCCATCCCTTTCTCTTTCCAACAATGTTAAGCCTCACAACATACCACAATTAGGGATGTCACGGTCTCACTGGTTCCAGACGGTTGGGAGCACTTGGGACTCTTGTGGGGTAATCACATAAAAAGAGGGTTAAGGTTGCTCAGGCGATAGCCAATCTTGAATAGGAAAGGACATCAGAAGAAAAAAAATGATAATGACTAGATTATAATATGATACATTAAAGCAAAAAAATTCGAATTTAAATTATTGACCAAAACTGACTATTTATCAAATTAAATAAAGTTTGATGGACTTTTGCTAAAAGCACTGTCAATATAATAAAAGTTGCCCAGAACACTATGAATATGAAAAATGGTGGCCGTAAGTGTACAAGATCATTTAACATATATATTGTTGCTGGAACGGCAAAAAGGCTTAAACGACACGTTGGTCAAAAATAAGTTTAACGTACAATTTTGATTTTTAAAAAAATCTGTATCAATTCTCTGACTCTCGTTTTGATTCCAAAAGACTTTTGTCGCCTTCAGTCATCTAAAATATATTTACCCTTTAGGGAGAAAATTTGACTCAAGCGACACAAGTTCGAAACTTTTAAGCCTTTTGTCACAACCAGGTACTGAAGACTTATAAATTTTATTGTAAAACCAAAAAACCTTTAAAGTGCTCTTGTGTAAACTTCCCGAAATGGCGCTTTGGCCCTTTTGCCTTTCCAGCGGCGATATAATAACTAAGGAAAGAGTTATTTGCCTTTTCTATGTTCACAGTCAACGTATTTCAAAACTTTGCGGAGGACTTTGTATATCCATCGCATTACGAATTTCGGCTGTTTTCAAAGATCGCCTACAATCACAAATTTAAGAAAGTGTTTAATTATTCAACGCGAGTCCTAAAAAACATTTATTTCTGAAATAATAGCGGTGTTAACTTTCGCTCTTCATCTAATATTCATGAAGCAGGTCGTATAATAACAGAATAAAGACTTGGACGTGTCATTGAACGGCATTGTGTCCTTTTTCTAGGTCAAGAATGTTTCTGGCACGTACGAAAATCGATCGATAGCTGTATTCATTATTCTTATTTGCACTATAGTAAAAAGATTTGACTAAAGGCTAAATGCATTATTATCTCATTTTTCTGATGTCTTCTTCTATCGAATTCTATCCAAATTGTTTAAAAATCGTAAGTACAAAACGTAACTTATTAAAATGTAATTTCTTAAACGTCTTTAATTTGCTTTTTTTTCATCGCAAGATGATGGACTGTCATCACCCATTCATGAACCAAAGCTCGGCCGCAATAAACTTTTACAATCAGGTGATAAAAACCAAAGGATATATTCATAGATAAATCATGAGTATTGCTTTTATTAGAATGCTACAAAGTGACGTTTTACATCATTTTTGAGTACCGGGCACCAAAAGGTAATATATTTTATAAGAAAAAACACCAATGTTGTGATCCAATACGAAATTAATAAATAAAAATAATTAAAGTTTTATTCCAGAAAGTATGCCGGAGTAGTGCAATTGCAATACATTCCATTACATAATTGATAATAATTAATAATTATCAAAGCTCAGAGACTAGACGCAATGCTGGTCTCATGACAATAGGCTTTAAGATTGTAAACCACTCGATCGACTGTCCATACCTCTTGGCGTGCTACTGCTAATTCGTGACTGAGAATTACTGCCGCAGGAGAGATCATGCCATGTTTAGCATAGCCTATAGTCGGACAGATGTTTTGACACAGCATAGCATGACAAGAGGTATAATTCTATTAAATAAATCATGTGGCATTGTACTGTAATTGGATTTGATATCGGTTGTACAATAATTATAAAAATAATAAAAACAAAAACAAAAAAACAATACGTTCAATAAAATAGTATTTGTAATACAAGTATACATAATAATAAAGAAAAAATAAAAATTCACAAGAAAAATTTAATAATAATAGTTACAAAAAAAATTAGAAGATCTTTAGTAGAAACGCTAAATTCTTTTACTCCCCTAAGCTTCTCGTAAAAACTTATTTTTAAAAGAGTTGACAATAACCCAAATGTAAAAACCTTTGCCAGCTTGAGTGGGCTATCAGTAACTTGAAAAAAATTGAAACAATGTTTCCTGTTACTTGGGAGGACAATGGGGGCTGTTATCTTAATACTGCGATGAAAGGATAAACTCCTGGGGGTAATTTACCCTTGGCTCAGCAACAAGGCTAAGGCTTTGCGGCAGCCTTCATCCCCCGGTGATAGATGGCGCCTCAGTCTAATTTGTCACAATTTTTCATCGTCACGAGGAATTTCCATATTGAGCCCTGTAATAAGCCCGGCTTGCGCTATATCTTGACTTCATAAATTTATTTAAGAATTTAGAAACATATTGAGGTGGCTACACTCAGTGGCGGCCCATGACCTATTTGTGCTTGAGAATAGAGATTGATAAAACTTTACTTCTTCTACTAAACCGACTACAGCCCGGAGAAACTCGGTGGAACTGCACTCGCACCAATCACGAAACTTTCGAAGCCATGATATTTATTATTATAGGAAAACTTTTATACCACCGTTTGATAATAAACATAACTTTTTTTAAATACCGCACCAGAGTCCCGATTGCTCCCATCCGTGTGGGGCCAGCTGGGCTCTGATAACTCCAATTGGGCATGTTGTGAGACTGAAGGTAGTGGGAAGGGGGAGGAGATGGGAAAGAGGAAGGTTGGGAAGTACCTGGCTATACATATCTAGTCACCAAACACGGCTAAAGCCATTTCAAGCAACGTTTCGATTCTAAATGGTGGTTTTTCACCAGGTCAATACTCGGCCAGAGTATCTACCACTCTTTTCTCCGGGGCGATACTTAGAGTATCTACCACTCTGAGCCATGGTTAACGCCATGTCAAGTGAAATTTAGATTCTGAATGATGGTCTTTCTCTAGAGCGATATTTAGAGAATCTACCACTCTAGAACGTGCCACAAATATACTACATATTATTTTATATCTGAAAAAACACATGATAAAATTTATTGCGCATGCTTGGATTTGAACCAGCAAACCTCTGGATTCCTAGTCGAGCGCTTCAACCACTAGACCACAGAGACCATTAAGGGTCCGCCAAAATAGCAAGGTTATTGTTTTAGGTTTGCAAAGGATTTTTTTTGTATTTTCCACACTGATCTGAATTGCAACAATAAGTTAACCTTAGAGTATATAGAGTGGTATCAATCCAAGGCAGTGTAGTCAGTTTTTGAAAAGTTTTATCTAACTCGGCGGACCTGGGCATGGCTAAGACCAAGTCTTGGGTATTTATACATCCATTCATATTGCATATCGACATAACTTTTTTGTTTATTCGTATAACCACTTTTTCACAGTATTGATATCAACAAAAATATAGCATCTAACCTAAAAAGCTGATAAGTTGTGTCACGTTTGGTGGCATAATAAAAAATGTTAACGGAGTCCCGCGGTGACCCAGGAGCCTAAAATTATTGTGACAGTACGTAGAAGAAGAGTATTATATTTGTTGTCTCTTTCTCACTCATAGTGTACGATGTAAAAACCCGGAAAAGGTGATTTATTGCAAGTTTTTATCGGTTGGGTAAAAATAACTAGCTCTCTTTCCATACATTGTTTCTCCAAGAAGTTAACATCATTTTTGAATTTGTATTAATTTCAATTGAAAACACTTCATGAAACTCTTAATACTGTCCGCACAATTCAAACAAATTCATTTTTGTAAGGATCGTACAAAAACATGTCATGCGGCGACTGACCACCTTTTTTTACCTCACATATTTAAAAGTAATTTTTCACTAATTTCCCAGAGAGCTTTTGGCCTCCTTGATGCGGTAACTTGTGTAGTAAATATTAACAGGACCTACGTGCTAACCTCAGACAAAATAAAGTTACATGAGTAATCGTGGTAGAGCTTACGAAACTTTAGTCAAATTTCACTATTCCGATGTCGGCCTCACACACACGAGTACGTGTAAGTTTTCTGACTAATGGGGAAGTTATTTATGCTTAAAAGCTTTCGGTGAATACGAACTATATATATATATTTTTTAATTTTCTCAAAACTTTTTTATTTTTTTACCGCTGACAATAATATATGTAATTTATGCTGCCACGTCGTTTGTCGGAAAGAATGCACGGCTGATGTGAGCGTAATTGATAGGATCGAGAAAGGGATGCTTGGATGATTTGGGCATGTACAGCAAATGAACGAAGAAAGGAGTGTGGAAAGAATATATGATGCGAAAGTGAATGGAAGAAGAAGTCTCGACTTCTTCTTCCATTCACTTTCATATAATTATTCTGTAAGTATTTTTCTATCATTAGTAAATATTTTAATTTTTGACCTCATTAATTTTAATGTGAATACCGCACGTGTATTCCAACTACCCCCGGAACAAGTAGGACTATGGTATCCTGAATTAACGTTTGTTGTGAAGAAGGGAAAGGAAATTATGAAAAGGAAGAAGAAGATAGGCAAGTACGTGACTATTCAGATCTAGTCAACGAACACAGCTAAAGCCATTTCAAGCAACGTTTCGAATCGGAATGGTGGCATTTTACCAGGGCGATGCTAAAAGTATCTAAAACTCTGTGTTCAACCCCCCACTTATCAATGGCATTAATATCAAGCGACAGTGAACTGACTTATATAGAATTCGAAAGATTAGAGTAAAATACTTTTATTCACTGGAAACTTTAGGCATTTTTCTAACTGCTCGTGTAGAATTAACAGATAAATCATTATTTGTAGTTTCGCTTGTATTAGAAAATTGGGTATTTTTGTGTGCTGACTCTTAAATCATACTGACAATCAAAAATAACATAAACATGGCCTGTTCAAAAGAAAAGGTGAATTTTGAATTTTCGCAGGCTGTGTACATTCGATTATCGATTTTTTTTTTGTTGTGTTGGTACACATATTATTATGTTTATCATATGTTAGCATTATCAGCCATTGTTAATGACGACGAGCGTCCTGGAGTTGTGGAAAAACAAATCATGGATTTTATTCTTTGATCCATTTTTTCAAAAGTAAAAAATCGAAGAACACACAAAAACGTGACTGACCTTTCCGGTTGTCAAAACAAACCACTAATCCAAAATGGCTGATAATGCTAACATATGATAAACATAATAATATGTGTACCAACATAACAAAAAAAAGATAATCGAATGTACACAGCCCGCGAAAATTCAAAATTCACCTTTTCTTTTGAACAGGCCTCGTATACGCAATTTATGACAATGGTATTGTATCAGCCTTGGAGAAACAATGTATGGAGAGAGAGCTAATTTACAAACTTGCGATAAATCACATTCTCCGGGTTTTTACGTCGTACACTATGAGAGAGAAAGAGACAACAAGTATAATACTCCGCTTCTACGTACTGTCACAATGATCTTGGGCTCCTGGGTCACCGCGGGACACCGCCTACATTTTTTTATTATGCCACTAAACTTGACAAAATTAAACGGTTTTTAAGGTTAGATGCTATATTTTTGTTGATATTAATACTGTGAAAAAGTGGTTAAACGAATAAATAAAAACATTATGTCGATATGTGACATGAATGGAAGTATAAATACCCTATCCTTGGTCTTAGTCACGTCCAGGTCCGCCGAGTCAGGTAAAAATCATCAAAAACTGACTACACTGCCTTGGATTGATAACACTCTATATACTCTAAGGAATCAACCCTGATGTACGGCAGTGAGGCATGAAACTGGCAGAGGAAGGATGAAAATGGACGAAATGCTGTAGAAATGTATGAATGACCGTGTTAAAAACGTGGATATCCAGAAAGAATGCAAGGCTGGTGTAGGCGTAATGAATAGGATTAAGAAAAGGACACATATGGTGGTTTAAGCATGTGGAGCGAATTGACAAAGAAAGAAGTGTATATGTAATATATGTCGCGAAAGTGAATGGAAGAAAAAGTCGGAGACGCCCGCGAAAGATATGACACGATCAAGTTAATCAGACCGGTTAGTAACTGAGTGGACAAACGCATCAGATTCTCATTAGACGCGTCAGAAACCATAGTCCACATTACTAAATACATTATATGGTATTTTTCTTTTATCCAATTGTTATATTATTGTCTCGCTCTTAATATTATTTCTCTCTTTTCCCCATTTTTCACAATTATATATGCATGCACATTCCTGTTATTTCGTTATTTCTTTAGGTATAAAATGTTATGTGTTCACTATAAACAATTGTAGGATTGTTACGATGTAAAATGTTTGTATATTTGTATCGTATCCACTGTCTTTAATTATAGGATTTAGTGCCTTGCACCTTTACTTACTGTCAATGTATCTTATATGTTCACAGTGATACATTATAGGTTAGTTAAATTAATTTGTAAAGCGCCCTTGAGGTGATTTTTCCACAAAAACGGCGCTATAAAAGATATCCATTTATTATTATTATTAAGAGAGTTTTACGGTCAGTATCTGTTGCATCATCTAACATTGTGTAACAAATATCATTTTTTTTAAATTATTCTACTTGTACTCACTGTCACATACCTTAAGAACAGGTTCCTCTTTGACCTAGTTGGGTAGGTAATGTAGAAAAATAATGTAAGAAACAAAAAAATAATAAATAAATCTGTAAATTTTTAAGTCCCGAAGAATATTCATTTGAATCGAAACTAGTCGACGTATTTATACCAAATAAAATGGATTCAAACACAAAGTGTATTTTTATTTAATTTATCATGCCAATCCACAAAGTGTTCGCTAATTGTGAAAAAAAGAAAAATTAAATAACATGTCCTTGATTGATGCGAATTCCTGCATTAAACGCGTGGCCTTAGAGAATCCGAAGGGAAAACCAGCCCCCGCCCACTGAAATATGAAAGCTCCTCCGAGTACCCGAGTAATCCTTTTAATAAGAAGTTCAACCGGATATCTTGCCTCGACATAATTGGGAAAGTAAGCGACGGAGAATTAATACGGGAAGCCTTCTTCGCGGATCATAGAAAGGCGATCCGCAGAGCGAGGGTGGGCGCTTTGACACAGATTAGTCTGGACTCGGTTTGGTTTGGGAGCTTTAAAGCTCATAAATATGTATGAAATTACGTACATTTACAAAAAAAAATGATGAAAATGTATTAATATAAATATACCCGATGGAAACATTAGTGAAATTTAAAAAATATATGAATATACTGTACTTTTTTTTTTCGAAGGAAGCAAAAACTTGTGGGTGTGACATTGTATATTAAATAAAACATTAAACTTTGTAAACACCACTTTATTTGAGCTAACCGCCAACCCGGTTTCGCTTTTCTCAAGCTTCGTCAGGGCTTTTACACCAACAGTTGATGTGAAAGCCCTGACGAATCTTGAGCGAAACCTGGTTGGTGGTTATCTTAAATAAAGTGGTGTCTTACAAAATTTATTGTTTTATTTAAAATATATATACATATATTTATTTACATTTTAATTTATTTTTTTAAAGGAGGGCAAAATTGCAGGGTTACGGATAATCTGACAACATTTGAAAAATTCCTACCACCATCATTATAAGCGAAAGATGTTGCTTGTGCAATGATAGAGGACTTAGTCAGCAGAGGAATTGAACCCACGTCGCCCGGATTGGAATCCGACACGTTTGTCCACTCGCTACCGACCGGTCAAATTTAACTAACTAACTAACCATCACGCCGTTTTCAACAGGGGTAGGCAGAGAGGACGGACCGCAATATAACTCTGTCTTGGCACACACTACTTGATTTGTTCACATTCATACATCGTCTCGTACATACTCTTCTGTTATTCTGACTCTTCATGTGGCCCCTTGGCCATGAAGTATTTGATTCACTTGATCGAGCCATGTCTTCCTCGGGCGTCCCCGATCTCTTCTTCCATTCACTTTCGCAACATATGGTATATTCTTTTCACACTCCTTTCTTTTTATTTTTATACAAGTGTCTCATTTATTTCCCATATGAAATCACTTTCTGTAAATCACACTCAATGCATTTCAATTTTCAACTGTTCGTATTTAACTTTTCGTTTAACTATTTTTTTATATTTTAACTAAGTCCCATTTATTTATTTGGAACCAGACTGGTTTCAGCCTGCTACAGGCATCTTCAGAATGTTTTTTTAAGTGAATACCGCGCAAGACTCTCAACTGCTCCTAACCGTCTGGAGCCAGTGAGACTATGGCATCCCCAATCGGGGTATATTGTGAGCCTGAAGATGATGAATGGTGAAGGAAGAGAGATGGGGAAGAGGAAGGTTGAGAAGTACCTGGCTGGAGTCATTTCAAGTAACGTTTCGATTCTGAACGGTGGTCTTTCACCAAGGCGATACTGAGAGTATCTACCACTCTGGAACGCGTCGAAAATATACTACATATTATTTTATATGAATTAGATGTGATATGACACGTGTTATTCAATGTATTAGCGCTCGCCGGGTTTGAACCCGCGTTTTTTGGATTCGTAGTCGAGCGTCTTGCCACTCGACTACGTAGGCCGTCGTATAACTAAAGTTAGGTTATATAATTGTAACATCTATCTATCTTCAAGTGGGATTGTATGATAATTATGTTAAGTACAAGTACTTCCCCCCTCTTTACTATTGTATGCACAACTCTTATGACCCCCTTCATCTCCGTGACCAAATTCCATCTTATTCCCTCCCTAACCTTGGTAAGTGGGCTTAAATAAATGTTTGCAAAAAGCACAAAAAAAAACAGTCTACAAAATTTCACTTAAAGTACTTGCATATAAACATATACGAAAAAGCCCTACAGTAGCAAAAGGCAGCCCGCTCACCGGGTAGAAAAGATTATCTTCTCATGAATGCACCTCTAACCACAGTTGACACAAGAAGAGGGACAAATATTCTCTGGCACTGTTCAAAATTTCTACAATACGAAATATATAACTCCTATCACGCATAGACGTCACTAATGAAAAGTGGCACAGACAACATAAAATCGTGTATGGTATATTTGCGGCACTCTAAATATTGCTCTAGAAGGTTCACTATTCGGAATCGAAACGTTGCTTGAAATGGCTTTAACCGTGTTCGATGTCCACATCTGAATAGCCAGGTATTTCCCGACTTTTATATTTCCCATCTCTTTCCCCTCGTCACTCATTTAGCATTACAACATACCACAATTAGGGATGCTATAGTATAACTGGCTCCAAAGAGTTGGGAGCAGTTGGGACTCTGGTGCGGTATTTACTACAAAAAAGCAATGTATCTGTTTTCGACTCAACATTCACAACGATATCAATACGTTGTTTTCCGTATAAGGTTTTTCGGGTGAAAACAACGTGTTTTCTTTTGTTCCCACCAACGTAACACCTTCTCTATGAGTTTTGTATGGTGGCAGCCTCCCCCCCACCCCCTCCTCTCCCAAAGTTCCTTCGGAGTTTAGGGTCCCTTTTAACAACTGGAGATAAAGAGATTCATTCTTAACCATTTATAATCATTTTAAATTATTAAAAATTGCACCCGCCCTTTCAGAGAGAGATTAATGTTTGTTTTTGGCAGTTCAATTTAACATTTCGTATTATTTCTTTAGTTGCTAAATTAATCCGCAGATGATTCGCAAAAAAAAAATCACTGCAGGTCAATTAAATAAGCAAAATTTGCATTTTTTTTAATCTGCTGACTCATTTTTAATACAAGGCAGGACAATAAATTATTTTAAAGTATTAGATTAAAAAAATAATGGACTTACGTATTTAAGTCATGTGATTAGCCGGAAAATGATTGAGAAAGCTCATTAAATACATTTTCCATAAAGTGGAAACGAAGAAAGTGTTCGGCAAATTTTACAGTTGCATCGGTCATTAATGGTTGGTAAATTGAATTTTAATGTTTAACAATGGTGGCTATTATTAAAATGCGTAATTAAAAGATAAGATAAACAACATTTTTAACCATTGTGAATGCCAAGATAACCTAAGTTTGATTCTCGATACTACAGAATGTCTTAGCAGTATTGAAATAAATGTACCTAATTATTATTGTTTAAGACGCCATAGCAAATTCCACCTGAGAACATTCAGAAATATTATCGTCTACTTTAGCCCTCTGTCTCAAATGTGTCGACTATATAAAGAGTGTAATAATGTTGACATTTTTGTGCATAATTTTTACAGTTTCAGAAACAATTTATTTTTATTTTATGGTGAATAACAATTTTTTTCTTTTTTATGGTGAATACCGCGAAAGAGTCCTAACCACTCCCAACCGTTTGGAGCCAGTGGGACTATGGCATCCACAATTTGAGTTAATTATTTCAATAATAATTCTTAAAAATAAAATTAACTATTTTTAGCATCTTATACACACTTTTTGTCTTTCTAATACAAATAACACTATAAATTATTTATCTGTACATTCTATACGGGTAGTTTTGAAAAATGTCCAAGGTGTCCAATGAATACGATTCCTAAACAGTAATCTTTTAAATTATTTATGAAATGCGTACGTTACAAAATGGTTTCGTTGACTTTTTTTCAAACTGCACCTTTTACTGACATTTCAGTATGTTTTTCATAGAAAAAATTGTATTCACTAAAAACCTAAGTTTTTTTTCATACAACCCATCCAAAATTTGCAGATAAATCATTCGTAGTATTGCTTCTTTTATAATGCTACAAAGTAACGTTTAGCGTCATCGTGAGTGCTGACCCTTAAGGGCGTATATAGTAAATATATATATATATATATATATATATGTATATCTTCCTGTGACGTTTTCAGGGCGATGAACTTTCGTAATTGACTTGCAGCTGTCGTTAGGGGCATTGAAAAAGAGTACAATAAAAACAGCACACACCATGAGAGGAAAATCTGTCATATAAATCATAGCTTTTTGATTTCGCCGGCGGCATCTCCGCCAGATGCTGCATGTTATCAACGGCAGTTATCTTCCTCCTCTTGTTTGTCTTTTTTACTCCACAATCTTCTCATACTTCATCTTCCTCTTAATCTTGAGGCCATAAATTGCCGATAAGCGGATTTTGATCGATCCGAGCCGCACCGTCAAAGGAAAAATAAATTATGCGGAGAAAATTGCCTTGCAGCGTTAAAAATCGCAAATATTTATGGATTGTATTGGTAAATCTACCGTGATGAAGCTGATAGCTATATTTATAATTATTGATTCTTTGTTGTTAAATCAGCTTACATTGTTGTTCTACTATTGCAAATGCAAACAGTCTGAGTATAACAAATAACGAAGCATTTTATGACGATAAGTGTATGGTTTTCAGTAGATGTTAACACAGTTAACCACACTACCTTCAGTCTGATAACATGCCTTAATTGGGGATGCCATAGTCTCACTGGCTCTAGACAGTCGGGAGAAATCGGGACTCTTGTGCGATATTCACTATAAAAATAAATAAAAATTATACACATTCGTAAAAAGCATTTACTTTGTGGCTTGCCATATTTATAAATAAAACAGACAAACTTTGTTTAAAACATGTAATAATTGTCCTTCGTATTATATGGGTAAGACATCTCGAAATGTAAATATCGGAATTAGTGAACATCTAAAATGCTGAGTAAACAATAATTTTTTCAGAGTTCGCTAATCACCTCATTGCTACGGATCATAATTTTAATAGGGATACAGGGGTTAAAATTCTTCACCGTTGTAATAAAAGGAAGAAAAAAATAGAAAACTTAGAAACACTATAAATTAGAAAATCATTAAATAGTAAACGTTGTATTTTGAATAATCAAATTAATTTATCTTATAGTCCTATCCTAGATATATTTCCAGTAAGCCGCTCTGTTATTCCCATAATCCCCTCAATTACCCCTTCTCCTTCCCATTCAACTGCTAAATATGTATATATATCTCAGTTTTTTGTATTTTAGATTCATTTTAATATTGTCCTGATGATGGAAGGGTGCTTCCGAAACCGGTCGACATAATATTGAATAATAAAAGTGGTTATAAACAAAGTTTATCTGTTTTATTTAGAAAAAATATTTTTTTTAAATTATTTTTGTGAATGCCAGGATTTGAACCCATGACCCCTAGATTCGTAGCCGAGGATCTTGTCCACTCAAACAAATGTATTCGGTTTCAAATGTTATTTATAAGAATTACCGAATAATCAATATCAATCTACACTACCTGCTTTCGATTCCGCGATCTCCGGCCCTAGTCAAAGCCCTTCGAATGATTTGCAATTTAACATGTACCTTCGATTTTCGAAGTAAAAAAGAAAACTCCGCTGATTCTGTAAAGATCAAGGGATTATTTATAGACACCATCAGCCGCAATGGCGAGCGATCATATTTCAAACTTTTTTTCTCGAACGTTCAATATTTAATGATCATTTTATGAGCCTCTAAGTTCGCCTGATATATTCAAATTCAACACGAGATTAATGGCATTTTATACATTAAGCCACTGTTTAAAACATGAGTATTAGAAATTCATTTATCCGGCAATGCCCTTTTGAAGAAAAATGGATCTGACTAACTAACTAACCATCACGCCGTTTCTCCGCAAGGGCTAGACAGAGAGGATTCATTTTTATTTTTTTATAGTGAATACCGCATAAGAGTCCCAACGTTTCAGTTAAAAAACCCCTGCTCTTAACTAACTATGACATCCCTAATTGGGTTACGTTGTGAGGCTGAAGCTAGTGGGGAGGGGAGAAGGAGATGGGGAAGAGAAAGATTGGGAAGTACTTAGCTATTTAGATCTGATCACCAAACACGGCTACAGCCATTTCAAGCAACGTTTCGATTCTGAATGGTGGTCTTTAACCAGGGCGATACCATGGAGTACCTACCACTCTGGAACGTGCCGCAAATAATTTTTAAATCAATTAAATGTGTTTGAAACCGTAATCTTTGGATTCGTAGTCGAGCGTCTAACCACTCGACCACGGAGGCCGACAAAGGTCGACGTCAAGAGGCCGTGGATCGCCATATTAACTCTGTCTTGGCACACACTCCTTGCTTCACTCACATTCATACATTTTCTCATACATACTCTTCTGTTTTTCTAACTCTTAACATGAATGAAGTATTTATTTTTATTTATTACACGGTAACATAATCATTTTTTAAGAAAAGAACATAAAAGTAAGTACATTTTTTATAGTAATTGTAATATTTTAAAATGTGTTCTAGTGCTACTATGTTTTGTTCGGTCGATATCCGTTCCTAACTAGGCAGATTGCCTGTTCTAAAGAACAACATTTAATTTGTTTTACTTGATCGTTCGATGCCTTCCTCGGGCGCCCCTGACTTCTTCGTCCATTCACTTTCGCGTCATATATATTTTTTTTTATACTAATTTATTCGTTAATTTGCTCTTCATACACATACCATCTAAGCGTCCCTTTTTAATCCTGTTCATTACGCTTACATCAGGCTTGCATTCTTTCCGAATATTCACATTATTAATTACATATTTTACCACTCATAAGCCTCAGAGGGATCTTATTTCTACAGCATTCAGTCTACAATCATCCTTCCTCTGTCAGTTCCATGCCTCACTGCCATACATCAGGGTTGGTATGAGCACTCCATTGTGAAGTGCTAGTTTCGCTTCTTTGGACGATTCTGAACTTTTGGACGGTGCCAACAGCGTTCAGTCCTCCACTGGCGGAATTTCCAACATTCGCCCTTCTTTTGATATCTTATAAAAATAAATCTGCCGCATATTGCTGCTCCCAACCGTCAGGAGCCAGTTGGACTATAGCAGCCCTAATTGGGCTTACCTCTTGTTGTCACTCATCACTTGTAAACCTGGTACAAACCAGTTTAATAATAATAATAATTTGACCGGTTAGTAGCTGAGTGGACAAAGTAGTTCAAGTGGGACACATCCACATACATAATTATAAAGGCCAATATGAAACGATAATTTAAAAAATCTACGTAATATACAAAACGAATGTACATCAAAACAGTGCTCGTGTAATTATAAGTCATGCTTTTGTTTGCCAAGGAGCGAACATTTGAGTGAAAAGTTCACGTATCGCATTGGGTGGAGCGTTCGCAGGCTGTATATGCGGATACTACAGCCTCGGAGCCTTCTCGACACTACAATGGGTGCAAAACGTAGAAAGATTCGGTCATCCGTTATGAAAGGCCATTTTCCACTCTGGAAAAAATAATCTGAAAAACTACCTGCACCTGCGTGTGTTTGAAATTTAGTTGGGTATGTATTTTTAAATGTACGATTAAAAGTTTGTAAGGTACAAAACGAATGCAAGTAGAATTTAACTGATACTTTTCAACTTTCCTTTTCTTCATCTCCTTCCCCTTCCCACTACCTTTAGCCTCATTACATACCACAATTGGGGATGTCATAGTCCCACTAACTCCAGATGATTGGAAACAGTTGGGACACTTGTGAATACTCTACATGAGAGAGTTTGGTTTTTGCCCATGGCTGTTTCCAACAGCGTTTATCTCGGGAATGCTGGGTATCTGCAGCCTTAGTTCGAGGAAAGGATATAGCATTACTGCTCTTTGCTCATAAACTCCTGAACGGTGTATTATTAATACCTGACATCCTGGCGGGAATTAGATTTTATGTCCCTGATAATTTCACGCGAGGCCGCCAACACAGGCTTCTGTTTCTTCCCAGGTGCAGAACTAAATTACCAATGGTGATGCTCCTGGGAAGACTAACTAGGTTAATTAACTGCCTCGCAGGAAATTTTGATATTTTTCACACGAGCTTAAACAAGTTTAAGCAAGAACTAGCTATTAAGTTCTAACTATATTATGTACTTCTTGAAAACAATTTTGGTTGTTTCAAACTTCTTTTACCTTAATCTTCGTGTAATTATGATTACCATTTTTTGTGTTTTTTGCAATGTTTTGGTGTAAAACTGTTTTTTCAAATATAAAATAAATAAATACATAAAAAAAGCGCAACCAGTTCAACGACACGAGGCAGAGACATAAGTGTAATGTTAACTCTTTGTGATTTCACGTGTATCAATATTGTCGCTGGAAAGGCAAAAAGGCTTAAGCGACATCATGGTCGAAAATGAGTAAAATATGCAGTTTTGTTCAGTTTTCATTTTTCCGTCGTTTGATTCTGAAGACTTTTATGACCCTTCAGCCATATATTTAATATTTTGGAGAAGGTTTTACTCAAGCAGCACAAGTTTAGGAGTTTTTTGATTTTTTTTTTGCTTCAGGTAACTCAGTGAGAGCATTAAGTTACCTGAGTTACCTTTTTTTTCAAAATCTAACCAGGTACTGAAAACTTTATTTTTTATTTGTTTGAAGAACCAACAGTTTACATACATACTAGATAAAATATTTTATGGGTAGTATTAATATGACCATTTATAGGTTTCCACTGAAGTGTTTGTATATACAGGTGAACTGATACCGTAAGTAGGTTAATCTAATTTTTTAAAATTAAACAAAAAATTAAGATATAATTCAAAACAAATACAAATCAAATAAAAAAAATTAAATATACATGAACTTTATTGTAAAACAAAAATAACTCAAAAAAGGTAAGTTCGTAAGTGCTCTGGTGTAAACTTTTTCAAATGGCGCTTCAGTCTTTTTGGCTTTCCGGCGACGATATGAGAAAACAAAGTTGTATACGGTGTAAGTTTTTGGAATAAATTAATATTGTGTTTGGAAAAAAATTGTGTCTAAATATTAACGAAAAATATATCCGTTGCTTTGAACGAACTGAGCCTTCCGCAAAGCATTTGTTCGAATTGCTACATTAAAAAAGTAACGCGTGCGTGTTACAATGCGTTTCAAATACATATACGGAGCTTTTCACTGCGTCTGGATGCTTTCAAAAAGCTTCTACAGTTTTGCACTGAGAGCAGAAATATACAAGAGGGTGCGCTTCTTTAGTCAGTATTGATGATTTTTGCCTGACTCGGGCGTGGCTAGGACTAGGGCCAGGGTATTTATACATCCATTCACAACACATGTAGACATAATGTTTTTGTTTATTTGTTTAACCACTTTCTCACAGTATTGGTATAAACAAAAATTTAGGACACAACCTCAAAAACCGTTGAGTTATGTCCAGTTATGTCACAAAAAAACGCGTGGACGGAGTCGCCGGAGATGCGGGACACGAAGAACATTCTAACAATACTTTAAAGCGGTGTGATAATTTGGGAGATTTTGTTGTCTCTTTCTTTCTTTCTCATGGTGTACGACGTGAAACCCGGAGAAAGTATTTTTTCCCAAATTTGTATAGGTTGGGTAAAAATAATTGGCTCTCTCTCCATATATTGTTACTTCCAAGTATGTAACATAGCTGCTTTATTAGAAATGCGAGATAACCACAAGTAAAGAGAAATTTGATGAAAAAAAGGGATAAATTGGGTTTTCTGTATCAACTCATACTCGAGGGTCAGCACTCAAGGTGATATATTATGTGAGAACTTGTCTTGTCTCTTTCTCTATCACGGTTTATGACCCAAAAACCCAAATAGTGATTTATCGTAAATTTGTATAGGTTGGGTAAAAAAATGTAGCTCTCTCTCCATACATATTCTTGTTCTGAGGTTTTGCAGGTTCAAATTTACAAAATAAAACGTACTCGCGCCAGCAGCAACCGTTTTGGCCTTCGAATGGTTTTTCTATTGTTTTTTTAGGCAGAGCGAATTGCCTGTGTTCAGAAACTTTTCTACGCCTCGTGTGCTCGTAGGGTTTTGAAAAAAACATTACATTTGTGAGGCCCTTTGTCCCAAGAGCATATCCGTGGAATTCCTTACTGAACAGGAAGCATTTCGTCCGGGTCCTTTCGAGTTACCATTATTTTTTTGGGGGTTAAAGAGTGTTAGATGGTTTATCGGGTATTGTTAATGTTTGTTTCGTTTTATTTTATTACAAACATTTAACAAATTAATAGGAATAAAATAGTTATGAATGTATGACTGTGAATGAAACAAGGAGTGCGTGCCGAGACAGAGTTGTATGGCGGTCCGTCCTCTCTACCTAACCCAATTTTTTTTTGTAAGTGGAATAAAGTTTAAATTGTGGTATTATTAAATCATTAAATCATTGTAGCCTTACAACCTACCCCAAATGGAGATCCCATAGTCCCAATCCAATACCAATACCGGTTAGTAGTTGAGTGGACAAACGCGTCGGATTCCCTCCTGGGCGTCATGAGTTCGATTTCATTCCTCCATCATTGTACTAGCAAAACGTAACAAAATTTACATAACACACGCTTCTCTATGGCCCAGTCATCTGAAATAAGCTTCCCCCAAAACTTGCCAACATACAGAACCTAGCAGAGTTAAAAAATCCTAAATACCAAACGTATCTTTATAAAATTTAATTCCATTAAAAACGTTCTAAATTTGCTTTGTTTCGGTTTCATCCTTGCAACTTAATGTCTTTACTGTTTACTGAAAACCATATACTCATTGTTATAAAATATGTATTGTTATTTTTTACTTGTTTGCATCTTTAGAATCGTTTACTTATAATACTTGAATATTTATGTTTTTAGGTACCAACATGTTAACTGTCCTCAATCTAATTTCCTTTTCTTTGGTTTAACAAATATGTTAATATGAATTCATACGTTTCATCTGGATTTTAATGCCCTTAGCTTCTAGTGAATTGATTTTTTTTAAATATGTCGATGTACACATGCACTGTTTTATTCATATCTGAACCTTTTCTCTCATGATTTATGATAGCGATCATGATTTCAGATAGTTTTAATTTGCATACATATTTTATATTATTTTCTGCTTGTTAGTAAAGTTAGTCTCATTAGCTTTATTAATTTAATATGAAGCGCACTGAAGGTGAAATATCACAAAACTGCGCTATACGAGTATGTATGGTGATGCTATATATGAGTATATGGTGATGCTATATATATGGTGAATGCAGGAAACTCCATTAATGGAGGACTGAACAAAGAAACGAAGCTAGCAGTCCAGAATGGAGTGCATATACCAACCCTTATATATGGCAGTGAGGCATGGAACTGGCAGAGGAAGGATGAAAGTAGACTGAATGCTGTGGAAATGAGATCCTTGAGACGTGTGTGCGATAAAACCATGTATGACCGTATTAAAAATGTGGATATCCGGAAAAAATGCAAGGCTGATATGAGCGTAATGAAAAGAATCAAGAAAGGGACGCTTAGATGGTTTGGGCATATAGAGCGAATGAACGAAGAAAAGAGTGTGAAAAGAATATATGATGCAAAAGTGAACGGAAGAAGAAGTCGAGGACGCCTGAGAAAGACATGGCACGACAAAGTAAATCAAATACTTGAATCGGGTCATGTGAAGAGTCAGAAAAACAGAAGAGTATGTATGAGATGATGTATGAATGTGAATGAAGCAAATAGTGTGTGCCAAAGCAGAGTTATATGGCGATCCGTCCTCTCTGCCTACCCCTGTGGCGAAACGGCGTGATGGTTAGTTAGTTGATCAGCGCTATATAAGTTCACTGTTATTATTGTTATTCACGTTTATTCGCATTACGTCGTATTCAAAACAGAAACATATCACACTAACAATTCGTTGATGTATCTGTGTATAGCAAAAAAATGACTTACATCCGTGTGTATTATTTTCATTAGGTGGTGTTTGGTAGACGGGGCCAGGAGCAGACAGGGAGAATTCATTAGTTGCCAACGGCAGCCTGGCTCTGGAGGCAGTATCACCACGGCGTCTATTTTACGTGGTTTTTATTTTATTATTAGATTTACAGCCCCGGTTGGCGTCTCTGCTTTATAGCCGAGCATCAAACCTGGCGAGAATGTTGTAATACTTTGGCACGGATTGAGATGGAATTTTTTGTATCTGTGCCGTTCGTATTAACCTACTCTTATTTATTTTCGTGTGACACAAATAATTTCACAGCAAACTCAAGCGAAAATAAAATCAAACTCCGGCAAATTACATATCTACCGTATAACGTTTGTTATGTAACGATATTTTCGTAAACATTAACTTTAAGCCCCGTCTGTTAATATTTTAAGGTATTCAACCTTATATTAAAATCATTCCATTTTATTACGTACGGACAACCCCAAAAGGGGAGGAGACTCAAGGCAGGAGTCTACCCGGCGTCTCGCGCGCGGTTACCAAGCTCTCTACAGATTAGACAGTTTCACGGAACGGACGTGCTCACCCCTGAACAGGCCCTCCCGCGCTAGCATCAGGACATCTGCGAATCCAACCGACGCTTTAAAGCCGCATCCGCAAATCGAGTCTACTACGATCGCTCAGGGTATTGTTAATTATAATTCGATTTAAATAATGCCCCTAACTTCATTTTAAGCTCACGGTGTCCACAAAGAATTAAAGCTTTTCCTAGTAGCGTAAATTCATTTGCTAAAATATAAGCCTTTCACCGAAGGCACCTTCTTAAAGCAAAAGAGAAAGAGTTTTCATTTCCGTATTTCCTTCCTTATATATTATTTGTAATCCTCCCCTACCAAAAAGATGGTCAAGTTTCTCACCCCTATCTAACGAACTTCCAACACGATGACGCTCTCCGAGAAAGCTAGCTAAAAGTCCTCATTCAGGATCTAGTTACGCTGGTCCGTATCACGTTCAATAATCTGCCATATCATTTTCTGAAATAAATTAAGACAAGACACAAAAAATCATTTTGAATTACGAAATTTCGTTTTTTTAATACATTTAAGTAAATACGACACAAGAGTCCCAACTGCTTTAAACCGTTTAGAGCCAGTGGGACAATGGCATCCCCAATTAGGGCATGTTGTGATGCTGAAGGCAATGGCAAGGGAAATGAGATGAGGAAGAGGAAGGTTGGGAAATACTTGATTGTTGGAGGTGTAATATCACAAAACTTCGCTATACAATTTTTATTATTATTATGATTATCTGGTCATTAAACATGGCTTAATTTCTTAAGATGTGTGAATTATAATAATATGTATATTTATAATTCATAAGATAATCTGTATTTCCATTATTTATGGTTTTAAACCTTATTTTGTAGAACTCCATTTTAATTTTTAGGTTTTTTGATTTTATTTAAGCAATAAACTATTATTATTTTCAATTTAAAAAACAATTTTTAGTTAAAAAGTTCTGCTAGGTAATTATTTTTACGCGTGACAGCTGTTTCGCCTTCTGAGGGCATTATCAAACTTGTTTGACGATGCAAACGAGTTTGGTGATGCCCTCAGAAGGCGAAACAGCTGTCACGCGTAAAAATAATTACTTAGCAGAACTTTTAACAAAAAATTGTTTTTTTTAAATTAAAAATAATATGTATTTCCATTGTATTCAAAATCCTGTTGCCAAACTTCTTAATTGTATTTTAACGAGATGATTGTGAAGAATAAAAAAGAATTGAATACACTATTGGGAAAGTGCATATCGCAAACATGAAGAGTTAGCACAATTACTAACTGTGGACAAATATTTGCGACGACAAAACCTCGGTGAAAATCATTTTCAATTGAGCCTCTTGGAAGAACGGTACAGAATGCACACTTCGCTTGCACACAATGCATTGAATTCAATTTTTTTTTATATCATAACGAAGGCACTCGCAGGCGCTCACTCATCTCGAAACGTATTATGTATTTCCAATACTAACCGAATACTTATCACCGTGAAAATTCAAACTACAGTTTTTTGTACAGTTGTTGGAATACCCGTGAAAAATCACGGGATGTAATTTGACTAGCCAAGAAAAAATATCAGTTGTATTAATTTATCATCTAAAATACAACAATGATAATATATCCATCTGTTAAAACCTCTGTATTTGTGAATGTCTTTCTTCTTGTATTTAGAATGTTTGTCTAATTAATCTCTACTAGTGTGAGTCTTTTTTCTTGTATTTTTTGCTTGTTCCCTCTTCTTTTGAACTCCCTTTTTTAATTTGTATTTTTTTAATTATTCAATTTTTTTAATTTTTTTTATAATTTTGTCGTTGGATGTCTTGGAATGAGTAGTTTTAAACTCCTTGGGAGTAATAAACCAAGAAATGTATTTGATGTACTAAGTAATCATTTAAATAAATAGTAATAATAATAAAATTTTTGAATAATTTGTGTAGCGCCGTTTTTGTGAAAAATCATATCAAGGGCGCCGATTAATGGTACAAAATATTCTATCGCTTGTCTAGATTTAAATGAATTCTAACTAACCATCGTGCCGTTTCTCCGCAGAGGTAGGCAGTCAGAGCACTAATATACAAGAGAGAGCGCTGTGAGAGACCTGTAGTCAGTTTTTACAAGGTTTGCCGGACTCGGCTAGACCTGGGCGTGGCTAGGACTAGAGCTAGAGTATTTATACATCCATTCATAGCCCATGTCGACGTAATGCTTTTGTTTATTCGTATAACCACTTTTTTACAGCATTTTCAAAAATATATATAAAAAATGTAACCTAATAAACCGTTGAGTTATGTCAATTTATTTCGCGTATCATAACGTGTGGGCGGAGTCAACGGAGACGCGGGACACGAAGAACATTCTAACAATACTTCAAAGCGGTGTGATAATTCGGAAAATGTTGTTGTCTCTTTCTTTCTCATGGCGTACGACGTAAAACCCGAAGAAAAGATATCTACCCCAAATCTGTATAGGTTGGCTAAAAATAATATCTCTCGAAAAGCACTATCTCCCATTATATTGTTACTTCAAGGGTAGGCAGAGAATATAAACCGGCACTTATCCAAGCTGATCAAGAGTACCAAAGCTGCTTCCAAAATCAGAATTTTCCATTTTTATTAAACGTTTTAGCGAAACAATACCTCCGGTAATTATTACGTAATATTGACACCGATCTGTTAACGCGTTGTTCGCGCGGCCACTGTACGGCCTAAAGTGGCCGTGTTTGACAATTATGAAAACTTCTGTTAAAATTAAGCATTACGCAACTTTTTTCATTTAAACTTCGCGAACTTTTCTCCCCTTCCCGCGAGGTTCGGGAGCCCTCCCCCTCCCCGGCGGCCTCTCCCGGCGCATTCGGCTATTGATTGGTGGATGAGGCGCTCGCCTCTCGCTCGCACGCCCCTCCCCGGCCGCCTGTCTCCCTCCATCGGTGTTAAATCGCCGTAAGAAATAACTGTATGATATTTCCATGGAGATTTTCCGCTCACTGTTTTCGGCGAAGCTCAATATTCATAATTTGCATGTTGCCAGACGGCCTTGTATCGGAGGAGGCTTCTCGGAACTCTACAGAGAGGGGAATAAATCTGCCGCAGGTATCGGAGGTCTATAGGACAGCGGGATGAACTACGGACTACGGACTGGGACATTGCGAACACAAACGGCGAGTCTGGCGTTATTTGTACACACTGAAGGGAGAAACTGATAGAAATGGCGTGTGGACGTGTTTGTAAGCTATGTTTTTTCCCTACTTCTGATGGAATTTTTTGTTTTTGTTTTTTTTTTTTTTTTAAAGTAAGACAAACATTCCCGGGTTACGAATAACCTGACAATATTTGAAAAACTCCTACCGCCATCATAAAAAGCGGAAGATGTTGCTTGTGCAATGATGGAGGACTTAGCCAGCAGAGGAATCGAACGCACGAGGCCCGGTGGGAATCCGACGCGTTCTCCACTCAGCTACCGACCGGTCATTGTTCAAACATTTTCAAATACTGAATTTCTTCTATTTTTTTGAGTTCCAACTAATTCCAACCGTGTAGAGCCAGTGAAACTATGGCATCCCCAATAGGGGTTGTGAGACTGAAAGTAGTGGGGATGGCAAGGAGATGTGGAAGAGGAAGACTGGGAAGTATCTGGCTATTCAAATATTGTCGCGAAACACGGATAAAGCCATTTCAAGCAACGTTTCGATTCTGAATGGTGGTATTTCACCAGGGCGATATTTGAAGTATCTACCACCCTCTAACGTTCTTCAAATATGCTATGTATTATTTAATATGAATTAAAAGTGTAATGGCACATATTGATTACATTAAATTTATTTGCGCACGCCGAGTTCGAACCCGCGACCTCTGGATTCGTAGTCGAGCGCCTTACCACTCGACCACGGAGGCCGTTAAATGTGTTGCGAGCGTGTCTGTAAACTTATTTTTTCCTTACTTCTGGTGACATTGTTCAAACATTTTTAAATATTAAAATTCTTTCTTAAACAAAATAAATAATCTTACTAACGTACTGTATGACAAATTCAGAAAGTCCATTCTTTTAATTTCGCTCCCATGCCTTAAATCGGAAAAAAAAAATAACAACAAAAAAATTTAAAAATTTAAAAAAAAATATAATAATAAAAAAAAAAAGAAAAAAAAAAAGAATGATAATCATAATTTTAAGTTAATAATTGTCTATCTGATGGGACCTGCCAGGTAAATATTTTCCTGTATATTTTCTTATTTAAACTAGGAATTAATATGTAATGATAGAAAGTAAGATCTGTAAAGCGCCCTTGAGGTGATTTTTCACAAAAACGGCGCTATACAAGTCGTCCAAATATTATTATTATTATTAACTGTCTTTTCCATTCATTCTATTTTTTGTAGTTATGGGGAACTAATGCCCCCTACTCTACGTCATCTCAAGCAAGTAAACTGCCGGGAATCTATTGACCGCTAGACGGCAGAAACTGAAATTAATGGTTTTTTGTGTGGGTTGTATTTTTAAATGGGAAGTATACCTTTTTATACAAACATTCTTCCATTTTATTTCAGCAACGAAATATGGAACCTGTTTTTCAATAATAGGGCCTAGGATTCGGAAGGGTTTATGTAAAATGGCGAAAACAGTTCTCTTTCAAATCAGTATACGTTACCCTTCTAGATGTTTCTGTTCAGTGGGAGTAAAGTAGGGTGGATAAAACATAACGCACGCGTAAGTCTGACTCGAATTTATGGAAAATTTACGATCGATGAAGATGGCATAAAAATGTGCTTGAATAACTAATGTTCGTTGTCTACGAAATGTTTTTCAGTTTTCTGAAAAGCTTTCCTTTGAGAAAATGAAAAAAACATGTTTACAAAAAAAAATCCATCAAGAAAATGTAAAAAAGATCTTGATATATATTTTTCTTCGGGTGTTTTATCCTGTCGGAGGTTGACGATCATCACGGCAATCTCAACTCTATATACCTTAGGCTAGAACATCTCGGAAAAGGGAATGAAAACGATGATTTTGATAATCGAAAAATAAACTCAAAAGATATAGATATCGCTTAAACTAACACGAACACCAGAGGCGCGCACTCCTACTATAACGTGTCAAAAGCAGTAACTAGATATGCTCAAACGTCGCCAACGTCAGAATGGTTTATTCTATGTTCACTAGACTACACAAAATATGTGTGCTGTGACTTGTTGTCCGTTCCAGTGACGTGTTAGTATCTTTGTTACTGTCCTTAAGGCAGTGCTTTTTCAGAACAAATTCAATAGCAATCAATGATATTAGTTAGTAACTATCTCTATTATCAATTATTGATATCGCCTGTTCCTACTGCCTACCCTGATCAAAAATTGTCTAAATGCACGCCATTGCCCAACACAGTACTTATACAGATGCATTGGTTGCATACAGCATGTTTAAAACTTGAATTTAATGATTTTTTAAAATACAAAATAAACATTTTTTATAAAAAAAACAGTAGTTATAATATTAATTAAATAAATGTACAATGTCTAGTTTCTAGTTAATTATAATCACCTTCTTAATTGAGAAAGTTCTTGTGCTTAGGTTAGGTTAGATAAGGTTAGGTTGTTATTCGAATTTAAAATATAAAATTGAAAGAAAATCAATTTGGCATATCATAAAAAGAGCACACTAGAATACTTTTCAGGTAACTGTAAAAAGTTTTTAAATATTCAAATTCGTTTAACCATACGCTTGTTGTCTTTATGAAAATGACAATTTTCGATGTTTTGTCAGTTGATGAAAAAAAATAGAAAATAAACTGTTCAGAATGTTGATTAATTAAATTTACTATTATTATTTTTAATTTCTGATATATTTTTTATTTTTTATTACTCAATACATATTTATTTATAAACTAAAAGGACTATTTTCCAATTACAAAAAAAATACAGCTCACGAAATGGGAAAAAGAGCAACAGAAAAAGAACAGCAGATGCGTAATATTATAATAAAGCAATTACAAAAAGGACAAAATATACATTATGAAAGTACATTAAAATTAAAGCCAAAGTTTTGGTAAAGTCGTAAAGAATGACAAAAATCATTTAGACTGGTACAAAAGAATTTTCAAGACCATGGCTTGAGTTAAAAAGTCTCGACATTCTGGATAGTGGAGAGTGATACCCATAATTAGTAGAGGGATGGTTGAGGAACTGAACTAACTAACTAATCAACCATCACGCCGTTTTACCGCAGGGGTAGGCAGAGAGGACGGACCGCCATACAACTCTGTCTTGGCACACACTTCTTTCTTTATTTACATTCATACATCGTTCGATTCTTCACATGGATCGCCGTGTGTCTTTCTCGGGCGTCCTCGACTTCTTCTTCCACTGCATCATATATTCTTTTCACTCCTTTCGTTCATTCGCTCTACATGCCCAAACCATCTAAGCGTCCCTTTCTTGATCCTATCCATTACGCTCATATCAGCCTTGCATTCTTTCCGGAACTGCAATATATTATTTATGAATCTACGGAAAGGAGTGTTGAACTGAATGAGTTGCAACAAAGAAGGTGAGTCAATTTTACTATTAATAATTTTGAAAATGAAAATTTAATCTTCTCCCAGTCTTTCCTACGTTTTTCTATTGAAGAATTTTTAAAGTTTGTTCAATTTCATCGTAATTATTGATAATCGTCTCTTTTCTCGCCCTAATCTCCATGCAATTCCGCGTAAGAAACGATGTTGTATGGAATTGACATAATGCAAATGAACGGCATAGAAAACGGACTACATGACACTGGCATATTTTAGATGAGAGAAATTATTACAAAAGAATGATGAAATATTTGACTTGAGAAAAGTAATCATTTGTAATCATTAAATGGGGAAACAGATTTTAAAGTAAAGTACCTTTAAGAATAAGAACTTCGAGATAATGCGGTTTTACCGCACTTAGTAATTAAACAGTATATCAACATCATATACTTAAATATGTCGTAACCGTAGTTTAACCGTTTAAGGACCACGCCCGAGTATACTCGGGTGGCTATTATGTGCAAAAATACGCCCACCCGTGTTAACTCGGGCAAGCTTTACATGCAGAAAAGACCACTCTCGAATATACTTCGGTGAAAATAAATACGATTTACGGTATGTGGAAGCGAGACAGATGACAGCTGCGATGATCCGAGCGAGGTACCACCACTCCCCCCTCTATCACCAAATCTCCCCAAATCGAATGACAACATGCGATGTTATTCTAGTTAGTACTGCGCAGTGTTTTGAGTAGTGAGGTTTTTTGTTTGAGTTACGTGATTCAATTTCGATTGATTTTATATCCCATGAATAAAAGTGAATATTTTGTATGAATTCCCTTTGTTTCTTGACCAGCACTCTGCACCATAATATCAACTTTCAGTCCCATTTTTGACCTGAAATGGGTTTAATAGAGGATTTACATGTTCAGTAAAACCAAATTCATTAATAAAAAATGTGTTTTTTTTTAGTTTATTTTTATTTTTTTATGATTATTGAAGGGGTTAATAATGACTTGAAACAGCTGTCACTAGAAATAAGAAAAATAAACCAGCAGAACTTAATTATTGTAATTATCGCGTTAAGATTGATAGGTGTGCGTACTTATGAAAAACAGATAACATTTTTAAACAAAATGTTGAAAAGACGCTCTGACTATGAATCCAGACATTGTGGGCTCAAATCCTAAAGTGCATAAATAAATTGTATTTAATTAATATATTTTTATTTAACTTACTAACTAACTAACCAACACACCGTTTCCCCGCAGGGGTAGATAAAGAGGACGGACTGCCATATAACTCTGTCTTGGCACACACTCCTTACTTCATTCACATTCATACATCGTCTCATACATAATCTTCTGTTATTCTGACTCTTCACATGACCCGATTCCAGTATTGTATTTACTTGATCGTGCCACGTCTTTCTCGGGCCTCCTCGACATTTACAACAACAAAATTGTACAACTAACTTTATTTGCAACAACAAAAAACCAAATAATTATAATGATTTTATTTTATCCTACATATTTTTAAGCAGGAGCATAGCTTAACTCAGCTTAAGCTCAGGCCTCTCAGAATGAGCAGTCAACTATAAAAGAGGTTTAAAATTGACAATGATGATGTTTGACCTTCAGTTTGCCAACGAAAAAACTACGATTCTTTCGTGAGGTTTTCGTATAAATCATATATACCTGTATATCACGGTTGAACCGGATTGATCGATTGAAGTACTCAATATCCACTTACTGACATGATATGGGGGATGTACCAACTAGTTTTATTGCAAAGTACTTAATCCTAATTATGTAGCATATGATTGATATCTCATTTCAGAACACGCCTTCCGTCAGCTTTCAAGAATTCAATAGCAGTTTGTTATTCAGGTAAACCACTGAACAGGTAATCCCAAGAAGGGTGAACCAGACAAATTTCATTAAAAAAATGATGTCCCCAATTTACGAACTTCCGCCTAGGACACATACTTAGACTACATAGAGTGGTACCTATACAAGGCAGTGTAGTCAGTTTTTGATGATCTTTACCGGACTCGGCAGACCTAGGCATGGCCAAGACTAAGGCTAGGGTATTTATACATCCATTCGTATCACATATCAACATAATGTTTTTGTTTATTCGTATAACCACCTTTTCAGAGTTTTGTTATCAACAAAAATATGGCATATAACCTAAAAAATCATTCAAGTCAAGTTTAGTGGCATAATAAAAAATGTGGGCGGAGTCCCGCGAAGACGCGGGAGACCAAGATCATCCTTAGAGTACATAAAAGCGGTGTATTATATTTGTTGTTTCTTTCTCTGTCACGTTGTACGACATAAAGCCCGGAGAGAGTGATTTATCGCAATTTTGTATAGGTTGGGTAAAAATAATTAGCTCTCCCTACATATATTGTGACTTCAAGGCCACATACATTCCAAATAACTTGTCAAGGGTCGGCACCCAAAAATATACACTTTTTACCTTTCTAATACAAGCAGTACTACAAATGATTAATCTGTTATTTTTTTTTTACGGGAAGTTGGGAAAATGCCTAAGGGTCCAGTGAATTTATTTTTTACTAAAATTTTTCAAACTCTTCATGAAATGCATACTAGAATTTTAGGGAAAACGTTCGAAAATGGATGCGCTGATCTTCAAACTGCACCTTTTACTGATATTTTAGCATGTTTTTCATTGAATTTAAAATATTTCAGCTTGAATTTTGTATTCACTGGAAACTTTGTGGTCATTTTTCTTATTGCCCACAAAAATATGCAAAAAAATCACGTGCATTTTTATTTGTTTTAGAATGCTACAAAGTGACGCTTAACGTCATTTTGGGTGGTCACTCATCTGCTTAAGAAAGAATTAAGATATAACTAACCAACCACTTACGCCGTTTTCCGAAGGGGTAGGCAGAGAGGACGGACTGCCATATAACTATATCTTGGAACACACTACTCGCTTCCTTTACATTCATACATCGTCTCATACATACTCTTCTGTTATTCTGACTCTTCACATGACCCGATTCGAGTATTTGATTTACTTGATCGTGCCATGTCTTACTCGGGTGTTCTCGACTTCTTCTTCCATTCACTTTTGC
Organism: Drusus annulatus; assembly: GCA_022651775.1. Taxonomy (NCBI): domain Eukaryota; kingdom Metazoa; phylum Arthropoda; class Insecta; order Trichoptera; family Limnephilidae; genus Drusus; species Drusus annulatus. The sequence goes on from JAGWCC010000115.1 coordinate 717,916, forward strand.
ATCGTATATTCTTTTCACACTCCTTTTTCGTTCATTCGTCCTATACATGCCCAAACCATCTCAGCGTCCCTTTCTTGATCCTATTCATTACGCTCACATCAGCCTTGCATTATTTCCGGACATCCACATTTTTAATACAGTCGTACATGGTTTTACCGCAAATACGTCTCAGGGATCTCATTTCCACAGCATTCAGTCTACTTTCATCCATCCCCTGCCAGTTCCATGCCTCGCTGCCATACATCAGGGTTGGTATAAGCACTCCATTGTGGGCTGCTAGCTTCGCTTCTTTGGACAAGTTATTATTTGCGCCAACAGCGTTCAGTCCTCCATTAATGGAGATTCCTGCATTCACCCTTCTTTCAATATCCTTATCAGTCTTTCCGTCCAAATTTAGACAATAAAAACAAAATACTGTTTTTTTCTCGAAGTAAAGTAAAATTGACCTTACTTCGGGCATACAGTATTCAGAATACTTCAGTTTATCTCTTCAGTGATTTTAAAAATTTACATACATTTTATTTACAGCTTTTACAGCTTCGAAAAGCAGTTGGTGTTCATTATGTATTTCATAACGCAGCTTTTACTGAATACCCGGAGAATATGTTGGGCAACAATAATAAAATAAAACAAAAAGGAACCTTTCTGAAAATACCCAGACCCTCATTAAATTCATTTATAAAACAACCTTATTTGTATTATACAATGTAATAATTCCATGGCTGAGTTAGTTAGCACTTTGGTTTGGAATTACAAAAGTGAGACCAAACAATTGCATGACATACAAAAGAGTCTCAACTGCTCCCAACAGAGCCAGTGATTGGCATCCCCAAATTGGGTATGTTGTGAGGCTGAAAGAGGAAGGAGATCGGGAAGAGGGAAGGTTGGGAAGTACCTGGCTATTCAGATCTGGTCACCAAACAATGTAGTAGATAAATTATAATAATAAAAAAATGATAATTCACGAAATTATAATATTTCAGTTGCGTGCACAGAGTTTTTGATTAAGGTAGGCAGTAGGAAAAACAGCCGATTAATTGATAATAAAGATAGATACCAGCAGATGTCACTGATTTTTATTGCATTGCGTAAAAGCACTGCCTTGGACACCAACAAAGATACTAACACAAATGAGCCATTTGAACGCGAACACAGCTCACAGCATACATGCATACATATTTTGTGTAGTTTAGTGAACATGGAATAATCTTCTATGACGAACTTTTTTTTTCAATTTTTGCAAAGGCAGCCAAATCGAAAGCAAAATTGAAAAAAATGATCGATTGAAAATACCGGTTTCTTATAAGGTATCGGTGGCTTCTTTAGCAGAAGCGTTACTCTCGGATAGAGTAGAGTTTCCTAGTTCGAGTCTCGGTCGTGACCGTTATTATTTACCTTGAAAATTATTGGTATAATTTCATTAATTAATATAAAAATAAAAAGCTTTAATGTTAATTTTAATTTAATAAACTTTCAATGTTTTTATACAACTTTATTTCATTCATTTTTTAATTATTGTATTCGTGTTTATTTTGTTAAACTATGTTCTGTAGAATTTTGTTTTTGATATACGATTCCGACTAATTTAACTTTAGCTTAAGCTAGGTCAACGTTAATCTAACTTTGACCTAACAAACATGTGACGTAGTTTTTTTTCAAATTAAATAAATTTCACCAAGATGCATACTTCTATTCTTCATTTTTTTATATGAATACCGCACAAGAGTCTCAACTGCTCCCAACCGTCTAGAGCCAGTGAGACAATGGCATCCCCAAATACGGTATTTTTTTGAGCTGAAGGTAGTGGGAAGGGGAAGGAGATTTGGAAGAGGAAGGTCGGGAAGGTCGGGAAGTACCTGGCTATTCAGATCTGGTCACCAAACACGGCTAAAGCCATTTCAAGCAACGTTTCGATTCTGAATGGAGGTCTTTCACCAGGGTGATGTTTAGAGTATCTCTACCACTCTGGAACGTGCCGTAAATATACTTTTTTTACATGAATTAAATGTGTTATGACACATATGAGTTTGGTAAAAGTTATTAGCGCACGCCGGGTTTGAACCCGCGACCTTTGGATTCGTAGTCGAGCGTCTTACCACTCGACCATGGAGGCCGTCGAAATATTCTTCGTAATATTAAAAGAATATTCGAATGCGCCATATTTTATTCATATTTTGTCAATTTTCCAAGTATCAGTGTATTACGTTTTGCTCCAGACGATTGATTTTATTCGAAACTCGCGCATATTTGGCTAACCTTTGTATGCCAATATTTTTAGTGGGACGGTTTAAGACAAAATAAAGTACGACATTTGGGAATGATACCATTTTTTTGTTCCACGCAAACCGGATAGTCCATAAGAAGAGCCTTAGGCTGTAAGAAGAATCTTACAGTCCTATCTTTACGTCTAAATTTTTATTTCCCCCTCGTTGTAATACTAATTCGAAAAAAAACTCTTTTAAATTCATAAAATTTATCATTATTCTTTAATCGGCTTCTAAGTTGACGTTTTGTGTCTCTCTATTCAAATTGTCTGTCTCTCTCTCTTTGTTCCTTTGTTATAATTTAAATTTTATACTCTTCTTTTCTCATTGTTCTGTTATTTTATTTTTTATTTTGTTCTCCATCTGTATATGTATGTATAACCGCATTTTTTTTTTTAGTTTTATGTTATACCCTGATCATGCTTAGGCTAAGCGAAACCGATCGGTCATAAAAAAAATCAATTTCCCTGGTTTTATACAAGGTGATTTTTCATTTCTTTAAAACAGATTCATTAACTTAATTAATTATTACCACATTGACATTTTAACTCGACTATACATGACTTTAAACAAAAATCTATTACACGACCGCACCCAAACTAGATCATTCAAACTAACTTTCTATCTACTTCCGTCCTTTGTCCCTTTATCCCAATCCCATATTCCCTTCCACCTTCCTCTCCCCCACCAACTTAGTTAAGTTACTAAAATAAATCTGTACATTGGCACACCTTCTTTAAAATATTTATCATCAGCAGAGGAAAATTTATAATTGGCATGATTTGTTATTCTTATTATTATATATGTATTAATTCTCGATTTGCTTTTAATTTTCCCAAAAATAAGTAACTTGTCAATAGACACACTCCATAGCCTGGAAAATTATAGTTGTTGTACCGATATGATTACAAGAAAAAATGATTTAAAGAAAAATAAATTAAGGCACTAACTATATAAACCTATTATTTAAGTCTGGTAATCACTCCAACCGTCTGGAACCAGTGGAACTATGGCATCCCCAGTTGGAGACATGCTGCGAGGCTGAAGGTAGTGGGGAGAGAAAGGAGATGGTGAAGAGGAAGGTTTGGAAACACCGAATAAAAACCGATTGACATTAAAATTAATATTAATTTTTTAACGCCGAAATAGCTGTCACAATATTGATAAAAACTGCCATAGTAGAAATAGCCGTGTTTGGTGAACAGATCTGAATAGCCAGGTATTTCCCAACCTTCCTCTTTCCCCATCTCATCCCCCTCTCCACTACCTTCATCCTTACAACATACCCCAATTGGGGATGCCATAGTCTCACTGGCTCTAGACGGTTGGGAACACTTGGAACTCTTGTGCGGTATTCACCACAAAAAATAAATGAAAACCAGCACAACCTCGCAATAATATTAATAAATATTATTAAAATTAAATCATTTAAAAAATAGGCTTCCACAAATAAAATACAAAAATCATAATTCAACACTTACATCATCTGTTGTGTTTCGCTTTCTTACCACATTACAGATTCGATCAAAATTCGATCGGTAGTACTTACATTCTATGGCGAATATCCGGAAAATATAATATGGGTACCTACCCCCTTTTCTAGGTCCACGAGACATAATGAATATGAATGGCTTCGGGCTGGGGGATGAAGAGAGATGATCACACCGCACAGCAATTTGTCTCAGCCTTAAACTGTGATTCAAAGCACATCAAGGAGTTGCCGAGTTAGGAATTTCTCTGCTATGCTTTGACGTCTTCATATCCTACCCTAATTGACTCATCTTGGATATTTCCGGCTAACTCTGAATTCTTAACACTTACGGGAGGTTTTCGATTGGGTAAGTTACATTACCATTTGCAACTGAGAAGTGATTTTGTGAATTTCAGTGAAATATGTGCAATATAGTTGTGAACGATGAATACTGAAAGCAAGTTTGAGACATAAAAAAATAATTTCAAGAAACCCATGTTAGTACTCCCTCCCTAAGCATGAAAATTTTCTCAATTAGGGAGGTAGTTATCATTAACTATAGACTAGACATTGTATATAAACTGAATTCATATTATACCTACTGTTGGTATTAAGTAAGAATGTTTATTATTCATCATTTGAAAAAAAAAAAAAAAGTTTGTGTGTTTGGGAAGTATTTTTACAAGAGATGGAAAGGCTGATAGAGATATTGAAAGACAGGTGAATGCAAGAAACTCCATTATTGGAGGACTGAACGCTGTTGGCGCAAATAAAAAAAATCTAAAGAAGCGAAGCTAGCAGTCCACAATGGAGTGCTTATACCAAGCCTGATGTATGGCAGTGAGGCATGGAGCTGGTATAGGAAGGATTAATGTAGACTAAATGCTGTAAAAATGAGATTTCTGAGGGGTATGTGTCTCTTTGTATATTTAGAAAGTATGTTTAGGAGAGATAGAAAGGCTGATAAAGATATTAAAACAAGAGTGAATGCAAGAAACTCCATTAATGGAGGACTGAACGCTGTTGGCGCAAATAAAAAAAAGTCCAAAGAAGCGACCTGGGTGGGTAGAAGTGGGTATATGGCATCCCCATTCGGGGTTTGTTGTGAGGCGAAACGATATTAGGGAGGAGAAATAGATGGGAAAAATGAAGGTTGAACCTGGCTATTCAGATCTGGTCATAGAACACGGCTAAAGCCATTTCAAGCAACTTTTCGATTCTGAATGGTGGTCTTTCCCTAGGGCAATACTTGAGTATCTACCACTCTAAAGACCCTTTATCAAACTGTCTTATATCATTATGGACTTAAACGCAGAAAAAGATATCACAAAAAAAAAAACTCCCATGTAGCGAAACTATATAATAATATTCTCAAATTTTATTTAGTTCAATTTTCAAATTTCAATGGAGTTTTACAAATGAACACATAAACTACAAATACATATATTTATACAAATGTATTTTTTTTTTGTAGAAAACAATCACTTTGTCGTTTGACATATTTAATGAAAATGGAATAATAACTTTGTATCAGACCAGAGATTTTATATTATTTTTATGACCGACCGGTTTCGCTTAACCTAAGCATCATCAGGTTACAAAATAAAACCAGAAAAAAATTAAAAAAATAGGCAACTACATATATATATATAACAATAATAATGCGGTTTACATACAGAGGAAGAACACGATATAAAATAAAATAAGAGAATAGTGAGAAAAGAGTGTTTATATTGTGTTCCCCCTCTGTATGTCTATATAACCGCACACTTTATATTTTTTCTCTTTAGTTTACTTATACCGTGATGACGCTTAGGTTAAGCGAAACCGGTCGGTCATATTGTTTTTTATAAATTCATTTTCACTAGCATAAATAATGTTTGTATGCTTTAGTAGTAACGTGCCATTTGTATGTAATAACACCGCGAAGGTGCTTTGAAAAAGCTGTAAAATAACTAAAATCTAAAGATAAAATAGTTTAAACCTTCAAAATACTTAAAGAAATACGTAGTATTGCGCGGTAGTTATAATCTGAACCCCAAACTGAATGAGAAAACTGCACGAATAACTTTAAAACCAGTTGAAAGCTCAAAAATATAAGTCAATTTCGCACCTTTCAGCACCATTTGCCGAATGGTTACATAAAGTTGGTCCAGTAGTTCTTTTATTTGCCGCCGTGAGGCTGTTGAAAGTTGGGCGCTACGTGCGTTGCATAAACCTCATTTCGCAGGCGCCGATTCCAACAGGGGCGGGCAATAACGGCGGCAGTAACACTAATGTAGATCAGCGCCGTTCGGGTACAAATAACGCTCTGGAGATGGCGTCAGGGCGGGGGCGGCAAGTCAAGGGCGGGATGTGCTTATAAAAGCTCTTGTAAGCGCGAGACGGCAACGCGAAGGAAGTAGTTAACAGAAATGAAACACAATATATAAAATAAATGACTCGCTAACTATCGCATAACGGAAGTGTCTGGACATCTAGACCGAATGAATGGAAAAATGAGTGCTAGAAGAACGTATCGTCGCCGGAAAGGCAAAAGGACTGAAGCGCCATTTCGGGAAACTTATACCAGAGCGCTTTGAAGATCCTTTTTTGTTTTTTACAACATGTATATTTTTTTTTCATTTTCTACATTCTTGTTTATCTTTTTTTTTTTTAAATGTATATACTTTTTTTTCATTTTCTCTACCTGAATTCTTATTTGTATCATTAAGTGATGAATCATTTAAAAAGTTACTGACTTCATGTCAAAGTTATTATTTATCATTAAGTGATGAATCATTTAAAGTTACTGACTCTAACTCTTGTTCCTTATACCAATGAAACGGCGCATTGCGCCTTACTCTGTTACCTCATGTGGGTGAAAAAATGCATTTACGTGACCATTGAATTTAAGTTCAGGAGTTTACGTAGGGAAAAAATATGTTTTTAAAAACCCTACAAATTTTCACAGTAAAATTCATAGTGAAAGACCACCGTTCAGAGTCGAAACGTTGCTTGAAATGTCTTTGGCCGTCTTTGGTGATCAGATTTGAACAACTTGGCATTTCACAACCTTCCTCTTTCCGGTCTCCTTCCCCCAACCACTACCTTCAGCCTCACAACATACCTCAATTGACGGCCTCCATGGTCGAGTGGTGAGACGCTCGACTACGAATCCAAAGGTCGCGGGTTCAAACCCGGCGTGCGCCAATAACTTTTATTTGATTAATATGTGTCATAACACATTTGATTCATGTAAAAATAATAAAAAGTACATTTTTGGCACGTTCCAGAGTGGTAGATACTCTAAATATCGCCCTGGTGAAGGACCACCATTCAGAATCGAAACGTTGCTTGAAATGTCTTTGGCCGTGTTTAGTGACCAGATTTGAATGATCAGGTACTTTCCAACCTTCCTCTTCCCCATCTCCTTCCCCCACCCACCACCTTCAGCCTCACAACATACCCTACTTGGGGATGCCATAGTCTCACTGGCTTTAGACGGTTGGGAGCAGTTGAGATTCTTGTGCGGTATTCTTATAATTTTTTTTTTTAAAGATCTGAACAATTTGGCACTTCATAACCTTTCTTTTTCCCATCTCCTTCCCCCACCCACTACCTTCAGCCTCACAATATACCTTAATTAGGGATGTCTAGTCTTACTGGCTACAGACGGTTTGGAACAGTTGTGATTTTAGTCTGGTATTTACATAGAAACAAAAAAAGCTCCGCTTCTTTGGAGCAGTTGGAAGAATTGACCGCTACACAACTGTGTCTTGATACACACTCTTTGCTTCATTCACATTCATTCATCGTCTCATACACAACCTTTTGTTATTCTCTTGGCATGGCCCGACTCAAGCATTCGACTCAATTGATAGTGCCATGTCTACTTTGGGCGTCAACGACTTCTTCTGCCATTAATGTGAGGCATAACGTCACTGAAAAGGAAAAAAGGCTTAAGCGACTCTTTGTTCAAAAATGTGTTGAATAAGCGGTTTTTTATCGAATCCTCTGACTCTCGTTTGATTCTGAACACGTTGGTGGCCCTTTAACCATCTAAATTATGTTTATTATTTGGGAGAAGGCTTGACTCAAGCTACACAAGTTTGGCACTTTTATTTTGTTTTTTGTCGCTTCAGATAACTCAGTGAGAGCACTGAGTTACCTGAGTTAACTTTTTTTCTCAAAACCCAAAATGTAAAAGAAAAACTTTCAAGTGCTCTGGTAAAAATTCCCAATGTGGCGGTTCTGCCCTTTTGCCTTTCCGGCGACGATGTGTAAAATTAAATAATATTTTTAAATCAGAATCAACTTTAAAGCATTAATGCTTATTTTTTTAAATAATTAAATAATTAGTAACACAAATACGAAACAGAAAGAGCCAGAAAATAAAAAAAAAGACAATGGTCACAACCGAGACAAAGTTAAAAAAATAATATCAATAATCTTCAGTGAAAAGTATGAGATCGATTGAAAATGTCGGTTACTAATAAGGTCCCAGTGGCTAAATTGGTTAAAACTCTAATCCCGGATAAAACGAGGATCCGAGTTCGTGTCTCGGTGTGACCATTGTCTTTTTATTATCTGGCGTTTTTCGTTTCATATTTGTGTGGTCGATTATTAATATTGTTTAAATATAAAAAATAAAAATTCCAGAAGTTTTTTCATCCGCCGACAGTTTTTTCGTTATTATATTAGGTAAGGTCATTTACTGTAAAGCGCACATAAGGTGAACTATTAAAGAACTGCGCTTTTAAACCATTTTACCTTTTCAGTGTTAACATTATAAGAGTACCTACGTGTTCAAACTAGCGTTGTGACCGCTCCGTGCGAACTACTACAAAGAACTAATTAATTTTGCGGCAGTTCAAACTTCATTCATTTTTCATTGAACAAATACTTCAATTGAAGTTAGACTACAAAGCTTCAAAGAACTACTTTATTATGCGGCAGTTCAATTGTGAAATTAACTTCAAAAGTTCGACTTCTAAGACTACAAAGAACTACTGTATTTTGCGGTAGCGCACACTCCAATTGATGGTCGACTACAAAGATTTGGCGAAGAACTGGTCCTTCCCCAGTTCCATTTTTTTGTTGATTTGCTAGTACTTTGAGGTGTCGATTTGCTAGTACAATTTCAAATCTTTAGCGACAAGTGCTTTTTTTTCGGGGAGGATTTTTTTTTTGATTTGCTAGCAGTTTTCAATTTGAGATCTCTACCGACTAGTTCTATTTTTCGTGAGTTTGACAGTGTTAACTACGAAGGGTTCATTTAAAAAATCAGTAGTTCATGGAGCATTCACAAAACTTTGAAGTTTTTCCCAACCCTAGTTCAAACCATATAACCATCACTTTATTTAATTCAATTAGATAAGCCAGCAGCAGGCTGCATTATTTTGTACCACATCAATCATCTCTGCTCATAGGTGGTTTAAACCGCACTCGCCTCTAACATAATACATTGTTATATCTCTTGCAATATTATGTCTCATTGATATACTCGTACACGAAAGTTAGTACCGAAGACTTCCAGCTAACGTCTAGTCTGTCTTTTTCATTTCACAACGTACTTACGACTAGGCCAGTTCTTATTTTTCATTTCATTGTATTTACCGCATGAACCCAGCTGTTACAAAGTGTTGTTTAGAGAAATAATAGTAATGCAATGTTACTCAATGCATAATTTCCTTTCACATACCAACGAGAACTACTCGATCTTAATGTTTTTTAATTGTAACAATAACATCAGGACCTTAAAGTATATAGAGTGGTATCTATCCAAGGCAGTATAGTCAGTTTTTGATGGTTTTTTACCGGACTCGGCGGACGTGGGTGTGGCTAAGACTAAGGCAAAGGTATTTATACATCCGTACTCGTACATATCACATATCGACATAATTTTTTTGTTTATTCGTATAACCACTATTTCACAGTATTGTTATCAACAAAAATATAGCATATAACCTAAAAAACCATTTAGTTGTGTCAAGTTTAGTGGCATAATAAAAAAATGTGAACGGAGTCCCGCGGTGACCCAAGAGCCCAAGATCATCGTGACAGTACATAGAAGCGGTGTATTATGTATGTTTCGAATTGAACATTTAACCCTTATTTAGCAGTGTATCAAAAATTTTACCCCTCAGAGCAATAATATACAAGAGGTAGCGCTGCTGTAGTCAGTTTTGATGAGTTTTGCCGGACTCGGCACTCATTATTCATTCATAGCACATGTGGACATAATGTTTTTTGTTTATTCGTACAACCAATTTTTCAAAGTATTGTTTTACAAAAATATATTTCATGTAACCCAATAAACCGTTGAGTTATGTTCATTTATTTCGCATTTCAAAACGTGTGGGCGGTGTCAACGGAGACGCGGAACACGAAGAACATTCTAACAATACTTTAAAGCGGTGTGATAATTCGGGACACTTTGCTGTCTCTTTCTTTGTCATGGTGAAAGTGATTTATCCCAAATCTGTATCTGTAAAAATAATTAGCTCCCTCTCCATATATTGTTACTTCAAGTGTTACACCAACTTTTTTTTTTTTAACAAATATTTTATCATTTTTAGCAATGACAACACTTAAGAAAATCCTTCTTTATTGCCCTAGATTCTTCTCAATTGCTGCCATCTATGGCCAGTTTAAAAAAATATTGCATCTTATTATCTTATCTTTAACCTTATATTGTATTTTTAAAGTACCTTCGGTGACGTAGTTTTAGAGTGTTCTGCCCGTGTCATGTAACCTTCGCCGGGCGATTAAAAAAAGCAGGCTGGCTTAAGTAATTTGCCCCAATAGCTTTAGGATAAACCGCCTCTGGCGTCACGTGGGTGTGGGTCGTGATTAGGGAAGGGACGGAGAGAGAGAGGGGCTCCTAATTGGCGCCAAATTGCAGATATAAATTAATTTGCTAACCGCCCACTTTCTTCCGTCACGGCCGCGATATCAAGTCGAAAATTAGTATTTTACGACAAATACGGAGAGAGATTCGATGGAAACCAACCAGCAACACGCGAAGGTCATCGTCAAAGTAATGTGCGCTAATTTATTACCGTTTAGGATAATTCTTCGAGAATTGATTAACTTCGGAGATTGTCGGCGATACGTAGAGATTTGATTAGACTTTGAACAATCTTCAAAGCTTTGGAAAATGCGTTACGTTCATTTGGTTCCTTGGACATACGAAGTTTCTAGCAAAATAAGACGAGCACTTACGTATGACGCTAAGTGTTACTTTCTAGCACTGTAATACAAGGAATACTATTTTTTGTTTTGATTGCCTCATTTTTGTACTGTTTTGTGTACGTTGTCTTTTTACAATCTTCTTACGTTTTTTGCTGAACCTTTTTTACGTGAATACCGCACAAGAGTCTTAACTGCTCCCAACCGTCTAGAGACAGTGAGACTATGGCATTCCCAAATTTAATATGTTGTGAGGCTGAAGGTAGTGGGGAGGGGAAGGAGATTGGGAAGGGGAAGGTTGGGAAGTACCTGGCTATTCAGATCTGGTCACCAAACACGGCTAAAGCCATTTCAAGCAACGTTTCGATTCTGAATGGTGGTCTTTCACCAGGGCGATACTTAGAGTATCTACCACTCTGATTTCTGAACCAAAACTGATTCCTGTGTTTTTGTTGTTATTTTATTCTATTGTTCATAATTCTAATACATCATAACTAACTACCACACCGTTTCTCTGCAGGGGTAGGCAGAGAGGACGAACCGCCATATAACTCTGTCTTGGCACACACTCGTTGCTTCATTCACATTCATACATTGTCTCATACATACTCTTCTGTTATTCTGACTCTAGCACATGACCCGACTCAAGTATTTGATTTACTTGATCGTGCCTATCTAAGGGCGTCCTCGATTTCTTCTTCCATTCACTTTCGCATAATATATTCTTTTCACATTATTTTTTCTTCGTTCATTTGCTCTACATGCCCAAACCATCTAAGCGTCCCTTTCTTGATCCTATTCATTGAGCTCACATCAGCCTTGCGTTCTTTCCGGACATCCACATTTTTAATACGGTCGTACATGGTTTTACCGCACATACGTCTCAGGGATCTCATTTCTTCAGCATTCAGTCTACTTTCATCCTTACTCTATCAGTCCCAAGCCTCACTGCCATAAATTAGGGTTGGTGTAAGCACTCCATTGTGGACTGCTAGCTTCGCTTTTTTGAAAAATTTCATGTTTGCGCCAACAGCGTTCAGTCCTCCATTGATGGAGTTTCCTGCATTCACCCTTCTTTCAATATCCTTATCAGCCTTTTCGCCTCCAAGTACTTAGCATTCACAACTATATTGCACCCTGTTCTCGTACTCTCTCTTTCAAACTATCATATATGAGTATTTACGAGTATGTATACGCCACTAGTTGTAAGTCTTAGTTATTAAGTTGTATATTTCTTTCGCAAAAACGGCGCTATAGAAATAAGCCAATAGTTATTATGATTATCCCTGAATGGGGTCGTAAAATCTTGTTTTTAAAGTTTATTCCAGTAGAGCGCACTTGAGGTGAAATATCACAAAACTGCGCTATATAAATGCATTGTTGTTATCATTAATATAATTCCCAAAATACACCAACTCGTCAATTTGCTCCGAGTATTCATCGTTCGCAACTATATAGTTAATAATGCTTTAATATAATATCCTAATTCAACACGTTATATGGTCGTAACGTTCGAGTTAACGCTGCCAATCCTTATCAAAAGATCGTTCTACGCTAATTAATAGACAATAATACAATTAATGCGTAATTAATGATTGGGATTATAGATCAACACTACAACCGATTATAAACAGAATAATTGTTGTTTGAAATACTCAATACTATAATTTCTTGAAACATCGTCAGCCACTGAACAGCTAATTTATAGAAGTGTATTGATCTATACCGATTCAAAATAAAACTTTTGTTCCCTCAGAGTAAAAGCATATCAGGAGGGAGCGCTAGTGTAGTCAAGATGATTTTTTCCTGACTCGGGCGTGGCTAGGGCTGCGGCTAAGGTATGTATGCATCCATTGTCATTGTAGACACGATAATTTTGTTTATTTGTATCCATATGTACCACTTTTTACAGAATTATTATAAACAAAAATATAGGATATAACCTAAAAAACCTGATGTGTCCTGTTATGTCGCATAACAAAACGTAGTGGGCGGAGTCGCAGGAGACGCGGGAGACGGAAAACATGCTTAAATACCTAAACGCGGTGCTATATTCTGTGAGAACTTGTCTTATCTCTTTCTCTCTCGCGGTTTACAGCGTAAAAACCAGGAGAAAATGATTTTCGTAAATTTGTATAGGTTGGGTAAAAACAATTGCTATTCTTGCTCTGAGGTAAACCTCATTCTAAAATAAATTTCCGTACTCTTTTACATTGCTCTATTTTCGTACATTTCAACTTTAGTAAGCATTTCAGGAAACAATTACGTACGAATGTTTAGTAATGCCTGTACCACGATTCCAAGAAATATCACAGTCGTTGTTAAAATAGATTTCGGATGATGCAGCAATGGACTGGAACGCTTAAATTAACAAGGCTTTCTCGGCAACTAATGACCGGATTTGTAGGGCGGACTTATCGGGCCTTGGGACCTCTACGGGGGTCGGTTTGATGGGAAAGTTCTGATTTGAGGTCCGCGGGGCCCCAAAGTGAGACGAGGTTGGGTCACGGACTTCGAAAACAGACACGCAAGTCAAAAATGAAATATTGCTGAACGAAGCTGAGCGGAAGGCAACTTATAGATAAATGTTTCTGACGTGAACGTAATAGGAGTATGCCTGCTTGTGCAGTCGTCTTCAGACGAATTTCCGCTGAATCACTGGCTACATAAATATAGCGAAAATTGTTAAGAAAAATATTAACAACAGAATGTGACAAATTGCAGTTTTCAGCACTGCTTCAAGTTTAAATTTTTACACACCATATTCATATACATATAAAAATAGCCACTGTCGCTATCATTTCGACGGCCTAAGTGGTCGAGTGGTAAGACGCTCGACTTCGAACCCAAAGTTCGCGGGTTGACCCCCCCCCCCGTGTGCAATAACTTTTATTGATTAATTTGTGTCGTAACACATTTGATTAATATAAAATTATATATAGTATATTTTAGGCACGTTCCAGAGTGGTACATACTCTAAGTATCGCCTTAGTGAAAGACCGTCATTCAGAATATTGCTTGAAATGGCTTTGACCGTGTTTGGCGACCAGATCTAAATAGCCAGGTACTTCCCAACCTTTCTCTTCCCCATCTCCTTCCCCTCCTCACTACTTTCAGCCTCACAATATTAAGTACGGGGCGTTAACTATAATTCGTAAAAACGCCAACGCCGTTATCATTGGCGATTGTTAACTGTTAAATATAACCGTTGAAAATAACGTCGACGTTGACTATTTTTTGGCAGACTACCAATATAATACTATATTTTCTAAATTACATAATTGTTGGATTATATATACAAAAAAGTTTTAAGTACAACGCCATTAAGCAATTCAATTCTCTGCCCAGCACCATCAGAAACATACAAACCAAAAGCTCTTTTAAAAGCAATATCATTACTCACCTTAAAAACCAAGTTTAATTTAGTTCTTATTATGTAGATTCTATATCTTCAAATTTATCATTTACTTTTATTATTTTTATTTTTATAATGTATGTACTATATTTTCGATACTAACATGTTACTACTCGTATGTAGCTAAAAAACCACTTTTGCAAATTGCCATCCCAACACAGGCTTATGCCTAGTGGGGCAATTATACCAACCAACAAAAAAATGTCTTGTTAAGTAGAATAATAAATTAAAAAAATATATGCACTAATAATGCAAATGCAATAGTAAAAAGGGTAAATAATATATTGCGTCGTATTATCTACTAAAACTATTTACTCCGTTCCAGTGAAGCACTTATTACAAAAACTAAATACAAATTTAAATCAACTTAATTTATTTTCTTACTATGTATTTGCACTTTGGCTGTGAAACAAAACATAAACATTAGACAATTACACCATTAATCGCATTCTTCAACTCTCAAAAACAAATCGAATGCACGCGCGACAAGTAAAACGCGCCAAACGAAGCAGGCAGGAGATTGACACTAAGCCAACTGACAAAAATAATGAATAACGTGCCTATTGGTTTTAATAATAATAATGCCCTGTTAAAAATAACAGTTCGATGACAAGACGCTGGGAAGTATTTAACAAATCTGCCATATATATACGAGTATATAGTTTGTGTATTACAGGCTGTGTCCATTTAGAATATACGAGTACATGAACTGTAACATAAAAATTCAAATGTTTTAAGTGATATTGTTAACATGTCTCTTGAAATCTTTAAGGTTTGTGTTGAAGATATCAAGAGACATGTTATTTAGTAGTAGCATGCCCGTGTCATGCTGTGCTGAGCCAAAACGTCTGTTCTGCCATGTGCAATACACAGCAGATCGTATTGTCGCCCTTGGCAGTAGTTGTTTGGCACTTATAGCATTCCAGGAGGTATAGATTGTCGATCAAAATATGTGATATTACTTGTCATTATTTTATTCGCTTGATGTTAGGCGCTACATTTGGACGTTTCGGATTGATAAATCCACAAATATGTCTAATAAGAAGATATATAACCAAAATATCATTCCAAATTACGCATAATATTGTTCACGAAGTATACACTCTTACACCTTTTTGTTAGTTTGGCGAGCGCAGCTTAAGTAATAGATACATGTCGCAATACGATGCGTCAAATATGTCAGTATCATAATATATCCAGCTGTTGGATTTTTAGTCACATTCGGAGAATTATTTAACATAACAGTTATAGTTTAGGTGCCACCAATAGATTCGCTTGACTCAAGGAGCTACGCATCGGGCATTTCGGATTGGAAATCCACAAAAACGTCTAGTAAGAAAGTATACGACCAAAAGATCATTCCAAATTACGCATAATATCGTTCACGAAGTATACACACTTACAGCTTTTAGTTTAGTTGGCGCTAACGCTAATAAAATAGGTGGATTATAAGACGAGAGTGTGAAGACTGTATTGCGTCGACTAAAATTAATAATATTTGGATAATTTGTATAGCGCCGTTCATGTGAAAAATCACCTCAAGGGTACAAATCTTAATCTCTACTTAATATCATATCCTAGTTT
This sequence comes from Drusus annulatus, assembly GCA_022651775.1. NCBI lineage: Eukaryota > Metazoa > Arthropoda > Insecta > Trichoptera > Limnephilidae > Drusus > Drusus annulatus. Next base: position 733,823 of record JAGWCC010000115.1, read on the forward strand.
TTAATATTCGTAAGTAGCTACTGATATTTTTAATATAATATCTAACTGTAGGCGCAAATTTTCGTCAATAGCGTTAGACGCCCGCAGCATCTAGCTATAATCTCTAACAGCTAGATATATTTTGATACAGTACTACAAGATACCCCAATAGGGGACGCCACAGTCTCCCTGGCTCTAGACGGTTGGGAGCAGTTGGGACTCTCGTACGGAATTCACTATAAAACAAATAAAATTTGAATGGTTGCACCATTAATAAAACGTTTCTGTATCAAGTCACGGTGAAAAGCTGGGCATCTTAGGGTTAAGTAAGATTGGCTTAGATTAAGTTTTATTCTTGCTTTCTGTTCCACTTACAGCAATACAAGATGAAATCATGATCGATAGAAAGTAGGCAGCCAGGCTGGCAGACGGGGGAGGAGACATACCCCAGCGACCTCGAAATCCCACTGAATTAATGTCAGTCCGACCTTTCCCTCCGTTTCACGTGGATAACTAGTTGTATGGGATTTTCCTAATTTAAGTTTATTATGTTCGCGCCGATAGGTGGCGCTTATAATTAGAAGAATCGAAATGTCAAGGATGCTTTCGGCCCTTCGTTTCACCCCCCAGGGCGAATGAAATGAACACCTTTGGTTTTATAAATATCACACTCCCATTACGTTTTATGTGATCCTGGTAACAAATTATACAAAACAAGTTATTTTGGTACGTTTTAAGCTTAGAGTACACAGAGTGGTACCTACCCAAGGCAGTGTAGTCATTTTTTTTATGTTAGCCAGACTCCAGACCTGGGCGTGGCCAGGACCAGGGTTAGGGTATTTATACATCCGTTCATGGCACATGTCGACATAATGTTTTTGTTTATTCGTATAACCACTTTTTCACAGTATTGCCAACAACAAAAATATAGCGTATTACCTAAAAAACCGTTCGGTCGTGTCCAGTTAGTCGCATAATAAAACATGAGGGCGGAGTCCCCGGAGACGCGGGAGACCAAGATCACCCTTACAGTACATTAAAGCGGTGTGTTATTTTTGTTGTCTCTTTCTCTCTCATGGTTTACGACGTGAAAATCCGGAGAATGTGATTTATCGCAAGTTTGTATAGGTTGGGTAAAAATAATTAGCTCTCTCTCCATAGATTGTTACTCCAAGGTTTTAATGTATATTTTTTGTTGTTGTATTTTTTAAAAGTGAATGCCGCACAAGAATTCCAACTGCTCCCAACCATCGAGTCAATGAGACTATGACAACCCCAATAGGGGCATGTTGTGAGGCTACAAAAAAGATTAGTACGTTTTAACTAACTCTTTTTTTTTTTTTTTTTTTTTTATAGTGAATTTCACACAAGAATCCCAACGCCTCCCAACCATCCAGTGAGACTATGGCATTCCCGATCGGGGTATGTTGTGAGTTGGAAGGAGATGGGAAAGAAGAAAGTTTGGCACTACCTGGCTATTTAGAACTGGTCTCCAAACAGGGCTGAAGCCATTTCAAGAAACGTTTCGATTCTGAATGGTGGTCTTTCAACAGGGCGATACTTAGTATATCGACTAGTATATGACTTAGTATATGACGGCCTCCATGGTCGAGTGGTAAGACGCTCGACTACGAATCCAAAGGTCGCGGGTTCAAACCCGGCGTGCGCCAATAACTTTTATTTAATTAATATGTGTCATAACACATTTAATTCATATAAAAATAATAACAAGTATATTTGCGGCACGTTCCAGAGTGGTAGATACTCTAAGTATCGCCCTGGTGAAAGACCACCATTCAGAATCGAAACGTTGCTTGAAATGGCTTAAGCCGTGTTTGGTGACCAGATCTGAATAGCCAAGTACTTCCCAACCTTCCTCTTCCCGATCTCCTTCCCCTCCCCACTACCTTCAGCCTCACAACATACCCAATTTGGGGATGCCATAGTCTCACTGGCTCTAGACGGTTGGGAGCAGTTGAGACTCTTGTGCGGTATTCATGTAAAAAAAAAAAATATCTACCACTCCGAAACGTGCCGCAAATATATCATACATTCTTTTATATGAATTAATGTGTTATGACACATTTGAATTAAATAACCCGTGACCTCTAGATTCGTAGTCGAGCGTCTGACCACTCGACTCCAATTTTTGTTTTAATGCTTCAACTGTGTACATGCGTATTGGAATAGACAGTGAAAAGATACACCGCTAAACGAGTGTTGTGGGATTGTGCATGTGCTAGAAGCAAGATAAAGTTTTAGCATCAAAAATCTTTATCAAACAGATAGTCAATTTAATTAACCTGCCCAAGGCCTAGGAGTCAAACGTTCTCATGTATATTCGCAATACAGTTTTTCTTCAAATCTACCCTTCTTGGCTTTCTTTGTTAGTGGGAACAGAGTTAGTACATAAGTTAATCACAGGTTGCGAGAAATAAGTTGGGTATGAAACCTGTTAATTATACTTACCTACTTCGTTAATTGACAGCTTATTAGTTACAATTTGTAAGAATATTTCACGCAGTAGTCAGTCAGAAAGTAATTAGTTCTTAGTAACTAGTTACAAGTTCTTAGTTCTGGATTATTTGGATTTAATATCTCAGCGTTAAGATTCTGTGGGTAATTTGACAAATTGTGAAGCGTACCCTTGAGTCGACTTTATTCATTGACTCCCTTATATCGTCGCTGGATAGACAAAAACGATAAAGCGACACTTTGGACAGAAATTAGTGAAATATGCAGTTTTGACCAGTTTTTTTTTCTGCATCAAAAGCCCTGACTCGTTAGATTTTTTGTGGCCCTTCAGTTATGTAAAATATATTTACAATTTGAAAAAAGGCTTGACTCAAGCGACATATATTTGGAACTTTTTTAGCTTTATGTCGCTTCAGGTAACTCAGTGAGAGCATTGAGTTACCTGGGTTAACTTTTTTTTTCAAAATCCAAGCAGGTACTGAAGACTTATGAATTTTATTGCAAAACAAAAAAAAACT